>JAWWLV010000121.1:69637174-69668566 GCA_035041135.1 Platyrinchus mystaceus | reverse complement strand
GTTGCCCTTCTCTGGACCTGCTCCAGCACCTCAATGTCCTTCCTGAACTGAGGGGCCCAGAACTGGACACAGTACTCCAGGTGTGGCCTCACCAGCACTGAGTACAGGGGAAGAATCCCTTCCCTGGTCCTGCTGGCCACACCGTTCCTGATCCAGGCCAGGATGCCATTGGCCTTCTTGGCCAGCTGAGCACACTGCTGGCTCATGTTCAGCTTCCTGTCAGTCAGAACCCCCAGGTCCCTTTCTGCCTGGCTGCTCTCCAGCCACTCTGTCCCCAGCCTGTAACACTCCATGGGGTTGTTGTGGCCAAAGTGCAGGACTCGGCACTTGGCCTTGTTGAACTCCGTATTGTTGGATTTGGCTTATTTATCCAGCCTGTCCAGGTCCCTCTGCAGAGCCCCCCAGCCTTCCAGCAGATCAAGACTCCCCCCCAACTTGGTGTGATCTGCAAATTTGCAATCCCTTCATCCAGATCATCAGTAAAGGCCTTAAACAGGACTGGGCCCAACACTGATCCCTGGGAGACACCACTAGTGACCAGAATAAATAAAGATATATATCTTGGAATCACAGAATCATTAAGGTTAGAAAAGACCTTGAAGATTGTTGAGTCCAACTGTTAACCCAGCACTGCCAAGTCCACCACTAAACCATGTCCCTTACTGCCACATCTACATGTCTTTCCTCCAGAGATGGTGACTCAAGCATTTCCTTGGGCAGCCTGTTCCAATGCTTGACAAATGCTTTTGGTGAAGAAATTTTAATCCCAGGTCCTTTTCTGCTGTTGAGCTTTCCAGCCACTCTTCCTCCAGCCTGTAGCACTGCAGGGGGTTGTTGGGAGCCAAGGGCAAGACCCGACACTTGGCCTTGTTGAACCTCTTACAGTTGGCCTTGGCCCATCAATCCAGCCTGTCCAGATCCCTCTGCAGAGTCTTCCTACCCTCCAGCAGATTAACAGTCCACTAATCTTTAACAACTTGATGCAAAATATGATGTGAGGCTCCTGAAAAAAAAATGAAAAAAAAAAGCAGCAACTTCTTTAATTTACTGGTTTTGCAGTAATTTTGGCAACATTTTATTTTTTTGCAGACGTTTAATGAAGACATTTACATCAACCCTTAACTGTTCTGGAATCCTAATTCTAATTCAGTGACTAGTTCGATGTTTCATTCTCCAGAAAATCAGGAAGGAAAGCTTCTCAAATAATTTGTAGAGTAGAGTCTGTAACTTCAGTGAGCAGTTCTTCATCTTCCAAGGGTTTCCTGGAAGTGTAGCCTGAAGTTTAAAAATGTCAAGCTGTGTTGAAATACCAAGTATGTAACTTCTGCATTTTGTCAGTTTTTCTTTGTGCAATAGAGCTGCACTGCACTGAATTCTAACTGAAAGTCAGAAAGTTTTAGGGCCTTTCTTAGTCTGAGTACACCTTTGAAAGGTAGAATTTTAAAATAAAATGTTTGGCTTTGGCTACCTGCATTTTGCTTTAAGAGAAGGAACCAGCCAGAAATTTATTGTCAGTAGGACATGAAGGTCCTGCCAGCTTCCTGTAGTGACCTTTTTTTTCCCTTTCTGCTATCAGGGACCAAATATTTTAACAGTATTTGGTTAAAATGACTCTTAACAGTAAGCATTGTGCACTCAAATAGAAAGCAATGTATTTTTATATGCTGCTTTCTTGAAATTGGTTAATGATTATTACTGTGGTTTTAATTGAAATACACATTTTCTTAGAAAGCAAGAAATTGAGGAACTTGAAAGTATTTTCACTTTTCAATAACTTAGTTTGAGTATGTGAAAAATACTTCTTTAAAAAACATTTAGAGCTGTCCCTAAGAAAATGGTGGGAGTTAGTTTTGTACAAAGGCATTTAGTAGATATAAAATGTCTTTGATGGGGCAGTCAGCTTTTGTCCAACCACCTGTGTGAGAAATGCAGGCATTTGTTGAGTGGCGGATCTGCCTCCCCCCTCACCCCCCTCCCAAAAAAAGTCATCTCCTTGATGAAATTGATTTGTCAGTTTGTTCCAGTCTAATGGTGTGATAGCCCAGCAGCTTTCAGTATGTTGAATAGTTAAAACCTGCTTTTGAGGTCAGTGTCAGCCACTCTGACCCCTGTGAACTGTCACCTGAGTCAGAATTGCAGGGATTAGGCCTTTGATATTGTGATGGCTTTGCCTATCAATTGACTTTTTCATTACTGAAGATGTTGGGCCTTTTGTTTCCCTTCTTAGTATGTAACCAAGCAAACTCCTAAGTAGAAGGAGCATTTGTTCTTGTTCTCTCTCTCTGCAAGTAATAGAACTACTCGTCTTTTGTGAAGTGTACCTAATTAAACACAGAAAAAATAAAAATAGGAAATATAGCATGACTGCAAGTATTTTTGTGCCAAACATCAGTATAATTTCTAGGTAATTTTAGTTGGACAAATTTGTGAGACTATCAACTAATAAAAATGTTGTACATAGAAAGCAAGGTGTCAGATTAGAAGTTACCAATTCTTTCTGCATTCAACCTTCTAAGTCGCTGTGTGGATGTGTTACATTGAAACACAAGATTTATTTGAATTCAGTAGTTTAGAGCACCTAAATGTTACAATATTTTATAATGTACCTGTTGCTTTATTGTATTGTTAAGAGATGAACTGTTCAGTTTGTTTACCTTTGTGTCTGTCTTACATGCTTGCTCCTACACACTTTATTTAGATGCAGATCAAAATTTATCTTAGGATAAAATAGTTGCTACTTTAGCTCTGGGCCAGGCTTCCTGCCTTCTCCCTCCCGTTAATTGTTAGGATTTCCTGAGCTCTTGCTTGGTTTGTTTACTCCTTGATTAAAATAAGTAAATCAAAGCATATCATAGGTATGGAATAGTTGATTCCTGCTATATCAGGATAAATTAGTCTAATTACACGTGGCAGTTCTGTTTGCTTGTGATGTAATGTGAAATGAGGTCCTGCCTCCCCCCAAAAAGCCCGAGCCAATTAATAAAGCTTTTAAGCTCTTTGTCACAGGCCACCGTGGAGGTCTGCAGAGAAGAACTTTAATCCAATAAACATTTCATTTAGATCATGAAAAGAAAGCATGAGGAGAAGCTCCTACAAGAGAGGGTGTTACCAGCAATTCTAGTCGTGAAGAGATGTGAGGAATTTGCCAAATTAACGAGGCCTTCATATTTAACACATAAATGTGTCAAAACTAATAATAGAATAATTTAATTTGAGTTGAACCTTATATTGTTAAAATTCTAAGAAGCCACAACTGTTTTCTTCAAAGACTTTACTGTTGAGTTGGATGGACAGGGCAAGGGGAGGTTGTGAGAAACCCAGATAGCAAATAACACTGGCCGAAGCTGGTGGAAAGGGGGGAAAAAAAAAGGAATAGATAATTAGGTGTAATTAGCGCGTATGAATTGTTGTCTCCCTGCCCTTGGCTTGAATAAATTTCAGAGAAAAAAACCCCTAGTGGTGAAAATGCTTTGATGTAAGAAGAGTCATTGTGGTTTGGCAGCATAAAGGCAGTGTTTTATACTTCTTACATAATGGTTGTGATACAGAATGAGTGAATGGACCCTGCACCCCCCAGCCTGCTTTACAGCAAGGACTTTTGGATTCCCTTGAAACAAAATGCATCAGAAGTTTTCAGTTGTTGGTAATGAGGTAGTGGACCTCATCAGAGCTAAGTGTAAGCCATCTTTAGCCTTTGTTTAGACCTTAATCACTTTTTTTTATTATTATTCTGGGAAATCCAGTTTTGTAAATCAATACTACTTTTTTTTTTCTTTCCTTTTTTTTTTCCTGCCTGCCAACAGTTCTGGCAGGAGCAAAGGCTAATACTGGGAAAAGAAATACAAATCAAATGTTAAAAAGAAAAACAACAGCATAAAAGAAATCTAGACAAATAACTTTGTCCAGGGTATAATTCCAATGAAGTACATGTATTAAAGGGTGAATTTGACCCTTAGCTTACGAAACATCATGTTATAAATTCAGTGTGAACTCTTGGCATTTGTTTTTCACAGAATGCCACAGCTTGCTTATTAGGGGATTGAAAGTTACAGTCATTATTGGTTCTTTAGCAAAAGTGGGTGTTATACAGTGATTTGTGGTTTGCAGGTTTGGCTGGTTTTTTTTAATTTATTTTTTAAATTTATACTTATTCTGCACGGAAGATTTTTTTCCTAAGTGATATGAAATGGGGAGAGCTGTTCAATGTAATTCTTATTGCATGGAGGTTTACTCTGCCATTCTTCTGCTCCCTGACTGGAAAAAGGAGAGGCTGCTTGTCTCCGAGCTGGCACAGCCACATCTGTACCTTCTGAGTGCTTTCACTTTTGTCTGAATATCTGAAATACTATTCACAGAACAGTACATTTTAAGAGTCTCTGTCTTTATTCATGCACCATTATTTTACAAGTTAATTGTCTATTTTTCCTCTTCTTAGGGGGTAGCTGATTTGTAGCTAGACATTAAAATAAGTTATTGAAAAGTTGGACAATAGATCATATGTTCTTTGTGGTAGCAAGAATAGTGGGGTTTCTTAGTTGTTAAAGTTTGAAGGCTGTAATGTAAACTTGTGCAACTTCCACTGAATGAATTTTGCCTCTCAATTTATCTCTGCTAAGCTCTTCAGTTTAAAGTCTAAACATTTTTGTTACAAGTGTAAGAAAAAGATTCATTGAAAAAATTATACTTGGCAGTATTTCTTTTCCCAGATCTTTGTGCTCTAGGTCCATTGAAAAATAATTCACAAATGTTGTCATCCAAAATCAAATTGACTGTGATGTTTCCTTCATATTTTACAAGATTCTTGGATCATATTTAGAAAGTTTTCCTCAAAATTTCTTTGTGTGGTTATTTGTTTTTTCATTTTGTTTTGTTACAGTGTTTGCAGTTGGGATTAAGCATGATATGTCTAAGGCTATTTTAGCAATTTCCCATATTTCATTATTGCAGAAGAGTATAAGGGAAAAAGACTGGAAATAAATTTAGTGAACCCCTTAAAGCATTGCACTGTTTTGTAGAACAAATAGCCTTTTCTCCTTAAAGTTCATTTGATCTGTGAAAGGCAATACCTGAATATCATGCAAAACTAAGTAATTATTCCTGATTATAGGGTTTGGGGGGTTTTTTCAGGTATAGGTCACAGGAAATTCAGTTAGGGTAGAGTATGTACAAAGCTAAGAAATGTGCAGATTTTTTGTTGTAAGATTGTCTAAAAATTATTTACAGTTAATACTTGCATAAAGGTTAGAAAGGTTGATGAAGTGATATTTAGTTTTGCTTTACTATTCATTGCGTGTCAGAATGTAATTATGACTGATTCATGAAACTGTCTTAGAAATGAACTATCTTTATTAAAATGCTGATCAAGACAAGAGCTGACAGTAATAAAGAATAGAACACTTTAGTCTTGTTGCTTTTGAATGATTGCTAATTACCCCAGAGGTCATGTATAGTGCTTATGAGGATTCATTGACATTTTCTTTAAAGTCTACTGTTTCAACAACATCTGAACAGGGAGACAGAAACCATGTGCACACCCAACAATGCTTGGACCAAGTTTTTATCCACCACCAAATATCTGATGATTCTCTTTCTCCTTTCCCCCTCCCCCTGAGTACATCTCATTCCTGTGGATTGGTGTAGCAGAAAGTTGGGAGAGTAACAAACTTGGTTACTTTTTTTAAAAAAGAAAAAACAAGCCCAGGGCAAAAGGATAAAAGGAGCAGCCCCTGGAAGGTCCTGCACCTGTACCACACAATCAGAGAACTGCAGAATATACTAAGATGGAAGGGACCCACAAGGATTATCGAGTCCAACCCTTAGCCCTGCACAGGTGGTTGGCCCTCCTGGCTGCCAGGGCACTGCTGACTCACATTCAATTTGCCGTTGACCAGGACCCCCAGGTCCCTTTCCACAACACTGCTTTCCAGCATCTCATTCCCCAGTCTGTACGTGCATGCAGGGTTGCCCCACCCCGGGTGCAGAATCCGGCACTTTCCCTTGTTGAACAGAGGTTGGTGATTGCCCAGTCCTCTAATTTATCGAGGTCTCTCTGCAGGGCCTCCCTGCCTTCCAGGGAGTGAACAGCTCCTCCCAGTTTTGTGTGTCTGCAAAACTTGTCTAGTATCTCTTCTCTTCCAGTTCTACATCCAAGTTGTGTACCCTGCATGCTCATGACTAACAGTCTGGTTGATCTCCTTTTACAGCCGCACCAGAGAGGAAACACTGCACATAACCTCGTACACTTCTCTCAGCAGGCTGTTGACAGCCTGTCCAGCTTATGACTTGTCCGGCTTATAAGTCTCAGTTGGACCAGTTTCACATTCTTAAACATGCTGGTAATTGTCACATGCTGACAACTTTGAGAGTACACTAAAGTTACTCAAAACACTGTGGTTGTGCTTTGTAAGTCGGAAGTAAGTTTTCCATGACACGCTACAGATTTGCTTAAGACAAGATAGGCATGGCTTGGTTTCTAGTAGCAGTTGTCCTTATGTGCTTGTTCAGAATTACACAGTGGCCAAGAGTATTTATTGTGCAGCTTTGCATGTGTGGGGATGGAACTATACTCTTCTTTGCTCATATGGAAAGCATGTTTGATACTGCAGATGCAATACCGCTGCTGCATTTGTAGGTGTCTGGTTTGACACAGGTGTGAAAGGCTGCAGAAACTCAGGAGATGTGGGAATTAAGGTAATGATCATCCTAAACTGAAACACTGTAGTGTCTGTTCCCCTACACCTTCTCTGGAGGTCCTCAGGTAGGTGTTTTTGACCATTAAGTGCTGACAATCTGAGCACTCCAGTTAGTTCTTAGGCTGTTGATTAGGATTCCGTGGTGATTAGTTTGTCTATTCTTGTGGTCCAACAGGATGATTTGTATGTTGTTTTTTCAGTTTTCTTTTTTTTTAGTGCTGTTACAATTCAGAGCAGAGGATGATAATTGGGTTGACTTACAATGATTTTCAATAAGCTTAAGAAATATCTACTCACCTGCATTATCAAGGTTGTTTAGCTGATCACAATATTTGAGCTCACAGGGGCACATGATATTTAGTGCAGTGTTTAATGTGGACAACAAGGCTATCTTTTAACATTTCAGAGCTTTTTGTGACACATGGGAAACACACGTCTTGAGAACTTGCAGGTTATTCAGTTAACTTTGACTGCCTTTTTAAATTTTCTGAAACCTTTGTTCCTCTTCTTAATGATCTGTCATGCCGTGTACTTTATTTTCTTGAGCAGTTAAACATTTTCGTAGCTACCATTCTTGATTGCAGCAACAAAGGAATATTAGAGGTAGTCACAGGAAGAAAAATGTATTTATATTAGTCTGTATTTAATACTTCCTACAGTAGGTCTACTGACAGTCTGATTTTATCTATTCTATCGGAAGATTGTTGTTTTCGATGTTGTATCTTGAGTTGAGCCTTGAGGCTTTATAATTTTTTTTTTCCATCTGTAGTACAAAGTTTTTATGCCACTTCAGTGAAAATAAGTGCATGATCACAACTGTATTTTTAACTTACTAATTGTGTTTTCAATTCTGTAATTGTATTTGTTTTTTGTATCCATAAATACATAAATGACTTCAAAATAAATTGTATGACTAATTAATTTTATGCATTTTAATTGAATAGAGTAAGTTAGAGTTTTAAATATCTCAGTAGAATAGAAAATCTCTTGGAAACTGTGGGTGGTTCTATTAGACTGACTGTAGCTTCAGTATTAAGTATTTATTTCAAAAGAAGTTAAGCCCAAGTAAATGAAATTTGAAATTTTAAAACTCCGTCTTAACAAATGGAAACCAATAGTTACAGTTGTGGGTTTGACAATTAAGTGCTAACAATATGAGCACTCCAGTTAGTTCTGTGGCTGTTGATTAGGATTCCATGGTGATTAGTGAGTGTGAGGATGCAATCACATCCGTAGGATTTAATCAGTCCAGTGCTGGATGAGGTAGTCCGAAGATGAAGAGAGAAACTAGAACTTCTATATGTAGTATTGTATGGTTTTTCCCCCCTACTGTAAGAAGAGGAAGAAGAAGGACAAAGAGTAGAGAAGCCTACCTTTCCCCTCCTCCCCAAACTTGCAGGTTTTTAAATTGTAGTATTTACTGTTTAGTTCTGTGATGCAGGAGAATAATCCTGTTAACACCTGTGAAGGGGAGAGAAGATGCATGGGGATAATCACATAGGCACACTCTCTGATGTTCAGCATTCTTACACTTGTGAGCAGGATTTGTTTTTCCACATTGTGCAACTGCATATCTGCTTTTCCTTTTTGTAAATCTAGGATTTTAAGTGTTTAGCTTGGATGTACACAATATTTTGGTGTGTCTTATTTTCTTCTGTTATACATTGTGATTATATGCTGTCTTTTTAACACTGAAAGCATGTATCCTAAAAGAATAATGTACAAAGATGAACATTTTGTCCTCTGCCTTCCTGTGAAGCAGATAAGTGAATGTTAATGTGTGCAGAAACAGAAAACCATTGTGGGTACTCTTGTCTACAAAGGAAAACCCTAAAGGAGAAACTTTTGGATCTCTGCTCTGCACAAAGCTTCTTTGTGACCTTTCTGACTCTGAGTAAAGGTGACCATGTGCTGAATCCTCCTTTAGAACCATCTGCAGTAGGACATTCTTAACTTAGAGGAGAGATGGTGTTGTTATCATGTGGCAGTGCAAGCAGTCCCTCCCATTACTGCCCTTTGATTTACTGCTACTGCTGTCACTCCTTTTCTCTCCTCTACTATGTATAGCTCAATCTGTGTAAACAGCATTGCCCACTTCTGTGTGATTTTCCTTTGTTACATTATTTTGCATTAGCACCTATGGATCTCTATTTTTCATATATCCACATAAGAGAAGGTTGTTCCTACCCTGCAAAACTTACAATCTAACAGCAGGATTCATGTTTTAAAGCAATGTTTTCTGAGAGCATGTTGCAATGCAGATAATGATGTTCGGGTTCAATAGCAGGAGCCGTTCATTTTATGTATGTTTATACGGTGTCTAAAAGAATAGGTGTGGGTGAGCTTTGAAGTGTCTCCATGAATATAGTTAACAACAAGCTTCAGTAAATACTTACGTGAACATGTCGAAGGGTTAGGAGATTCTTGTGGCTGTTTCATTTTTGTTTAGAATATGGTCTCTAAATGGCTGGAGTACCTTCCTGAACTGAGCATCAGTCCAGAGAGGACAAAACCATAAATTAATTAGGAACATTTAAGGAGTGGGAGAATAAAATGCCAAATGTTTTAAAAAGGACTGAGTATTTCACTGTTCCTGTTAGCTGCCCCCTGCTTCTATGCTTATATTGTGTATTACACAAACTGCTGTACCTCAGAATTCTGGTTTTCCATTTTGTTTATATTTGATTTAGTTAACTTTTGCCTCCTAAGGAAGCAAAAAATCAGTAGGACTGTATTTACTTTATTTTATAGATCTCTGAACAGGATTCTGCTGTTGCATTTCTGGCTGAAAGGTCCTATAGCCCAGAATATCTAGCAGATATTTTTGAAATAAACTATATAATGTTATATCATATTAGAATCAATAGTAGTGCATCATGGCAGACAAACAAGCAAGATTTATAGGGAAGAGAAATATATTTCAGATAGGCAACTGTTTGTAGCATAAAAAAGGCCAAAAAACATAAATAAGCTTTTGAACACACAAGCTCTTCTTGACTAGTGTCACTAATGATAGTGATTTTCCTTGAATAGTGATAATACTAATTACTTTGAAGAAAAAGGGAAGGAAGACAGAAAAAATTCATCTTCTTTGTAGCTGTATTGGTAGTATTTACATCTACAGTTCTTAACTCCAAAACTCATTCACTGTAATGTTAAATCATGGAGTCAGTAAAAGGCTGTCTGTGAATTTAAGGAGTGACAAGTTTGTAAGTGGAACACAAGTGGATTGAAATACTGTAGCACCGAGTGTTGATTTCTATTTCATCAAGTTGCAATGACCTGCATAATATAGCCCAGTACCAGTCTGTATTTGAGTGCACAGAACTCCTGCTCCACGCAGCAGTCATTTGCAGTTGAGCCACAAGCACCAGTGTAAATATTGGGGCAACAAATTTACATGAGCTACAGTGTTCAGGTGTACTTTTTATTTCTTTCAACCCTACCATAACTATGGAACACTCTAAACTATACGTAGTTCTGTGTTTGCTCTTCGCTGTATGCAGCACAACACACTGAGGGAACAGTAGAGTTTGTAAATCCGTCTTGAAAGGCCAAAGAGATGAGGCTGAGTTAACGCAAGATTGCCGATCTCGTTTCCAGGAGAAAACCCCCAAAATTATAAACAGCATTACTAAATATCCGAGTATCTAAAGTTAATCTAAGTAATCTCAGAGTCCCCAAAGCTGCAGTAGTAATCTGCATTTTTTTTCCCTACTAGCATAAAGAAAATAGTACTTAAGCTAATCTTCTACTTTGGAAAAATAAAACATTAGGTGGAAAGATACTGGCAAAGAAAAGCTAAGTGCACCAGCTTTGCTGTGAAATTTCAGTAATCTTCCTTCTAGCCTTGGCTGCCAGACTGATGCTGAAGAAAAGCTTAAACAGCCTCCCTCCCTTGTGCATATTATTACATGCCTCTGAAACTTTTTTCTTCTGCTCTGTTATTCTCCTTCTTTGTGAGCTCTCATGAAAAGAAAGGGAATAGATTATAATAATATTGTAGCACCAACGCTATTGTGTTTGCAGTAGCCTTAGTCCAAGATAACGATTTGATTAGCATGGCTTTTTCACTTACTGGAATTAAAGATACGTGGATTTTCCTGGGATTCTGTGCTTTCAGGATGATTTTTTTTCACCTTCTTTCTTCAGCTGTATGTCTGTGCAGAGAAGGAGGAGGTTTAAAATCGGTATAGAGCCTTCAGTAATAGCCAGGGGCAAAAAATTAGTGCAGTGAGTCATCACAGTCACTCCTGCAATGTCCTGTGCAAGGCATTTGTTCGAGAACCATTGTTCCTTAAAATCACTGATGATAGTTCTTCTAAATTTTTTCCCTGCAATGTAGTTGCTATAAATGAGGTCTGACATTTCCAATTTTGCTATTTGAATGGCCTCAAGGAGGCTTTGAAAAGTTTGACACACAGAATATGAAATGCTTAACAAGACTGTTAAAGATAAACTAATAGTTCGTAGTGCAGCAAAGAAGCAGAGTGATTTAGTACATTCCAGCAATCCAAAGACTTTCAGTGGTGTTGAATTACATTAAAAAAAAGTTTAATTGCCTTAATGGAATTGTTGATAGAATTACATTTTTCTAAAATATTAAAAATTTTCCTCCCTTTCTTCTGTAGCTTCTTTTGCTTCTAGCTATACAACACACAGAAGTTGTGTATGTTGGCAGTAGTCATGACTGATAAGCAGAGTTATTCCCTTTGCCAGAGGGTGTAAAATCTTGATCCCACTGATATTAGTGAGAATTTTGCTCTCAGCCTCAGGCCTTGAATCCCAAAAAAGCACCCTTTAGTACAGCTGGGTTTGAGTTTTCTAACAGAAGCAATTAATTGTGACTACTTAAGACATCTGTATCACACTTGTAATCTTACAGGTTGCTTAAAGAGGAACAAAAGAGATGCTTTTCTGAGTCAATGCAGGTATTGCAAAAATGAAACAAAGTCTTTTTGATGTAGAGCTTTGTTTATTCCCCTTTTTGCTTTGGTCCGTTTTGCAGTGAGACTGGTGTGGTTCATATATTTGATGTCTCACTTACAAAATTTTTAATCTTATTAGTAAGAGGAAAAGATAACATTATTTTTAGCTTATAAAATAGAAGTAGTTTCATTTGTTGCTAGAATTTGTTTTTAGTCTGTTAAACTCTTAATGCTACTAGTTTTGTCTTTCTAAATGTATATACTTTAATGTGGAAATAACTATTTTTGCACATTGCCCCAACAAAGCACTATCCAGAGAGAACAAATAATATTCACCCTCATTTCATGTGCTTCTAATCTATATTAATTTTATAGCTGATGGACTTGTGAAAATGGTTACTTTTTTGTTTTGAATATGTGAATGATTTCCAGGTTATTTCTTTGCTTTGATAATTGCAAAGGAGACTTCAATTTTGTGATCTTGAGTTTCTGTTTCACAGATGATATTCATGCTGATGGTTTATCACAGCAGTGTGTCTTCTGTCTAACACAGACAATAGTAAATACAGCTTTGGCTTGAGGAAAGCTATTCTTTTCTTTTTTTTTTTTGTCTCTGTAGAAATACTGCAACACAGTTCAGCTTGATTCTGGAATAGACTACAGGAAACGAGTGCTTCCAGCTGCTGGAAAACTTTACTACCTGTAAGTTTATCTATGATATTGTGTTTGCTCTTATTTTCCTTCTTATTAGCCAACAATTTCCTAGTCAATGGGAAATGAAAAATGTATAGTAGAATTAGCAGGGTGTGACTTTTCCTTTTTTTGCCTTCTGGTCCATTTTGTTCAGCAAACCGCCTTCCATTATGCCTTGATATTAACTTCATTAAACTACATTTTCAGTATCCACACTAGCATCATTTATAATGTGTGACTGAATAAAAACTAATTAGATTTTTTGGGGAGGTGTGGTGTTTGGAGAACTGAAGTGACAGATGGTTAGAAAGTAATGAATATCCTCTTGTGAGAGATTGCACAATTCTCTTATAATAGAAGAACATCCTTATTGTATTTAAGTAATTAAGTATTTATAGAAATCCAATGACAAGGATTCGTTTAATTTTGGGTGTTTCGAGTGCTGTGGATGAAAAAACCCAACACCCTCCTGTTTTGACAGATTGTTTGTGTTTGTCATGACAAAATTTCTGTAGCCCTTTATATTTGCAAATAAATAAATTTTAAAATATATTCACAGTTACGCTTTTGGTTGCAGCATAAATCTGCCTAATAGGAACATTCTCTCTTTTTTGTAAAAATACCTTTGCAATGCAAACATTTTTCTGTCTTGTATTTGCTCTTGTAGTATTATTCAATCAGTGACAACCTGAACAAAGCAGACAACAATAGCTTAGTATGAGATTTATAACTATTCTATGTTTCAACCCAGCGTATAATATTGATCATGCTTCCATTAAGAAAGGTGTGGTATTTTTGTCACTGTGATAGGTATTTGAAACCAAGTATGTCCATGTCACTTTATAATAAAGTTAGAAATCATAGTTGTTGTAGGAAGGAGGAATAATGCTTAGTAGAGTTACAAGAGGTACCTCTCTCTGCTTCTGGAAGGAAATGACAGAATTTTATGTATGGAAAACACATCCAGTGCAGGTTCTGTATCCTCAAACAAATTGTGACTGTATGAACTCAGGAGAAGTAGCTCTTGTTCCACATTCTTGTGTGGCTCTGCTTTCTCTAAGCTTTGCAGTGTCTGCTTTAGAAGTACTTTTTGAAGCCACCACTGATATCTCGGTGTTGCTCATCGTGGCTCTTGTTCCGATTGCCACTGCCCCTGCTCACGGCACTGCTTCCTGTGCCTGCTGCACTCTGTGACTTTGTCTGACAATTGTGGAGAGCACCTGCTGTATTCTCCTCTCACCGTCCATGCTCTGAAGAGAGCAAGAGCACACTGGTGGTTTCTAGCAGGTAATAGGCCTGTGGCATCAGCTCTCAGCGGAGAGGAAATACAAACAATTTGCAGGACTAGTACTCAGCTGAAATATATTTCATGGTGATCTGCTGTAAAACTTGTGATCAAGTGAATGGCAGAGATTGGCGATGTCTGTCTTGTATTCTCTTATTGAAAGGATGTGGGTCACCTTCAGAATTTGGTGTGTAAATCATTAGGGAGCAGTGAGGGGAACAAAACAATTTAAAAAATCCTGTAGCTGCCAATGGAATAAGATACTTATTTCATCATCCTTTCTTTTTCTGAGGGAATCTCAGTCTTTTTTCTATTCAGACTTGTTCATTGGAGCTTTTAAGGTGCAGAACTAGCTTAGTATGAGGGGATTCTTTTTTTCTGTTTGTTTTAAAATTAGGTACTGAACAGTATTTTGCTGCAGATCTTTGAAATTTAGTTAGCAGTCTTGCCCCCAAAAGAAAATGTTCTTGTCTAACATGTTTTCATTCCTCTATTAAGGGTCATACTGTCATTGTCACATTTTGTTAACAATCCTCTTGATGCTTCGTATTTTGTGTAGTCTTGTCTTCATTTAAGATATGCAACTGAGAGTTGCTTAAAGCTGTTTCATACTCATCTGAGAGCCATCAGTGTAACACAATTACAAGATGCCTGATCAAAGCAACTTCATTGATCTCAGTCTCAGGTGTCTGTTTTCAGAACAAACTTTCTTGGCAATTAGGTGCAACACTCCACTTTGGCATCATATTCAGCTGTTTCTTGTTGCAGCCTTTCCATCGAACTTTTTGATAGTGATATGCATGCGTATACACATGCTCTCTGATGCAGATATTATACACTCTTTCCCCCTTCTATGGCCTTTTTTCTGGTTTTGTCTGTTCATTTTCGTTTCTCATTTTGTCAGAGGAGAGCAGCATGCAAATATCAATGTTGAGAGAAACTTGTAGAATTTTATGTCATCTCCTAGTCAGAAATGGTTTTTTAAAGTGTTCTGCATTTACAGAAGTTTGTGGGGGTTTTTCCCCCCAAATTCTTTGTATCTACAAGGTTTGTTATTGTTAATCTTGAGCTAAGAAGTAGTTACTTCAGTTCTGCTATTAGTATTTTTAAAGTGCTTAAGGCCTGATAAGGAGAGTAATTGTGTCACTTGCTGATCTTCATTTGTCATATAGAGGATGCCTAGAACTGTAGGAAGCAATAGACCTTCCACACCAAAAGAGACTGTACACATTTCAATTATATATTCTAGTTCTAGTTTGTTAATTACAGTAGCATTAATTTACTATTCTTAGCTAGAAATATGATCTACCTGCCTGTATCTATCCATCTCTAAGAATGAAACATGGAAAGATTGGCCCACTAACCCATTCAGTGATAAAAGAAATTCTCTGGACTGAGTTAAAATTTTTGTGTCAACTAGAAGATGAATATAAACTTAACTTCAGCCTCAGGTATTTTGCATTTTCCCCATCTGTCTTGGGGACAGAGTTGGGGGGGGAGAACTGATAAAATTACTATTCAAGAAATTATACTGGTATTTTTAATTTCCCTGTTTAATTTTGCAAATTTTTAGATCAATACGATCGGTTGACTTGACCCCTCCCCTGACTCCCCTAAAAAATAAAAAGCTGCTTCAGCATTTAATTTCACTAAGTCTCCTTTCAGAAATTTCAAAGAATACTTCTTTAGGTGCTTGACTGCCTTGCCTTGTCTATTTGCTCTTATTTTGCATGCAAGATAGAGCCAGAAGCCTTTTTTCTCATTGTGTACACATAGTGTTAATGGATCTGCTCCGTTTGTATTGCCTCATTACTGGAAACAGCTCAAAACACAGAAGTCTTTCAGTGTATGCAAATAAGGCAGAATCATCTACCTGAGAGTTAATATTCTCTACTTTTAAGTGTATTCTAAATGTAATGTTTGTATTTAGAGCATAACATCCTGTTCCCTTTTTTTATGGGCAAAAAGCTAAGCAGGCTCAGGCAGCTGTTTGATGTTGGCTTCAAGTGTTATTAATTTCATATTCTATTATTCTTTTCACTGTAGCACAAGTGAAGCTGATGTGGAGGCTGTCATGGATAAGTTGTTTGATGAGCTGGCTCAGAAACAAAATGATTGTACGTAAGTTAATTTCTCTTGAAAGAGAATACATTTAGAACACAATGCCCAATCTCCACTGACCAATTAATAAGTTCCATTGCTGTATATGGGTTGATGCCACACTCAAGTGGCAGTCATTGTATCAGCATTTTGTCTAATTTATGTGTTGAATCATGTGCTATTATTCATGAAGCTATGCATTTCCTATCTGTAAGAGATGAATTTTATAGTAATTATCCAGAGAAGATTGAGTCTTTGTTCATGTTCCCATAGTAACTAGACCAAGGATTCTAAAAGTGCAAGGCAGAGAGCTGAGGCTGAATAAAGCATGTGGAACCATTGCAGACTTCACGTTTGAAGAGCTGTGCGACAGAGTAAGTACCCAGTCCAATCTAGATCAGTTAATGCTCAGACTTTTCACAGTTTAAAAAAAAAAGAAAAAAAAAAAGAAAAAAGAGTCCAAACCACACAAATTCCCTATTTCCCCAAGTCAAACTAAATTTTTTATTATTTTTTTAATTTGGCAGAAAGATTTTGACTTTAACAGGACAAGAAACCCCACCCTTGGCAAAAGAACGATAATAATTTTCTTTTTAGTGATACAGTAAATTCACTCTTAGGTGTGTCACAGATTGTCTTCCAAGATCCTACTACAGTATTTGCCTGGACTAATGTTGTTGGTGGTGTATTAGTGGTCATAACATATCAGTGTGTAAATAGCATTCAAATGCTGTTTTTAAAAGCTGGGGTTTAAGTTGATGCTCAAGCAAATGAGTAGCGATCCTGGCAACCCCTACAGTAACACTGCTGTTGCATGCCTTAGTTTCAACTATGTGTACAAGGACTGTTCAGTCCCAGGACTTCTCAAAATATGCCAGATTTTGGTAAATATTGCCAAATTCTCTGCTTAAACATGTAGGATGTCATTCCTGGAAAGCTCTGTTTGTATATGACTCCCAGTGGGTTGGAAGACAGTTCCCCAAGAGTTGCACTGTACTTAGTGCCCTCTCTACTGATGTATAAAGTTATTGTTAAATGATCACAACCCTAAACTGGGCCAATGGCAGTTTTGATTCAGGATGCTGACTAGTCTTTTGGTGATAACATTATGCTTTCACTTCCTTGTAGCTACCAAGTTGATAACTATTTGGATGGAAATTTCACTGGTTAAGTTTCAAACTGTAGGGTTTAGTCTGTTGGTTTTCAGTTTCAGACAAAACCAGTTAGCCATTTGTAAGAATGAAGGTATGTCATGGGTAGAACAGCTTGCTTTTCACTAGAAGTTGTGAGACTTTTTCTTCCTTGTGCCTCTTAAAATATCGGGAAACGATGCTGTCAGCAGGTACTTTTAAAATCCTTTAGTCCAGTAAATATGTATTTGTATATACATATGCCTTATGTATTTGTATTGGATGATAGGTTGCTTCTAAGTAGAATTGCTCTGATAGCTCACATGTCAATGGGCACTCCTTTGGGTCTGAAGGTTCTGATCCTCTTCAGGAATTAC
This sequence comes from Platyrinchus mystaceus, assembly GCA_035041135.1. NCBI lineage: Eukaryota > Metazoa > Chordata > Aves > Passeriformes > Tyrannidae > Platyrinchus > Platyrinchus mystaceus. The sequence continues at coordinate 69,651,361 of JAWWLV010000121.1, read as the reverse complement.
ATGGGGTTCTGGTCTTCTTGGCGTAATGGAGCTGAGGGGCTTGGCTTGCACTCAGAACAAGTAAAGAGAATCCTTATGAAATGTTAAACATTGTTTAACAGTATTGTGTTTACACTGATTGCCCAGGACTTAGGAAGTCATGCTGTCTTGATTTAGATGCCTTCTGCATATGTGTTGTGGTAGTCTCTAACAGCACAACCGTATGCTTAAATAAACTAAAGCAACATGGCAGACAATAAATGTTTTTCTTTACCAGCTTCCTCAGTCATCACTTATTTTATTTGTATATGCCTTCATTTGTTTCTACCTTTAATTGTTATATACAATTATTTATTGTGCCATGATTTTTCTCTTCACTGATGTTCATAAATATTACATTAATCTGTTTGTTAGAGGTATCACTGTGCTCCTTTTATATGTAGAGAAGTCTAGTCATGAACTTGGAATTGTCCATTAAATTTGGAGGCTTCAGTTGCCTCCAGTATGATTTTTTTTCTCGATTGTAACTTCTGTAGTGATTCATAGCAACAGTAGAAAATTCCCCATGGTATAAACTGCATTTAGGATCTTGCCTGCCCCATTGCTCTGTTTGCCTACTCTGTTGCCATTAAAATCTCCTGAAAGGCAAAAGAAAAATTCAGAGTTCAGCTGTCAAACCATGAAACCATATTCCTTTTTGTCATGAAGTCTTTTAATTTTTGATGGAAACTTAAACATGCAATGTCTTTTTTAAACCATTGGAATTGCTCCCACTCATGTCACAGAAGACATAAGTAGGATCCAGAAGTGTGCCCTGGTGGTTTATAGCAAAAAATACCCCAAAGTCAGGAGACATTCCTCACAATAGGAAGTATAGAAGTCATTCATGTATATTCCAGTAAGCTGGAATGGATGTGGCAAAGATTTGTGCAAGTATAAAGCAGAAATCTGTAGGAGACATAGCTACAAGGTATTTGCTCCTTCTTGTGAAGCCAGATGGTAGATAAGTTGACAGGCATCATAAGCGCTACTGTTAAGAAAAAGGAAAGTAGGAGGTTGAAAAAGATGTAATGAAAAGCAAGATCCACAAAAGAAAGTACTGGAGGGGAATTTGTTGGCTTTGCGTGGAGCGAATCTGCAGGTTTCTTTGTGCAGGACATGAGGACAAAGTCCTATGGGAATGCAGGTTGTATAAAGAGACATGGGGCAGGGAATCTTCCTAGCTGGAGCCTGTAGCAGCCAGGGTGTAGCTTGAATGACAGTCCAAGCAAAGCCTCCTAGGTAGATAAATGACATTTAAAGTTACTATCATAGGAGCCCATTAAAATTAAAACAGAATGGAAAACAAGATTTGCAGTTGGTTTTATATCAGTTGTAAGACCTGGTGACAAGCACAATAAATGGTAAATTCTCATTAATGGGGAAAAGTGAGATATAACTGATATTATTGAAATTTTGTGGGACAATAAAATAATAATGTGGAATCGGTGCTTACAGCCTACTTAAGGACAGAGTGGCTGAAACAGGTGGAAGACAATGTGCAACATTAAAGATACTGACACCTACCTTACAGTTAATTAATACAAGGTTCTTGAATACATATCAATCAGTCTGCTAATTAACAAACCCAAGAGGGTAGTACTCATAGGGATCTCTTGCAAATGAAGAATGAGGTGGATTGCTTCTTGAGCACTTGGCTATAAAAAGCATATAAAGAAAATATACCATTGTATGGGAATCTTATGCTGTAAATGAAGCACAGAAAAGGTGAAATGTAATTATCCCAAAAATTGCAAATGATAATTTTCTAGCATAAAATGCAATACATCCAGTACAAGGTCATTTGGTTGGAACAGCTTCATGGGAACTTAAAGTGATGAATTCGTCTAGAAATTTGTGTTGTGTAGCAACAATCTTCTCAATTTTCTAAAATTCATTGAAACCAAAAGATACTTCCAAACAGTGAAGTTACATATTTGAGTGTTCAGGAAGAGTAGTTTTCAAAAGCAAAAAGGAAGTATGCCTAACTGGAAAGGGAAGTGTAAATGACAAAACCAAAAAAGAACAAGAAGGACTCTTTGAGGAGGAAGATAGGAAAAGTATTTCCTGTGCCACTGTTGAGACAGAATCAAATAATATGGAATGAATGGCAACTAGTTATGAAGTGCAGGAAAATTAATGGGAATATATCCTGTCTCTCAGATAAAAGACTTGTTAAGTAAAATGGCAGTTTTGATATGGTTTATCTGAACGTTATTGGCTTATTGCTGGTTTGGAGATGGATGAAATATAAATAATGATGTGGAAAAAGGAAAAGGTTTTGCAAAAAATATGTGTTCTAGGTGAAGCAGAGTGAAATACTGTTTCACTAAAGGATAGTGAAATAATTTTCAATCTGTTAATAGTTAGCTTTTGTTGAAAGTAGCCTACATATTGTATCACTGGAGTCCTGGAAAACTAGGCTGAGATCTCTGACTACCTTTTTTTTTTGGATAAACATTGGAGTCCAAGAGGAAGTCCACATCACTAGAAGGCACTCTATGTGGCAGTATTAAAAAAATGAACAAGTAAAATTCACACATACACATGAGGACTGGTATAACTGCAGGATGTTGGTCAGATCTTAGTCCAGAAGGGGTAATAGAGGAGCTGGTTCTGGATTCATATATGTGGATGACTAAAGAATGGAAATGAAATTAATTCTCCAATCTCCCTGATTTTGTAGGAGGAGTTGAGTTTTGAAGATGCTGTTCTTACTAGGAGATTAGCATTATGCAGTCTCAAGGAAGCATTCGTTAAATGGATTGCTATGTTAGTTAACTAACATATAAAAAGAATTATTACTGAAGGTTTGTTGTGGAGTGTAGCATTTCTAATGAGCACATTTTTATACTAAGCCAAATATAGGTTTTTTTCCCCAGCAGCTTTGAATATAACATAAATGCAAATACAAATTTGCTGTAAATATGGAGTGCTGTGTGTATTGGGGGGAGGAGCAATGAATACAAGGATGCTGTGTGTGACTTATTTTTCATCTGAATGGAGATTTTAGGGAAAATGGGTTTTTTTGGCATGAAAGTTTGTTTTGTTTTGCTTTTTTTACATCTAAACAAATACAAAGTTTACAGCTAGAAATTGAGAAACACAGGAGGAGACTGTGCCCTAGGCAAAGTGACTTGGAAATAGATTTAAGGATTGTAATGGACAAACAGCTCAAAAGGAGCTTCTAGTCCAGTGTTAGAGCATTTAGACCCTTTTTCGTCTAGGGTGGGTAGAGTGGAAATAAATAGGAGGGTAGGACGTTTATTTTAATTTTAGAAACATCTCAGATTGATGGTAGAATGTTAGGTGTGGTTCTGACATGAAAACTTTAAAAAATACATTGAAAAACCTGACAGGGCTGTTGAAGAAACCACAAATCATTTGAGCTGGAACATTTGTTCCCTCAGATGACAGACTTACAGTTCAGTTTTTTCAGCTTACCAAAAAGAGGACTGGAAGATTATTTTATAATATACAGTTATTTTCACAGGGGGAAAAAAAATACAGGTATTAGTGAGATCCTAAATCTAGCAGAAGAAGGCATAATAAAACCCAGAGACTACAGAGAGATCCAGATTAAAAAAAAAAAATAAAAAAGGAAAAGCACCTGTTCACACATTTGAAATGGTGAAGGGAGTGGCAGAGCTTCCTTGTACTGTGTTTCAGGTCATTTTAGGAGGAAGTGTTTGTGTTTGAGCTACATACTAGTTATTAGGCTTAGCTGTCTCTAAAATGCAAGATCTTGAAGTACCTCATGATGTCTTCTGGTCTTAAATTGTCTTGAAACTAGGGATGTGAGAGTCAGTTCCTGTTGCCTGTTGGAAACTGTGTCACTGCCCCTGCACATGTGGTGAATGAGTTTAAGCAGCTGGCAGGGGAATGTCCCCAGTCCATCCTGAGGGATAACCTGCTCTCAGCCCCCTCATGCTTTTGGAAGTAGACAGTACTTAGTCTACTATGAATCTGTGCAGTCAGTTCAGAGTGAGTTTTTCCAGGGCTTGTAACTTCCTTGGATTTTAGGGGTGTTTCTCGGGTCATATATTGGGCATTTCTCTGATACCAAGCAACCTTTCTTCCAAATTTTACGTGCCTTGGTCTATGTCATGGAAGCACTAGAACTTCTCACTGAGATAAAGTAACTTGAGGAGCAGAGTAGTCAGAAAGTAACTCAGTTACTCTCAGAAATATAGTAATTGACTGAAACTTTTACAAATAAATTTTCATTCACACAGAGATGCATTTTCATATGAAGTCAGTTTTGAGGCATCCATTCAGAATGAGAAAGTTTCAAGATCAAAACTAGTTTTGCCATGGAAGGTGGATGTCAACTCTTGTTTACGTTTCCCATCTAGTAAATACAAGGTAGTGAGAGTGTGGTGTGTGTGTGAAAAAGCTTACACTGTCAACATCTTCTGATAGAACAACTCAAAATATCATTTAATTTGATTTAGTTATTGTAATTAACTTGGTTAAACTCATTTCCTCTGTTACATTTGGTTCATAATTGCAAAAACATTTTTTAGTTTAAGGTAGAGGAATAAGTGAGTGTAATGAAGGGATTTGGGGGTTTGGGGGAGTTATTTTTGATTACATTGAATTGTTGGAATATTATCTTGTAGTTGCAATATTATTTTTTGAGTTTTCTGAAACTCGTAAACCACTGCTCATGTGGGTGTCAGTAATCATTGGAGTGGACAGTGTTGTACTCTAAACCTGGTTAATTGATTCCTTTGGCGATATATCCATAATCCCTACGGGTTCCAGGAAAAAGAACTTAAGTCTTGCAAGAGTCAACATGAATGGAATATGTGAAAGGACAGATGCTTTTGTTATGTTTGAGAAATAATTTATCATGCCAGTGACTACTTTCACTTCATTGCAACAGTGTGTCTTCTAGTCTGGTCTTGGGTAATTGTTACAGTGCGTTCCAGAGGGATAATCACCTAGACCTAGAAATCTGTTTGTTGGTGTAGGATTAAGACGTTGTGTTTGAAATTTCTCAATTACTTAGTGACTTTTGTAATTAAATATTTCATATGAACAGCCTGTAAAAACTCTTCAAATTCACTGATGTTTCCTTCATCAAAGTAAAATCAAAATTCTATTTTAAAGGGAAATATTAAAACATTTTCCACTTCGATATCACATGATTTCAGGAAATGTCAGATAATACATAATAGATGAAAATAGCATCAATTGATAATCTGATACTATTTGAAACATTTCCTAGCTTAAGTAGAAGTTTCAAAGTGGCTGCTTTTTAATTAGTACCTGAAGGCCCTGAGAGATAGAGTTGGTGCCTTTCTAGTATTAGTCTTTTGTTTCTTGTTTCATGTGTTTGCATTAAACCTTTTCATCTCAAGAATATAAAGAGTTAATTCTGTCTAAAATAATCTATCAGATACTGTTAATTGCCACTTATCCGTTAATGATTATAAAAATAAAATACAGAGAGTATATTGTGTGCAATGCTGATATGACATTCAGTTGACTTGCTAAACTATTTTGTGCATCACTTTTTAAATCATAGACTCCCAGTTGAGGAAAATCCCAAGTTTTAGCTATCTTAGTTAATATCAAATGCATACACTTAACTTTTTTTCTTTACTGGCTATTTGACCATGTGGAAAACTAAAAAATGCTGGATGAGAGGATATGGATCTATTTTGGTTGCTTTAGAGCAAAATGAGAAGCAGTTTTTAAGACTTGACACTCCAGGGTTTCTGTGGCAGTGTGGCACATGGTAGTGTTTGTCATGGCATGAAAGTGGCTGTCTACTCACTAGAATGGAGCCCTGTAAATGTGCTTCTCCAGCATAGTCATCCAGGGAGGACTGTGCTTCGTTTTCATTAAATTGTTTGTTATTTTATCACCTTTTTCTAAGGCCCCATAAAATGAAAAATGTAGCCAGAGAAGGCTGGGAGAGGCACCAGGCAGAATAGGGACTCATAGTTCCTATTTGTTTTAGAATTTCAATGCTAACATTAACTTCTCCCATTCTTTGTGGCCTTTAATTTCTTTCTGCCAGCTTCTCTGTCTATACAATGAGGGATACATTTACCAGTGGAGTTAGATTCTTGCACAGCATAATTAGTTAATTTTTTCATTGGGTTAGTGCGTGAATGAAAGATCACACAAATACTTTTTAAAATAAAACGTACATATCAATTTGGTTTTAAAATCTCTCTCTATAAACTAGCAATTGTGCAAATCTAAGTTATATGTTTATATACATATAAAGGTCAGTGTTCATTATGCCTTAGAAAAAAATCACCCTCTGCCAGTCCTCTGTCTTCGCTTTCCTTTTAAAATTTCACTTGAAAACTGATAAGTGTGACAGTTCGGCTTGAATCGGGTATAAATAATGTAGGCAACAGTGTACCTTACGTGTAATCTTCCAGGTCCTAAGGGAGTCGCGAGATCCCGTCTTCCCCACAGTGCTGCCTTTTAGTCTTCCCCTCGCTTGTGCGCAGCAGCTGCTGCCCTCTGCCGGGAACGCTCTGCGCCCAAACACGTGAGCCTGTTCCTCACAAAGGTTGAATTACTTTTGTTCATGCATCCTGTAGTCTTTCCATTAGGTGATCAAAATATATCCTTTCATCCACCTGCCCAGTACCAATGAACAGTGTCTTAACATGATACTAACCATTAGCAAATGTACAACAGTGTGAAGGCTAGGAAAATAAATTTAATATCAATATCTATGTCGTAAAAGGTTATCCTACTGTGATTTTTATCTAGTAATTGTTCAGCGTTACAGAAATTGGCAAAATACAGTTTTTGTGTAGATTAATGCAACAAATAATTGGCAAACAGTTTTTGTTAGGTTGTTGTTCCGTTGCAACAGGCACGCTCTGCAGACCATGAGGAAGATGTAGTTCCTGACTTGAATAGCTTGCACTTCAAAAGGAAAGATGTAACTAAGCTTTAAATAAAAATAAATTAAAAAAAAGAAAAGAAGACACCATTTTCAAAGGCAAGTGATTTAGAAATGCAAGTGTCTGTCTTTAAGTCAACTGAATGTCTCCCCTACACGATGACATAACTGAGCTGCATTTGCAGTTTAATGATACTGAATCATTTTGAGGGAATTACCTTCACTGAAAACTGCTAAATTTATCTACTGTATAATTTGGTGTCGTCTTTACGATTGTGTGTAGTTGTAAATAAACATACTATGTTTATTTTTATTATATTATTTAGTAAGCACTATTTTCAGTAACCTGTTAGAAGCATAGTTTTCCTTGGTTTAGGATCTTAGGTTTATTCCCAGCCAGAGATCAGCTTTTACAACGTAAGCTGTGGACTCAGAGCCTGTCATTTATAAGCTACATTTGCTTTAGGAATGTAATCAGTTTCTATATCTCCAAAAAAGTTGCCTTGTCTAACTGACAAGTATGTTTTATAAAAGAAATGCAAGAAACTTATTTCAGGTGGAAATATTGTAACATAATAATATTTTTAGCCAAACTTCCTTTCTGTTTTATATTTTATGTGTATCAGAGCTTAATTTTTAGAAAGCACTCCCTTCAGTGAAAGCTGCATAAACCGTGAGGGTTTAGATCCTATACTTTATAGACCAGGGAATACCCAAATACAAGCTGATGGTAGTGTCAAGGGTTTGCCTTTTTAATTCAATGTTTTGTTTCTTAAATTCCCAACTGTACTACTTTCTCTTTTTTTAAAGATTTGTTGACCACGGTTTTGAAATCTTAACAGTAAGTGTCAATATTTAAATAGACGTATGAATTTTTTAAGCCTTCTGTTTTGGAGACCATTTCACTAACAAATGCCATACTTTGGAGTTGGAACTGGAAATTTGGCAGTGGAAATTTGGGAGCAGAAACATGCCTTTTGCAGTTCTTCCACTTTGCAGCCAGCTTTGAGCAGCAGGTCTTTGAGACATCTCACTTTTTGTAGGGTCAGTATGGATATCTGTCACTGTTCTAAGCTCTTCTAAGGCAGGAGTGGTTGTGCTGAATGATGACTGAACATAGGAGCAAGCATCTTCTTAATCAGAAGAGCAAAGGTCTGAAACAACTTTCCACTATGAGAAATGTGACAAAAAGCTTGTGCTGTAAGGTCAAGCAAAATTAGTTCCTGCCAGGATTCTGTGATGAGGTAACAAGTATAGCAAGGAGCTGTACTTGATCCAGAAAACATCTTCAACCCCGGGGTTTATAAATCTCAGATTCTTGCTCTACTGGTTGAACTAGATGATATTTAAGGTATCTTCCAACCCAGACTGCTCTATGGTTCTATGATTTGCACTGCCATCAGTATCTTTAAATTTTTTAATCCAATTAGCCATGACCAATCTTCCCATTTTTATTTAAACTTCAGCATGCTGCTGCATCACAGATCATGCCTTGGGTTTTTCTATTCCTTTCTTGGAATTATAGTCTTGAAATATTACCTAAGTAATATTTCTCTGTTTTATCAGCCTCACTGGTGATTGTGCGTGGCTCCTTCGGAAACAACAGACCTCTATATTTTTTTTGTTTATGTTTAATGTCTAATTTGTAAATATTATCTGCTCTTAAATTGTGTGTTGGTTTTAGTAATTTTTTGGGTGTTAGAGTGTCTGCAGTAAATTATAGTTATTGTCAATCACAACTCTTCAGGATATAACTGGAACTGGCCCTGGAATATCTTCCAATATCAACAAAACCCATTTTATCTAGAGATGAAATATCTTTTTCTAACATATGTAAAGTAATCTGTATTCTTCAGACAATCTCTAAAAGATAATATACTGTGTCACTGATGAGTCAACAAAGAAGAAGAATGCTTTATGCTATAATTAAATGGACTACATAATAGAAACAGGAGACTCCTAACTTCTAAAACAGCCCACAGAGAGCTCCAAATAATAAACATCCTACTTGAGCAGAGATGGTGATAGCTGAAAATGCATTAAGTAGACAGAGAAACAAAAACAAATGAAGGTGAGAACTCAGTCAAGCAGGCTGGAGTGGAGGAAACACTTTGTCAGGAGCACAGCCCATGATAGTGCTAATGCGTTTTGCATTAGTGTGATGCCTATAAAATACTGACTCCTGGCATCAGAGTTAATGACAAAAATCTACAACAGTTTTACTGTATATACACATGCAGGAACGAAACATCATAAGAAAAATTCTTACCTGTTCATGTTTTCAGGTTTTTAAAATAATACTGTAGCATGGGAAAGAATTGGTAACAAATGGTAAGTGACAATTGTTACATAAATGTTTTATTGTTCTGAAGTTGAGTTTTGATGAACAGTTGATGAAACAAAAGAGATCAGACAGTACCAGAAACATACACCAAATCAAGTTATTTTTAGAATGTTGTTCAGAGGATGAGATTAATCAGGCTAAACTTTTAGTAAGAGGATTACATATATATGTATCAATATTTGGAGGATTTGTGGCTTCATTAGCAACTTAGAGGAAGAAGTACCTTTATATGCTGCTGATTAAAATGAAATACTTTCTGTGACTGGATGAGATTCATGAAATAAATTTCAGCCCTGGAAGATTATACAGGGGACAGTGCTATGTGTCTAAAATCATTTGCCACTAGTCTTGTCACCTAGTCTGAGCCTGTGTTATTGGCAGTCAGGACCCAGCCTATGCTGCAAGGTGAAGAAAAAAGACTTGAAGGCAGTACAGTAAAGGGGAGGGCTGTTGGCTGCTGAAACAACAGAAATCTGCTCCTCAATGGAGCTTCTGTATATGGACTGTACAGCCAGAACCCCTAGCAATGGTGTCATCTGGCCTTGAACCCATTTTTCCTGTCTCTCTTTCCTGTGTAGCACAGAGTTGGTATGTGCATGCCAGTTTTGGGGGGCAGCAGGCCAGTGAGAACGTGAATTGAGAAGCTGTCAGGAGTTCTTGCATCATGGTTTCCTGGATTTGGGGCATTTTGAGTTAGCTGGTGAGTTAGAAGAGTTTTGAAGCAATTACAGGCAGCACAGAAGTTGGGCCAATAACAAGGTTAGAGGAATACGAAAAGGGCTCTAAACTGCCCCAGAGCATTTGCAAATTTGCTGGTGGTTCCTTCTTTCTACACTAAGTAGAGTAAGGCAGAAGAAAATTAAAGGACTTCCCAAGATGAGTCATGGGGAACAAGATTAAAAGCTTTGTCTTTCATCCCCAGGGTTATGCCTCTAAACTCCAAAAGCAGAGTTCTGTGTTTTACACACTCGTCTGTGTAAAGAACTACAGCTGATGCCAGCTGAGCCATGTGTAATATTGGAATGGCTGACTCAGCGTTTCAGTTGCATCCCATCAGACTTGAGTCTTGGCAGGGAGGTACCAAACTTACTCTGTTAAAATACTCATACAGCTGCTAGGCTCACTTCTTTTTGAGAGTAAGATTTTGGAATCTCTAAAGGCATGTTTCTGCCAACACTTACGGAATATTATCATTTAGTGCTGGTGTAGGTGTTTCAGAAATTCTTGTTACAGCTTGAAATGATCTGCCTTTTATGTCCTAAATTAGAGAAATTCTTGAATTGCCTGCTTTTTGCACTGCTGAAGTAGGTTGAATTCTTGTTTGACTGTGATAAAGATGCATATCATAACCTTCTATGAACTGGGATTTTATGTCTGTATGAAAAGCAATGTAAGTATTCCATCTTCCATTCTTCCCATTTGAAATGCATGAGCCTTATTTTTGTTGTCTGCCCATTTCTTCCCTCCAACTCCTCAGGTTTTTCATTCTCCTGTTTGGATATCCACTGGGGTGCCCACCAAGTTCTTAGATGCATAGCTCAGCAGTTGGGTGCTCCAGTTTGCCTGTTTTGCAAAAGATTTAACCCCTTCATTTTTATTAATATATTTATTTACTTTCAGTATTTTATACTTTGTATTTGAGATGAGGAGGGTGTATTCATATGGTTTGGGTGAGAAAGTATGTCACACTGGGACAGGACAGAATAATTCCTCAGGGTTTTGGGTTTCAGTAGAAGAGTTCTTGGGCTCTTTATGTGATAAAAGAATGAACCAGCATAGCAGTGATGTCTGTAATCTCTTACCTAAAGGGAAAAATGAGAAATTCTTTCCTTTCTCAGGTACAATGAGATCACTGCTGTTCTCCCTCACAGGTTCTCATCACACAGGCATGTTTGATCTCTGTACTTCACAATACTTCAGTCCTAAGTATGGAATAAAAATTACTGTTATCTGAATTATTTGCTTACCACTAACCTTAAATCTCCAGCAATGTCTTGGTGGTGTTGCTTTTAGTGGGGGACTGAAATGGAGGGAGAAACCAAGCAGTAAATACAATTTTGAGGAGAGGGTATAGCGTATGCTGCTCTTAAACATTGCTAGAAACACTTGAAAGTTTTTGTAATAATTCTTTTCCTTAGGTTTTACTGGGAAGTTGTGTGGTTGGAAATGAGAAAGCAGGGTGATTCATGGGACTGCAAGGGAGAACTGGCTGAGGGTGAGAGACTGGGGAGTTAGTTTATTCCCATTAATTTTCAGAAGAATTTTTGGAATGCCATCTGGGCTTCTCTCCCTTGTGTATTTTGTGGAGACCATTTCTACAAGTTTTTTTATTGTACCATCTAAACAAAACCTAAAGTTGGACATAACTTCTTGCAGGAGGGTTCTAGTAAAGAAGTTACATGTGGCCTACAGCAAATTTGTCAAACAATTTCAGTTAGAGAAAATATTTTTTATTTACTGGTTTATAATGTTAGCAGTATTGCAGTGCCTTATATTGTTGGTAACAGGACATTTATTTCATTAGCTGGGAAGGGAGCTGTGACATTATCACGCAAAATGCTGCCAGTGTTGGTCTCTGGAATAGTTGCATCCAAGATACTGAAGTATTCACAGAACTAAAACTGATGGCATGAGTTCAGGAGTACAAAGTTTAATAGCTCAAGATACAGTACTGCATGTGGTACTGATAGGATAGATCTTGCAGAATAATGAAATGAAAAAGTAATTCTAAATTAATGTCCCTGAATGAGGTGCTACTATTTGTACATATCTTCTGTTGATGGTTTAGATACAGAAAGAGAAACTAGTAAGTTCTTATTGAAGTTTTTTATTTGATCATTACAAGAGAAACCATGAACAAAGGAACTGCTGCAAAATTATATTTTTGTCTGTTTCCTCTTGCTTTCAGTACTTAGAATATATATTTTTATTCAGTCTGGGTTAGTCTTGGGTGAACTAAATGCAGGTCTACTTAGGATTTAGTAACTAGCCTATACATTTGCATTTAAAAATCTTGCTGCTGGAAAGCATCCTTACCTGTTCAAATTATGTATGCTTTAGGTTGAAATCACAGCTTAACTATGTCTTTTCTTCTATGGGTAGTTATTAGTTTATTTGAGACTGTCAGAGAGAGATCACAACGTTGTCAGGGTGCAGAAGAGCCATATTTTTAACTCTGAAACACTTCATGTAAAGCCAACAGTATGAATGAGCAGCCATATGTAGCTGTGTCCCTAAGGGCAAACGCAAGCATTCCTGAAACGAGATACAAAGAAACAAAAGTAAGAATATGATCTCGGGACTTTACAGCTCTCTTCTGTAATTGTAGTATATCAAGATACAATGTTTTTGTGTCCTACCATGGGTTTCCACTTCTTATGGTTTGTTTTGTTTCAGCCTCTTGGAGCCAGTGACTATTTGGAAATATCAAAGCATTTTGACACAGTGTTTGTTCGTGACATACCACTTCTTACAATATCAAAAAGGACACAAGCTCGTCGTTTCATTACTCTTATTGATACCTTTTATGAGCATAAGGTGAGAACCAAGCTTTTCCTCTATGGATAGGAATAATACTGGGAGTCCTCAAACCTGATTGTTACAGTTGGTTTGAAGTAAGGCTTTCTGTAGTAATGGTTTGGAAAACATAGGCAGAATGAAATGGCACTGCAAAGAAACATCGTTCCAGCTTCACAAAAAAAAAAAAAAAAAGGCCCCATTGCAATAAAGGCAAATAAAGCAGGGTGGGGTTTTTTTTGTTTTGCTTGAGTATTAAGCGGAAATGTAAGCCTGCGCTCATTTGCCTTTCTTTCCTAACTTGGGAAGACAACAGAAGCCATGTCATTTTAATAATGAAAGATTGTGCTGCCAACTGTGCTGGAGTCAGTTTAAGTTTTTTAGATTTTAATCTGTATGGGCAGTTGGTCAGTAATCAGCGCCTTCCTGATCAGCACAGTTACAGTGTAAAGGAAACAGTTACTGTAGGCTTTACACTAGGTTGTAGAATTGCTTATGGAATAGTAATGATAAATGCAGAACTTTACATGGATTTACAGAGGTTTCAATCGTGGAAGAAAAATCAGCACAGCTGAAAACAAAGGGAAGCTCCTGATTAAGGTGATATTTTTAAAAGTAATGCAAGATATTAAACCCTATTTTATGCATTACTATATTTGCACGCATTTAAATATTTATGTGGCCAGGAAATATTGATTGAGGTTGTTTTTTTCAAGAATGTTCTGACATTGGTTGCTGATCAGAAAGGCCCCAGTTCAGCAAGGTATTGAACTCAGTAGTATGAGTAGTCACATTCAAATCAGCCAGATTCTTTATGCTTTACGACTTGGAAATGGACAGTTTCTAAGAGGATGTGCTAGTAGAAATAGGGAGGTGGTTCGCTCTATCCATGTGTTGTCATTAAGAATTGTAAGCAGTCACTTTCCATTACCTCCTCCACAGGAAAAACACAATTGTTAAACTCCCATCAAAAGTAGTAGCTTGGGAAAAATATCTGAGAGAGTATTTTTGGATACCTGTTCGCTTCTATTCCTGCAGTAGCAGGGATGAATGAGGAGTAGGAAAACCCATCTCATCAATAGGTGGCTAAAGGATTGGTGCCACCGGCAGAATTTTGGTTTTTTTGACCATGGAGCAAATTCCATGGTACCTGGTCTCCTCACATCAGATGGGCTTCATCTGTCTAGCAAGGGCAAAAGGTCTATAGCCCGTAAGTTGTCAGGGCTGATCAGGAGGGCTTTAAACTAGGCTTGAAGGGGGAGGGATTGAAACCGGGCTCTCCAGAGATGACCCTAAGGGTGGAAAGCCCGGGTCAAGAGTGCCTCGAGAGCAGGCAGGCAGAAAGGGACCTTGGAGTTTGGATGGACAGGAAGCTGAACATGAGCCAGCAGTGTGCCCAGGTGGCCAAGAAGGCCAATGGCATCCTGGC
>JAWWLV010000121.1:69597210-69637074 GCA_035041135.1 Platyrinchus mystaceus | reverse complement strand
AGCCAGCAGTGTGCCCAGGTGGCCAAGAAGGCCAATGGCATCCTGGCCTGGATCAGAAACGGTGTGGCCAGCAGGACCAGAAAAGGGATTCTTCCCCTGTACTCAGTGCTGGTGAGGCCACACCTGGAGTGCTGTGTCCAGTTCTGGGCCCCTCAGTTCAGGGAGGATCTTGAGGTGCTGGAGCAGGTCCAGAGAAGAGCAACCAGGCTGGTGAAGGGACTCAAACAAAAGTCCTACGAGGAGAGGCTGAGGGAGCTGGGGTTGTTTAGCCTGGAGAAGAGGAGGCTCAGGGGAGACCTCATCACTCTGTAAACTACCTGAAAGGAGGTTGTAGCTAGGTGGGGGTTGGTCTCTTCTCCCAGGCAACTATCAGTAAGACAAGAGCGCATGGTCTCAAGCTCTGCCAGGGGAGGTTTAGATAGGATGTTAGGAAGAAATTCTTAACAGAGAGGGTAATCAGGCATTGAAATGGGCTGCCCAGGGAAGTGGTGGATTCTCCATCCCTGGAGGTGTTTAAGAAGAGACTGGATGTGGCACTTAGTGCCATAGTCTAGTAACTGTGGTGGTAGTGGATCAGGGTTGGACTTGATGATCTCAGAGGTCCTTTCCAACCCATCTGATTCTGTGATTCTATAATTTTGCCTTCATGCTCTCAACAAGAGCCTCCTGCAGTACTGTTTCAGTCTGTCTTCCTTGCAGCCCCCCAGAGGTACCATATCTCACTGCACATTGTATCTCCTCCCAGCAAGCAGGAAAACAGCATCATTATTGTTACTAGCAAATAACTTTAACTGGAATAGCACAGATGAAAGTAAGAAAGACTCCACTCAGCCTTCTGGGAAATTTGGAATTTAAACATTCTTTAAATGGAAATACATGTGCAGTGCACCTGTCTACTGAGAGGAATCTAACAATGAGTGAAAAGAAGGCATTGGTTACTACGTAGCTGTTATTTTAGAAAGGAAACTTTATGGTGAACTCATTGCCTATAGCAGATATTCTGAGTATTTAATAGCACAGTTGTTTGTTCTCTGAGTAAAAGTTACATGAATTGTTACTGAGAAAAAGATCCTGTAAATTTAATATTCCAAATGACTAAGTCAGGTAAATTTGTAACAGCAGTGCTAAGAAGAGAAAGGAAAAATACGTGGGAAAACTCCCCAAGGTCATAATTTGTAGTTTGTTTTTCACAGATCGTGTATTTTATCCCTTTTCTGTAAACCCCAAGTGTTGATATTGTTTCCTGTTTTCCTCCTCTCAGGTGCGCATTATCTGTTCCGCAGTGACTCCTCTCGAAAGCTTGTTCCTGGTGGAACACAGCAGTGGTGAGCAAGAGGAGAACAGAGTGTTGATGGATGATTTGGACCTGAGCCAGGTACATGATATTAACATCATCTCCCTTTAACAAAATTGGGTTTCATAATAATTTCATAATTACAGCAGCATTTTAGGAGGAGAAATCAAGAAGGCATTTAAGGGTGATTTGCTGCTTTTTCTGCAGTGGATCTGTTGCTCTGATAATTACATGTTGTGCTATTTATTCATAGTCAAAGAAAATGTCACAATATACAGAACCATTTTGTGTAAGTTTTAGGGTCATTTTGAATGTTAATCATTGTATCTATTCAGTCATGCATGAAAATACTGATTTAAGTTTAGCTCCTACATTTAAAATACAGAAATAAAAGGTGGTCTGTTCTACCTCTTCCTAGACTATCTAGAACAGCCTTACAAGTCCTCACAGACATTACTAATTTGCATGTTGGTTATTCTGTGTTTCTTTTTCCCTAGAGCCTAGCTATTGTTAATGAATTATTAAATAATTTGTTTAAATCGGTATGCAATTAGTCAACAAAAAAGGGAAAATAGATGGTTAACATGTCATCATGTTGTTTTAAAACCCAATTATTCTTTTTGCTGTGTTCCTTCAGAGGGTTACCTAGCTAAAATAGCTGCTTTTCGTTAATTTTGGATGTTAATTTTAATTTTTTGGTGTCATGCTGCTGTCTTGTTTTGTCAAAGCCTGTAAAGCACAGAGCCTTAGAAGTTATACAGGATGCACTTCAGTACAGCCATGTCTCACAGTTCTGTGGTACTGTTTTTGTGTATTTACGTAGGATTCCGCCAAAGGACTCTCCATGTTTACAGGAGAAGAGGAAGTCTTTGCCTTTCAGCGTACTCTTTCACGGCTTACAGAGATGCAAACTGAACAGTACTGGAAAGATGGGGACAGAAGCAAAAAAAAATAATTAAAAGTTGAATGAAATCACCAAGAAGTAAAATTACAGCATTGGAAAGCTTTTTAGCACAACTGAAATAATAATTGCACTTTATCACCTGGACCATGTTTTCTTTGATCAATTGTCTTTTGAGTTTAAGACATGAGGACTTGGCTATTTTTCTGTACTACCAGTGTGTGGACATATGAAATTTGGCCTTCATTTGCTCTTCTTCAAGCCTGGCTGGATGGCCAGGCCCAGAGAGTGATGGTGAATGGAGTTACATCCAGCTGGTGGCTGGTCACCAGTGGGGTTTCCCAGGGCTCAGTATTGGGACCAGCCCTGTTTAATGTCTTTCTCCATGATATGGAAAAAGGGATTGAGTACATCCTCAGTAAATTCACAGAGGATGCCAAGTTGGGTGGGAGTGTTGATCTGCTGGAGGTGGGAAGGCTCTGCAGAGCAAGCAGGACAGGACAGGCTGGATCAGTGGGCCAAGGCCAATTGTATGAGATTCAATAAGGCCAAGTGCTGGGTCCTGTCCTTGGCTCCCAGCAACTCCCTGCAGTGCTACTGGCTGAGGGAGGAGTGGCTGGAAAGCTCACTAGTAGAAAAGGGCCTGGGAATGCTGGTCAACAGCGACTGAACATGAGCCAGCAGTGTGCCCAGGGAGCCAAGAAGGCCAATGGCATCCTGGCCTGTCTCAGGAATAGTGTGGCCAGCAGGACAAGGATGGTGATTGTCCCTCTGTACTGGGTACTGGTGAGGCTGCACCTCAAATCCTGTGTTCTGTTCTGGGACCCTCACTACAGGAAGGTCATTGAGGTGCTGGAGTGAGTCCAAAGAGCAACAAGGCTGGTGAAGGGTCTGGAGCACAAGTCCTATGAGGAGCGGCTGAGGGAGCTGCGAATGTTTAGACTGGAGAAAAGGAGGCTCAGGGGAGACCTCATCACTCTGTAAACTGCTGAAAGGGTTGTCCAGCATTGGAACAGGCTGCCCAGGGAGGTGGTGGAGTCACCTGCTAGAATCCTGGAACTCCTCTGTAGTGTGTTATGTTTTAGGATTTTTTCCTGAGTCTAGCCATCTGCTGACTTGCACGCTCTAGGAGTGTTTTGTAATCAGGCTGTTGCTTAGTCTGGTTCATTGAAGACTAATGGTTTGAACCAAGAGAGAACCCTGAGGAAGAGCTTGAAGGTACTTGAAACTGCACAGGATTAAGATCTAAGTAATTGATGGGAAAAGAGACTATGATAAGGCAGGGTATGCTGTAACATAAGTGCCAGTTAATACTCTTTCTAAATTTTGTGGGTTTTGCAAGCCTGGATTTACTGCCTCTACAACAGTGACATATCTGTACCCTGAGTTTTCTCAGGCTTCATCCATACCAAACCTTCCACTGCTGCTAACACACCTGCCCTGATCTGGGGAGAGTAGGACACAGTACTACTGAAGCAATTCATCATATTACAATACGAATGTGTTTTATGGAAAAGATGGGATAGTAACTGATACCTCAAGACACATCACCCATCCTTGTCTTTGTAGTTGGAAACTTTATATTTAAGTTAAAAATGCAATGGTGTCATTCTTGATCTTAATCTCACTGAAACAAAACATGGCATTGTGTGTATTCACTTATAGTGTATTTTTATAAACAGTCATTTTAAGGACGTATTTAGAAATTTTGAGTAGGAAAAAACATGTAGATGGACTGAAAAGATTGCCCTCATTTCTTAGGAAGGAGATATGTAACACACTGCCCGCAAAGTTGAGGGGTTTTCTTGGATTTTGCAACATGACCTTTTTCTATCTGTTACCAAACATATTTTTCACTGCCTTTGTTAAGCCTGATCAAATTGTTTCAGTCATAGTCCCCACCACAACTACAGAAAGCTTTTAAAAGGGCTTTCTGGGCAGCAGGGAGGGCTGGAGAGGTCCTGTGCACTTGCCTGTCTTATGGAGCCCCATACTCAAGTCTGGTTTTCTGTTCTGATCCCTTCTGTTGGTCCTGGAAGTTACTTATGCTGGCTATACTTGTTCTTCAAATAATGTTTAAAGCCTATATTTATAGTTTGCAACTCATGCAACTATGTTATTATTCCCACAAGAGTGATTACCACAGAGAATTTTAATGCATATTTATGAAAACTTTATAAAAGAGAATATATTGCTTATACTTAAAGTATACAAATAATTGGTGTATGTTTTCAGAGATTTGGATTAGGTTTCTCAACAGAGGGACTGTTGAGATTCATGCAGGTGTGTCTGTATATACAAACACATATGTATATTTAATTTATACATATATATAATATAAATCTAGATAAAACTAATATATATAATTTAAGTGCGTGTGCTTCTATATTTATACATGGCAGTCTATACTTATCAGCCTGGGACTGTGCTGATAACTCGCCTGAAGCTTCAGCCTTGACTTTTTTCCAGTAGCATTCAAATGCTTCCTGCCTTCTCTGAACCTGAATGTATTGTGGGAAAGTGGAAGATGGTGGTAGATAACCTAAAGCACTTTGCATCTGGTTATTTATTTATATTCTTTTAAAAACTGTTTACATGTTTAGCTTTTATGTCCTCCTCCATCATCTGGTACAGGGGAAGTGCGTAATCTCGCAGAACACAGGTGAGATGTTTGGGATGTGTGAGAGAAGAGGTCCTGGCAGGTTTCACAGTCTGTCTGGGTGATGACTGACCTCCTTTAACCCCAAGATCCCTGTTTGTGTTCAAACTGTTGCTGCTTTTCCAATTGTTGTTTGAGGCTTTTCTGCAATCTGAGTGCACACCCCAAACTCAGATGCCCCAGGTTTTTGGAAGCTCCTAAATGCAGTGGGACTGATGTATCATTGAAAGCCTCTGAGGATATAGGTGAGCTCCATCAAACCACAGGAGGAAAGTTCCCAAAAGCCTCCAGAGCCACTGCTGCTTCCGGGGCATATTGCTAAATAAAACCACAGTGCAGTCTTTTCTTGGCCAGCAAGGAAGCTGCCTGTTAGGAGTCACTGGTAAGTAGCAGCAGTAATCAAGGAGAAGAAATGGGGAAGATTCCAGAAGTGCTTTGAGGCTGAAAACAAGAAAAGCTGCAATCACTGTGCAGTATTTGCAACTGCACTGCAGAGGGTGGATTGCCACTTTTGGGTCAGGTCCATAAGGAGACTGGTTTGTCAGCCAGCCCAGATGCCAGGGCAGAGATCACCCAGGAACCGCAGAAACGGCACATTTATGTCCGTCTACCTCCCCGAAGAAAATGAGGCCCTGTTTGCTTGTTTTATGATGCTGCTAATGGTGCCATAGTGTGTGTAATGTCTCTTTTTCTAATGCTGAGCTGGGGGCACTGCTTCTGGGGTCAGACAACTTCAGGCAACTGGCACTGGCCAGAATCTTGCACTGGGGCACTGCAAACAACACTGGGTATGTCCTGCCCAGCGTGCTGGGTCACCTGTGCTGTCCTGTCCCCTGCTGCCTGGCTTGCTCCTATGAGACAGCAATGGTCCAGGACTTTTTATTCCCACATTTAAATGGTGTATTTGCCAAAATGTAAACAGGGAGATGCCTGTGAATAAATTATGCACACTCAATAACGGCCTTAAAAATTGCTGGATGCTTCTATCCCAAGTTCAATTTCTGCCTATTTAGATTTTCCTTAACGTGCAAATTCATGTCATCTCAAATCTAAAACAAGTAGAGCAAGACAGCCTTCCAAAGGCTTTGGAGGAATTGAAGATCTTTTGGAGGGAGGGATGGATGGATGGATGGATGGATGGATGGATGGATGGATGGATGGATGGATGGATGGATGGATGGATGGATGGATGATGGATGGCTTGAAGCACTTTTTGCTGTGGCTGGTTTCTGATCTGAAAAGGAAAACGGTTAGTGGCACTTTTTTTGAGTAAAGATGTTCATGATGACTCTACAGCTGGATAGCTATCACCTATTTTTCAGCAATCTAAATATGAAAAGAAACAACTGACCAGGTTTCAAACAGTGCTCAGCACGGTCACCAAACCTCTAACAAGGAGGAAGAACAGTCTCTCCATCAAGACCTGGATCAAGTTGCCTGGATCTCAATACACCTGGTGCCTCAGTTTCCCTGTTGATAAAATAGCAATTATGTTACTTTCTTTTTTGCCAACTCTGGAGTGCTGCCAGGCTTCCCTTATTAATATTCCAAGATGCTCAGACTCTGGGAGGAAAATACTTCAGTTAAGTATGTAAATAGTGCAAAAAAATAATTTAGCTACTCAAAGTGGATTAGTCTCCTTGTTTGGGTTACAGAATTAATGCCATCAACTAAACACCATGTGCCTCTTTGTAGTGATGGGTTTTTAAAATAATGCATCTATTTTAAGAGTCTATTTAAAGAAAAAAATATTTGGGTCTTTGATTAAAACCCTGAACCATTTGTGTAGATTTTCTTTTAGTTGTAACAACATTACAACCTTAGCTCCTATATTTGTGAAATACAGTGGCTTTGCAAATTCTGTTGGGATTTTCCTTGTATACTGAGCTTTTTTTAAAAAAATGTCATTTTGAATCTAACATATAACAAACCGAACACTGTCAAATCCTTCTGTTATTTGAATAACTTATGTTGTAAATAAAAATAATAAATCCAGATTTTATAAACATTTCACTTATTCATGCTACTTTTAGGTATGTGTTCTGGATAGGCAGACACACTTAATTAGAATCATAGAGTGTTAAGGAGTTGGAAGGAACCTTGAAGATCATCCAGTGCCAACTCCTTCTGCCATGGGCAGGGGCCCTCCCGCTAGACCAGGTTGCTCAAGGCCTTATCCAGCCTAGGTTTGAAAAGCCCCACCCAACCTGTCCAGGAACACTGCCAGGGATGGGGCATCCACAGCTCCTCTGGGCAACCTGTCCCAGTGCCTCACCACCTTCACAGTAAAAAATTTCTTCCTAATATCCATTTTAAACCCACCCTCCTTTAGTTTAAAGCCATTCGCCCTTGTCACTACGTGCCCTTGTGAAAAGTCCCTCTCCAGCTCTCTTGCAGCCCCCTTTAGGTCCTGGAAGGCTGCTATAAGGTCTCCCTGGAGCATTCTCCAGGCTGAAGAGCCCTCACTCAGCCTGTCTTCAGAGGAGAGGTGCTCCAGCCCCTGATCGTCACTACTTGGTGTGATGTTTTTCCTTAAATCTCTGCATTCAGGGGGCAAACCCAGACTGGCAGCACTGCCAGTGTCTGGGCACTTTGGCTACCTGTGCAATCTGTAGCACCATAGGCCATTGCCCTACACATGGCTCAGCTTTTGGTGCATATACCCAGAGCTTGTCAGAAGGATCCTCCTCCAGAAGCAGTTTAGGCTGGTCCGCCTCAGTTACTGTTGCCAGCAGCCCTAACTTTTGGGTTTAGAATCCATTTTTTCTACCTCTCTGACTCTTTTCTCCAGCAGCTTGAGGGTGAGATGTGTGCAACCCACAATGAAGTGCTCTTTTTTTCCTGTTAAAACTGGGATTCTTACTGTTCAAGATCTGCTTTTGCTGTCAGCCAGTTAGTTCTGTGGTCAGTTGTTACAGCTTTTGTGCAGCTTGGAAAATTGCCCTTGGGAAGCAGTTGGTTGACATGGAGGCAAGCAGAGATGTCCCCACACTGAAGGGGCTGGAAGGGCTTCCCAGTGCAGGTGCTCTCAAGCAGCACCTCTGTGCTGAGAATGGGAGAGCAATGCTGCAGCACGGCACTTCTCCAGGGATGTCAGTGGCAGACAGTCAGACGGTTCTTGCTGACAGATGGCCAGCGGAGTTTTACAGTTCAGGCTTGAGAAACTAGTGGTGTGAAATGTTTTAGGAGGGGTTAAGGTTCAGGGCTATTTCTATACCTTCTACTGCAAACATTCAATCTTTCCATTTCTTAAAGAGGGAGATTGTCCTATTGAATATCAAGCTGTGGCCAACTTGTTCCGCTATGTTGCTTGCAGTAGTGCAGTATCGAGTGTTTGAGGAGAGCATACAGAAAATGTCTTACTATTCCATTACAGATTCACACAGGTTTGTGAAGGAAAAGGCCGTACCCTTACCAATGGTTGCATTCCATGTCACTCATGTAAACATCGGACCCTTCCCCATACTGATTTAGGATGTTTTTGATTTTCCTTCAAACATCCCACAGCAGTGAACCATCAGGGTCTAATTAGAAATTTTGCTTAAAAAGGAAAACCCCTTGTCTGAAATACCTCATGAACAGGTGCAGCCAATCTGCCTTTGCAGCTTTGTATGTCCAGTGGATGTTCCCTTGTATCCCGCCTATCCACTTCCTCTCAGAGATAAGCAATCCCCAATGTGTCCATCTCCTGTCAGTGAAGATTGCTGCTTGGCCTGGGATACTTAATATTCTTCTTTTGTTCTGTAACCTCATTTCTGATGTAGGAGCACAGGTTTGTGTGCCTCAGCTTCCCCGAGACCCCTGGGCTTGGAATTTCCTGCTGCTTGGCTTTGGGCCTCAGGAGCTCTGGCACATGTGAAATACAGTCTGTGAGGCCTGGGGGTGCCCCCGTGTCCCTGCAGAATGGTAGACATTTCTGACCCTTGGGATGGGGCACTGCCTGCTTTTGCCTTCCTGTCTACTGAGAGGGAGGACTGGCAGTGGCAGTCCCTAGAGCGAGAGTAGAGGGAGGATGGAGCAGATGGAGGATGCAGGCCACTTGCTCCCTCTCCAGCCTTCTGCATTCTCCATGTATTTGTAAAACAACTTTTGTTTTAAATTGAATTGAATTCTAAGAGAGCTATTAAAATACAGAAATGCTTCTCACTGACCTATTACTCTGCATTCATGTTGGTAAAATTTTGGATGTGTTTCTATAGTCCTCCCGCCAGTTCTTTGTCAGGGTGAAGGGTTTAGTTGGCTCTGTTAATTCACTCTCTAGCTGAAATTGTTCATTTAAATCGTTATAAAATTCCACTCTTCCAATGTGAATCCTATATTCCCCCATTCGAGTACGGCTGCCAGTGCAAAGACTTCAAATTCTCTGAGTGCAATCCACACTGTGTCAGTCCAAAGCCAAATTGCAAACACTTATCCACAATTCCCCTTACTCAGCTGTAAGCTAATTTTTTTTAGCAGGCAACAAATAGCCAAAAAAGCATAGGGAAAGATTATTAGAAGAGCTTAAGAAATGGTTAATTGATTCCTTCACAAGCTGTGGTATAATTCTACCACATCCTCTTATTGCAAGAAGCAAAACCTTTAGTTCTGTTACTTAATATATTTTTAGCACGTGGTTCTTCGGTGTCACAGTAATTAAGAACAATCACAGCCACGGAAAGACGAAGCACAAAAAGACTGAGGGATTTTTTCAGCTGAAGTCAACCGAACCAGGAAAAGTAAGCTCACCAACATGATGAAAAAAGCCACCTTTGAGTCCTCCAGTCTTTTACAATTTGCAAAGCCAAACACACTTGTGTAACTTCTTCTACCTACAGTGATGGATAACGTTCAGGTCATAACATGACACGTTGGGTGGTGAAGTTTGTTCCTGCAGGCTTGTTAAGAGCACTGCTCACATCAGGTCTTTCTTGTAGCTGAGGTATGATGTGCCCAACAATGCTACCCTGTTAATTGAGGCCCAAATAATGTGCTGCAAACACCTAACAAAGTTCTTGGGGGGGGGCAGGGGGGGCGAAGTTCGCTGCAAACACAGGCAGAGGACCCGTATCGTCCAGTTGCAGTTCATACCTCCCAAAAAGTAACATTTGAGAGGCCAGGGGAGAGAGGAGCAATTACTGTCCAGCAAAATTACAATCTGAATGGGCTGCCATTTTCAGTGCTTCACTGGGATGGCCATGATTGCTATAGAAACTTCTGAGAGTGAGACAGAGAGGTTTTCCAGCACTGGAAATTGCGAATGGAGAAGGTTAGACTGGGTGCAAAGCCCATTCAGTCAAACAGCTGCCAATTGAGCCTCTTTGCCAAGTAGATTGTAGGAAATGCTGATTAAAATGTCCATGGAATGCACCAGGAAAATTAGATTTCAGTCACAGCCGCCTGGCCAGTTTTGGTGGGCAGACAGCTCCAGTGTGTGGTGCACCTGGGCTTGTTCTTCCACTGTGGCCTCTCCCACAGCTTGCCCCTAGCACACAGGTACCTCAGCAAGCAGTCTAAGGACACAGGTGAGATAAAGTTTGTGGGGATAGATGGTAACAACTGGTCTAATAAAGGATAACTGTGGGGGAAAAGAAAGCCAGACCTCATTCCAGGTGAGGGAGAAGTGTCCCTCCCCACTCCAGCTTTGCCATTTCTCCCAGGGCACAAGCCCAGATGTGGGCTGCTGCCACATTCAGCTCCCTCTGACTGGGCTGGCACCCCCGTTTTGTCTCCCCCATCCTACCCTCTGTGTTGGCATATAAACAGGACTGCTATCTTTGGACATTGACTGCCAACCCCTTCCCCTCCCAACAGCCTGTGGTGGACAGATGAAACTGTCCCCTTGGGGCAGAAGACCTGGCAGTACACCCAAAAGCCTTCCACAAAGCCTGTGGGAGGTGTTGGTGCTTCTTCACCTCTCCAGAAGCTTAGACAAGTCCCTGTAATCCCATCCCGCAGCCCATCGGTCCCCAGTCTCGGCTGCACACCCAGCTGCAGCTGCAACTCCAGTAGTGTTTCTCCCTAATGGACTGCTCTCACCTCCTTTCCCTAACCCCACTCCCCTATCCTTTAATCTATGCTGGGGGAGGGTTTTATTATCTTTTTTTGTTCATTGCTGGCCTTGGTAAAACAGCTTCTCACCCTTCTGGCAGCAGGCTGGCAGCAGTTGTTCCACTGCCTCGCTCCCCACTGATCCCCTGAAGGACTGTTGGTATTATTAGGCTTTATCACCGTCATGGTTTCATTTCCTCCTCTCTCCTGTCTCTCCTCAGCCTCCTTTGATTTAACTCCAGGCGGTCAGACAGCAGTCTCAGGCAGGTAAGCTCAGACACATATAATGCTGTGACACAGTAACACAGCCATTTCCCTTCTCTGTAAGTTGAGTGCAGTTGATGTGCCAGCTCAGGCAGCTTCCGCTTAGGATAGCTGCTTTTCCAGTCGTGCTTGGCTTTGAGGCAAAACAATAAAATCAGTGGAATTGCCTACCAACCCCTATTGTAGTTTCCAAATATCCTGGTTCTTCACAGGCTGTGCTCGAAAAAAAAATGGTTGCATTAAGGTACAAAAAACTATATGACCTGCATAAATAAAAGCAATGAGATTTGTCTTGCAGCATAAGGGTGAATGGGGTAACAAGTCACAGTTTATCAAATCCATGAAACGTTTGCTGTACGGAATTTTTTTTTTCCAGAAAAAAAATGCCATTTTGGTAGTAAATAGAACTGGTATTTTGGTCTGATTGTGATTCTGTTCATTTAAAATCCCTCAATACACAGTTCTTTAAAAGTCAGAGTGACTTCATCTTCTGCTCTCAGAGCACCTGAAGACAGTGCTCAAACATCAAGACATCTGCCCAAGCCAATGCCTGTCACTGCCTGCCCAGGCTTTTTATGGTTATTTGTTTTGCCAAGCTGGTGCAGTAGTGTGTATGTATATGTGTGTGTATATATATTATACGTACTCAAGGACCTATGAATGGATTTTGAGGTCCTTGTGGCCTGTAACTGCTCCCATAGCCATGAGTTAAGCCTTGGTTAATGGATGCTAATCTGTCAATTCTTGAACAATTCAGGAAATTAGTTATTGACATAATGGAGAAATTATCTGAGAGTATCACAGCAACCCATACTTGAGGACACCTCTGTCTGCTAAGGTTGACCTTAATAATTAACAGCCTTACCCAGTGCCCCAGAGGTGCTTTATAAGGCACGAGGCTGAAGGTTAAATAGCTTCTGTGCATCAGATGTGCTCATTACATCAGTATGTCTATAATGGCTTTTCTGAAGCCACAGCAGCTTGTTAATTGATTGTTCTCATTTCACGGTCTTTCCAGGGGTCCCCTGTACCATTACAAAGCTGTGTCCTTGTCCTTGCCAGATTGCCTTTTCCTGTTCAGCCTGAGAACTAGTGTCCCCTCTCTGAACAGGGACTGCCTGCCATTCCTTTGCTTGACCTCAGTTGATTGTACAGTGCTTGGGTACCCTCCATTCCTCTTCCCCCAGCCCCACTCCTCCACCTCAGCTCCTCCTTCTGTGAAACTCACAGGCTCCGCAGCCAGACACCTCTGTTTAACCATCCCCATCCACAGTGCAGCATCCAGGCAGCCCTGCAGTTCTTCTCTGTTTGGTCCAGGGTTTATTTAACGCAGTTTTACAAAACAAGGCAGCAATGATGAATCAAACGCTAAGTTGGTGTGGAAGATGAACAAGGTTTGCAAGGAAAGCTCGACCTACTAGTAAAGCACCAGCTCACCAGCATGGCTTCATGAGGGAAAAGTCCTGCTTGCCAAACTTCTTTTTACAAGGTAACCCACCTACCTCACCAAGGGAAGCCAGGTAACGTCATCTTTTTGGACTTGAGCAAAGCTTTCGATACTGTCTCTCATGGAATCCTGGACAAACTGTCCAGCACACAGCTAGATAAACACATCATGTGGTGGGTGAACAATTGGCACATGGGTCGAGCACAGAGGGTGACAGTGAATGGGGTGACATCAGGCTGGTGACTTGTCACTAGTGGGGTTCCACAGGGCTCCATCTTTAGGCCCTGTGCCCTTCAACATCTTCATAAATGACTTGGAAGCAGGAGTGTAAGGGATACTAAGCAAGTTTGCTGATGAAACTAAATTGGGAGGAGCTGTTGATTCCCTGGAAGGCAGGGAGGCCCTGCAGAGAGACCTCGACAAATTAGAGGGCTGGGCAATCACCAACCGTATGAAGTTCAACAAGGGAAAATGCTGGATTCTACATCTGGGGTGGGGCAACTCTGGATGTTCATACAGACTGGGGAATGAGATGCTGGACAGCAGTGCCACAGAAAGGGACCTGGGGGTCCTGGTCAGTGGCAAGTTGGATATGAGTCAGCAGTGCCCTGGCAGCCAGGAGGGCCAGCCGTGTCCTGGGGGGCATCAGGCAAAGCATCGCCAGCCGGTTGAGGGAGGGGATTGTCCTGCTCTGCTCTGTACTGGTGTGGCCTCACCTTGAATATTGTGCATAGTTTTGGGCACCATGAAATAAAAAAGTCAGAAAGCTGTTAGAGAGCATCCAAAGGAAAGCACCGAGGATGATGAAGGGCCTTGAGGGGAAACCGTATGAGGAGTGGCTGAGGTCACTTGGTCTGTTCAGCGCCTGGAGGAGATTGAGGGAAGACCTCGTTGCAGTCTACAACTTCCTTGTGACAGGAAGAGGAGAGGCAAGCACTGATCTCTGTGGTGACCAGTGACAGGACCCAAGGCAACGGCCTGAAGTTGTGTCAGGGGAGGTTTAGGTTGGATATTAGAGAAAGGTTCTTCACCTAGAAGGTGGTTGGGCAGTGGAACTGGTCACAGCACCAAGCCTTTCTTAGTTCAAGAAGCATTTGGACAGTGCTCTCAGGCACATGATGTGATCCTTGGGGCAGTCCTGTGCAGGGCCAGGAGTTGAAATTGGATGATCCTTGTGGGTCCCTTCCAACTAAGGGGATTCTGTGATTTTATGATTATATGACTTGCTTCTCTGATCAACTGCTATAGATGGAAAAAAAAAATAGAAAAAGTTTCTGGGCTGAAAACACCTTTGCCAGCTCATTTTGAGCTGAAGCCATTGAGCCATTAATGAGAAATGAGCTTCAAAAGTCTCAGCCCTTGGGTCGAAATCCCTCGATGTACTTGGGTAACTGGCTACACTGGAAGGTGTGTCCCTACAATGGAGGAATTGGGCTTTAGCACCTCCCGTCTTTTAAACAGAAATATGATTAAATTTTTTGCTTGCATATAATACAGTAAGCAGAGGGTAAAAGCAGGGGACGGTGAGTCTCAGAATAGCTTCCCATTTCTTGGCTTAAAGCAGACAGAAGCTCCCATCTTCCTATTACCTTTACTTCACAGCTTTCCCACAGTCATGCAAGGGGCATGAACAAAAGCCCCTCTGATGTTGTGCCACAGGTCCTGGGGAGACTTTACTGTTTCGCTTGGGCTGAGATGCTCCTGAGGAAGGGAGAGGCTAAACACTCTGTCAGGATTTGTGGCTTCCTCTCCTCTAACTTTGGTGCATTTACCATTTGTGGCAACAGACAAGTTCAATGCAGTATTTTAAGTGACTTGAGGCACCACTGTTCCATAATCCAGGAAAAATGGAGATCCCAGGCTAAGGCAGGATAAAAAGTAAATTAGCATGAAAGGCTGACTTGTAAGGCAAAGCTAGTCACTAATCCTGTTTTGAAGGAATACTTTTGTACTTGGGTGCATCATATGCCATCATCTGGCTCCACCATGTGTTGGGATTTCTCCTCTTGCCTCAGGGAAAATTTTTTTCCTCACCCTCTCCTACACCAGTGTTCAAGCATTTGCATCACTCTCTCTTCAGCAGGGTGTTGTAGCTGAGCCAAGCAGGCAATTTCTTATCAACCATGCTCATTGTTTCTGCAATTTGGTGGCCACTTCCAGTCAAAATGCATTCCCTCATTCTTTGCTTCTCTTCTCCAAGGCATGCACACGCTGGCCTCTCCAGTGGTAAAAAATTAGCAGGCTGGGGCTATAACGTCCTAGATTGGCATGGACTTGTGCGGATACCTGTCCTTAGGATAATGGAAGGACTCGGGGAGCTCCCTGCCCCAAGGGTTGTACCTGCTGTGTCTCTGGAAACACACCTACTTGCTCTGTGGTTCAGCCATTTCCAAGTGACAAAAGGGACTGCCTGCTCCAAGACGCTGCCTCCGACTTTCTCCTACCCTAGTTTGCAAAAATCATAGAATCACAGAATCGTAAAGTGGTTTGGGTTGGAAGGGACCTTAAAGACCATCTAATTCCAAACGCCCTGCCATGGCCAGGGACGCCTCCCACCAGACCGGGTTGCTCAGAGCCCCATTCAACCCGGCCTTGAGCGCGCCCAAGGACGGAGAGCACCCACAGCCTCTCTGGGCAACCTGTTCTCAGTGCCACGTATCTTTCATATTCCACAGCCGCCTCGGAAAACCCGCGTTACGGCCCCGAGCGCAGACGCCGCCCGGCTCCCTTGGCTGTCAGGGCCGCCTGCAGGGCGGGCAGCGCCCACAAGATGGCGGGCGCGCACCGCGGCCGGGACTCCGGCGGGCTGGGAGGGGCGGCCGCGCCTGCACAGCCGGGTCTGGGAAGAAGTAGGTAAAATAGGACCCGGACTGTCACCGTCAGGCTGTGAGATTCCTTTCTGAGAGTTTAGCCCAGAGAAGAGAAGACTGAGAGGGGACCTCCTTAATGCGTGTAAGTATCTCAAAGGCGGGTGCCAAGAGGGCGGCGCCAGACGCTTTTCAGTGTTGCCCAGGGACAGGACGAGGAGCAGTGTCCATAAACTAAAACACAGGAAGTTTCATCTCAACACGAGGAAGAACTTCTTTACAGTGAAGGTGGCAGAGCACTGGAACAGGCTGCCCAGGGAGGTCGTGGAGTCTCCCTCTCTGGAGGCATTCAAAACGCCCCTGGGTGAGTTCCTGTGTCACCTGCTCCTCTTGGCAGAAGGGTCAGGGTTGGATGATGTCCAGAGGTCCCTTCCAACCCTATTCTGTGACTCTTTGAAATGCTTTAAAAAAAAAAAAAAAAAAAAAAGAGATTCCAAACACCCCCACTCCTGGCATGGGATACAGCACTCTGGGGACACCCGCGTCCTGTGTCAGGCAGGGTGGACACAAAAATGGGGGGGAGAGGGATCTTGAGGGACTGTGGGGAGAAGAGCCTTATGCAGGACAGGGATGACCTGACCTTCACCATGCCACGGATGTATGTTTTTAATACACAACCAGTCAATTATAACTTGGTTTTGGGAAGTGAGGGCATCCTTGAAATATATATACATAAATATATACAGCTAAATACAATATTTCGTGTTGCTTGATCCTTCCCCTCATGGCCAGATGCCACCTTGCAATGGCTAAAGCTGAATCCTCCTGGTCACAGCACTATGCAGGATCCCTTGGTGCAGGGTACAGGGCATGTGTGCTCCTGAGCTAAGCCACAGGCAGGCCCCCAAAAGCCTTTGAAAAGCCCAGGGCTTCTGCATGGCTACCTTGTGACTTCTCAGGTAGGCATATCAATGCCTGGATCCTTGTCTCCAACCCATCCTTCTTACCACATTTTGGCATCATGTTGCCTGGGTGATGGAAGGCTGTCTCCACCTTAGGGTGCAGAAGTTCTTGGTGGGGGTCACTGCTGCCCATCCATGTGGGAACTTTTTGGCAAGTGGAGCTGGTAGCGCCATCCATGCCTGGGATTTTAAGTAATTCTGGGATGCTCATTGCACATACAAGTGGTCTTATGAGAAACGGAGGCTCACCCAACTTGAGACACAGCTGTGAATTCCCCACATTTAAGGGCAGCTGTGTTGACAAAGTTGCTCTCTGTATCTTAGTGAAGAAATCTTCTTAATGCGGTCTTCTTCATCTGCTTGGATTCTGACACTGTTCTCAAAAAATCATGACAGAGTCCTGGTAGGATTTGGCTCAAAGAAAACCCCATGACTATGTCTTTATAAAAAGAGATGGCACTTGCTTGAGCTTACTGTGGTTAAGAGCTTCAAGAAGCTTCCTAGTCTTGTTCTGCTACCCCTTCATCATCAGTCTCTCCACTTCTCCTCCTTGTCCTCCCACAGAGTTCAGCTTGCAGCAATCCTCTCCAATGACAGTATCCTGAGGAGACTGTGCAGGCTGTATCCTCTCCAAAAATATGAGTAAGGAAGCTAGAAGGTACTAGAGGGGATGGGACAACAACCTCTGTTTAACATTTCATGGGGTTCTTTTGTTTTGATTTGGGATTTTTTAAATTGTTTGCTTTTCTCACAGGAGCAGCTGTCTGCTTGGACTTCCCTGTGTGACTTCCCCTTCCACGCTCATACCCTCTGTTGGCTGGTGCAAGCAGCTCCTTGTGCAGTCAGGTTCTGCACTTCTGAGGCACCAAACTCTCCCTACACAGAGTGCAAGCACCCCATATGGCATTCAGTGAGTCAGGCATTTCAATTCTCAGTGTTGTTGCATACTTAAGTAGCTTTCAGGCTGTATTTCTTAATCCTCAAGCTCTAAAAAAAAGGCTGAGTTCAAGGAGAAAATATAGACAAACTTGTAGACATTGGTCCCTCTGTGGCTTGCCTAGAGGAAGAAATTATGCTGAGATTTTTTAAAGTCAAACTATTGTTCAACACATTGAAGGGAGGTACATAAGAGGAGACTTTTCCTGGAAAACTTCACTCCTATAGATAACCTGCTGGAACAGAAGTCTGATGATATGTAGGAAAATTACCACATTGTTTCAAGAAACAAGATTATTGGTCCATCCAGAGTGAAGAAGAGACAAGCAAAAAAAAAATCACCTCCAATCAAGCGTGCTAGAGCATAACCCTCTCTGCAGATATCCTCTCATAACAGTCCAAGCCCATGAAAGAACTTGCAATCAATGGATGCTGAAGTCTACTGAAGGCCTTTAATGTAGCAAGTCAATGAACTTTGATGGAGCTGACTTTTCTGGAAAATCAGCTGGATTGCCAGGGTAACCACATCACAAAAAGATGTAGGATGGAAGGACATAGACGTTTGCTGAAAAGTTCTATGGGCATGACAAAATTAAATGAAACTGAATGTCCTAGAAAACAGTTTCACATTCATCATGTCTCTTGGCTGGATTCCATAGCATTACAGAAACATTTCTACAAGAATTGATTAATTTTCACATTCTGGGCCCTGGAGAGCTTCCCATGCTGCTCAAAATAGGTAGGTCTTTTTGAGTACAGGCTTAAAGGTGAGATCTAAGCCAGCTGGGCAGAGCCAACATCTTTCAGTTACACATTACCATGCATATGACTGAATCCTGCGATCAACAAGCTGAAAGGAAAGAGAGCAAAAGGACTAGCTGCTTATTTTACCCACATTTAGCAGCAGGATATGCCTGTAAAAGCAGATTAACTAGGGGACAACAGTAAACTAATCTGAGCCAGAGAGCAAAGGTAAATCTTTTTTTTCTGACACTAGGAATAACCTTCATCTGGCCAGTGACTAAGCAAATGAATCCAAGCTACAGAGTAAGGTCAAAAGCAACATTCCCCCAGGGTTTTGAACAAGTTTTAGGCATAGGTTAAGTTCAGCCTAAAACATGGGTTGTTCAGTTCTAAAACTGAATGTTCCTTAAAGTCTGGGTCAGCTCCTGCCTGGGTCTGTTTGCAGCTGCAGTCTTTGCAAAGAAGAGCAGCTACTGCAGGACTTCACCTGGTGCC
Organism: Platyrinchus mystaceus; assembly: GCA_035041135.1. Classification (NCBI taxonomy): domain Eukaryota; kingdom Metazoa; phylum Chordata; class Aves; order Passeriformes; family Tyrannidae; genus Platyrinchus; species Platyrinchus mystaceus. The sequence goes on along the minus strand of JAWWLV010000121.1, from coordinate 69,618,535 downwards.
TGGCTAAGCCATTTCCATCTCTCCGGCCAAAGCCTTATTCTTCTTACATCCTCTATACTTCCCTGTGCTGGAGCTCTTTGCTCGTGCAGATACTTCTGCTGTTTTCCAGAGGTATGTGGGCTTCAGGAAAACTGCTCAGAAAACTGCTTGCATGTCTTCAAAAAATCCTAAAACAAACTCAGACAAAACAACAAAACCACAAATCAACCCCCCTCCCCCCAACATTTCTTATTCTTAAAAGCTTTTTTTCCCCCACATAAAAATAAGTTCACAACTTTCACTTACTATTTGGAGATCTCAGTTCAAAACCCTGCTCTGCCTCTAACTTCTGTGTTCCAGAGAGTCTATGGACCAGGTTAATGGGTTGTGGGTATTGACAACAACTGCATGACAACGGGACAACAACTCCACCCCTTCATTTCATAGAATCATAGAATGGTTTGGGTTGGAACGAACTTTAAAGATCATCTAGTTCTAACCCCCTGCCATGGGCAGGGATACCTTCCACTAGATCAGGTTGCTCTAAGCCCTCTCCAACCTGGCCTTGAACATTTCCAGGGGTGGAACATCCACAACTTCTCTGGGTAACTTGTTCCAATGTCCACACTCATAGTAAAGAATTTCTCCCTAACATCTAATCTAGACCTGTGTGTTTCATCCATGAGAACCCCCAAGTCCTTCTCCACTGGGCTGCTCTCAAGTAGTTCTTCCAGTCTGTACTCATGTCTGGGACTGCTGAGACCCAGCTGCAGCACTTTGCCCTTGGACTTGTTGAAACTCATGAGGTTCTCATGGGCCCACTTCTCAAGTTTGTCCAGGTTCCTCTGGATGGCATCCCATCCTTCAGGAGTGTCAACTGCACCATTCAGCTTTGTCATCTGCAAACTTGCTGAGGGTGCACTCGATCTCACTATGTCAAAGATAAAGATACTAAAGAGACAGAACCCCAAGGGACACCAGTCAACACCAGCCTCCACCTAGACATAGACCCAATGGAGTGACTGACACAACTACTGGCTGCATCCAGCCCATGCCTTATCCACTAAATAGTTCCCCTTTCAAATCCATGTCTCTCCAATTTGAACATATGGACATCATGTGGAAATCATTTGCCTTGCTTCAACTCTGACTCTGTGCATAATTACCCTCTGGAACAAGTAGAAACCAGCAGACTTGTCTTTGGGTTTGGGAGAATAAAGTACTTGCCTCATCCCAAGCAGATGTGGAATAAGCAGGAAAGTACTGGGACCCCGGAAAATGCAATTTTTGAAAATGAGAAATGAGAAATTTTTGATTTCCACCACCAATTGTTTTTCTAGAAGAGAAGTCTTCTTTTGAAAATTAGCTTAGAGCACTTGTCTAGATACAGATTGCAGGTATTTTGCCAAGATACCATAGCATGTTCCTGTGAATAGCTACAGCAGCTAGAAATCTGTACTTCTGGATGAAAGGCACTTTATCAAAAAGTTCCTGACAAGCTTTTTGTCTACACATCACATCACTGACATACCCGTCCGGTGTGAAATCTGTGCAAGAAAGACAGGGTTGGTTTTGTCAAATTATGAATAAGAAGCACCCTCCAAGACATTCTGCACTGAAGTATCAACACCGCAACGTGCACTGAGCCTGGTGGCAAAGGCAATATGAGGAAATGGATACCAGGGAAACTGGAAGGTGTGAACAACAGGCAAGTGAAGGACAGATAAGTCCAAAGTTGAAGAAGATGAAACTAAAGAAAGGCAAAAAGAAAACTGCTTATCTGAGCTACCATATGAGCATCTCAGATTTTTACTCACGCTCTCCTAAGATGAAAGGCACCACTGCCAATCTGTACAGAGGGCTTGAGGACTGGAGAAAGGCTGCTCTTACCATGGGTGTGGAGCAAACATTAGTAAAGCCCTGAGCAGATGAAAGATAAAGTCCTTACAGAAACAGAGGGCACACAAATGTGCCAGTGATGAGGCTGTCATTCTGATTCTTCCCTTCCACTTCCTGCTAAGTGCTGTTTTTCTCAGTCTCTCTGAGGTTAAGGACAGATAGGAACCATTAGATCTTCACAGCTCCTTTTGGAACTGTTAGTCAGACCTCTTGCATATCACAGCCCTTCAAACCTCACCTTCTTACCTTGCCTGAGACTTGAGTACAGTGTCCCTCACACGTTTAACTGGTTAGAGCACACCCATCAGAAACAGGCCCATCTTGGCTTGGACACATCTGGAACATGCGCCAAATACCCTGACAGCTTGTTCTGGCGATTAATCACCTTCCTTCCAATAAATCTGTGCCCAGGTTTTCATAGGAATATATCTGGTTGCAGCTTGCTGCAACACATTCCCATAATTTACTAGATTAAAGAGCCTTTCAGTACCTGATATTTTTCTCCCAAGGAAGTTCCTTCACCATCATAATCAATTCCCTGCTCAGCCTTTTTTGATAAAGTAGAGAGAGCAAATGCTTCATGTCTCCCATTGCAAAGCATTTTCTGCAGGCTCTGAATCATTTTGTGTGGCTTTAATGTTCCACCACCCATTTTTCAACATCAATTTATAACACACAAGCCATCCAGTGCTGGTCTCACAAATACAGTACGTGCTCATATCCATTTGCTTGTCCCTTAGGACTCTTAAAAAAAGAAATCTATTCAGAATCTGAGGCAGATGCAAGCAGGCTTCCTTCTGTCTGGCATTTGGAGCAACCAAAAACCAGCCATCATTCACCTTCACTGGTGCTGTCAACTCAGTAGGTAAAAAGAAAGCATGACAAGGCTCTCTCCCTGCTTCTTCACCATGATGTAATGCAACACTGGAAAGCAGCTGTCTTTGTGCAGGTACCGCTCTGAGCACAGATTGCTCCAGGCCACATCCATAGGGATAAACTAGCCAATGGGCACAGAGCAGCCGTGTCCAGACTGTTAAACTCTCTTACCCATCAAAGTGGAGTGACTGCAGTCAGACTTTTTATGTCCATAGCTGGGAATTGTTTTGTAAAGTGCTAACAGCATGGACCAGTCTCATCATGGACACAGCTGAGCTCCAGTATCTGGGAGTGCTCCCCATTGCTGCCACCTCCTTTAACATGAGAGATAAATGCCACCTTAACACAGAACCAGTCTCCAAGGAGGGAGAAGGATGAAATGGCTTCCTCACTTCCTCCTCCCAGACAGGTCAGCAGGGTTTCCCAGATCAGAGAGGCAGCTGGGGCATCCAGCAGGTGCATCAGGCCTCGTGCATCTCAGCAAGAGAAAGGACATGGGAAAAACAGACAAGAAATAAGGAAGAAAGGCAGTAAAGGCACTCTTGCATAAGCTCAGAGAAGGGGGCTTGTGCCTGAGGTCTTGCATCACCTTGCAGCTGGGATCAAACCCAGGCTGGCAACCTCACCTGGGCTGATGTGGGGTCCTTTAGTCCTGTGGGGCTGCCTGTCCTGCACCAAACATCCACCCAGCACCAGCACCCCGGAGCTTCCTCATCGCAGGCTTGTCCTGCAGTCGCCTGTCAGAGTCGAAACAGCAGTAAACCCAGAATCCAATGCCAACAAAGCTGGAGGCACTTCACACACATTACATGTAGACAAGGTGTCCAGGCTGTGCCTAAATAAAACTTTGTCTTCAATTCTGGGGCTCTAAGATCAGGAGGTTGAGGGGAGAGTGATTTGGGAAAAATATAATCTCCACCCCAACTCAACAGAAGGGAACAAAAATATCTAATGGCTAATATTTTATTAGATTTTGCTTAGAAGAATAGGAACTTTCTCTTTTGCTACAGAATTTTCCCCTTTCTTATATTCTCTCAGTAGCAGAAAATGCTGAATCACAAACCTGGAGCTTTAAAAAGAGAAGTATTTCATATGCAGAAGAGACATATCTTACATCATTTCATGCTTCCTGCTCTGCTCTCTGGTGCCGCGTTCCTCATTTTCAGGCTGTTTTAAAGGTCAGCTTCACAGAACAAATCCTGACCTCAGACATGGGAAATATGCTGCCTCATCACTCCAGGATCTTTTCTCACATGATTAGTCCCAACATTCCTGCAAGTAGAACAGTCCCCATTGCCACTGCTGCAGACAGGGAAAAAAAAAAAAAAGAAAAAAAAAAAGGCAAGATTTTTTTTTCCATTCCCAAGGTTAATGTTCACCACCATCACACCCTCATTTCATAGGCTGGGGGCTAATTCAGCAATGTAATGCTATTGCCATCTATGGGCAAGTAATATTTTTACCATACGTACAAGTTAAAGTTGGGATACATGCCTAAACTGACAACTACTCTCAAAAAAAGTTTGAAAAGACTTTAAAGAAGATTTTATTTAAGATTTTTCCAATGGCTAAGTTATATGATCTGGATGAAAGTTAATCAAAGACAGCAATTATTCCTCATGGTATTTGTTTTAATCCTTATTATGTATTCATTCAACTAGCTTCATTTTATCTGAAGAACTTTATTTGATGCTAATAATTTGAGCAGACAGGAGAGGTCATGTTAAGGTGCTGTTTCAGAAGATGCGTGCATACTCAGTTTATTTTGAACAAAAGATCTGAACTTATTTGAAATTACCACTATCGATTACCAAGGGTTTAAAGAATGATGGAAGGCACAACAGTGATGAACAAGCTTCAGTGCCACAGGAAAGCTGAAGATTAATTTACTTGCTCAATAACCCTTCTAAAAATGCAAGATTTCAACATTAATAAAATAACCAGTCAATTAGTCTACTGGTTAAAAATGAAAAATATATACTGAAAAATACTTTGATTGAAGTATAAAAGTTACTGCAAACTTTTCAGCTTGCTAATGCCTCTAAGAAAGAATATGGCTAGGTTTATGGTAACCTAGTGGACTAGTTTTTGTCAGTATCTGTAAGAAATACAAAGCAAAACTTCTCCACTCACTGGGAGACTCTACAGATGACATTTAAAAGAAAGCACACCATTACAGCAAGATGAAAAACGGGGTTTCTGTTAAATTATAACTAGCCAGACGGTTATATTGCTCTCAGGTTCACGATAAAGGCAGAAAGGTTGCCTCCTATGCCTGCAGAGCTCGTTGCCAGCTGGCTCGAACCATGCATGGTTAACTCCTCAGACTCAGCCTCTTCTTGTTGATCTCTGCTGAACCAGTGAAAGGAAAGTGCCCAGGCCCTGAGAGCAAAGATTGCCCCACAGCTTGTCACTCTGCAAAAAAAAAAAAAAAAAAAAAAAAAGGCAGCTAAGGCATCGGACCCATCTCAGGCCCTTGCCAGAGAAAGGACGCTGTAAGACTGAACCGTACAAAAAGAGCCAAAGCACAGAGTTCTCCTCCAACTAAGAACAAAAACGTTTGGATAGGATTTCTGGAAGAAAGAGCCAGAGGTGTTTGTGAATAACCACAAGAATAGGCACTTCCAGTGACTGCAGAACTACAAACAAAAGCACTTTTGTGCACTCCCGGATTACTTGCTCCTATTTTCTCTTACAGTCACATGCTTATGTGGGCCTGTACTGTTTGGAAACACAATTCGTTAAGACGCCTTAAACTGCAACCAAGTACTGTACTATTAATACTGACTTTGTTTTAACTTTCCTGTTACTTAATATGTTTCATAATTTTATCTCTTATGTGACCAAATCCCCACTGAATCTTTTAAAAGTTTTTGTTGATATGTGCACTATATTTCCAAAGTGTTTCAGATTTATGGGCTCACCTCCCTTCCCTCTCGTTGTTTCATTGGTTCAGCGACAGCCCCTTCTTTTCAGCAGATTGAAACATCCAGTAATCTGAAACAGATTTGGCGACCCTATAGCATTAAATCACGCTTTGTGGTGCTTTATTCCTGCTCCAAAAGACTTTATGCATTAGCGAGTACATAAAATTGTACAGAGACTGAATACATATTGAAAAGTAATAAATGATTCCATATGGTCTTAATTTTTCAAAGCAGTGCACCACTGTTTTAAAGTAATAGTGGTTAATTTTCCAATTAGGAAGATTTTTAAATAGCCCTTCTGACCCACAGATATGGGAACACTTTCACTTCAGATATTCTCCCCAGCTGAGGGATTTGGGTGCACCAACGATTTTCACAGTAAAATGGTGTCCTTGGTTAGCTAGCTACCAGGAGTACAATTAGCCAAGGCAGTTAATTTCTTTCTTTTATTCAAAAAAGCTTGTGTCATCATTACTGCAAAGACACAGGTCACAAAGCCTCTGTGAGCAAACTGAATAGCACACGTTCCTCTTTAAGCTTCACGTACTCGAACATCTGTCAGACCTCCGTGACAGTTTCTCCCCAGTCTTCCCTGTTTGCTTCCAAGGAAAAAATCCTTTTGGGTTAAACAAGGCTTATAATACCTCTACCTTGATATATTTTAAGCTAAACATGCCTATTATGAAGAGTTGCTACTGTATTTAGAAACAGCAGGCTCTTCAGCAGATCAGTTCTCAGCATGTATTCAATTAAATGTTCTCACTTAAATGGTGTCCCCAAAAAATAAAAAAAACAAAATAAAATCAGATCTCAGTCTTGGTATCGTTGCCTCTCCACAGGTAAACTGGCAGTGAACAACTCCAGGTGCACAGCTTTAACAGAGCAGTTTGCTAGACTGACGGGAATGATTTTGCAAGCCAGGCAAGGGTGCATGTGAATGGAAGAATTCAACTTTTCAAATTCCAGGAGGAGTTTGCAGGGCAGTTTTCTATAACTGCCTGCCCTGAACATGTTTAAGTGACATTCACATGAGCAGCAAGGAACGTAATGTCTTTAATACCAGAAGCAGGGCTGGGGCAGAACAGAGGCACTGAAGTTCACAACTGCCCTCCCAACAGCCCCTGCTCAACTGATGCCTAATACTGGAGGCTCTGTAGTACTATTTTTAGCATCCCAATATACAGGACATTCTGCCTTTCACATACCCAGAACCACCCCACGTTGGGCAGCTCTGTGCCTGTCTTCCCCCCTGGCCCAGTGCTGGAATTCAGAGCTCAGACACGTTTCCCTGCAAGACGAGACCCATGGCCTCGGCTGCACAGCCTTCCCAGAGCACATCCAGCACATACCAATGGGCTCCAGCTTCTCACAGCACACTGCTGTGATCACTCTTCCAAGACAGGACAGAAAGTAGGAGGTGCCCATCGCTATCCCATCGCTCTGCAGCATGCCACAGGCACTCAAGAAATATGACCCCCCTCCCATTCCTCTGACTTGATGCAGCTCCTGAGTCAGCAGTCACCCAGTTCCTCCAGGGTGTGAGAGAGAGAACCAGCTGCAAGTGCTTATAATTGACTTCCCCACCATGTGCTAAGCCGCTGACTGCTTTTGCTTAACACTTCACCAGCCCCTTTGAACCCTTTCTCAGCTCCCGTGGGGGGGACTTCCTTCCCCCTGTGTGCCTTGCAGTGCCCCCCATACCAGGAGACACAAGGTCAGCTTCTCCTCGTTCTGCCTGATAGGGTTCAGATGCCTCCCTCTGACCTTCCAGAAGAATATCTTAGCAGGGAGGTAGGCTAGCCTAACACGCACTCCATTTTCAACCAGCCTGTTGAACCCGTATTGCTGCCTGGGGGAGAGGGTGGGGATTCAGGATTCACGGGAGCAATCAAGGAGAGGCCATGACCTAGCAATAATAACATTGCCATGGGGAAGGGAGGGGAACAGCCTTGGATTTCAGTCTCCTTTTCAAAGTGTGTCTATGTACTTTACATTGAATATCTGTCAGAGAACAAAACACAAAGTTCTGGGAAAAGGACCAGGACCCACACCTCCAGAGCAAGTGCTCTGATCACTGGAAATAGAGGATGACAGTGTGAGGGAGGTGCTTAGACTTCTTCCTCCAGGGGCCACGTACAGGAGAAAATAATTAATTCTTTGAAGGAAGTGAAATAGGCCGTATGTGGGCACCTGCTCTGCAAAGGAGAGGCCAGGCTGCCAGCCTCAGCAAAGGTAAATCCTTTCCCACAGCCCCGATTCTCAGCACCTGATCCCCGATTAAATCCTCTGCTGTACAAGTGTGCCTCGTGTTCACAGGTAGAGGGAAGCAGGGCTGTGAAAGGTGGTTATTTTAGGGTTGTGCTGTGTGAGAACCACAACATCGAAGCAACGATCGAGGCTGCATCTCTCTGCACAGCACCATGTGGGCAGGACAACCACCTCTGGGACGTTTTTTGTCCCCTGTAGACAACCAACACTGACACAGTTTCAGAGGTGTAGCTTCCAGGTCTCCCTGTCGCTGCCCTACCGCTGGGCACTTGGCACACCGGATTGGCACACCTGGCTGCCCGACGCGTTCCCACCCAGACCCTTCTCTCACGCCACACGCAGATCTGCACTGCCTCGAAGCCCAACTCCGGAGGGCACTTGCAGCCTGGCACAACTTCGCTTTGAGACAAGAGGGTCGGGGAAAACCGAGAGACGGCTCGGCTCGGTCCCCGGTGCGGCAGTACCCTCTGGCTGAAGGCAGTTTCCCGCGGGAGAGCTACAGCGCGTTGAGGACAGGCTTTTCTGCCGGCGCGGCCGCAGCCCCCGCGCCCAGGGACGGACACCTCCCGGCCGGCCCGGCCGCAGCCCCCGCGCCCAGGGACGGACACCTCCCGGCCGGCCCCGCCGCATTCTACTCGCTTGGTTATTCTGTGGCGCGGGGCGGCGGCGAGCCGGCCGCGCCGGCCAATGGGGGGCGGCGCTGCCCTGACGGGCCACGGGCGCCGGCCAATGGGCGGCGAGGGCGGGCCGCGGCGGTCACGCGCGGCCCCGGAGCATGACATCATTCGGTTCGCGCGGCGCAGCCTAGCTTGGCGGGGGCGGGGCCGCGGCTGGGGGCGGGGCCGCCTCCGGGGGCGGGGCCAGGGGCGGTGCTCCCCCCGCCCCGCGCCTGGTGGGCGGAGGAAGGTGTTAAGTTATAATGACGGAGCAATTAACAGATAAGTGGGCATAATTAAGCCCACGTGAGGTAACCGAGACGGGTTTAAGTGGACGTGGCCGGGTTGCTCAGCGAGTCGGTAGTGGGGGTTGTTTGGCCACTCGGACCAGCCCAAGCTAAGCAAGAGAGCTGTTGGTCCATCTGTCTTCGCGGGTCCGTGGAGGTGTCCTGATGGGGCAGGAGGCAAGGGAGGATGACTAAATACGTAAAATCCAAATCCTTTCATATATATGGCCCAAGATGAATTAGAAAAAAAAAAAGAATTTAAAAAAGTGAAGTTTCTCGCTGGATCTCATCTTCACCCTAAGGTTATAAACTCAATAATTGCAAGTACCCCCAAGTATTCACAAATTATGATATAAACTCAAGAATTGCACGTACCTGCGAGTATTGAAAAATTATGAAGCAGCAAGCTTTTGAGCAACGTCAGCTTAAAAAGCAGGTTTAAAAAAAAGGTTTTAAAACACACAATTAGGTTTTGGTCTCCCCCCCCACACACACACCTTTCTTCCTGGCCCTCAAAATATACTTGGGTCACATCAGTGGCACATCAGGAACTTGGCTATTGGTATAAAATGGAAGCTGAAATGCACCTACGAAGAGGGATTTCAGGAAAACACCAGTACTGCAGGCCTCAGAAATAAAGTTGAGAGATCTATGTACTACTGTATGTGGCTGTTAGTAAGTGTACAAAACACTGTTTCGTATCCACAAGAAGCTGAGTCTTTCTCGGCATACAAGGTGTGACTGTGAAGCAATGCAGCTTCAGCAGATATGAGGCCACTTTAATGACAATTTTTGAAGCTGTAGGGTTGAGCTTTCCCCCTAGGCTTCACAGCTCCTTATTCGACCAGGTTTTTTTGGAAGTACTACAGTAAATGTGGTTTGTTTCAGAAAGGTGGTCCTGTTCTTTTAATGTGGGTGACTGCAGTCACTGTGCTCCACACGTTGCAGAAATGGGTCAAGAATTCTTCAGCAGTGGGTGCTCAAGTTTAGGTGTACACAGAGCTGGATGCTTCCAGCCCTGGAGTTCAGATCCCAAATTGTCAAGATCACCTGAGGAAAGAGTTGTTTTCTCCACAAGAGTAATGCCACCATTTCCTTCTGCTACCGCACTTTTCTTTGTTCCTTTCCCCTCTGTTATGGTGGTCAGTCAGCCAGTTCACAGGCTGAAGTCCAACTTCAAGTAATCTTTAAGTTGCTGTTCATCAATTTGAGGAAAATTTTAGAGTCAGAACTCTGTAGCCATCTTTGGCAAACCCTTCATGTATCCATGGCACAATTTAGACCCTTGCTCTGTATCTGCCATTCTGCCAATCTTTCCGTAACAACTGTGGAACCAACAAGCCAGTTTTAGCCAAATTGGGCAGAAAGGTTAAAGTCTCAGGGTATGAAGCTGGCTGGTTTATAGATGACATTTCTTTCTAATCAGCACACAGGTTGCTCTGAATCAGCCACAAAACCTATTGCCCTTTGCCCAGTCTGTGTTTAAAGGGCATAGTAGGGAACTGTGGGAAGAATAAAAAATACACTGAAGGAGCTGCTTTCTCACGGGGTGGGTGGGAGGGGTAGACAGGGTTATCACAGGGAACACAAACTTCTCAGAGACCAGGCTGCAGGTGCCTTACAAAACAACCTGTCATATACCTGTTTGTGTGAGGTCCTTGTAGACAATGCAGCTGTTGTTTAACGTAACTGCAATATAACATCACTTTATTGAGCAACACTAAACTTTACAGTAGATTTCTATAACGATGTAATGACAAAAAGTTCCAAGTCTCCTACCATCTGTGCAACCGCAGCTCCAACCTGAAGTAAGCTTATCTGCGGTAAGATATTTGTCTAAGAAAGAGGTGAAGCCAGAAATGTCACCTGCATTTATCCAGCTTCTCTAGCTGCAACATGACTGTGACCCTGCTAGATCCATGCAATCAGATACCGCGATGGGCACACATATTCCCAACATCAACTTGAGTGGCAACAGTAGATAAAAGGAGATGCAGAAGAAGACGCAGCACTGCCCTGAAACACTCGCAGACTAAGTAGGCACAGTAAGTGAGCATGGTTTTCAAATGGCCTGAGGGTTGGCCTAACTTTATTCCTGTTGAAGTCAGCGATAAAACTCCCATAAATTGAGCCTTTTTGAAAATCTCACCCTCGGGGCATTAAAGTACTTGAAGAGATTGAAAATTGTGCAGGCTTTAGATTCAATTTTGATCAGTTTTTATATGTATTTCAGTGGGTCCAGCTGTGGAACGACAATAAGAGGAGATTCTGTGTCTTTCTGTTTTGCTCACACACTTTTTGTAAGGAAAACGTGTAGGAAAAATTATACCGTGGTTTTAATTACACCTTTAAACTGCAGTGTTATGGGCACAAACGTGCTGTGTGGAGCTATGAGGAACTGGTACCATGACATATGATAAAGGTTGTGTGACTGACGTACCAGTGAATTCTGAAGAGGGCAGATAATCTTGCAGTAAAGGCCCAAGGTACTCAGATGATCCAGTTTTATTTCTCAGTTCTGACATGGCCTTCCTGTATGACCTCAGTACAGTCATGTAATTGCTCAGTGCCTCAGTCCACCATCTCTTTAATAGGGTTACTAGTTACCTATTTCCTTTCTCCCGCCCTGGCCTGCCTTACTTAGACTGCAATTCTGACAGGGAGTGGAGCATTTCTTACCACGTGCGGGGCCTTCACCCTGTACAATGAGACCTAATAGCAATGCCTGTAGAGCAATGCAATGCCAATTAAATAAATAAATAAAGTTGATAATATAATTTAGGACTAGATTTGCAGCTTCTAATCCAGCCCAAGGTCAAAGTGCTAGGCTTCCCTGGAACCTCGGGACGTAAGGAAGTGCTCCATGGGGAGGTTTCCGCACTTGTCAAAATCAGCCCCAAGCAGTAGCAAGTTTTGGGAAAGGGCTGAGCGTCAGTCACAGTTCTGCAGCTGACCTTCTCTGGCTAACTGCTGAAAGCCACAAGGAGAGGCTCCTCAGAGATGTGGTATTGGACTAAGTGTCTTCTCAGTGTGCCTTCTCATCTGATCTTGTTTCCTGGCTCTTCAATGCTACTGCGTTTTTCCACCCTACCAACTGCTAAATCATACATGCCAATGTCAGTGTCACAGTTGCAGAGTGGCTGGTGTCTTTTTGAGCTGCCTTGCATTCCTGTAAGAGGCCTCATTACAACAAAAACTATGGCAGGGAACAACGTTGTGACCCAAAATGGAGTTGCAGTGAAAATTATTTCCATTACTTGAACCTGTGTTCATTCTGATTAATTCAGTGTCTCTTACTATATTTAGATAATGGAGGATTAATTGTATGCATGCTGAAATGCTGTCCCTTGTAATAAAATCAGGCCAAACTATTCCTAACTTGTGTCACTTGAATTCAAAACCTAACTAGACCCTGAGAGCCTTAGGCCTTACTTAGCAGGACGTATAAGGCACGCAGGATCAGGGCCTTGCTGTTTTCTAATCAAACTGAGCTGTTTTCAAATCTCACTGCTCGTCTACAATGCTAAATACATCAGGAACAATTTAATTTGCCTGCTAATTCTATCCAGCAATGCTTCAGAAACACACCTGTTTCTCAAGCATGCAGTTGTCCATATCTCATATCAGAGACAACACTACTGTTGGACTAAACCTAGTCCACACTCTAGGTCGATATCAAACTGGGTGAGAACTGATGCATATACGTTGCAATATAATGTATTTATAGCTACATCCGTATTAATAGCTTTATGTTCCATGTCTTTGTGGGTCACCCCTTTATCCAACCCATAATTAACTACGTCTTCAGGTGAGCTACTTTGGAGGGCTTTCTGCTAGGGCACAGCCTCCGAGGAGGAAGTACAGCGGGATTATACTCATGTGTGGACATGTCTGAACCTGCTCCCAGTATCACCTACGGGCGGAATTAAAGTTTTCAAAAAATTACGAAATTATACTCTAAATTTCGAAGTTTACCAGAATAACTCGTACACCAATAATTTACGACAAGTACAAGTCAGAAAAGAAGCAGGAGTAAGGCAAACCTTAAAAAAATGTTTGCTTGGAGAAGCTTGAGCGCTTCCCACCGCCGCCTTCCCGCCACCCGGGCGGCGCGGCCGGGACACGGCTCCGGAGCCGCAAGGACAGAGAGCAAGCAAGCACTGCCCTCGCCGAATCCCGGCAGCTTCTCCAGCCCGCCCAGCCCCGGCGGCTCCCCCCATCCCGGCGCTCCCGCCCCGACGGGGCGGCTCCTGCGCGGCGCTGCCCGCCCATGGGCGGGCCGTGCCGTGCCGTGCGGTTTGGTTGAGGCCCCCTGCGTGTGTCTATAACTTTGTGTTGCTGCCGGTGGTTGTTAGGAGGAGGGATGTGGAAGTCGGCGGTGAGCAGGGTGACAGGCTGCTCGGGCGGGCTGCGGCGGTGGACGGGCTGGGCGCGGGCGGATCGCTTGCCTCTCGCCGGCTGCTCGCAGGGGGAGCGGGCGCTGTGCCGTTTTCCCTTCCTTCGCCTTTAAAGGGAAGGCTTTTCGAAGCTGAAGGCGCAGGAGCAGGAGGAGCAGGAACCATGCAGCAGCACTGCTTCTTCCTCCCGTGAATTCGGATCTCGATTGCTGCCTGCGTGGAGGTGGCTGTCGATCCAGCACCCCCCGCCGCCTCCCGCCCCTCCCGATGTGGCTTTCCCTGCCTCGTCTGCCTGCGCTTTTTAAATGACTTAAGTGAAGGGGGGAAAAACTGTCAAGATGGCAGCAGCAGGAGCAAGGAGGTTATGAATGTGGTGTTGATGCTGGAACAAAACCTATTCTCTTTGGCAGCCCTAGGGAGGGCTTAAAGCTTCTGGACCTGTTGGAAGACTGGCGATTTGATTTGTTCCCGTTGTGTTTGCTTTTTCCCTGCGAGAAGAAGGATTTATTATTATTTTTTTTTTAACCGACTAGCCCCCAGGGTGGCCTTCTCCTGCCCCCTGCTCCGTCGGCTGAGAGATTTTTGGGGGTTGCTTGCGTGTGGCTTGGGGCACCGCAAAGTGACAGGCTTACGCTAGTGTGCAGTTGGATGTATGCTAAGACTTCGGCTCCCTTTAGGGCGTTCTGAAGAAGGAAAAAGTCTTCGGCGTAATCCGAAGGACCCCTCTCCCTGCCCTCCTGCCGAGGGAGGGCGCAAAGGACCACCCCCCCAAAAGGCAAGATATCTGCGGAAGCGACGGGGAGCGAGCTCGGGGGCGTGGGGGGGTCCTCTCCCGGTTGGATACAGCGCGGTTCCTGCTGAAGCTACTTCTGCATCCGCATGGAGTGAAACATAAACAAACGCACACACGCGCCGCGGGAGCGGCCGCCGCTCCGCCGGCGCGGAGGGCAGCGCCGCGGGCACCTCCGGCACCGCCCGGCCCGCGCTGCCCGCCCTGCGCGGCTGCTCCGGCTTCTAATCTGATTTTTTTTTTTTTTATCTCTCCCTCCCCTTTTCTCTCTCCGCTCGCAGCTCCGGCGTGCGCATCGCCCGCGGGGAGCGGGGCTCGGGGCGCAGCAAAGAGCCGGCCAGCCCTTAGCGGAGCGCGGCATGCCCGCCCGGCGGCCCCCTGCCTGCTAGGCTCCCGTCGGCACCGAGGAGGCGGCGGAGGAGGAGCGGGGTCGGCGGCCGCCCGCCCGCCCCGTCGCAGCGCCCCGCAGCCGCCCGCGGGGGAGGCCAAGATGGCTGAGGCGTCGCCCCCCGCCCCGCTTTCGCCCCTGGACGTGGAGCTGGACCCCGAGTTCGAGCCGCAGAGCCGCCCCCGCTCCTGTACCTGGCCCCTGCAGAGGCCCGAGCTGCAGGCCAGCCCAGCCAAGCCCGCCGGCGAGCCGACGGCCGACGCCGCCTCCATGATCCCCGAGGAGGAGGACGACGAGGAGGAGGGGGGCGGCTCGGCCATGACCGTCGGCAGCGCGGCCCCCGCGGGCGGAGAAGCGACGGCAGCGGCCACCGCCGTGCCGGAGGAGGCGGCGCGGCTGCTGGCCCCGCTGCCCGGAGGCGGCCCGGAGGGGCCGAGCCTCTCGCCGGGGGGAGCGGCGGCGGCGGGCGGCGGGGGGCTGAGCGGGGGCCCGGCGGCGGCGCCGAGGAAGTGCTCGTCGCGGCGCAACGCGTGGGGCAACCTCTCCTACGCCGACCTCATCACCCGTGCCATCGAGAGCTCCCCGGAGAAGCGCCTCACCCTCTCCCAGATCTACGACTGGATGGTCCGCTGCGTGCCCTACTTCAAGGACAAGGGCGACAGCAACAGCTCGGCCGGCTGGAAGGTGAGGCGGGATCCCGGGGCCGCGGCGGACTCGCCGCGCCGCCCCGACGGGCGTGCTGCCCGCGGAGGATGCGGAGCGGAGCGGGGTGTCGGCGGCTGTCCCCGACGGCAGCCGGCCGGGCGCTGGTGCTGGCCCTGCTGGTGGTGGTCGCCCTGTCGCGTTTGCTTTTTTTCAGGGAGGGGGTAAGAAAAGATTTGTCTCTTTCCTGTTGCTATGTGCACGCGGGGAGGGCTCCTGACTCAGGGGGCTGGGGAGACGCTGGAGCGGAGCTGGCTTCCCTGGTGCACAAGTACATAAGCAGAGAAAGAGAGAGGAAAAAAAATATTTTTAACGTGTGTGTGTGTTTTGTTCTGCCTTTTTTTTTTTTTTTTTAAAGTTATCGTTTGTGTAACTCATTTTGGAAATAAGGAGAGTTGCTTTTATGCATGCTCTATCTGAGTCTCAAAGCTCAAATACAGAACGACTCTTATTTTTGTCAAGAAAAACCCCAGTGGTTTCCCCACGCGTTCCTCAAAGGCAATAGAGGGAAATTCGGGTCTTGACATTTCTTCATAAAGTTAATCAAAGCATGGAGTTATTGGCTGTTCAGCCACGGGAATGCTTGGTTTGCGAATCCTGCAGTTCCAGTGTATGAGGACACTGTCTACTGATAGCCCAGCCTTTTCTGTCCAGCAGTGCGACAGTGAGCAGCTAAGATTACTGCCGTTTTAATAAGTGAGGAAAAAAAAATAATCTGGTTTTTTGGCTTGTTTACTCAGCGCGTGGAAAAGCACGTTGCAGGCAGGCAGGGTTTTACCCTCAAGACAAAGTCTAATAAGGCCTACCAGAAGCTGGTGCTGCACGTAAAGCACATTGAAGTGATTTCCAGAACTGCTTTTTTTCTCCTCCTTTTCCGTGTCCATCTGCTAGTGTCTGTTAGACGCTGAAATGTCACGTACTTGTAGCTATACAGAAATGCAGGTGCTGCTCGATATCGATAGTGTTTGCAGAAGGAAATCCCGGTACGGTTCAGTTGCTGCTGAGGGCCGATACTGGCAGCATCTGACACCGAGTTTTTGAATGGATGGCTGAAGGCAAATTTGCCAGGAAGTTCTATTGTTTTACAGAGAAATCAATTTTGAATCTCTCTAGCTCTAGATCAGGTGATAACTTACAGTATTCAAATTGGTCAGAAATACTGTAGAGATGAAACATTTCAGGCAGGTTCTGTACTAGGAGCCCTGTCTCGTATTTGGTGCCTAAGAAGGACTTGCTGTTAGGAATTGAAGTGAAACTGTATGATTTTTACCTTCCAAATGAAGCACGGTAAAGGAAGCATTTCACTGACAGACTTGTCTCAGGCTGAGGAAAATATAAACACAAAGTTTATCGGTGGTGTAGCTGGTTCAAGACAAGGCTTTTAAAAACACAGATCCTTTTTGCAGCTTTTGCGTCTGTATTCGGTATTGAATTTTGATCTGACTTTACAAGTGCAACATGGAGTGTGATAAAGGGTTACATCTTCCAATGACAGCTCATGCCTTCATAAGTTGTTTGGTTTCATGCAGAAGCAGTGGCTTTAGAAGTCAGCTGCTATGACAAATCCAGCCTTTTTATCTGGTACTTTGAATTTTCAGTAAATTTTTGATACCCAATTCAAATGGAGACATTGAACAATGGGGCTGACACTATTTCTTCTGAATTTGGTGGCAAAACTCCCTTTCACTTAAGCAGAAGCAGGATCTGGGCCATAATGTGAAGTGCTTACATTGATTAGTATCCTTAATACAGTCACAATTTTTCTGACAATTTATACTGTTAATTTGATATTGATTCCTTTGCTGAGCAGCATTAACTGGTACTTGGAGCTAATTAAAATGTTAAAAACTTGGATCCCTTGAGATTCTTCTGATATAATTTAGTTCAGAAGTTTCTCACAAGGCTTTAGGATGACCTTTCTCAGGAGATGCAAGCACACTGGTAGCAGAAAATTCTGCCTCTAATGACTGCAAACTGTTTCTGGAAGTTAGGGTAAGGTGCTGGATCATGTTAATGGTGGGTGCAGTTGTGCGTGGGTGGTAGGGGCATACTGGAAGGGGCAAAGGGAAGGTCAGGAGCTAATAATTTGCCAGACATCCAAATCTGCAAAATTTAATTCCTTGGCAGGGCTAGAGTTTCTTTTAAAGTGTGCATATACATTCAGAAGAGGACTATTTCAGTTTCTTGGCTGGAACATAGATTAGTTTGTGCAGAGGCAACACTCTTAAATACAGACTCCATCTTAGTCTCCTGATGCTAAAACACATTATATGTTATTATCATCTTTGTTTCCCTTACAGGTAATGAATACAGCTTTTCAGGGACCAATGTCAGCTTTTCACATTAGACTTTTCAGGTTGCTAGTTACACTGAGACTTTAAATGAACAGAAGATAGTTCTGTATTAGAAGGTTTGTGTTTTTTTTTGGTCTTAATTTAGAATATTTTTACACAGGTAAGTTTGTTGTTGAAGTCAGCAAGCCCATTTAATGATATTCTGCTCTGGCACTGAGTGGGAAAACTGTTATTTAAAACAAAGGGAAGAAGAGAACTTGGTCTTATTATCTTATGTATTATTATATATGAAATATTAATACTGTTTTCAGTGAGATGTGCTGAATGCCATAATCCGTAAACATAACTGGGATTATATTCCTCAAAACAATTATTTTAAGAGCTATAAATGAAAGTTACAACTATCACTTTTTTTTTTTTGTCTGCTTAGGGTATTAAAGCAGAAGTGAATATTTCAGATGTGGTTACGAAGGCATATATTACGTTTCCGCTAATTCAGATAAGGTTTGCCCAATACACCCCCCCAACAATCTTCTTTGCTCACCCCTCCCCGTGGCCCCAGTGGGACATTGGTTAACCTAATAGTGCCTGTCAGCTTACTGGGGCAGTAGTTTATGGTGCATCGCTGTAGAGCTGGCATGCTCTGGACACCGTTGTGTAGCAAGGGCAGCCTGGTGTGGTAGAATCCCGTGCACTTGCAAACCACTGTGGAGGGTTTTGATGCGTGTTTCAATATCGGCTTCTGTCTTGAATACTTAGGGTCAGTATTTATTTTTATGAACAATGGAGTGGGGAAAAGATCTGAGAGTGAGCTGTTTTCACCCTTGTGAAATGCACTGTGCCAGGTGACTCTTCCAGGAAACTTACTTCAGCAGAGCTCCTCGATGACCAGCTCTCTGTGTCTTTCCAAAATGAGGTATCTGTTACCCTGTCGGTATCCTCCAGTCACAAAACTAGTGTGCTGACTTAAAAAACAAGTTTTACCCTCCAAATAGTTAGGGTGCAGCACTCCGCTTAATAATCCTGAAGTAGAAAACTGAAACACCCTTGTATCCATGTGTATAGTAGAGGTGCCCGGTTTCACTATAGCTTAAGTAATTCCGTATCTCTTCCCGGAATGTTATTTTGTAATTTCTTGTAGCACTATCTTGTGAAACAGACTTTTCTACATGAAGAGTACACTAGGGGGACTATTTTCCTCTTTGTCAAGCGGTATGGCAAGACTATGAATCTCGTCCTTTATTCGCAGATACCAGCAATTCCCAAATTCAATGCAGCTCATTTGCTTTGATTTGTTTTTCATATCGGAAGCCTATTTTGTTTTACACCTGTTGCATTCATCTTCCCCATGAAAGATAAACACTGGCTGCTGGTATATTAACTCTGAAGGGGAGATTTTTGTAAACTTTGTGCATGGACATTCTCTCATTCCTCACCATGTTTTATTGGTCAGTATGTACCAAAGGGCTGCAGTCCCTTCAGTGTAGCAATTTCATGAGTCTCTTCTCTAATTATTGAGACTTGAAAAGGCTTTTTTTATCATCTTTTTGCAAAGGATGTGAGAAGGAAGCAACACCAGTCTCTGTTCCTATTTCTCCTTTCTTGGTGTGGCACATCAGGAGTGATAACGTAAAACTGGAATGTGCATCGGTTTCTTTTTTTTTCTCTACTGTCTTTTTATTTTTATTTTTTATTTAAAGATTCTGTTTCCCAGTTAACTGCAAACAAGAATATTTTTTCCAGCCTTCTATTACATTCTTACTTTTCTTTTTTTAAAAAATGTTTCTGAGCTGCCTTGTTCATCTGTGCAGAAGGGTTTGGGTTACAAACTGTAGCCCGATTATTTGGAGTTTTGATCTACCACAGAGAGCACAAGTTTAAGCACGTGCATGGATCCTTGGGACTTCACTGGGATTACTTGTGCGCTTAAACTTGCTGCTTAAGCATCTTACCTGATCAAAGCGTTACTATGTTGTCCTTTAGCAAAATACTCAGTAACATCTGTAAGTGAATTTTGTGCTGAGCAACATAGAGAGAGAGACGTGTGGTTCCAGCGGTTGAAACCACTAGATAACGAGCTTCTTTCATCAAAGAGGAGTCTACCTGAGTATCACAGTAACAAATGACTTTTTAAACTTTTCAGTAGAAACCATATGTAGATATTAATGCACATTATTATTTTATATTTGCAATGTACATCAAAGATCTCACTTTTCCCCAGCTCGTGCATGCAGGTGACAGCTATTAGAGCAGTAAGAGAGAGACCGAGTAGCTCACCCAGAATCATTGACACTGTTTGATGCACAGTGTGACAGTGAGGAGCACCTCTGCTGAAGGACTTGTTAAATGCAGACATAAACACATCACCTTGCTGAATGTCATCAGCTGCAAAGAGTCACAGGCTCTGGTAAACTTAACTTTTGAGACCTCCAGTCAACGATGCTGGATAGTATTGCTGTCAGGTAGAGCTGCGTGATAAATACTGGAATCAATGTTCCTCAGTTCTTCAGAGACAAACAGTTACCTAAAACAGTCATGCAACATCGACATTGTCTGTAGTAAGTTTATTAGTGTAAATATTTGAGCATATTTAAAATAGGAAGCTTGAGAGTCAGAGATTGGCTCTTACACTTATCTGTGTGTTTGAAAGTACATAGTTAATGATAATAAAAATTGAATCACCTTAGTGGCATTTGTATCTGTTGTATTGTATTGGCTTGAACAAATGTTTTCTGAGACTATCAGGCTGTGGAGGAGAGATGTCCTGGCACTGCTGCCCTGGGACGTCAGTCCTCTGCCTGGTTTTGTCCTGGTGAAGCGAGTGATGTCTTACATGCAAGGCCATTTTGTATTCGGGTCATTTTGGTGGTGCTACACTACTTTGCTGTAATCCTGGGAGATTAGGGGAGACTGGGCACGTGCTGGTGCATTTAGAAAGGCGAGTGATTAGGGTTAGCTGGGTGGTTTTGTGAAAGCTCTTTGTGCTGACATGGACAAAGTAGAAACCCAGAGTCAGAGGTGTCCCTTGCAGAAGGCGGGCAGCACTGGGGCAGCCCGCCTGCCTCCCCCTGCAGCGGCTGGGTGGTTTTCATCCTGCTTGTCTGGGGTGGCTGGGGTGAACAAGTATGAAACCACCCCCGAAAATTACCGTGGGTGTGCTTGGTTCAAAGGGAGGCCGAAGGGATTGCCTTGGAGATAAGGGAAAACGGAGGGTAAACAGTCAAAGCATTTCTCTAGGTGGCAGCCTCCTAAAGGTGCCCTGCTAGATTTTGGCAGCCAGCTATTTTGCGTGGAAGTATGGAAAAATCTTTTGTGAGGATTGTTCTTTATTTGCAATGCAATTAAAGTGGGTCTTGGTGTAGTGGCGGCTTGCCAAGGAAGAAATTGAAAGTGTTTCCAAAAGCAAGTTGCTACTTAGACTGAAGTCTCTGCATGTTCCTCTCCCGCTTTTTTAAAACCCTTGTTACTATCTCTGTCACAGAAAACGTGCCCAAGGGCAGGGTTACAAAATGGCAATGTTCGTTTGCTCTAAAGGCAGGAGGCCCTCCACATTTTGAGGTACTCCTATCTGGAGAAGGGCAAGCTCTGAGCATCCTCCTGCCACTGTTTTCATTCCTCTCGCCGCCGTAGTAACCTGTGGTTCCCAAGTCAGCTCTGAAAACAGGCCACAAGCCTTGCAGGTCCTGCGGCAGGAGGCACATCCAGGTCCCACAGTATGTAGCAAGGATCCTACTAAAAGCCTGCCTGATAAGACAGGGCTCAGGGAGCTGCAGGGGTTTTTTTTTGTGTGTGTGTGGTGTTTTTGTTGTTGTTGTTGTTGTTTTGTTGTTTTTGTTTTGTTGTTTTTGTTTTGTTGTTTTTG
>JAWWLV010000121.1:69425293-69597110 GCA_035041135.1 Platyrinchus mystaceus | reverse complement strand
AGGGAGCTGCAGGGGTTTTTTTGTGTGTGTGTGTGTGTGGTGTTTTTGTTGTTGTTGTTGTTGTTGTTTTGTTGTTTTTGTTTTGTTGTTTTTGTTTTGTTTTTTTTGGGGGAGGGGGGTTTGTGGCTTTTCTTGGGGTTGACAATACATGTGTAGTGCAGCGGTTCAGGAGCAAAATGAAGTGTTGAAGTAATATGCATAGTTATGCAGTTTTTGGTATTGCTGGCTCAGCACACCATGAGTTAAGTGAAGATTATACTTAGCCTTTTATTTGCTCTTTTTTGTGTTTCTATAAACTTAGACTGTTCTGTTACCATTTCCTGAGCATTGCCACACACTAAGCTTGGAAAATGAGGTGCATTTAGCCAATTTATGGCCTGACATATGTTAATTAACATTAATTACCTGCTTGAATAGTCCATTTAGCACTTATTATTAAAAAGTGGCTTGTCTACAGAAGGGGATTTTCCTTCAGAATGAGATGTTTTGTTCTAACTTGCTTCAGATGAAGTCAGGATGGGGTATCCTATGCTTCTGCACGGCTGTACCAGTTTCCTGATGTTCCAGTTCTACTTGTGGGATATGATTGCACCACTGACAGGCACCAACTCCTTCCCCATGTGTATTTGACATTTATTTGACAACGGCTTAGCTTCCCAAGCAAACCGTCATGTTGCCAAGCATTTTTTGCTGGTGGTAGGTACAGCTCTTGCTCGTCCATTTGAGGCAGCAGAGAAAGAGCCGTGCTTCTCAGCTTGCGAGGAGCTGCAGGGACATCTGGAGCCCTGCGGTGATGTGACCCCAGCCCCTCTTTGGGGTGGAGGGGTAGGAAAAGCTCAGGTGCGCAAGGCTGGAGGGGTTTTTTAGGAGTTGCTGGGGCACACTGTGGTGCCCTGCAGGGAGGGTGTCTTCAGCACTATGTGGTCGAGAATGATGGACCTTGAGGCTCCCACAGCCTTTGAGAGGAGGCCTCTGCTGGAGTGCAGTGTGGTCTGCAGCCACAGCAGGTTTATGTCTTGCTGTATTCACCAGTTACGTTTTCTAAGTTGTCTCCTGGGCAATGTGTTGGGCAAGGGTTGTCACAGATCACCGGTCGAAAACCTGTGAGGTGAGAGGATTAAAAAGCAGAGAGCACTTGTTTGATTTTCAAATACCAATATTAAAAAAAAAAAAAAATCCGTTCCTCAATTTCCCATCCCCCAGTTTCTCCTTCCTGTCTTGGGAGACTCCTGGGATGTCAGGTCCTACTTCACCTTTTCCATCCTTCCCTTTGTAACACCAGTTGGAGGGCTTGCCTGGTGCATTGGGTTCCTCTAAGGGAGATGGAGGTCTGGCTGGTGGTTGTGCAGGGCATGTGACACAGTATAGCTGCATTTCAACTGGGGATACAGCTTGGAGACAATTAGGCTACAGGACTGATGAAAAGCAATTTCAGGGCAATGTAAGGAGATGGGAACAAGTGAGTGATTGCATTAGTGCTCTGCCTTATCCCTGGTGTGAAATAGCAAGGGAGCTGCCTTCCAGTGGGGCTGAGGAGCATTGCAGTGTCGCCATTGCTTTTTGCCAGAGTTGTTCCTCCTGATGCTGTGTGTGGCTGTGAGGTCCAGGAAGAGCCCCTCTTACTCTGCAAAGCCAGAGTCCTTTTCTGAGCCCCATCCCATTTGTTCAAGGGCTGATATGCTCAGTGCTGCTATTAATTTGAGTTAATTTGAGGGAGGTCAGGAGTTAACAGCACTGATGTCTTGTCAGTAACTCTGTGTGTGTGTCCCCTACCTGGACTTTGCTTACTGGGGGAATTTTCTTTATCTGTACACTGGTACCTGTTAAAAATAAAGGCCATTTAAATACTTTTACTGATCTCAAACACGTTTGTAAGATTTCACTGACAGAGAAATGCCTTTCTGGGGATTTGTACAGGTAAAGAAATGCCTTGTGAAAATTAGCTCTTATAAAAGACTTGTGCTAACAAATTGAATGGATTGCTTGCTCTTTTGAAACATGCTGCAGACTTTAGAGCTGAATTATGGATTGGTGGGTTCTCTCTTGAATGTGTTTATTTGGCAAGGTATTATTTTGCTTTCCTTCATTATTTTTTTCCTGATGGCGAAGTTGCCACTCGCTACGTGTAAAGGGGTGTGGAAGGGCTGTGCATGCTGGGACAGAAGGGGAGAGGCAGCCCATGGATCCTTGCCAGAGGAATTGATGGAGGAAGGTCCACTTGAAGCAAGGAAGATGATGTGCTGCACTGACAGTGTGTTGTCTCCAGTTTTGGGGGGCAGGAGGCTGCCAGCAGTGGGTGTGGGGCTCTACCTGTGCAACCCAGGGCTGCTGTACACCTGAGTGCTGCCAGCGGTCAGGTGCGTTTCCAGGGCGTGAGTCACTGGATCACGCCACTTCTCCGTCCCTTCACCCACTGCCCGTGCTGAGGTGAAGGGTGGGTCTCTGCTGCTGTTTCCACACCAAAATCCAGTTGAGAGCTTCGGAATGAGGGCAGGAGGCAGGAGTGCTGTCAAAGGACCCATTTTTCTCCTTTGATGCCTACCTCTCAGGCTGCCTTCACACTCTGTTGTGCTGTGGGTCTGCCTGGGGGCTGCTCATAACCCAGCCCTCAGCCTTGCAGTGTCTTCAGGCCAGCCTGCCTCCCCATCCCTGTTTTTCCAAGATCTTCGTCTCTCTCTAGGGAGCAGTGGTGGAGGCCGTGGCAATCCCGGGACTCAGTCCTAGGAAAAAGTTTTCAGTAGGTTTGCTGGCTCCTGAGTCACGTGAGCAGAAAAGGGCAAGTCTGGGCTGCTTGCCAGCACTTGAACATGGAAGTAACATCTGCTTATCCCAACCCCAGAGGAGTGGGAGACAGCAGATAAGTCGGAAGACTGATGAGGACAGATGATGGTCTGCTGTGGGAGGACAGATAGAGGAGCACCCAAAACCAACGGCATGTGTCTGCTTGGGCTTCACTTTTCCTCCTGGCTGATATGACTGCTCACTTTGGAGTGGGAATGAAAACCGGTTTGCATGGATGCAGCCCTATTTATGACAGTGCAACTTTCATGCGTAGCTGAAGTAAAGAGGGCAGGGAGTGAATCTCATCCCTGCTAAAGGCCACATTAAAGCAGCATTGAGGCTTTCTTATGATGCTGCAGCATCATGCATTTGCATTAGTGCAAGACAGACTCAAGCCAGCAGTGGTTAAAATCCCAATTGCAGCTGAGCCTGGGTTCCCTTTGAGGACTGAGCACGAACAGGGAATGTTAGTAATAGTGTTACACTTGAGTAAACAAAGTTTTGTTTAAAAATGTATTAATTACCTAATAATACTCTAATACAAGCTACTCTCCTAGTCTAGACAACCAGTACCTCTGAATTTGTAGACAATTTGCCCTTATAACTTAGTTTTTTCTCACACTGTACCATGCTGGTTTCTACGCTTTTTCCAAAATAGGATACAGAAGAATAAATGTATTATTTCAAAGAAATAATTTTAGGACATGGGCTGAATTCCAGGGCCGTATTTGTTTTAACTAGAATGTAGACTGAATTATCTTGATATATGCTCAAGTGTCAGTCCTCTTAAATCCTGCTGTATTTGGTTTTTTTTCTCTCCACACTATCTCTTTAAATAAACCTATCTCAGCTCTCCAAAGACACATTGTGACCAAAGTTAACTCCATTTGCTCACATGAAATTTGCAGTGTACATTTAAATCCGAGACTTAATCCAGGTCAAAAGTTTCTGACTTTGTGTGAACCCCAATCTTGTGTAAATATATTTGCTGGTACTTCATGGAGGATTTATCAATTTCATATATTTAGTTCTAGATATGCTTAGTACATAAAATTTGGCATCTGATAAGTGAGAACAGTGCTGAAGAAAGAATGTCTTTTTGTGAGACTCTCACAGGCTCCCACATTAGCACCTTTTTTGCTGATTGATTTTGTTCTGAGAGCAGTGGTGTGGTTTCCTGAAAGCCTATAACCTACTGTTTGTTTTGAAAACTGCTGTGGACCTTGACTAATTTTCAGAGAATGTTTTTTTCCAAGAATTCCTAGGAGAAGGTGACACCAGTTCAAGTCGTGTCCTGAGATGCTTGTAAGCTGAGACATGTAGAGCTGCTGTCCCTGTTTTTGTGCAACACGACCCATTGTGCTTAACAGTTTCACTGTGTGTGGGAGCTCAAAACCATTTGTTTTAGATGTCAGGTTTCAGAGTGAATGGTGCTTTTTTAAGTATTCATCAAGACCTACAATGGGAGGCTGCTGATCCTACAATGCCTTTGTAGAAGAACAGCATTGTCACCAGTAATGATGACGCCACTGAGGAGCTGTGAAAACTCTGAAGCATTTTGTGAATTTTGTTCAAGCAACTTCTGCTTTTGCTTAGCCTCAACTATATATCTGTCCCGGGTAAGTGGGCCACGTCTAAAACCTTTGATGTACAAATGGAAGCCATATCAGAGTTCTGCATGAATTCGGCCAGAGGTTTCCCGTCTAGTTTGTGCAGCAGCCAAAAGCTCTGAACCTAATACTGTGTTCATCATGATGTTGACAGTGTGATTTTCTCTTCCCATAGCATGTTGAGATTTATTTCTTGCCCCGTTGCTCTTACATCCTGATTCATACACAGAAAGAATACTTCTGATTAAAATTTACTGGAAGGTTTGCATGCTTTGGGTACGAGAGAAATCTTTTGTGAGGAACTGTTCTTTATAAATCTATGGGCAAGGGAGCTCTATGCTTAAGAAGGTATTTGAAAATCGATAGTGAAGCCATTTTCCATACAAAAAGGAAGGGAAGTGTATAGGACATACGGTAGTGGCATACGGGACTGGGAGGAGGAAGGATTGTATAAGCTACCAGCGGGGAGTAAATCAACCTGATGTATGTTCATAGACATCTGATGTCTACTGGGCCTAGTGGGGTAGCTCAAAGCAGGTGGAAGAAGCATACTGTTTACGTAATTAGAAACATAAATAAAATCTTTCCAACATTTTTCTGAATTAAAATGCATTTGAAGCATATGTCAGACTTCTCACATCTAGGAAAGATCTCTTAAAACCCTTCCGTTTCTCAGGGAGGCTGTTTCTAGCCCACCTTCCTCAGGGCTCTGCCAGGTAACAAGTCTTCCTGTTTTGGAAGGTGGAGTGGGATGTGCCTTAGCAGCTGGAAGTGTTAGGGTTCTCTCTGACCGCACTTGTGCTCCTTTACAATCAGTGGGAAAAGGCCTATCATTTGAGTCTACAGACCAGGGAATTGGAACAACCAAAGAAAATTGTCATGATTGAAATCATTGAAGATAGGATTTCACATCTGTGTATTTATTGAGGAGTCGGTGATGATGGGAAGCCAGGGCCTGGACTGCAGTTACAGTCAGAGCAGCTCCATATCTCCAGTGTATTTTAAGACATCAAGGAGACAAAGATGATGCTAATTGCAAGAGAAACTACTTAACCGCTTTGTATTATGTGTGAAATGAAGGGGGAATAACGCTGATTGAATGACCTATTTTGACTTTCTCAGTATAATATGTTTAATGTTTTAGTCTTTTTCTGGACAGAAAATTATAATTTTATCAAATCCTGCTGGAAATTAATGTTGCTGGGCAAAGTATTTTATCCTCACAGTTTTAACCACAAAGTTACATCCTGCTTCTTGACTCGGTGGATGGAGTTTTCTCTTTCAGCTGGAAAGGGCTTTTGCCATGCAACACAGTGACAGTAGTCCTTTTTGCTTTATACAAAATAGGGACCTGTCAGGAAGAATATAAAATAGGGCACTGAAGGAGTCTAATTTAGAAGGAGAAAGGCCATAAATCTCCACCTCTCTCTGATGACAGAAGGCCAAAGTACAGCAAAAGCGTTTCCCTGCTTGTAAAATGCCAGATGCCAAATGTAAAATACCAGAGAAGTTGTTCTGTTAAAGGCACAGCTATATCTAACCTCTTTAGAGGCTTTTCAACTTTGTTTTTAGTACGTAAGGGGATTATTAGATGACGAAGCAGCTCTGTTAGGGTCTTCTCTGCTTATTGTGCTGTTACAGAAATGGTTTGCTGTTTTGGACCAGTGTCAGGCAGAATAATACTGAATAAGTCCCAGATGAATGTGGGTGGTGAAAAGAGAAAAATAATTTCAAATAAAGAGGGGTATTATCAACTGAACAGCCAGTGTTGATCCGATGGTGCTGAAAAATGAAAGCATGAAAAAGTCTTTTTTTTTTTTTTTAAAGATGGGAAATCTTGGCTGAAAAATTTGTTCAGACCAGAGTTTGATACCCTACTTAAACTTGAAGCTAATTGGCATTGGTGCAGCAGTGCTGTGAAGCACTGAGAGGGAGAACAGAAGTAGAAACAAGCCTCCAAAACTTGAGAGGATCTTCAGATTCTTTGTCCATTTTGGACAGCATGACCTGTAGCGTCACTTGCAGCTGCTGGATTCAAGAGTATAAATAGTGAAAAGAACACTGATTTGGCCAGGATAAAATGTTCGTTTTGGCTTTTACCAACAGCTGTGTCAGGACTTAACCATGGCAAAAGCTTCTCACACGTCATTTTTATTCAGGCTTGTACTAAGCATGTGGAATGGCAATGTTCTCTAACTGAAGGAAAAGAGGGGAAAAGTAGTAACTTGAGAAACAGTGTGTTTTTGGTGTCCTCTCAGCCTGAAGGAAAACCGCTTTGCTTGGTCAGTATGATAGGACTTGTTAGAGAAATTAAGTATAGATTTCCTTCAATTTTATTTGAATCATGACATCTTACTAAATTGGTCCAGTTTTGAGTGCCTGCTTTCTGGTTTGACATTTTAGTTAGATGATTGTTGGTTGTGTTTAGTTTTTTGGTTTTATTTTTCGTTTGTTTGCTTGTTTAAAAAAACTCAGCTCTCCATGGCCTAAGGGAGAGCTGATAGTTTCCTTATTTTTTTCAGAAAACTGTATCAGGTATCAAACTACCAATTCTTTCAGGTGGTTACAGACTGGGGGGCCAGCAGCTTTCTCCCTAGAAGTACCGTGATACAGTGGGTGGGTTTGAGCAATTCCAGTTGATGGGGTTTTCCCATTTTGTAGTAGCTGCCAAGAATTCGCATGGCTTGACCACTAACTGCAGATCAGTGGAGTATCTCTGTGGGTAGTTCTCACTGTTCAGTGAAGTGCCAACCAACAGTACTACTAAATAAGAGCGTTCTTTATTTACACAAAAATCTACACTGAAAAAATGTTTCAGTATAAAAGGCAAGTGCTCAGGAAGTACAAAATGTCAGAAATAAAGTTGCTTCTTATACCTGAAATTACTTTTCATGCTGGTATGACACTGTCATTAGTAGGGAGCTCACACACTCTATCCACCCCCAGTCTTCTTATCAGGCTGGATGCTTCAAGCAGTACTCAGGGTTTCAGCTCATCCCCCATGCTCTCTGTGTGGGCTCTGTGCCATATTTGTTGCACTTAGCTCTGAATAAAGAAATACGCCCTTCCCAGTGTGTCATTTGCCCCCCAGTATCCCTAGGCTTCCCTGATGTATGCTGTCCCAGCACTGTATCTTCTCCCCTCCCCAAGCTCCTTACCTTCTGTTGTCTCACCCCAGCCTCCTTTCCTGCAGTTCCCAGTCCTGCTCCATGCATGCCTCCTTCTTTTTCCTGTGATCTTCCACTCCTCTCTCTGTCCCCTTCTGGTTTTCATGTCTGTTCTGCTTGTCCATCTTGTCTGGTTTTTTGTCCAGCTCCCCATTTCACATTTCTCCCTGCCCCAGGATTATGTATTTCCTGTGTCTTGTCTATCCTGGACCACTTATCCTGTTTCTAATCCCAGTTCAGTTCAGGTTTGCAAAGTTATTAGTGACGGTGAACAAACAGGGTTTTGTAGTAGGAAGTGTTGGACAATAAGAGGTGTAGGTGGGGCTCACAGCACCACCTATAATTTAGAACATTGTTTATATTTTTTAACTAATCCACCCTTAGGTAAGCCGTCCTGGTGCTGTCAATGTGCAAATCCTTAGTCATTTGGATAATCCTGTTCCTTCTGCGGATACCGAATACTGAGAGGTTGTTCATTTGTGTAAGAGATAGAGGGTCTTGCCTTTAGAAAGACTTGGATCTCTTATTTCTGCATGGCCTGACCTTGACAGCAAACGTTGTCTGAGATTGTACAGTTCATAGGGTTACTGAGCTATTCCTAAAATATTTTATGGTATGTGTAGTAATTGCTCTTATTTCCATTATGAGAGGCTGTTCCATTTTTCTTCCCTATCGGTGAGAAGAGAGGAGACATACAAGTTCTTCACTGACAGTACATAAGGCATGAAAGTGTATAGTCCGTAGTAACACCATCTTGTGCATCCTATAGTAGGGACCCTCTGACTTGGTGGATTTAGACTGGAAAATATAAAGACATAGCTGACTTTTCCTGACATAGCTCCATGCTTTTCTTCTATCTTCTGCCTCTGCTGCTAACTTCATGCCTAGTTGTTAATAGTTCTTGTAAAATGCCTTGACATCTAGGTGGGAAGCTGATCACAGTTTTTTGTTGTCAGAAGAAACTCATACTGAATTGTTGCTTAAAACTGCAAGGTGTTGTCTTGAAGTGTGGAAGAATGGACACCTTTGCTGCTTTCACTGGATGTGACTTAGCTTCTATCATAGTCAGTTGGCATCTTCTAGTGGACTTGGTGCTACCTAGACCAAGTCATTTAATGATGTGAATAACCTTTTATTGACCTGTTGCAGAGCTTACGCATAGACTGTGTAGTTATGAGTCCCTTGTTCCCTTGTGATAAAGTTCAAAACTTTAATCAGGTAGCAGTATGGCCTGTCCTCTTTCCATTGCAATAAAGTGTATGCAAACACACATTGCAGCAAAGAGTGCCAAGGCAAATCTAGCATGTCCTGCTTTTTGCCTGCAAGAGAAATCTGCAGTTTGTTCTCCACCACTGCTCCCCGAGCCATTTTGGCAGCTTGGTGGGCTGAGGGATTCACTTGTGGTGCTTGATGCCTTTCAGGTGCAGTGCTTCAGTTTCCCAGGCTGTTGATAAAAGCTGTTCAGTCACTGCTCTCTGGGTCACAATGTATGGGGATTTTCTGATGGTTGTGGTGACCTTGCAGGGGGAATTAGAGTGGATGTAATGTTCCCAAGAATTGGAGACGCCTGTGCCATTGAGCTGGTGCACATTGCTGAATCAATTACTAGCATTGGCAGAATTTTGCTTTAGGGTAACCTTGCAGCTACATCACAGTCTTGTTATTAGTAGATTATTGTTAATTGGTTTTAATACAGAGCCAGATATTTTTCAGGGAGGAGGGACCTCAAATAGTTGGTTTCTGTGAAGTATTTTCCCATTATGCAATGCCGTTGCAGCGCATGCCCTGTCACTGTATCTTGCTTTTGTTTTCTGGAAATTTTTATTAGCTCCTGTGTGGAAATACATGTTTGGTATAGAATGGTCATCCTCAGATGAGGAATTGTGGTATGTTACCTTGGCCTCCTCCAAAGCCATTGGTGACGACTAAAACTCTTAGCATGGAGGTCTAACTTTTTTGTAAGGTGTTGAATCACCATAAGCGGATTCAGGCTGCTGTGGCACAGGCCCACGGGGAGCTTTTGCAGACTGGCTTTGCAATGAACCCATGCAGCCCCCGATCTCAATCCATGTCACCAGCCTCTCCCGCACCCATTGCAGTCAGTTAACTGTGTTTGCAAGGGACTGTCAAAGTGTTGCATTTAATTCAAGTGCGGGTAGAGTTTTCCTCTAAATGCCTGTGTAGCGTTAAGCCAGTTAGGAGTAACAAATGTAAATATGTTTACACAAAAAAGAGGAATGCATGAAAGCTGGCATTGCCTAAGCAGCCAAAAGCAGTGTGATTATATGCTAGAGGGGCACTGAAAATGTAGGTTGCTGGAGTGTGCTTCCAGAAGTAAATCCCAACCAGAAGTGCTTGCAGTCCCTGCCTTCGGATGCACGGTCTGCTACATCTGCTGAGGCAACACGGGGGAGAAGGCTGAGGACTCCGTGGGCATCCTTGCAGAGTTTTATAGGGAAGTTTGAAATGCCAAAGAGAAGTGTCAGCTGTATCTGAACGGGTCCTTGTTTCAGGTTTTCCCAGGCAGTAGCAATACAGCTGGCAATCAAGTGACTTCTAATGCTAGTGTTTCATAACTGAAAGTTGGGCATTTTTCACAAGCTGTCCTATTTTGGGTTGTGAGCACGGGCACACGCACACCCCTCGCACACCCCCCACACACCCCCCCAGCACATTGTTTACTTCCTCTGTAAGTTCTGGGACATTCAGTACTAAGGAGCATGATACGCTTGCATAAACACCCCAGCCAGATTTATCTCTCAAGCCTATCTTTCCTTTCCCATCTTGGAAAGTGATTAATCTGCAGCACACATTTTGTTCTTTGATTGCAGGGCATTATTCTGTAATCATTTACAGTTTTGTAGAGCCGTAGCAGTGACTTGATGGAGTGTTTCTGTCATGTAGCCGGCACTGTAGGCTGAAGCTTTAGCCACATGTAATGCAGAGGGAGCATTATCACGAGTCTCTGTGTCATGTTAAAACAGTTTTCTCTTTACCTTGTGTGCTTTCTTCACATTTAAAAACATTCAAATGTAAAGTTTTTTAATTCAGATTTAAAGGACAGATAAGTGTCTACAGCAGTACATGCTGGGGGCTGGTTTTTAGGTTTTGGGAACAGTGTCTACTTACAGCATGCTGGCTGCCAGCTGAGGTTTTCCTTTGCATTTCTGGGGAGTGGAGGAGTTTAAATAACTTTTGTTTTCCATGCTGCAGCTCGTGTGTTGAAGCCTGCATCAGTTAGAATTGGGCAACTCATGTAGATACAATAGTTGTACATATTTCTTAGTGTGGAAAACAAAAAAAGTGAAGGTGAATCAGAAAATCTGTCCTGTATGTACTTCATCAAAGCTTTTCTATGTGCCCTTTGTGTATTTTGTTTGTTTTCCAGTGTTCAAGGAAAGGAGGCAGGAGAGGTAACAACCTTGAGTTAACATGCTGTGGGGTTGAGATAAGGCTATTGAGCAGAGTTTTTTTTGATGCAAGTGTCCATGCTGTAAACTACTTCTTTCAGTAGAAAGGTGTGAAAAGTAGGTAGAAAAAATTAAAGAAAACCATGCAACTTTGGCTTCTGACGTGTTTCTTTTTTGCAATATATGTGCATCTTTCTGTCATACAGAGGAAGAGTTTTTAATGATCCAGAAGTGGCTGGGCCTTGTCTAGTCACCCATGCAAGTGAGCATCTTTTTCCAAAGACTCTCAGAAATCTGGCTCACATCATGTTGGACAAAGCACTTTTCTGTCACCTTATGACAAGTCAAAGTCCTGTAGTTAAAAGAAGGCACAACACCAAGGCACTGTATGCAAAGATCAGGAAAAACTGAGGGCATTGCAGATACAGCATGTCTGTTGAATGGGATGTCCTGAGATTCCTGTGCCAGAAGTCAAGACAAAAAAAGCTTCCAACAGCTTTCCTTGTCACTCTGATCTTGAGGGCAGGGCAAAGGAGGGGGGCTTTCCTCTGACTACAAATCCATCAGTTGTTTTAAATGGGCAGGTGCCAGAATAGTACCTTGCTCTGCTTTGGGGACCTGAGAATGCCAGGCTGGGAAGAGCACCAGCTTCAATTCTCCAGCAGTGGGCTTTGGAGCAGAGAAAACAGGCAACACAGACCAGTAATAACAATTAATGGCCCCCTGATTTACTGATGTATAGGAGTATCTTGAGCATCTGATCACAAATTTCATTTTTCCATTGTAGAAGTGTTAATGCCTGAATTCTAAGTTAAGGGGAACTTAAAAGCAAGGAGAAAGAAGACTAAGGCTCTTTTGACGCAGCAACTGTTTAGGAAAACTACCGAATTATGGGAGGAAATGAGAGGTTCAAAGTGTGTGCATTTATATAGGTATCCAACTGTTTGGTTGTGTTCAAACCCGGGATTAGGGTAGCTGTCCTGTGATTGTTGGAGAGGAACATTTCACTTGGGATTGTTAACTTCAGTGGGACCATCTTCACTTCAGTGGGACAAGCCCTTTGCTTAGGTTGTGTTTCAGGATGGAGCCAGGTAAATAATGTTTTTCTGTGGTCGAAAATTAGTAGCAATGGTAAGAATCTTAGCAATAGGCAATTTTTCTTAGCAAGAAAAAGACCTAGAAAGACCAAAATTACACAGACTGGTGCCAGACACTTCCCGCACTGAGTGTTCCCCTGAAACTAAATGGAGCTGCTGCTTGTCTTCTGATGTGACTTCTTCAGTTGTGCAGCTGATTTTAAGCACTGGTAAATGAGTGGAAGTGACTCCTAACAGGAGGCAGAATGGAGTGCAGTGCTGCTGAAATGCGGCCTTGCAGCACTAGTGCTTGTGTCCTTCTGGGGTGGGTTGTGATTGAGCATCAGGACCTGAAAAATTTGTATCCATTGCCCGCCATTGGAGCTTCCTCTTGCTGCACTTGGATGCGTGCCACGGGGTCATGGAGTCTATGTTCAGCTTTGCTCACCCCAAATCCCTTATCACCTCAAAATGGTTTGTAGCAGTTGTATTTGTTTTCCTTTAACAGTGAGAGATGAAACCCTTTAATCTCTGCTGTTTATATTACTGCCCACAGAAAGATTTCTAGGACATACTGGGTTCAGTACAAAGGAGCTTCACACTGAAAAGTTGAGGCCCCATTCCATGAGGCAGAAAGGAGCCTTTGCCTCAGTGTGAGTTAATTATTTAATAGCCGGCTGAGTAGGCAGGATGATCACGTACCACAAATGAGGCTGCTCGACTCTGTCCAGAATAGCGTTTCAGGGAGTTAGGGGTGCTTTTGCTAAGCCCTCCAGAAGTGTCAGAGCTAATGTCATGCTGTAGTTATGAATCGTGCAAAAGCTTAGGGAGGAAAAGAAGCTTTGGGCTTGAACACATTCAATTATGGAAGAATACATGCACTGAGACCAAGATCCTCATGAGTGGAAAGTGTGCTTCTAAAGGAGGTTTTGAATAAGGACCAGGTGCTGGGAACATCTGTTGGAACATCCCAACCACTTGCAGAGCTTCTGCTTGGAGCTCAGCTGTAAACAGCCCCCTCAGATCTGTGATTGTGCTGTTAACACTTTACCTCCACACTTGCCTGGTGTGAGGGTGGATAAAAACAAAGTGTGTTTGCTTGAGGAAGACCCTTTTTCAAGCTGGATGGATGAGTTTAGAAGGTGATGCTGTGGGTTTCAATGCTGAAAGGCCATCTTCCAGATGCAGAGGAGCCACTGGCTCCATCAGTGGAGAACCCGTGAACTGTGGAAGTGTGACAGAAGGGTGGAAGAGCATGTTAAATTACACACTACCATTTCATCTTCTTTCAGTGCATCTGAAAAACAGGTGTGGTGTTCTTCACTCAAGGAGTTTGTTTTTAGACAGAGTAAGATCCACCACTGCAAAGTGTAGTTTTTGTGCACCCGCACAATTTTTTCCTTAAATTGTGAGGCATCAGAGATGAAGTCCTGTTTATAGGTCATCCACAAAGGAAACTGGATGTTAAATTCTAAACTTCCAACTAGAGTAACATTTTACTTTTTTATTTCATGCTAGAAGTTAGTTCTGATCTTGAAAGCACCTCCTGTGCAATGTAGAACTGGGCCCAGAGGAAGGAAATGAAATCAGAAATGGAGAAAAGTTGCTATAATCATAAATAGCTGTGGTAGAAAGGTAGATGTTTATATGTGCAA
Organism: Platyrinchus mystaceus; assembly: GCA_035041135.1. Taxonomy (NCBI): domain Eukaryota; kingdom Metazoa; phylum Chordata; class Aves; order Passeriformes; family Tyrannidae; genus Platyrinchus; species Platyrinchus mystaceus. Next base: position 69,583,411 of record JAWWLV010000121.1, on the reverse strand, counting down.
TAGTACAGTACCTACTGTGTGTATTTTAGGAGAACCTGAGAATAGCAGCTGCGCTGAAATACTTGACAGTGAAGTCAAATATAGTTTAGGTTTAAAAAAAAAAAGTCTCTGGGGAGGGTGGATTTTGCAGCCTGAAGCCTGTCGGTGTTATCTCTGCCGCGTGGCACAGAACAGCCTGTGACTCTGGCGCTTGTTTGCGAACATGGAGCTCCCGTAATGAGATACGTCCCCCTCCTATCAGTGTGGTATTGTGCCTGGGTAAACCTCCCCGCCTCCCAAATTTTCCTGAGAACCACAGTAGGCCGACAGCTTTGTTTCTCCAAAGGCTTCCTTTTCTGAGGTGTCGCTGATTTTACAGCTGATGGACCTGTTGAGTTTTAGATCTGCAGAGCTCAGAAGAAGCAAAGCTGCAGGCACTAAAACTAGAGCTCTTGCTAATGTGCTGAGGTCAAAAGGATCAAAACCTGAATTAAGTTTGTCCCTGAAATTTGGCTGTGAATCACAAATTCAGGAAGTTGTACATGAAAATCGGTCTGGGTACTGTTTCTTTCTTAAGAGATCTTCAGCTAAAAATAATGTATTGTGCTATAGTTATAAATAATACGGGTTGGGTTTTTTTTTTCTTCCCCTGTCTAATTAAATTGTTACTCTTGCCACAACGAAAGGAAAGGGAAAAGATAATAACATGAATCTGGTTGAACAAGTACATAGCCTGCAGGTTTCAGCTAGAGTGTTTTCAGCTGCAGCTGGTGCTGAACCTTACACTCATGCATTTAATTGTCAAAATGAAAATAAGGTGCTCTGGAGAGATCAACAGTGGTTTCTGTGTGCCCATCATTTGGGAAACCCTTTTGAAAGCTCACCCAAAGTGGGTTTCTCCTGCACTATCAAAAAACAAGAAGAGCTTTTTTCTCTTTTTCTTGGCTTTTTTTTTTTTTTCCTGCAGGTAGCTACAGTGTTTTTTGTAAAATAGCGGTTGAACTGCATGATAGGGTGTTTTCATGGACTCTAGTGTCCTACTAAAGTGACAAGCAGTGGCCACAGATAGCTCTGCCATTATAAAGAGTGACACTTTGGCAGGTTTGCAGCAGGTAAATAGTGGATAAAGCTGGAAAAAAGAACTTTTCTGCATCTTGGCCATGGTACTAAGATGATCTTTGAAAGCCAAGTGGGCAACCTGGCCATGGCCATCTGCCTGTGCAACAGCAGAGAAGGCCAGCAGCCTGGCAAGACTGTACTTATCTCACCTATTGCTGCTGCTGCTGCATTAGTGTCCAGGAAAGTTTTGTGTGTTTTGCTGCTTAGACTTGTCAGTGGCTGCTGGGGCCTTTTAACAGTGTTCCCAGGGTTTGTGGTGGATTCTGGGGGCTATCGAAGAGGCCATTAACAAGGTTGGCTCCTGGGAAAGCAACGATAATGGCCAGTGAAAGCAGTAATCCCAGAAGCCTAAGGGGATAATGACAGGCAATAACATGGCTGCCAAACTTTAAGCTTAATCACATCTTTCAGGTGTTCAAAGAGTTATTTTTCTCGAACAAGGCCATGGTGAGGGAAAAAGAAAGGTCCTACAAAGCAGGCTACCGCAGAGAAACTGGCCTGTGTGGGTGATAGAGCTGGGCACAGGCTCAGAGATTTATTGTGCTGAAATTTGCTGTCACTTAAAAAAAAAAAGAAAAAAAGGCAGTGAGGCAGCTGCGTTATTTCACTGGCAGTGATGCAATGCCAGTGACACACCAGGACGGGAGGGACCAGCACACTCTGTGACAGCACAGCATGTACGTGGTGTCACCTGAGCTGCACCCCGCCAGCCGACAGCTTCGACTAAGTGCCAGCACTTCGTCCACTGCTTCATTTTCAAGCCAATATTTATACATAACAGCTGGAAGCATGGTTTTGGAAGTAACACACAGTGACTGCACATGTACAATTTCCAAAACACCCCTTTCTCCTCTCCTATTTGCTGTGCTTTAGGGGGTTTGAGACTTTTTTTCTGAATTTGTTTTATTACAGTGCAGTCAAGGCATTTACCAATTTCTCGTTCACTTGTCAACTGCTCGGCAAGAGGGAAAATCTCATAGGAAAACATCATGGTTTTTGATAAGATTGTAAACAGAAAGCAGAAAAGCAGAAATCCTTTTATTTGTTTTAATGTTTCCTGCATCATCCTGAAGTTTTCTGCTGCCCGCCCCGAAGTTAGTGATGGCACAGGCAAAAAGAATATTGTCATATTGAGAAGAAAGACCCCAAAAGCAGAAACTTAAGCATTCTTTGAAGAAAAATATTGCAAAAGGGGTGAGGAAGAAAGCTGGTGAATAAGTGTGTGTGTGTTTGTTTAAGGAATTGAATGGATAGCAAATACTTTCCCATGTGTGTGGAAAATATGAGTTGGCTTTTGCAATAGCATTTTATGCAAAGAAAGATCAAGGGTTCAGGACATGAAATACTTATTCATAAAATGTAGGGAGCAAAGACAAGCTACTTGTTGTGCTCCTACCCATTTGCTGTAAGTCCAATCTAGCTGAATCATTTCTAGGAATGGAGTGGGAACTGGATTTCTAGCCTCCTCTCTGTCCTTGGCTTCTCTCCTGCGTGGCTGCCACTGATCAGTACTTGTTGTACTGAGCTTTATGTGGAGGGTATGTTCCTGTCCACTTCACTGCTAAAGCTTTTACCACCTTGGGATCTAAGCACAATCCACTTGAAACTGGATTAAAAGAGCCAATTTGTTTATGGAAGCTTATTAACAGCTATCAGGCAGAAGCTGACCCGGGTAGGATTTTGACCTGATGCTGGAAAAATGAAAGGCCCTTCCCCACCACTGGTCCATTGCCATGCTCTGTGGGTGGTTTCTGACACAAGCAAACCCAACCCAAGCATTTCCTCTGGTGTTTGAGGTCTTCCAAAAGGCTGAAGATGTATGATCTGCCACATGAAGATGCCAAGCTGTGCTGCAGGTGTAACGTTTATTAGTTAGGTGAATGTGATCTTTTATTTGTGTATCTGAAGAAAATTGGGGTTAGGCTGCACAGGCTGCTTGCCTGAAGGTTTTTGCTGACTGCTCCCTTGTTGTGTGCTGCCCAGGTGATTTCAGACCTGCTCAGCTGCTGTGCTGTGCATATAGCTGTGTGCTAGCTCAGTACAGCAACCCAGGCTAGACTGCCACACTGTCCCGTGCCCGGCATTGTTTAATCTGGCACCTTCCCAGCTCACCTTGAAGACTTCTGCATGCCTGAATTTAGTGTGGCTCAGCAAGGCTGTGCCACAGAGGGGCCAGGTGGTGGTTTTCCCCTCTTTTCAGTGAGTGTAATGGGAGAGGGAACTAAAATAGCTGTTCAAAATTTTTTTGAGAACTTAGAGAGGGTGTGAGCCCCTGTGCTTTCCATGAGTTTCAGGACAAGTTGATGCCACATCGGAGGACTGAAGTTTGCCTGTCAGGAGTCAAAGGGGCTGGGCTGGTGCCTCACGGGGTGAATTTGAATCGGTTTGGTTAAAAAAAGTGGCTGTAGTTATCTTGGTGATTAATATAAATAATTTTGGTTGTTAACTAGCAAGTTTTAGTCTTCTGTATTTTTTAAGTTTGAATATGAGTCAGAATGTGCCCTCACAGCCAGGAGGACCAGCTGTGTCCTGGGGGACATCAGGCAAAGCATCAGCAACTGGTTGAGGGAGGTGATTGTCCCACTCTGCTCTGCACTGGTGTGGCCTCATCTTGAATATTGTGTGCAGATTTGGGCACTGCAATATGAGAAAGATATTAAGTTTTTAGAGAGTGTCCAAAGGAGGGCGCTGAGGTGAAGGGCCTTGAGGGGAAGCCATATGAGGAGTGGCTGAGATCACTTGATCTGTTCAGCCTGGAGGAGACTGAGGAGAGACCTCATTGTAGTCTACAACTTCCCTGTGAGGAGGAGGGGCAGGCAGATCTCTTCTCTGTAGTGACCAGTGACAGGACCTGAGGGAACGACCTGAAGTTGTGTCAGGGGAGGTTTAGGTTGGATATTAGAGAAAGGTTCTTCACCCAGAGGGTGGTTGGGTACTGGAACAGGCTCCCCAGGGAAGTGGTCACAGCACCAAGCCTGACAGAGTTCAAGAAGCATTTGGATAATACTTTCAGGCACATGGTGTGACTCTTGGGGATGGTCCTGTGGAGGGCCAGGAGTTGGAATTGGCTGATCCTTGTGGGTTCCTTCCAACTCAGCATATTCTGTGATTGTGTGATATTTTTTACTTCTCAGAAGAGGGAATTGCTTTTTTAATGGTGGTCTTGGTCCAACATGCTAATTTTTTTTTGGCAGCAAGTGAAGGAGCTTCCTAGAGGAAAAAGGTTCTTGGTAAGATTGTCACCTCTGCATTCCACAATTACCTTGCATTTAATGAATGGGTAGGGGGCCTAACCAAGTTCATTAAAAGCGATTTGTTTACCTAAAGAAAACCTATGTGAAAATGCCACGGCTGAAGGAATTCAAAAGCGTCTAAATGATTTTGTGGGGAGGAAAGAAAGTTTTTTCATTGTTGTTGTTTTTAATCTTAAGCGTGATTCCCCTTCACCCCGGCTTTCCTAACTCTGCACCCATTTGTGTATGTGTACTTCTATTATTATCAAGCCAAGTGCAGTTCCAGGCCCCTCAGGGCAGCAGCCTTGCCCTGCCTTATAGCTCTGAAAGGGCTCAGAAAAGCCGGAAAGATCCCGACGATTTACGGTTACCACCCTGTTTTTATTACATGCCTCTTGCAGGCTCCTCTGCCGAGGCAATGCTGTGCCAAATAAAAGACTATTCTCCTGTTTTGGAGCAGCTGTTGTACCTTGGGGGTAACTCTGCTGCCAGTGGCTGTGGGGGAGGATGCTGGCAGGCTGGGCGGAGCAGTTTTAGTTGGGATGCTGTCAGCTTTCTATCCCCTCTGCTGGGGTTTCCCCACTTCTGCTAGGGGCACCCAAAACCAAAGGGGCTGTACTCCACAGCATGATGTTGCAAACATAGATAGAGGCACACAGAGGGCCAGCTCACTCCTATATGTACTGCTCTATTGTGGTGGTGTATGAAATACCCACTTCCATTACCTGTTCCATAGGCACTTCCTTCCCTTGCTGGCTGCCTCCTGGCTAGCCCTGTCATACAGGTGTTTTGGAAACCACAAGTTCAGCAAGGTTAGGGGAGCACTCACTAATGCTGAGGGTCTGGCTGTTGCCGCAGGGGGTATCAAATCGTAAAGAGGAGATGATGACCAGCCTTTAGGATGTGAGGGCAGAGACGTCTTGGGCTAGCTCACTCCCCCTGCAGTTCCTCGTGTGGCCAGGTTTCTTTTCCAAAGCCAAAGAAATACTTCTCTCTGCCCTTACTGCTCATCACAGTGAACTTGAGTCCTTCCCTGTCTAAAAAAAGGATGCATTAGTATTAAAATTGGCCAAATTAATGCCAGGATGCTTATGATGGCAAAATGGTAATTGGTGGCTGCTATCTCTTTCCTTCTCATGGGCAAAGGCCCCCCACCCTTTGCTGCTGGGACAACCTGGCCCCAGTGTGTAAAACCATCAGTGCTGCTACACTGGAATTAGGATGGATTCTTAGGATGTGAGTGCTGTGTCCATCAGGACTTCTGCAGCCTTTTAGGAGACCCAGTGGTGGGGACTTCCCATCTTCCTCAGGCTTTTCATTTTGCATGAGATGTCCTAGTCAGGGCCTAGAGAGCCATAAAGGGAAGATTTTAAATGTATGGGATATTTCAATCAGATAACCTGTCTGTGTTTAAATACCTTTTGGCTGCAAGAACTTGCCTTTCATACCTCATGGCTGTCATTTAAAGGAATAAATAGCAAGAAATGTGACTGGATTGTTTTTTAAGTATCTTAAAGCTAGCCAAGATATAGATGCTCCCAGAACCTCTGTCAAAAAGGAATTAAATTGTTTTTGTCTAGTGTATTAAGTGGATCAAAGGCAACCTGTCTTTTAGGAACCTTCTGCCTCTTCTTCTTCCCCAACCGCCTAGGGAAAGCAAACCTTTTTCTTTACAGTGCTGGGACACAGCTGTCCAGCCTTCCCAAGTTTGCTGCCTCCACTCAGTACTTTATTGAGGGAGTTGTGTTTATTCTTTTCAGCCTGACAGTTCATTTCAAATTAGTGCTGTGTTTCCACATAGAGTCAATTTAGATCCTTCGTTATTATCTGTAATATGTGAAGCAATTAAGATTGTTCAGCTTTTTGCAAGATGAGCAAAATCCAAAAATGCTCATCTCTCTCCCTGCCCCTTCCACACTGTGCAAGTGGTTTTGCTCAGAGCCTGCACATTTTGGGAGCTTTTTTTGACTTCCTTGCATGTTGGGCCAGCAAAATTTTAATCCTAAAGGCTGAGAGGCAACTGCCTACGTGATCTTGTGAGCATTGCCAGGTATGGGGTGAGCCTACCGCGTCATTTGAAGAAGGAGGATGTTGACACGGTCTCGCAGGGTGTGATTTACAGCTGTCCTCCCTCAGGCGGGAGGTACTGAGGCCATTCAAAGCCAAGTGACCCAAAGGCTCTGTTCATTGCAGTGTGCAGGCAGGTAACTCAAAAACCTGAACATTTCCTTTGCAATATCTTAAAAAGTTTGTTCTGTTGTAGGCAGTTAGGTACATTCAGAACACTCATACTGGGTATTTTCTGCATCATTTTCCTGTAGCAAATATTAGTTGGTTGCAGTTATTGTTGGATCATCATTTTGGTCAGGATGCTTCTCATCGGCCTCTCCATACCAGGATGAAGGGGTATTGATAATTATATCAGTGCATAATATGCTAGGTGTACTAATTCTTGCTCAACAGAAATAATTTCAGAATTCACATTTAATGGAACAGGCTTGAAAAGAGTTTTGCAAATCCCTTGCTTATTTTAGATACTTCTCAGCAGTTAGGTTTATTTGCCCTCAAGTCAACTTTCCCTTTTCTTTGTCTTCAGTGATCATTTTTGTGTGGGGTTGTTTCATTAGCCCTGTGTGTATGGTGGTCACAGTTTGCTGCCCGACAGCAGTTTTTTGGATTCTAAACAAAAAAAAAAGGGAAAATTAATTTGTAATTGTGTACTTGTCATTTTGATTTTGTCCAAATACAGATGCAGGATTATGCCAGAGAAGTCTTACATGTAGCTAATATTTCGTATATTTTTGGTTTAATGCAGGATGTTCTTCTGTGTCTTCTGACTCAGAAAGGGGGGAATGAAAGTTGAGTTAATGTCATAATGTGACATTAATTTTGAACTACAATTCTGGTTTTCCACAGACTCTTAAGGAACAGTGTGAACAACTTTCCAAGACAATAAAAGAACATGCTGAGAATTTCTTTTCCCTGTTTACTATGTTTAGACATCATTTTATGAACTTTTGCTTTAGCATGACAGTTGCTCTTTCAGAGCCAATGTGGCTGGGTATGAAGAGAGATTTTAGGCTGTGCTTAAACAGGTTCCAAGAAATTGGACACCTTCCCAAAGTATTCTGTTCTCAAGACAGGAAGGGAGAAGGCAAGAGGACATGACTGTGATGTAGGGCGATTTTGCAATCAAGTAGTTTTCAGTCTGGCTTGGCATGTTGTTCAAAAGTAGCTCAGACCCTCAGTGTGTTATGACAAGCTGTCTGAAATTGATACCATCTTTTACATCTTTTTAGAGACTGACCTTTCCTCACTTGGGAAACATAAAGGAGCTCATCTACTTACCCAGCAGTTCTTTCAGAGTCTGTGTTAATTTCCCCTCGGTTGGCCTGAATTTATAACTCTGGAAACAAAGACAAATGCAGAAGATTTTAAAGAGCTGTTTCTTGAACCTTAAAAGTTCCCTTGAATAGACTGGGCACTTCTAAATGTCTCCTTATTTACAGTTGTTTTTTGTTGGTTTGCTTTGGTTTGTTGTTTTTTTTTTCTCTTTTCCTTTCTGGAATTCCTGTCTCGGATCAAGGAGATTTCCAGTATTACTGTGCCTGCAATTGATGGAAATTTATCTGTGCTTTATGGGATACTTTAACAAAAAAAGATCACAAAAAACCCCCAACCCTATGTCAAAGCTGTATTTCTTTCATATTGTATCGTTTATCTAATGATTTAAGTGTAATCTTAAAGCACTTGATAATCAGGTAGAGTACACAAACTGTCTTCGTTGAATGCATTTCTCGATCACTGGCACCTGAATAAGGATAACAGGGTAAACAGAGCAGTAACTTTCTGTCTTCCTTTGCATGAAGGATAGGTGGCAATTGTAACCTTGTACCCTTAACCCTCTTCTCTAGGAACTTGTTATGATAAATTTGCAAGGAGCTCTTTATTTTATGGGGTTTTTTTAGAAATTACAAGCAGTGAAGTAGAACTGAGTCTCAGGTCTGCTATATTTTATCAGAGTTATTATCTGTGGGTTTAAATGTGTTCAACAGTGATGAAGAAGATGCTTGTGTTCATCACTCGGTTACCTCTCTCAGAGCTTTGGTCAAAAGTTTTAGGGAGCAAGTTAGATTTTTCTTAACAAAAGCACATTACTTATAAAATTGAAGAAATTGGTATCTTATCAGCAGCTTTTCTCAGATCTTGCTATGGACTGGATAATTGAGTTTTTGCTTTAACAATATTGACAGAGTTGAGATGGGAGCTTGGAGTTTTTTTCCCAGAGCAGTCTGAGCCTTGGTAGTGAAGCACTTTCTGGGAATCAAAGTCAGGGTTCTAGGAGGCTTTCAGGATCCCTGAGAGCTGCTGGGGACCTCAGCTGTCTTTCTGATGGGCATGACCCATGCAGTGGGTTTCTAAGCGCTGTGCGTCACACCTCTGATGTACAGAAATGTGAACTTCTGGCTGATTTATGTGAGCCTTTAGCTGTGATCTCCAAGCAAAGTGTTCAGTGGAGTGTTGAGATCTTCATGTAGCTGGTCTAGCAGCTTTTGGAACATAGTCAACCTTTGTCTCTATCAGCAGATTGGTAATTATTGCCTTATGGTACCTTTCACATCATATTTTGTAATTCATTTTTGGTGGGAGGACCAGTTAGGCACAGCCTGAGTCTGTTATTGTCTCATTGTCCCCATTGCTCTAGCTACACTGGAGGACATCCCCCAACGTGGACCACATGCTCTGACACATCCCTTCTAATTTCAGGAGCTTCTCCAAGTACTTTGAGTGACTGGACTTCTTACTGCTTTACCTTTTTCTGATGTTCTCAAAATTTCCTGGCTTCCAGGGCTTTTAATTTTCCCCACCTTTCAGTAATTCACATTAGAGGTAAATGAGTTGTTGTAGGCTGTGGACTCAGGTTCCTAGTCTCAAAAGAATTACATTCGTCAAAGAAAACAAAAGCTGTGCTTCCCTTGCAGTACAGCAAAATGGCTGAGCTGAGCAATTCTGCTCATTAGGTCTGTGACTTGCTTCGTCTCCCTCACATACAATTATACACGGAGAGAAAAACTCCCATTGCATATTTTTGTGCACATCATCCAAGCTTGAGGACTTGGTCTAGAAAGATTAAACTCGTGTTCTGTGTTTGCTGCCAAGATGCTACAATCCACTGGAGATAAAATTAATTCTTTTTTGCTGAGTGAGAATTCAAAGCTATTTATTAATAAGGAAAAGAAAGTGCCAGATCTTTCTCCTTGTCTCATATGTGTGGGCATGTGAAGGGTACTGGTCCTGCTTCTGACCCTCCGCTCCCCCTTTCCAAAGGACATTTTGTACAAATCAGCACTAGAATCATCAGGTTTCTGAAACCAGGTGTGACAGAATAGGCTTTAATTTAAATGCCTTTTAATTTAAAGTCGTTCATGCTTTTCAGTGTTTCAGTTTGAACAGTAATGAGGAGATTTTCAGGTATACTAGAAGAATTGGTCTCTCAACTCCTGTTGGCTTTTACTGGGTAGGATATGAAGAGAAAGCTTCCTGTGCTGCTGTCCTTGAAACATCTCTCTGTAAATGTCTAGCATTTTGTGATGAGTTGGTGTTTCTCTCCAGGAGTCTTTGAAGCCAGTATTTTCCTGAACTTCTTACCAGACTTACCAAGCGAAGCTTTATATTCAAATATTTAAAAGATTGTAATTGCTTTAATTAAAAAAAAAACATGCACGTACCTGTATTTGATTTATATTACAAATACCTGTATTATCAGGTTGTATTTGCCAGAGTAAATACCTGAAAGGTTTTAAGAACCTCATTACGTCGAAGCTTATGGACTGAGCTGGCCTGTTTCTCAGGTTTCACAAGGTCTTGTCCTATCTTCCTGTGTGTGTGCGTGTTTATGTGGGCGTATATGTGCCCTTGCACTTACCCTGGCAAAAAGCAACCAGCCTGAAGAGCTGTAGTCATCCTTGGTGGGAATAAATACACATTGCCTTGTTTTCTGGAACTGTTGCAAACACTGGTGAAATTGCCTTGAATTGCAGGAAGATGTCTGGTTTGCTCCCACCGAAGCAGTCTCAGTCTCTCCCTCACAAACTAGTGGAAAAGCTTTGCTGCAAGTGAAAGCCAGGCGCAGAGCACATGCTGCCATGTGAGAATCACTGGCACGAATAAGCGGTGTGCAGGTGATCTTCAAGACTTCTACCTTGAAATTTAATTTCATTTTTTTCCCCTTGGTGGAGTCATATTGGTTGCTTCTGCTCCCACTTAAAAATACATGTTGGGAGAAAACATTAGGTAGGTGACAGTACTTTCTAATCTGTTCTGTAAGGGATTTTCTGCATGCTATTCTATACGTGTTTTAAAGCACACTGTCAAACAATCATATATCGTACTGCCTATATACTTTGGCATGTATTTCTGCAGCTGTATGTAATGGTTCGTCAAAATACATCATGCCAAGAGCAGTTTTGGTTTGCGTCCCCAGATGAGTTGGGGACCAGTGTGAGCCAAACTCCTTTCAGGAGCCAAGGTCAAGGCAGGCATTCTTGAACTAAGTCTAACTTCAGGAAATCTCAGGAATTCAGAAGTTAAGTTTCACTGAGAAACTAAATGTAAATCTAGTAATGGGAAATATTTTTTTCCCCCCCAGAACAATACAACACTCCAGTTGTATGTGCCTTAAATGTGAAAATAGCAAGGGAGGCTCTAAGTAACAGGGGTGACAGATAAAGCTGGGAGGAGAAGAAAGGGAGGGGGAAGGTCAGAGTCTTTTTTTCTCACCTTTGTCCAAGGAACAGCACTGTAATGGAGGGTCTCACTGGGTGTGTGAGGGTGTTTGGAAGATACACATGTAAAATCTGGAAAGAGCTTTCAGTTTTGGGTGCAAAAAAGCCATCTCTGTTTGAAAGTGGTCTTGGGAAGAAGCAGAGCAAACAACACTATCATAATGCGTCTTCTCTTCCTTGGCGTGCAGTTGTCACGAGAGATTTGTAACTCTTTTCTTGGTTCATTGTTCCCCAGCTAGTGTGTACTCTCCATTCAGTAGTGCCAGAATTAAGATGAAGCCTGCCCGTTTCAATAAGGCGGCTTTGTTGTCCAAATGGCAGCACTTGTATAGAAATTGGATTGACTCCAGCAGAGCTTGCACGATACACTGCGAAACTGTTGTCATATGATCCTTTTTATTACTAAGAAAAAGCCTGTTCTCAAAAAAGCCAGACTAGTCCTCTTTTTTTTTTTTTTTCTGTTTTGTTAGGGAGGGGGAAAAATTCACCAGAAAATTCTTTCTATTAATAATAGACTACAAATTTGAAAACTATGCCTAATGTTTGAGTATAATAAAGAGATTGGATTAAGTGAAGTGACATTAATGTAGAAATATGATAGAGCCCAATCTACTTCATTTTATGTAGCATGAGCCTTGATTAATCAACTCACAAATCTAAGTAAGCATGTACCATTTAACCTTAGCAAGAGGGGATGGGAGGTGATGGCACAATGGGGAAGGGAGAGATGTTGGAGTCATGCTAAGTACTGCTGTGGTTTCTGAAAAGTATGTTTCTCCCACCTACTTGCATTTCCACAAGATGTCAAAAAGAAGCAGCTTGCTCTAAACAAACAGAAAGAGTGAGCATTTCTTGTTACTCTGCATTCGTATAGCACCTAGTACTGTGAGTCCCTCATCCAGGCCAGCCACAAGGGAGGATGAATCCTTATGAGAAAGACATTAACTGCTAATGTCTGCTGGTGCTACTAATGGAAATTGCTATTTCAACTAGAAGTATTTTATTCTCTAAGAATTTTTTTCCTCTGTTATAGAATAAAGCATCTGTAAATAGAACACTTCTTATCAACTAGGGTCCAGGTGTTGCATTTGAAGAGACCGTTTTTTTCCCTTTATTCTCTTTTTTTCCCAGTCGTGCAGAAAATAGGTGAACACATTTTGTTATGATTATTGATACTATTTCTTAACCACAAAATTTTATTTAAAAAACTGTTTGTTAACACTAGGGTAATGTGTTGAGGAATTGTCTTAGGTCTAGATGAGTTTTATAAAGCAGCTTTTTTTGTGTATTTAATTTATTAATGCACTTTTGTCTTGATAAGAAGACTCATTTTGCAATGCTTTGTGATTTATAAACTGTTTCTTCTTTAGCTTGTCTTTTGTGAAAATGTGATAATATTTGTACAGGTGTTGGTAGCTACAAAATGTAGTTGAGTTCCTAGCACATATAGAGTAGAATTAATAGATTTCAAAGCTGGAGGGACCCATTATACTTATTGTCTGACGTACGGGACATCAAATTTCATCAATAATTCCTGCATCAAGGAGCTGTCCTCTGCCTTTTCCTTACCTCCTAAAATGTGCCTCATAGTATTTGAGTCTCTTTGCTTTCTCCACAGCTCCATTGGTAGCATCTGTCTTTGTGACTGAAGTCTCCATTAAAGTTCACTTCTGTGAGAAACTTTCTTTTGCTAATAATTTGCTTAGTCTATACCAGGGTTTGCGGGGTTTTTGTTCCTTCTTTTTTCCTTCTTTTAATTGAATTCAGTTTGTGGATTTTTGTTTGCTTGGCATTTTAATTGTCTGTATTTCTGATGTCCGAGTTCCAAAATCCCCACTTCCCTCTGTAGACCTCTCTGTAGGGAAAGATAGATTTCTTTACCTACCCAGATATGCAAAGTGTTTTGTTTTAAGTGGAAATAATGTGGGTCTTTCATTCTATTCTTGATTCATTTCCCTATTCTGTTCTGCATGTGACGAAGAATTTAGCCTTCTGTAGATGGCAGGAACTGCAGCTCTCCTGAAACCACTGGAGCTCCAGCCTCCATTTTCTGCTGCTTTTTGCTTGCCTGTTACTTTGCACTGCAGTTTGCAGGGGGAAGTAGCACTGAAGCTACCACTTCTTGAAGAGAAGAAAGGAAACTAAGAGCAGTGGTGCCACAGAACCACTTGCAAGAGGCTACAAGCCCTATTACCACAGAGGTCATCAGCACGTTGGGAACCTGCACAGAGGTGTAAAAAAAGACAGAGGAGACATAGTATAGTGTGACTTTTTTTTTCAGATGTTGAAGAGGGAGCTGCTATTTGTGTCATGAATGGCATCTGTTCCTTGAAGGTTAGCCATGGAGAGGGAGGTACTTGTGTCCACTGATGGTTGTGGCACTGTCTGCGTGCAGGGAAAGGCACACACGTCTTCTCTCACTGGCAGGCCACTGGAAGCTCCATGACAGTTTTGATTTGCTTCTGTATAAATCCACATCCACAGCTTTCCAAGTACGTGGCACAAGGGAGGTTACTACGGGTCACTTAGCAGTTTCCAAGTTTGGTGAAGCTGCTGTGTAGCGCTTATTAAGGGGAAGGGAATATAACAGGTAAGCCAAGTAAATGGATTAGCCGTAAGCAGTCCTATTGTTGGCACTGCCTGGAGATGGGTTGTGAACCAGGCAGGCATGTCTTGCAAGCGATATTCTTTCATCCCCCGATTACAGAAGAGCAACATAAATAGAGTGGCCTCCATTGAAATGATTCCTGGAGGAAAGAGGCATTTAAAGCCAGGGATGGTTATGGGTACTTGGAGCAAAGTGTTCAGCCAGCCTACCGTTTCCAAGAAGGAAGGGAGGGGGAGAGGGGAAGGAGATTAAGCCAACTGTCTCTCTGTCGGTCTCTGTCTGAATGCCTGAAATGTTAGGGACAAATGGTTCCTTCAAGGCATGCAGCAGTGCTGTTGTCTTTAGGACCTTCATGGAGCAGCTTTTACCTTTAACTATTTTTAGTGGTTGGCTACTGTTGGCTTGAGGGGAAGTAACAGGAGGAAGGTCACTTAAGCGGATGCCTTTGTATTTTATTAACAGGAATGCTTGGGGAGGGGTAGAAGCATTGTCCACTTCCAGTGGTACATGCTGACATATTTAGAGAAAGCGTTTGCTCCTTCACAGGGATTGCTAATAAAAATCATGGTTTGTGCCTGTAGTCCCTCTCTAAGAAGGGTATATGACTTTTGAGTCTTCTCTGCCCCAAACACAAAAGAACATGGCTTGCTCTTGCCGGCTGGGCAGGCTGGATGCTCACCTCATGCTGTACAGTGGCAGCCAGGGGGTGCATGGGATGGGAATACTGGCTTGCTGGTGTTTGTCCCCCAGCTCTGGAGGGTAAGCTCTCCTTTTTCCCATTCTGTGTGGCTTGCTTTTCAGCAGAGTAGGTAGCACAGATTAGTTCTCACTTATATACAGTGTGGTATGATTGGTGGTGTGTTTTTGGTGTCTCCTTCCTCCCCAGCCTGGCAAGGTTTACAGTACTGCAAGTGTTTGATGGTGCAGCTTGCTGGGATCAAAGGAGTTTAGGAGGCTTAGGGTTGGATATTTATGCATTCATTTATTACCTACTCTTGTCACTCATATTATCTAAAATTACTCTAACTGAAAAGCTCAGGCAATACAGTTGCCTCCTTACTGCAGTTTTCCTTACTGTGCCTGCTGCACTCCAGGCTTCTTTCAGGGTGAAGCAGTGTTACCTGGGACTGCCTCCAACCATCAGCTCCTTCGGGCACTACTGCAGTGGCTGTGTGTGTCCATGGTGTTCTCTCCAAGCAAGGCAGGAGACATCACAGCTCGCATCTGCTGTGTTGAATCGTGCTCTCAAGGAACTCACTCCACTGCCCATCTTTCCCATTACAGCACCTGTGTACCACTCAGCTATCACAGGTATCTAAATCTGGTCTCTTTATGTCAGAAAAAGACTCTTTCCCAATCCCGTCATCACTCCGAGCTTTCTACCTGGGTGTAAACAAGCCCTTTCCGGTGGGCTGAAGGGGACTCTAGATGCACAAGAGGTTCTGGACAGTTCCTGTCCCACCCTCACTCTCCTCAACCTCACTCTCTCTCCTTTTTTTCCCCCTTCTATTTTATTAAGATAATAGGATTTTGAGCTGATAGCAAGTCTTTGATGAAGATAGAAGTACGTTTTCTACTGTGTACATTAAAACCCCCTGTCTTCAATGCAGGGTAAGTTGTTTAAAGTGTCCTGCTGTTTCTGCCAGGTGGAGTTGCAGGAATTAACATAGTTTTATCACTTAGAAACAATCTTTCACTATCTGCAGGCAAAAAAAAAGGGAGATAAAATGAAGTCAGGCACTTTGTGTCTGGAGACTAAGGCTATTGAGAGAACATGTTGAGTGTTAAAGGATTGCAGCAACAGCTTCCCTCTGAGACTAGTCTGCTCTCCAGTGTAAACCCTATTCTGCAAACACTTGGCCATAGGCATCTGAGTCAGTTGAGGGAACTAGGGAGAAGCGCAGATCCAGTAAACGTGCATATATGGGATCTGCTCTTTCTCTCCTCTGGCTCACCTTGTATTGGTATCTGTTGTCAGGGACTCCATAGCCATCTGGGTCTGTGACAGATTTGTTTCCACATGTAAGTGTAACAAGTTTTGCCATTTCTTCAAGGGCATATCTGTCTTTTGATGTTTTTCCCATTGAGTAATAGGATTGAAAGTCACAGCAGTGACTGAAGCCAAGTTAGAAAAAGATCCCTCTTCTGACACCTCACTGTCCCGGACCTGGCTCCATGGGCTGCCTGTAGCATTGCCCTGACACTTAGAGGTCCCACTGGTGTGTTGTTGGAGGATGTGTGTTCCACAGCCACTGCTGTGGGAGGTAACAAGCTCCTTCAGCAACTCATATTCATGAAACTCCCTAAGAAAGCTCTCTGTTGGTGCAAGGGAGGTGGAACCAGGCTAGGAGTTTTCTGATTCAGCTGTTTGCATAGACAGACTTTAAAGTCAGAGAGAACCATGTAGCCATGCACTGGATCAATTTATCCAAAACCTTCTATATCAGATTGGTATGTGTTGGAAGTACAGCAGTCTTTTAGAAAAAAATTGACTTTAAGCAATTGGTCTAATAGGATTACTTATTTTCTGATGTGCTTGATTTTAAATCTTTGTAAATCTCCACATGGCTCATTTCCCCCTCAAAATTAATGCTGTTTTTTTTTTCTATGTGAAATATTCTACAGTTATACCAAACAGAATTAATATTTAGCATAGCATGGAAATAATGTAATTTGAGTATGTCAAATTTTCATTTGAGTTTTTTATTTAAAGGATTTCTATTAATGCAGATCTTAAAATATCATGCAACATTGTGTGCAAATAGAGGCATAAAATGACTGTGCTGCTGAGCTCCCTGCAATTCTCCAGTGAGGCTGAAGAGCTTTCTTGGTGCCTTGTAGCAGGTCAGAGGAACTACTTCAGATGCATTCTTCTGCTGCCATTTCTATGATTGCTTCCACCATAGGAATGATAAAGTAATATTTCACATGACTTTGTTCTTTTGGCAGTTCTTCACAGAGAACTTTGCAAAGCTGCAGTGATCCACTTAAACTCCACTTCAAGCATTGAGGGTGTCAAAGAGTGGGTACATGCCATCAGTTTTAGCCTCATTTTACGTGAAGAATGGATGAGTTTCATTTCAGGAATGTTAATTGAGCCATTTGAGTTCAGGTATGAACTCTTTGCATAACTGCATTTCACTGAGGGAGTGAATTCACGTGACCCTTTCCTGTCCCTCTTCACTTGTGTCGTTTCATTTTTTTCACTGCAGCCCTGCTCCTAGTTTATTCCATAATCTAGATTATGGCCAAGGGCAAGACCTACATAAGCATATGGTGCACATTGCACATTGCATTATCTGAAGTCATGAGGGTGTGATTAATGGGCTTAGGGGTTTAATTTGGCCCATCTTACACTTGTGTCTCTTTCCAGTGAGGTTGCAAAGTCTGACCAGTGACTGCAACATGCATGCACCAAGTGGTGAGGTGGCACTAATTTTCTTAAAATACTGGGCAGCTGCTGGAGGTAAACCTCTGCTGCAAGGAGAGAGGATGGTCTTGCTTTAAACTGGCCAACCTGGTTTAGATGGCACTGTGTCTCAGGGCAGCTCAATCTCTGCCTTCTGGGCTGGACTGGAGAGAGCGGGAAATCTAATTAATGGGTTACATAAAGCAATGTTTCAGGTGTTGCTTGGCCTTGTGGAGTGGTATAGATGCTGCAAGTTTGTAAGGGGGAACCTCTTCCAGTGTACTTTCTGTGATGGGGTTCAACAGGTGTGCAGGTCCTGTCAAAGAGGAGCATGTATGGGCTGGACTAGAAGACTGATCTGCCTTGTGCATTTGTGATCTGCAATTTGAAGGTTGTACCTTCATCATCAAATTCAGTGCATAAAATGATTTGTTAGTGCAATACTTGGCTGCCCAGGAAAAATGTGGTAGGCGTCTGTCACAGCAAGAGTCTCTGGCTGTCCTGGCAGCTCGCCATACTAAAGTGGCAGGGGCTTTGCCATGTGGTGTGGCACAGTGGAAGAGGATGAATAGATCAAAGCAGCAGGTGCAGAGGCTCCTGTATCTACATTATATTCAAACTGAGCAATTTATTTCAGACCAGATTTAATCCAGTCCTTTGGACCAAATATCCCCATCACATTTGTGGGTTGAATCGACAGATTAGTAGAAGGACTGCTTGTTTCAGATCCTTCAATCTCCATTAAAAGATGTGAAGGCATTTGTTGCATCCCTGGACCTGAATTTCCTGTTAAGCTTTTTTCTGAAAGGAATTTCATTTGGGCCCAGCAGAGCCACCCTGTGAACAAGGCCAGCTTGCAAATGGGAGGGAAGGTCATGGGGTTTGCTTCAGAACTGCTTTGGACCACTCACTCATGTGAACACAGCCAGGATGATCCTAGCTGGAGGTTCAAGAAGCCCAGGTTTCCTTTGCATCTGTGGCACCAATGGGTGCCATGTGGCTTGTGGGAAGCCAGTGTACCTCAGATCACCCCATCCACTTCAAGTAGGGTTATGTGCACTCTCAAGGGGAAAACTACTTCATCACAGCTGAATAAATCCTGGCTGCTGGGGTTCTTGTAAATATTGCATTTATGTTGTGGTGGGAGATGGGGACCTTGCACTGCATTCATCTCGCATGTTGCTGCCTTTGCTACTTTTGCAACAAACCCCACACTTCATTCATAAAATAATCCTGAACGTGTAGCAATGGGACATGCTTGTCAAAATATCGCTTGCTGTCAGCCATACTACTTTGATGATATTTCAAAGACTTGTGTTTACTTGTAATAACACATCTTAGAAGGAAAAAGAGGTGAAGATTCCGTTTACAGCCAGCTTGCTTAAGGTAGTGAAATTAACTTTAGAGATTCAGAAATTGAAGTTGGATCTCTTTTATCCATGGTGCGATGTTCAAACAAACTAAATTAGAAGCTTTGTTTGTGCACTGATACTCAGAATTCTAAGTTTTTATTTATCTTGGAAAGATCTAATGATTTGTTTTTAGTAATAACAGTTCTGCTAATTTTTATGTTAGGCAGTCAGATGTTGTTGGCTTAGATATCTGTGTCCTTCAGAACTGCTGTTTTAATTTTTGGATTTGGAACAGACCCAGCATCCTAAGTTAAAAGCAAAACTTCTCTCAGCAGGTTTAAGAAAAAAGGAAAGCGATTGTATCACAGAATATATGCACTTAACAGCTGAGGTTTTTGATTCCATGGTTACAACAACAAAACAAAAAAGCTTCACACATATAGCCAGTTGGTGATTTTATTGTTCGAGTTGGATGGTCGTTCTTGAAATGAATTTTAATGGACAAGAAAGAAAGAAAGAATGTGTTGCTGTACTTGTGCAACTGGAGTTTGTGAAATAGGATTGGAAAAATATGCAGAATAATTGGGCACATCCTGTACTTAGTGAATCACCAAGCTAGTGCAATAAACATTGCTGCGTTCGGAAATTTAGATCTATACCTTGCTTTTGCCAAGAACTATGGGAATTGCTTGGGATCGTGAGCTACCTAAACTGTGCCTTGTATTTTTTTCTTTGCATATTTCGTGTTCTGAGGTAATTTTTGATTTCATAAAATAGGCGTTGGTCCGGTTCTATGACACCTTGTATCTGTTTAGACTGACTCAGGGGAACCGAGGAGACAAACCAGGAGCTGTAAATGGCAGGACCTCTGCAGACATCGGTATTGGTAAAGGGAAAAATTCCTGAGCCTCAAACTACGCAGTCTAACCAACATCTTCCTTCAGAGAAACAGTCCTTTGTCTTCAAAAGTAAAAACAAAAGCTACAGACATTTGATAGTTTCAATCTTGTTTGCCAGATAAGAGGGATAAACTTGTGAACATGTTTAAGAAATTACTAAGTTTCCAGAAAACAGGCTGTTATTTAAGGGACGTGGGAACCATTATGAAGCCAGAAACAAATACAACATCCAAATCTGCTCTTGAATACACACGTGGCTCTTGCAAATTATGAGAGCTGCACATGCACAGCCTTAATGGGATCTTCATGGAAACCATCCAGGGCTGGAGTCTGGCTCCTGGTGAAATTAGGACTGCTGTCTGGCTAGGACTGAAGTTTGGGTCTCAGGCAAACTGATGGGGATGTTTTCTTCCCTCAAGGAAATATGTGTTTAGTCGTCAGCCAGAAAGACAGGATGGTTTGTGTGCAAGGCTTTTGGTGTGTTGCTTAGTGTTAGCTCTGGACTTCTTCCATCTTCTTTACTTACCCAAAAACATGATAGTCCATTTAAGGAGAAACGTTACTGTTTTTCCCAGTAGCAGAGGGAGCGAACTGGGTACACTGAACTCTGTGCTTCCATTGTTTCACTCTGTGAGGACATCTGCCATCCAGGAGGTGCAAACATCATGCATTTCTGATACCATTGAGCTGAATGGCAGAATTTATGTTTTCAGTCAAACCAACCAGTAGTTTCCTCAAGTGTCAGCAGACATGGATTGATAAGTCCCCAAAGGGTCTTTTACAGTTCAGCTCCATCTGAGGAACAAGAACACAGGAATAGGTTGGAAAAGTCTCACTAGCCCCAGAGCAGTATTTCTGTTCAAAGTAGTGGGCCAGACAGAAAGAAATGTTATTACCAAAATGTCCATGTTAGCAGAATTTTTAGAGGCTAAACTTTAAAAGCATAGCCTTTTTTGTTAAAGATGTAGCCTCTCTTGGGGGAAGAGAGAAATGGATTGAACCAGCAGAATGGTCTCCTCTGGTCTTCTCAGCATTCTGGATAAACACCATTAAAGGTTCAGGACGTTCCTGGGGAGGGGAAATGAATTTTCTGCACTCCTCAGTTCAGTGCAGATGCAGCCATGGCCATACAGTAGGTGACTCATTCTGTGGCCATCTTTTTAATGATAAAACTGTGATGTGCTACATCACCCATTCAGACATTTTGTTTTCTAATTTTCTACCCCCAGTTCCCAGAAATATGAATAATGATGCTTTTAGCAGAGTGGTGAAAATGCTCCCTGAGACATACAACCCGGGTAGGACGTGCTGTTGGTTGATGCCGTGGATAGTATTAGGGATACAGGGGCATAATTGGCTTGAACTTTTGCTCACCTCTAGACTTAAATCCAAAGCTTTTTTATCAAGTTCAGATAAGGTCTCCACCTCTATTTGACTCCCATTTGAGCTCTGTCCTTCTGTGTAATTCCTGGTGGTGTCTCCTTCTTTCTGTTTGGGGTTTCAGGTGGAAATGCCAGCCTGTTGTGGATGCAACAGTTGAACCCTGGCCTACAAAACCCAGCCAGCTCAGATGATAAGGAAAGGGGGTTTATTACTCCAAGAGCCGCCTTTCCCACATCAAGTAGATTTGCATCAGGCAATTGCATGAATCAGATCTTGATCTTCATTACCACAAAATACAGCAAGGAGAATCCCATTTCTGAAAGTCTACTGTATACAAATCCAGATGTAAAGCACTGCTCTGTGCACAGCAAACAGGACTCGTATGTATTTTATTAATGTAAGTGTAATGTAATTATTCTCTTGTCCATCTGGCAGGTGGTGTTTTCATTAAGAAGTGAATAATCTAAGCTATAGGCTCTGTAGAGGGGGATGAGTATGGAGGAGATTCAGGTCATCTGCTGTGGGACCATAAATAGAAGCTAACGAGGGAGCCCTTGCTGCCCTTGTCCACTAAAACTGAAAATCTGTTGCTTTTATTTTTCCTTTATCAGACTGCTTGCAAGCTTAGAACCTGGTCTATTAGTGAAATCTTTTCACCATCAGCAGTTTAATTCCTCGTTTATGGTAGTTGCTGGGGGCACAGTGTGGAAAAATAGGTGTTATATAAGAGAGTGAAAATTAAGTCCTTATATAAACCACTATGCATAGGAAGATAAGATTAAAATCACGCTTCGGCAGGTGCCCTGTGTGTCTCTGGGTGTGAAGTACTGACTGAAAAACAAGCTTGCATTACTTAAGGGTTTTTATTCATATAGAAGGTCCTGATTAAAAAAAGCAAAACAAAACACACACAGAAGAGCAAAAAGCCTGAGCTGTCCCCAAAAAAGTTTTGAGAGGAGTGGTATGTGGAGCTTTCTAAAGGAAATCTGGTTGCTCTCTGACCATCTGTGTGGCATCTTCTGTTTTCCAGACAAAGTTTTCTGATGTCCACATGGAAACAGGAGCAATTTCCTCTTTCCATGTCCTAGCAAGACTTTTCTTGGCACTAGTGACAGCACAAGGCCTAGTTTGAGTTTTACCCTGGAAAGATATAAATATCCTGGCCCTGTCCCAGGAACATTCAAGCAAGGATTAGGTTTTATTTTTTATCTGGTAACATTCAGGGAAACCTATCAGGTTGACCAGGCTGGGAGGGGTGTTAATTTAGCAAAGCTTATAAGTAAAGAAGAAAACCAAGCTTTTAAAAAATTATTATTATTTTTAGTCTATAATTTTAAGTCTAGGAAGAGATGCTGAAATTATGCTGAGCATCATTTGTTCATGTATGATGTAGGCATCACCAGGTGGAAGGTTAGAGACTGTCATTTCCCTTTTGTGAAGGCACAGATTTCAGTTCAGGTGGGCTTGTTCTTTCCCAGAGGATCCTGCTGATTTTCCTTCCCAGTAAAGCTCAGGTTCAGTTGCTGTTCAGCCAGGGTGGAGTGCGGAGGCTGTTGCACCACCACTTCCAAGGAAACACCTCCAAGGGTGCTCATTACCCTGGCTGCAGATAATGGAAAACTGAAAACAAACCTGAGCAACAGCCCCTTGAAAACAGCTTTAGAGGCTGGGTGCCAAACTGTTTAGTGCTGTCTGGAGGTGCTAGTGTGTTCTCTTCTCATTAAGGGTGCTGCTGAGCTTCTTTCTTTTGTAGGTACTGAGAATACTTGAAAGGAGATATTTAACTACTGCACAACTTACTCAGTACAAGGAGCAATGGGAGTAGCGACAGTAAATACAGCATCCTAGGGAAATGGTGAGCTAGAGCTTTGCCAGGCTGTAATAAAACATGGGTGAGCCTTTGTCAGACGTGCTTTTTTCTCTGTATTTAAAGATGTTATTTATCCCCAAGACTTCATGAAGTGTTATCTGGAAAGGCTTGCTATGCAGATCAGTCTTTACCCTAAGCCTCCTTTGATACACTCTGCTTAGGGGGGGTTTCTCGGTTTCTGCAGGAGTCAGTGATCTCAATGTATAACAGTTTTATGATTTCAAGCGAGAATTCACTTCTCTCGATGCATCAAGCCTCAGTCATTTGTATTTGTGTGTGAAGGTCAGTGGGCTTGTCAGATACCCAATTGTAAATCCTGTCACTAAATCAATTTCTTTTAATTAAAAAAAAAAATATGCTGCTCTTCAGAAGAAGTGCACCCTTTCATCTGGACAAAACCCATTATATCCCAACACAGATATGATAGCTGTAAGCTCTCTGCTAGTCTGATGTTGGCTGCCTATCTCTTCTGGTACGTTGGATGTTTGGAAATCATGGTGTCAGAGGGGGGCTGTGTTTTCCCTTTCTTTGAAGAAAATTACTATTGTTACTACTTTGACATCATCTAACTTTTCATCATCAGAAGCAGAAAGAGTAGGTATCAGAAAACCGGTAGCCACGCCAACTGGTGAGACATTCAAGCCCCCTCCTCACTCCCCACAGCGCCTGCACCAGAAGCACACGGAAATCTGTCACAAAGGCTAAGAGCAGGACAGGATTTTGCATTCATTTAGTAATTCCCTTGGGGTTATACTCTTAGATGACTTAATGACTTAGTGTATACCCTGTCTGGAAGATAAGCAGGCATAATTCATTGCAGGCAGGTCATTCATCCTTTGAGATAACCAGCAAGTACACGCCATAGGGAGCAGGGAGATAAAGATACTATAGATCAGCAGCAGTAGTTCAAGGTTTCAACCTCTCCACCTCCTGTGACCCAGAAGTCATTTGCAGTTGATAATTCAGTCATTTGCTTTCTTCAGAGAGAAATACACTGGCAGTGGTTGGCTGAAGTGAGCACATTTTCCATTCTGCATAATGCCATTCAACACAGCCACAGCGTAGCTCTACCTGGAAGTAGGCATCCTTGTGTTTGTTGCTTAGAGGCTTTATGGCTGTGTTAAATACTGGTTTTGAAAACTTTCCATAAGTTGATTCCAGCATTTCTGGTGTTATTTAAATGGTGAATGTTGTTCACATGCTGCTCAGGATGCTTGCATATTGTTAATTTTCAGTTTCAGTCCGAGTGAAGCTTTTAGGGGTCCAGTTAATGTGTTAGGTCCAAACTGAGGCACAAAGAGAGAAAGAGTGTGTATACAACATAGTATATTGTATTTGTTGATTTTCTTGTAAAAACAGATTTGCTTTCAGTATCAACCGGTACATTTTAAAATTGAACAAATCCCACAAAACTGTACTGCTCCAAAGCTAACAAGTAGTAGATTCAATTTTATGACAACTCCCTATTAATATTCCCTCCTCCAAAAGTCTCTAGTCCATAAACAGCAATCTGCATCTTGAGATTCCTTGCATTGCAAAGATAAATGATTGACTCAGTAGATACTTTATGATGACTAACTCTCAGTCTCTTGTCTACACACACAGCAAAAGAAATAACAAATACAAAGCTTTTGATAGGGTCATATGATGGCTGTGATGTGATTCACAGTCTGTGATGTTGCTTTACTTAAGGAGGAGGGATGGGAGAGAAGGAAGAGTCTATTTTTGTTTGTTTTCTAATTACTTGAGCTATTTTTTCTTTGACTCAGCAACTCTGAAGAGTACATACTGTACTACAGTAACCGGTAGTCAGGGCTGGGAAGTTCAACGATGGTGATGATAAAAGTAAATATCCTGCGTTCTCTGAGGGATTAGGAGGAGATGAAGGAATTAGTTCATTATGGTTTTCAGTACTTCACTTGAGAAATTCAGTGCTTATGGCTTGTTTGGAGTGTGTCTTAAGAATGCGGTGGAGAGTGATTTTGATTGACATGAAATAATTTGATATGAAAAAATCTGCTTGACATGAAATACCCCATACCTTGTGATGCTTTCTTGTCAGTCTGCAAGCTACACAGTAAGAGTTGTATTCATCATGGCACACCTTCCCTTAGTCCTCTCATTCAAAATGGTTTGAATCTCAACTTCCAGGTTGAGCCCTTACTACTTTTAAAGGTGTTAAGTTGCGTTGGTGATTTCACATAATGAAAACACTTAAGGCTTTAATGATTTGCAAGCGATTCTGTCTGCAACAGAAAGAAGTGCAGCCTGTAGACTGCTTTGTGCAGGAATGAATGCTCACTTGTCATCTTTGTGTTCTGTGTCAAGCTGCTTCGTTAATGCAGGACGTTCACATGTTGGGATATGTTTAATACAAGACTTTCTGGCTCCTTGGGAAAACAGCCTCATTTTAGTCAGAGTTGTTCAATAGAGTTAGTTGGGTGTAAATTTGAACCAGGGTGTGAATTTTAAGCAGGATATCCAGGCAGAAGGGTGGTCACTGGGGAGCAAATTTCAGAGGCAGTCTTTCAAAGATGCATGGCCTCTCAAAAACTGGGAACTGGAAACTCTGTCTTACTCTATCTCGCAGGCTAAAAGCCCTGCAAAGTGCAGTCTTCCCCTTTGCAAAGTGCTCTTCTGAGAAGTCACAAGTGATGAGGCCGCTTTGTGGAAAGACAGTGGGATTCTTGCATGGGTAGCAGCTCCCATCTGGCTCTTTTCCAGAAGCTGCTGTTACAGATTTTTAATGCTTTATTCCATGCTCTTGCATCCAATGTTCATCACAGTACTGAAAAACCTAAATATGCCCTCTTGCAGCCTTTAATTATATGATAAAAACCACGTCCATGTTAAAGCCTCTTCTTTTTCCGGAGAAGGTGACCTGAGGATGGCATTGTCTTGCGAAGAAACAGGACTTCACATTTGCTGTTGACAGGCTGCCCTCCTTCTCTGTTCCTTACCGTATTTTTTTTCAGTTCTCTGTGATTGTAATTGCATTAAATATATTCGATAATGCAGAAGTGACCTATTTTGTGCACAGTTTAGCTGATTCTGCATTTGCCTGTAGTGTTTCCTAGCGATGTTCGTCAGCCGCTCCTTGGCTTACAAAAGCCTGGTAAGTTAAGCATGGCCATCAAAACATATTTGAGGCAAGGAAAGCTCCAAGTAATGGAGGAGGATGAGCCATGCAAGTGTGAATGCGTTGGACTGAGTGTTAGTAAGGCAAGCTGGAGGCCTGTGGAACAGATTGGGAGGACTAGAATAGATGTCATTAAACATATTAAACTCTTGGAGACCCTTTGTACAAATTTGTTAATATCCAGTGACATGGCCAGATATTGTGCTCCTTTAGGCTTAGCAGTTAATGTATGATACCTCTGGCATCTGTGGTGCCTCCTGAACTATAAAAAAAATAGATGAGCTGGGACCCATTACTATAAACACTGTCTGCAGCACTAACCCTGGTAACAGATTGTTCTGTGCCTCATTAAAAAGGAGATAGCACTGTCAGAGGAGTCAGGGTCTTGTTTTGCCATGTTTGCTACATAATCAGTTAATTTTGCTTAATAGTGCATTGCATCGCAGATGTGCAAAAGGGCAGAGTCACTTCCTTTTCTGCATCAAACCTCTGCTCCGGTGCAGCTGCAATTTTAACAGAGTGTGTTAGCTCACAAGCTGACCTTAGTTGCTGTCCTTGCCTTACCCCTGCCCTGGCTTCTCCCAAAAGCCGTCTGGACAAGCTGCATGCTTGTGCAAGTTCAAGGTACAACTTCCTCAGACTAGAAGTTAGACACAGATGTGTGTGAGGGTAGTCATTCAATGTCTGCTGTGCTTGTGCTTTCTTTAAAAAGAAAAAAATCTTATTTAAGGTACTGTCAAGGACTTCTGCACGTTTCTTTGGAAAGTACTTTAGTGCCTGTCTTTCATCTAAGCATTACTTAGAATATGAAAGTTAGCATTACTGATTTCTAATGAGATGATGATTTCAAATATATCTATCTTAACATGGATCTTTACATTTTACTTTCCTTTAAGTGCAGCTTTTGGGAAGATAATTAACAAGTCAAATATGATAAGACAAAATATGTGGAGAAGCCAAGTTCAGACCCTTGTTTAGGGACAGATTATTAAACATTACAATCAATGTTTTAGAAGATTGGCATATTATACAGTAATACGGCATATCCAACAATTAGTGCTAATCGTATACTGCTTAAATTTGTAGTGAAACTGCGTTCGTAAATGGTTTTCTTCAGATGAAAATTAATATATTCAAAATAAGTATATTCTGTAATCACATATCCCAGTCTGAGAGTATTATAGTGATATAAAAATAACCGAGCTTAATAACTCTCTAGTGTGGTGTGAGCATCTTGTTTAAAACAAAGGAAAAAAAAAGAATAAACATGCAAAAATTGCTACTAGATGTCTGAAGGGCTCCTGTTTAGGAGACTAGGTAAACATATAATTAAGTTCATCTGTCTTCAGAAAAGCAGGCAAGCACCTACTTAAATCTAAATGAGCTTAAGTTGTGTTTACTTCAAGAAATACTTAAGTATGTTTGTAGTTAACCATCCACATAAAAGATTTTCCGCAATAAAGACTTGCATGCACACAAATGGAGAAAGGTGTTTCAAAACCTAGGTATGATTATAGGTGTAAGCAATGGGTTTGATTTTAGAAGAAGCTGAAGAAAGTAAGTGCATAAATCTAATTGAAATTCAATGAGTCTGGATCATCTAATTGTCTTGGGTCCCTCTGAAAGCCTCGACCTCTTTTAAATGCTAACAGCTGAGGGAGGTGCTGGCCCTTATGAACTGATTTCATATTAGCACACCAACACCTTGCTGGATGTTTCTCCCCAGATGCTTTAGTGTGAGAAGAGAACCTTCTGCATATGATTTCTCCAGTATTGCCAAACACAGTGTCGTTTTGAATATTTTTGAACTAAAAACCCACATCAAAATGCCAGTGTGTTTACAAACTTCATTATTAATGACCCAGGGAGATTTACAGAAGACAAAGAGTGAGGTGGGAGGATGATGGTTCGATTGCAGTGCTATGAAGTGATGAGCAGAAGAGCCTTTTGGAAGCTAGCAGGGTCCAGGAGAAATTTTTATTTCATAGGATTTTAATACATAGGATGATTAGATCTAAATTTTGAATTGTGCTCTTTCTCTGCTTTTGAAAGATGAACCAAAACTTCGGGGGAAAAAACACATTGAATTTGGGGTGTTTGGTTGATTTTGTCTGAAGCCATGGCTGTGACTTCCCAAGGGCTGTTCATATGCTCACTGAAGCATATTACAGAGGATAGGGAGGAGACTGCTTCTGACAGACAAGTTTTCCGCAGTGTGGTGTAAGCTGACCCTGAGAAGATCTTTGGTTGTCCTGGTGCTCCTTCCTCTTCCCGCATTGTCTATGGCTTCCCTTTCTCCACCAGCATCAGTTCTTCTGTTGTTCAGCAGGCCAGTTCAGAGGGCTGATCTGGCTAAAGTCTCTCTTGAAGAAAAAGAATAAAAAAATGAGAAGAGGACTCTCGGGGGCCCTATTTGCAGCAGCGCCACCCAACATGAGCCTGTGCTCACATTGTGGTGGTGAAGCTGAGTGTAGGCAGGCAGCTTTCTAGACAGAAGAGCTGCTACGGGTGGAAAATGATACATTAGGAGAAAATTATGGGTACTTTTATGTTGGACTGGTTACCACTCATGCAACCACCTAAGCATCTCCAGAAAATCTGGGGGGCCAGTTCAGGGACAGGCCTGGGCAGCAGGTCGGTGTTTCACAGCTGTAGCCATGCTGCTGTAAGCAGATGCATTGGGACGTGAAGGTAAATAAAGAGGAAGAGGAAGGTTTGAGGGTGACTGAGGTTAGCTCTTAGGACAATAGGACAGAAGTCTTGTTAGTTCACAGTGCTTGGCAAGGCCAGGCCTGATCTTTGAGCTGTGTGGCCTGTGGGGTCTGTGGCCATGGGCAGGCAGGGGTGCATGCTACTTCCAAATTGCAGGTTGTTCAGATCGAATGGTCTTGCATAATGGGGACTGTAGGATCTCTGGGATGCATTTTCTTTTATTTTGTTTTATATTTTATTAAAAATGACTAACAGCAATATGCCCTTCTGAGGTTGGCATACTTCTCCATTAGCTCTTCCACTTGTGTGTAGACAGATACAGTCAAATTCGTGCAGCAGCCTGTCACATGCAATTTGTATTCTTTGTTTGAGAAGCAGCCTATAGACAAACTCGTTTTCTTCTCCTTTTTGTGGCATTAAGCTATTACTGAGGGAATTTCGGAGGCACTAATGGGTTAGGCACCTGATTTCTGCTGGCTTGAGTAGGAATCAAGGCATCTTCTACTGCCTCTGGAGACTGAAAATCTCCCCATAGGTTTGGGCTTGCTGAAAGCTTCTTCATTTTGTTTGGAAGAGGATGAATAAGTTTTAAAATAAGGAGTCCGTGCTTTTGGGGGGTGAAGACCTTGTCTTTTTTTTTTTTTTTTGTCTTTTAGTAGCTGCTTGTTTGCTGAGGTGCAAGTGGGGATTTTTCAGTGTTGATCAGATCAGGATCGCAGTTGGTGCTGGGCAGCCGTTTCTGCACCCGCTGCCTGAGGTGCTGGAGTGGGAACAGTAGGTTCTGCCTGTTTTGCTCCCACACAGCACCTACAAAGTTTGTCTGCTTTTAGGCTTGTTTGCATCACTTTTTGAACAATGTATGCTGTGTGCATTGTTTGCTTTTAAGGCTTCTAGTCAAGCAGAAAGGCAGCTTTTTTGCACTTACTTTATGCCAAAAGCCATGGAAATGTTTTCCCCTATTCATAATTGGACTCAGTGATGAGCTTAACCATTTAGAACAGCTGTAAAATAAGCTCAGGGTAAGGATTTAAAAATTGTTGCAGTTTAGACATGCACTGAAACGTACTTCTGCTTTACTGTGAAGTGCAGAAGGTACTATGAAGGTATTCTGTAGGAAAGTGCAGCATGAAGGCTCTTCACCAGGATTGCTAATGACAGGGCACAATAGCCTCACTGCTGCCTTATTAGCTCACTGTTACAAATGTGTTTCATGAAGTCTCCGTCAATAGCATTGCCAGCCTTCAATATGTAGCAGGAGAAGCAAGGTCCCCATTAAGACCTTGACTCATGGAGCTGTGGGGCAAAGCTTGCACCTTCTCCGGGCTGGGCAGGCAGTGGAGGAGGCTCACCCTGGAGGGAAGGCAGGCAGTGTTGATCCCACCAGCCCTGCCCTGAGGGCTGTGTTGGAGATAGACAGCTTCATCTCGTGGATAAGCCAGGAGACATAGCCTGATCCTGTGGGTGGGGATTAGAGCCAGAGGCTGATGAAGGAGCGTACTGAATGAGTTTATGTCTTGGCCATGCACCTTGATGGATGGTGGCACCTTTTGGGAAGTGCTGGTTAGCCTCCCATCCCAACAGTCCTGGGCTACACTTGTGGGATGTTGTCTGCCCCCCTCCAGGATGTCTTTTCATGCCCTCTGCACACAGCTAATGCTGCTGGACCTGGGGTGTTTCCTCAGCCCAGCCCCTTAGGCAAGCACTAGCCCAGCCTTTCCCCTCCATCCCACTAGACAGACAAGTTTCAGCATCCCCCTTCTCCTTCTGCAGCAGCCTAGGGAGTGAGCCCTTTGGGGGGCTGCGGTACCACCAGTGTGGTGGGTACACAGCCTGAGCCCTGGCTGCTCGAGCAGCCCCCTGACACAGCGTGAGCACAGTCAGGTGACTGTGTTGTGGCTTGCATGCTTGCTCACATCCCCTTGGGTCTGGTCTCTAATCCTGGCTTGAAATTTTATATTGACAGAGTTAATTCCTTACTGCTTCAGACTGCAGAAACTGGTCTCTGATAAGGCTGTGTTTAATAAGGATATTCGTGGTAAAGAGCTTTGTTGGCTAGACAGAGCTTTACCTTGCCGAGCTTTGCTCTGGCAGATGAGGAAGAGGTCCCCTCCCAGCACACTCCCTTTTTGCAGCCTGGCAGTGCGGTGGAGTAGGAGACATGAGGGAGGTGATACCCCTTTCTTCCCTCCAAAAAAATAGCCACAAAATACCTTTACACAGTTGACTGCAAGCAGCACATGGAGCCAGAATAAATGTACTGCTTCAGTAAGTCTAAATTCTTAAGCAAATGCCAAAAATAAAGCAGCCTGCCTTACTTTTTCCACCTTACATAGCAGTTTCCAACCACATCAAGTGAAAAGTCTAGGTGGGTGTATAGTGTTTATCATCACTGAGTAATACACATTACATTAGCTGGGACGTTTATTTTGTTCCTGACTACTGGTTTTAAAATATTCTTGGTGAGGGCAGGAAAAATGATTTAAGTTTATATTGCCACCTGAGAGATAGGAGCGTGTTCCTGATTTGGGGAGAAAAGCTGGGAATGTAAGTAAATACTTTCCCCCCCCCCCTTCTACTACAACTGCAAGTGGGTTGAAAGGCAGATGGTGGAAGTGCAGAATCCAGCAGTGCAAGGCTCTCTTTCTGTAAGATCACGTTGGAGTGGTTTCTGTGCTGCATTCATCTGCAGCAATTGCATCCTCCAGTATTTGAAAGTTGTTTGCATAGGTGGTAGCAAAATTTGATGTCCAGAGCAGCAAAAAATTGTGAACAGTTTCGCATCTAGAATTGTACTGATATCAGTACGTGGTAAGGGGATAGATTGAGGACATCCATGAAAGCAAGGTGAGAGGCAAAGTTCAAGTCTACCTTTTTTTTTTACAGACTCTGAAAGTCAGAAATATATCAAATACAGAACCAGAGGATATGTAAGAACTAGCATAAGGGGAATGCTGGTGCAACTGGAAGTGCTGGACAAAGAAACCTTGTTACCCTGCAGGGCTTTAGCCTTTAATGCATTCATTTCAGTCACAGGATGTTCAAATTTAGCCTGGGGTTGGCAGCCAGATGGACCGCGAGGCAGTTCACAGAGTGACTCAGTCTAGGCGAGCATGAAGAGTCATCCACATAAAGGTAACCTGTTACAGTATTTTCGCAGAGTTTTTTGTTTCCCTGGGTTTTCATGTTTTTGCGGTAGTGCTTGGGTTTTCGTTCCTGGTAGTTTTCCAGTTCATCATTGCTTCCTGCCTTCTCTGCCACCTGGTCATGCCTCCACCTCTGCAGAATGGATATACAGGGCTTCTGTTTTCCTGATCCAGTGCCTGGCTGTTGGTGGTGGCCAGGTGGTCTTGCCTTTTTCAGGAGCTGTCAGGCACAAGTACGGTCAATGTAAAAATTGTGGCAGCATCCCTGTATTTCCTCCCCACCTCCCCACTCTGGTTTTCTGGCTATATTAGCTTCATGGAGGACAGAGAAGCATCTGTGATGTGTGATTTAAGGCACTCGTCCTGCTGCTCATTGCTTGGTGCAATCGTGTTTCTGCAGTCAGACAGGCTCTTCAGGAACAACTGTTTCACTTGACCTTTCTTTCTAGAAAGCTGTGGCCTTGAGGCTGTATCACATGGTGGTGGTGGTTTTTTCCTAAATGAGGAAGGTAGGAAAAACACTGTATTTATTTATGCCAGTTTTTTTCAAGAGGGAGCTGAACAGTAAAGTATCTCTTCTAAATGAGGATAGACAGATTTCTCCTTTGGATTGGGATTTATCAGTTTATTATCTTCTCATTTGATGCCTGTTAATTTGCTGTGGAAGCACCAGAGTGAGGAGCTAGTGATCTTTTCAGAAGTAAGAGAAATTTTAAAAAATGAAGGATTAAACAGTTTACTCTCTGAGACTGAAATTAGAGGTATTAAGTGCTTTATCTATTTTATTGAAGGAGAAACCTTTATTCTTTGTTATAAGTAATTTATTTGATAAGGGCTCTTCCTTGCCCTCTGTCCCCAGCCTGGTGTGTATCTCCTGCTGGGGATGGAGAAGGGTGTATGCCCCAGTATTGGGATGGTTACTTCAGGAATGTGTGCAGTTGCTTCAGTATCGAAGTAGCCTTAAAAAACAATCAGGCAGGGAAGGCAGTGGCTGCTGGTAAGATAACTTTGAGGAGATGCCTCCGGAGGAATTAAGATACAATGCCGAAGCTATTAACTGGGAAGATCCTGCCTCTTCAGCTCCAAGTTTCTTTTGCCAGTGTTAAGAAGAAACAGGTCAGGCAGAAAGGAAGCAGTTGGTCGAGAGCCACTCACCACGAGCAGACACCTGCCTGTGAGTTTGCAGGAATCTCAGCTTCTCAGCAGAACATGTGGTGGCATGGGACCGAGCTAGGAGAGGCATATATCCTCTTTTGTATTGGTTTTAGAAAACATTATGCTGCCTGCTTTCTGTTAGTAATAAGCCATATTTTAACTGCAGTCTCCAAGCCTCAGTGGGCATGTTTGGAGAGGGAGATGGGATGCAGCCGTGCTGGGGAGCATGTCTGGTGTAGCTTGCCACTCTTCTTCTTGCAGTGACACTTTTCCTTAATTGAAAAGTAGTCAGGCATTGGAACAGGCTGCTCAGGAAACTGGTGGAATCACCATCCCTGGAAGTGTTCGAAAAACATGTGGATGTGCCACTTGGGGACATGGTTTAGTGGTGAGTGAACGTGGCGGTTTTAGGTTAATGATTGGACTTGATGATCTTAGGTCTTTTCCACCCTGAAGAATTCTATGATTCTATGACCCCAGCATACCCCAGGAGAAGCACTAAATCCTTGCTGGCTCTAAAGGAGGAGGGTGCAATGGGACTTGGGCAGGTAAGGTCAGGCACTTCCCAACCCTCCAGCAGCAGGGCTGCAGTCTTCGTGAGGGGCATTTATGGCTGCAGGTACCTGCACAGCCTTCAGCTCAAGGCATGTGGCTGCAGGAAGCCTGAACTTTCTGAGCAGTCTCCTTTTCAGTCTCTCCTGCCTTCTCTGAGGGTTTTAAAAATCTACCTTTCCACTAATTGAGAGTCTTAGTCTTTCCCCTTATGCTTCCTCACCTATGCTTCTCCAGAAAAAAAGAGTTGCTTGGCCTCACTGGCAGACAGCCTCTCATAAATCCCCCCGGGCCAGATCGTTTGTTATTTATTGCCCACCTTACCCCACCAAGTATCTTCACATTACTCCTGTTACTTGGTGGCCTAACTTTTGCTGTCCATTTTCCCATTTGTACCCTTCTAGCGAAATATTTATCTGAGGCCTTTCACATGCATAAAAATCCTTGATTTAGATACATGAGTTTTGAAGAAGTCCATATCCTCTGCTTTGGGTATGGTTTGTCCCTCTTGACTTGGACTTCTCTGTAATAGGAATCTGTGTTGCAGAGGAATCTGTGGCTATTGGGTTGCCTCCCGCCTCTACTAGCGGCGTTACTTGAGGCAACAGCCTCTGAATTTAGGAGGCTTAAACGTGTCCTTTTCTGGATCTCTCCTACCACATGTCATTTTTTGTATGTGAAGTTGTTTATTTGGCTAGATGATGGCGGTCTCTGGCTTTTGCTATCTCTGCAGACGCATATGGTCCTGCTGATAGTCGTGCGTGTCTGCCTCAGATTTGCGGGCGACAGTGGCATGTGCAGAAAGAAATGGGTGGAGTTCCGCACTGCACGGCCTGCAAGGCTCTGCAAAATCCCTATCTGTGGGAATTGCGAGTCAGCTCTTATCAGTCACGTCCCGATGCAGTGAGTTGTAGAAATCAAATTAGCAGACAAGTCAATTGCTTACGTCAGTCAGAAGTTTTGCAGTGGGGATGATGTTATAGCCCAGGGCCCCTCACTGGGTAGCCTTCCTGGGTTTGATTACGAGGGCTGTAACAGATGAAAACCTGACAGTGCAGTTTCATTTCTGTTCTGCTTCTTGGTTTTCCTTCTTTCTTGCTCAAAACTTTTTTTTCTCACTGTCATTCGGGGCAAGCAGAGCAGAGAAGGTAAAGAAAGCTCTGCCCTGTTATTTTATAAAACAAGTTGTTGTGACATACCACACGGTTCCTCACATCACTCAGTAGTTCATTAGTCTGTCACTGTACAAGCATACTAAATGACAAGCTAAAAAACTTACAAGACACTACAACAGTCCATTAAAATTCATATAGGATATCAAATATTCAAAATAAGGGATGTAAAAAGAAGCTGTTTGCTGTAAATACTACTACCTGTAGCTGCGTGAACATAATGAAGAAGTGCTGTGCACCACCAAGCTGCGGACTGGTGCTGACAAACCCACAACTGGCTGGGAATCCCTGCAGTTATTTATTTCCAAAGAGCTGCTGCCACTTTAGGAAAAAGTCTCCTTCAGAAGCTCCAGCCTGTCATGTGAGTCTCTTCTCCTAAACAAATACTGTGGCTAACTTGAAATTGGAGGCAAGATCAATTACTTTCAAGCTCTCAGTGTCATGGAGCAACAAGACATGAAGTTACTCATTTCTTGTGTCCAGGGCAAAAGCAATGGACCTCAGGCTTAACATTTTGGAGGGCTTTTATTTTTTTTTTCCTGTACTGCTTTCCCTGGAGTATTAACATCACATGTCATTATATCCTCTAGTAATTCTTAACTTTCTTTGAAACTGAAAATGCCTGTATTAGCAAAGTGGGACTGAACTTCCCAAGCACAGGCAAAAGGCAAACTTTTAAGGGCAGGCCTTCTGAATAAGAACTTCAGAGCTCCCATCAGAACTTTCAACAACAAATCCCAAATTCAGTTTCAGTTTCATCCCACCTTTTGGATTAATATCTAGCCTTAAATGAAAAAACTTAGAGCAATGGAGAATACACCACGCCTTTAAGTGTGTTTTTCAGAAGGTTAATTGCCTTCTCTGCTAATACATACACAGTATTCCTGCTGTAGTTTTAGTTTCCAAATACTTGGGCTTTGTAAAGGCTTTGTATGCTATTAATACATTCCCCAGCCTCCTTTACCCAAATCTGTAATAAATTAGTTTTCAAGGCTTTTTTCTGTAGCGATTCTAAAAATAATTTCTTATTAGAATCCAGTTGAATCCAAGGGAAGCAAGGTGATAATCGAATGATGTCACCCTCATGTCTTGCACTGCATCTCGCCGCCTGCCAAAACTAGCAACTGTTGCTATGTACCCAGGGGAAGGTGATACTCCCAGCCTTTTCTTGGTGCTGGAAAGCTCTCCTTTCCAGTGCTTGTTAGGCCTCTGGGAGCTGCTGATGTCTGTTCCAGGCTTTTCATTTTGCCCTTATGTGTTGGGATAGTCATGGAGAAACATGGATTGTGTCCTGTAGGATGCTCTGAATTTTTCCTGTTCCTGAAGAAGACCGTTTCTCAAAGCCACTGAAAATCTGGAGGACTAATGTGATTTAGCCCATCAGGTGCCTGTATTGCAGTGCTTGGGCTGCAGGGTGGAGACCTTGCTGCAGCATGTGTGGTGATGTTCGAGTATCTGTGCATAAAGACAATGGCATGATACCATGACATTTCTCAGATAATTTATTTCCTTTTCTCAGTAGTGCCCCTGCAAACTTGGCTGATGGTGGGACTCATCCTCCAACTTTTCCCTGGGTACTTCCTGAATTTAAAAATACCCCACCAGAAGAGCAGGGCTCATTGTCATTTGACATGTGGGGGTCCAGAAGTTCTGGAAGCTCATTGTCATTTGACATGTGGGTGTCCAGAAGTTCTTCAATAGCAAACCCAATCCTGTTAGCAGTCGGTAGGTGATGTAGCAGGTTGTCTTTCTCTCCAGTAAAGTCAGCATGAACTGGGGGATTCAGTATGTAGCAGATGATGTTCAGAACATCACAGGGGCTGGTTGTCAACAAGACTAGAGCTGTGGATCTTTTTTTTCCCTTGCTGTCCTAGCAAAACATGCTGTTGGGGTGTTCCAGAACTGTTGATAAGACTTACAAGACTTCTTACTGGCAGTGTGTGCTCAAGAAAGGGTAGGAGCTTGTCCTGATGGGGATGTGGTGACTATTAATACTCGCAGGAGTTCGGCTCTGGTTACCTCCTCTTCACTGGCGCTGCTCCTCTGTGAGGCAGAGTCTCGGGTTTGCAGAGACCTCTCCGACGCACCCAGTGTCACGCTGACCTCTCTCAGTCTGGGACCAAGCAGACAGGCCTGGCCTTACTCCCGTGCATTGGTCATGTTGTTTGCTTGGAGTCACCAAATGTTGTGCCTTCCTCTGACCCTTCCAGCTGGCCCCTTCCCCAGCAGGAGGGGAGCTGCAGGTGCGGGACTTCT
This sequence comes from Platyrinchus mystaceus, assembly GCA_035041135.1. Lineage (NCBI taxonomy): Eukaryota > Metazoa > Chordata > Aves > Passeriformes > Tyrannidae > Platyrinchus > Platyrinchus mystaceus. The sequence continues at coordinate 69,546,645 of JAWWLV010000121.1, read as the reverse complement.
CCTTGCCTGCTTTTGTCCCTAGATGACTTCTATGCACCTGGGACTCAGGGTGGAAACCTGGGAGTGAAACAAGACAAACGTTCATAACACTCCATCCAGTTAGTGCCAGCGTGTCTTGGCAGCCACTCCCTGCCCTGTCTGCATTTAAAAGTGATTGCTTACAGTTATTTGTCTTTATTTTTCTGTAGTTGTTATCTAAACATGCAAGCTCTGTCTTTGTGTTTTTGGGTAGTGTAAAGGGGCTGGATTGCAGACAGCCTGAGATACGATCCTGGTTTTATACAGGACTTCATTTTTTATTTCAAACATGCATGGCTGCAAATAGCATTGTGCTCAATTCCAGCAATGTCCTAATTCTATGGAGGGAGTAGGGGGAGAGAAGGGGCACAGAAGAAGAAAGCACTTTATGTTCACTGGCTGGTGTACCAGAGTGATGGGTTAGGGCTGAAGCACTGAGGCATTTTATGGCATTATAATTCCCAGGGACTCTTTCCCAACTATATATACTGTCCCAATATATAGCAGCAATCCAGAGCTAATTGACATGTAAGTGCCACAGGGGAGTAAAGTTATTTAAAGTTATTAAAGTTATTTTGTCTTTCACCAAGTGAAAAAAACCAAAAGTTATCTAGGTGGAAAAGACCAGAGGAGGAAAAAAACAGCAATTACCAAACTGTGACTCGTTCAGACTAGCTTGTGAAAGTATCTTGAGGTCATCTTTCCTGAAAGCCTTTGAAATTCGAAGACCATGGACTCTTGTCTCTTGGCACTCTGTCTGATTCCTCCTCCTCCTCCTCCTCCTCTTCTTCCTAGCAGATTCTGCCTAACAGTTGCCCTTTTTTTCCACTTTTAAATACCCTGAATCACAGAGATTGCTCATTTTCTTCAGTCAGGTCTAAAGCCTTAAGGACTGTGTTGAAGTATAAAGAGGACAGCATGTACTGGATGCTAGAGCCAAGGGAGAGAGGGTGGGCAGAGGGAAGAGATGACCCTGCTTCCAGGCTTTGCTCCTAATCCTGCGAACTTTTTCTCGTATGAAGAGTCCTGCAGAGGTCAGCCAGACATTTCGCATGAACAGCGATTACTTGCTATTTGGCATCATGCTTGAACTATGCTTAAAGTAGTTATAAAAACATGGCCAGAGTTTGTGATAAGGTGTGGATAGGGTGCTTTAGGCCAACTGGATGGGGAGTGTTCTGAAGACATGTGTGGGATTAATTAAATAAAAATTTTGCTTGTTCTGCAGTCATGGGTGAGTACGGCTAAACTTTAGAACTCAGAGAAATTGTCTCCCTAAAAAGAATATGTAAATGCTGGGCCACCACTGTCCGACATGCACTCCCTGGCATTGCCCTCAAGGAGGAAGGTTAGTCTAAGCGCACATGATCTTGCCAGGAATTATCTGCCCAGGTGGCCCAGCTCCCTGCATGCCAGTATCTCTTGTGCACTCCCGTGTTTGGCAGTGCTATCAGATCAGGAGGCAGTGTTCCGAACCACCCCGTGATCATGTTGCGTTTGTGATTACATTGTTGGCTCTTGCAGTGGGAACCATTTGTTAGGGCCTGGAGGCGCAAGCAGCTCACCCAGGGCAGCCCCGAGCCAGGGCTATTGCTGACAAACATGACCTTATGGAAACAAACAAAAATTTCACCCTGTTTTGCCCTAATGCCTTATGACTACATGTGGGGTCTCTTAATACAGAAGGCCTTGTCAGGTAGCTGTAGTTGGTGTCCTGGAGAATCAGCTTCAGTCCTTACTGTTCTGCTGGACAGACACTTTCTAGCATATGCATATATTAAGATACTTCACTAAAATGTGACTTGTAAGTGACATGGAGTCCAATATGTCCAACACTTCTGCAGTGTTAGAAAAAAGATGCTCCTCTACACGCAGCTTTAAGGTTTCTTGCCATCCTGACTTCAGTTGCTTTTGACACACTTATTTAAGGGCAGTGGGGTGAGCAGGACAACTCTTCACTGTTAGTTAAACAAGAGGAACCCAAGTGCTGCCTGCTCCAGCCCATGCAGGCAGAGTGCCACAGGGGCAACAGCTGATGAAGAGAGCAGCTGCTGCAGATGCAGGAAAGGACAAATACCCAGCTGCTCCCTCTTGCCGCCTTCCCCCTGTGTGGACAGCGTAGCTGTTTGTCCTGCTGAATCCTTGTGTGGCAATCACAACCTGCCTTCCCGAAGACCCAGAGCATGGTGAAAGGCCGGGCTGCCTCCCAGCTTCTTCCTCCTTATTTATGTGTCACAGGAGGAGAAAACCTAAATGGAAATGGGTTGTCCAGGGTCATCCTGTTGTAGTTATGATGATGGCAACAATTCATAGCTGAAGCATTTGGTTTGTTAACCTTATAAACAGATGCCATTAAATACTGTATTTAGCTCCTCAGGGGAAGTAGCCTAGTTTCTTTTTCATTTTCCTTTTCTCATCCCTGTTTTAACATTAGTGACTCAGCTGTCACTCTCTTGCAGAAGGGCTGCTGGTGTTATAGCTGTGATTGGATGGAACCAAGGACCCGTTTCTGCTGAAAATAATTAATATGGTGCATTTTCACCTCAAAAAGAGCCTCCAAAACTATTAGAAGGTTTTCATTAACTTTTGCAAGCTTTGAAACTTGCCTGTGAACAAAATTGGAAATTTCTTTATGTCTCCTTCTGTTTATCCTTGTCAACAAGGCAAAGTCTGGCAAAGACTGGTGCATATCTAACCCTACACATTCCTGTTGAAGCACACAAAGTAGTTCACCTGCATTTAGATACATGCAAAAAAGCCTTTGCAGGTGAGAATCTCACTTTGCAACAGGGCATGTGAGCAGATCCTGTGAACAGAATTAGTTTCCACTAGCTCTGAAAAAAGTCAGATGGGAGACAAGTGCAGACTCTTCTAATCTCATTAATTTTTTCATTCCCCACTTCTCTAATCTTAACCAGAAAGTAGCCTAGTTCGTTTCTGTTTTTCTAGATATCCCATCTCCTCTAAACTTTAATCAAAGGGGGAAAAAGGGCGAGGGGGAGGGGACGGAAGCGCAAAGCTAGTTAGCCCATTTTATACTTTTTATGTTTTGCGTATCAGCTCATATAACAAAAGTATTAGCAGACCTATCATAATGTATGTGCATACATGTCTCTCGGTGCTTGGTACTGGTGCTTCTCAGGGTGCTTCCCTTTCTGAAGGAGGGAAAATATCCCCATAAGTATTTGCTTTCTCTTTTTGCCCTCATCTATTCAACTGCAACTTAAAGGTGCTTGTTTCCTGTGTAGTTTTGTTAGGAAAATGATGCCTGGCATACTTAGGAGGCCTTGCATTCTTGAGCTATGAATGCTGTCAACAGTGTCATAAGAAAAAGGAGGTGTACAAAGGCATCATCATTCTTGGCATTGTCCTTTAAAATTTGCCCTATGTCTTGAACATGTAGGTGTTGAAAAAGGGCTTATTTCAAGCACTGTAGTTCCACTAGCATAACTCAACATTTTCCCCCTAAAAGCAGGGGTGCCTGAGAAGTGACACCGTCTCAGGGTAATGAGGGGTTGCCTCAGTGCCTGTCCTGAAGGGCGGGGAGGGCAAGGTTGGTTTGCGCTAGCAAATGAAACTGAAACAAGTCTTTTGATTATATTTTTCTTTATTGAATTAATGCTTCTTTGTCTGCCTATAAACTTCCAGATGCAAGTGTCTTCTACTTGTGCAGTCCTTCCCACACTGGGAGCTCAACCAGACTGCATCCTACAGGGTAGATAATTCTTTTTATAGTACCTGATGACGACCCTTGCTGCTAGCACAGTCCAGGTCCTAAAACCCATTGCCCTGTGGCTCCGTAAAAATGTCCCAGTCTGTATACGGAGCGATACAATGGCCTGAGTGTTGGCTTCAGGAGGGATTGCTTAGGTGTACAGGATCAAACTGGGAACATAAAAAGGCTCCTCCACTCATCATTCTGCTATTCAGGCTCTGGTGTGGGGGTGGGGCATGAACAAAGCATCCTCAAGTGCTGAAGCATGTTGACACAGCCTAGCTTTAGGCTCAACATTCAGTGCTTGTGATTGTGATTGTATTGATGACACTAAACTTATTTTTTCAAAGTAGGTAAACAGCTTAAAAAAAAAAAAAGACTTCCATACTTGTGCATTTACTTGGATTGTGAGGTTTCTGGAATGGTGCTGCTGCCAGTTACATGTGAAACAGGAATGTCCTGCTTGCTGTAGCAAAGGGCTGATTCATTGGCAGCATAATAGGTGTCATATTCCCTTTTGTCAGCTCCTCACGTATATTTTCCCCCTGCAGTAAACAGAAAATAAATTTTAAAAAATCCAGTAGAACCAGTAACATACAAGTCATCTGAGTGAGGTGAGGTTCAATGAAAACTAAAACAGCTCATAAATGGGGTTAGGTGAGGCTGGGATGAATCCAGAGGGGTAGAGGGAGAGTTTGGTATGAGTGAGGGTGAGCTCCCTGAAGCTGCCATGCCCTGGGAGGCACCAAGAGCGACCACCCCAAAGCAGCCACAGTCCCAAAACCTTCCTGCCACAGGGTGAGATCCACCTCCACCGCTCGGAGGGGGTCAGGCACTCTCAGAGGAGAACAGGAAGACAGGCTAGTGGGCTTATTTGTTGGAGGCGCTCATTTCTCCCAGCAACTGCCAAGGTTGGCTGGTGTCACTAGCTCAGACATCAGGGTCTGACCTGGAGCTGCCCAGATTTTAAGTCTGTAAAAAAGCTTTTTCCATAGGCAGAAAAAAATAATCAAATGCTGTCAACTTGGGCATCACAGCGTGGAAACTAAAGCCATGTGCCTGAGCGGTGAGTTTATGGGCAGAGCTGGTTTTAGGACTGGGTGTCCTGATGCAATGCATCAGTGGAAGTCAGATTAAAGAATGGTCTGGAAAAAGACTTCTGAAGTAAACCCACCTCACTACTGTTCGTGTAAAAATGCTGAGGAGATGGATAATTTTGTCCACCCATGTCGTCTGGCACAGCATGAGCACTGTTTGTGTATACAGAAAGCAAGTCTGTACAATTTTTCAAACATTCTCCCAAAGTGCAGTGTTTAAAATATGTTCCCCAATGCAGAAGAAAAATGTGGGAAACTACAAGAAACCAAGAGACCAGGAGGACCCATGTGTTATTCTAAGGACAAAAGCAGAATGTACATCAGAATACATCAAAAGGAAAACTGATCACTTTCCCCTTTCAAAAGGCATTAATATTTTATAACTGCCATTACATTTTGAAGAGTGCTCAGGTATTTATTGGTAGTGCTGTAGCTACCCAGTCTGGAGTAATGAAGGAGGAGATACCTGTTTTTCAACTTGTTGTGTTCACTTATCCCTCATCTCCTAATTCACACCCTGTCCACACCAGCGCTGCAGTAAGTTGGTGAATATCTGGAGTCACAGTTGTGTGTTCCCACACCAGCTGCCCTTCATGAGGCTCCCAAGGGGTTTTTGCCCCTAAAAGCAGCAGGTTAGACATAGTGAGAGCCGCACTTAGGTGCATCCCCAGCTTCCCCCAGTGCTCAGGTCTGTGGAGCAGGACCATTCCCTTTGCCACCTCAGCAGCCAACTAAATGCATCGTATTTTAAAATGCACTTTTTGTTTTTAAATCAGATAGTGTCTTATGGTTCAGTAATAAAATAATTATGTGCTTAAAATAGCACAGGAGAGGGGTCCTGTTTCAGATTAGTCTACATAGCAGAAATGCTGGGGACTGATTTGGAGGTTGCTCAAAGGCTTTCTCGTGAGAAGGTCTCTGGCGCTTGTGCTGGCTTTTTGAAGGGCTTGCTCAGGCCTGATCAAACTCAGTCAGGCAACAACATATCAGATCTCTTCCTCTCATCAGTCACGTGTTAGCCGTAACTGTCACCAGATTTGCAATTTAATGTGTGTAGCTCAACACTTCCAATTAATCCAGGCCGGGTGTTTAACAATCCTATCATTTCAGAGCTAGCGCTTCGCAGAGCTGCGTGCAGGGCAGCCTTGCAGCAGGGGACATCAGGAGCCCTGGAGGGCTGTCTTCATGCACACCGATTTTACTCTTCCCCCACCACTGTGTGGTGGAAGTTATTGCCGGTTTAGTCGCATTTCACAGGCTTAGAAAGTGTTTAAGAAACAATCAACGCATGCCTACAAAAACATTTCAAAAAATAAAGATTTATAATAGGTGATTCAGCAATGAGAGGCTTTTGTGATCTTCCATGGGAAGCTACTATTTTTAGTGAATTATTATAAGCAGTAGCATCACTCACATTTATTTATAAAGGCATGAAAGAACGCCCATACATGTTTCTGAATAGTCAGTGTATAGTAACGGCCATATGCTGAGAATGAGAAAAAATAGAATTGAGCATTTTGGTCTCCACAATGCTGCATGAGAGTTGTGCTGGGATCTTTGAATCTAAGAAACAAAAAACAGAGGGATTTTTTTTTCCCCTTTTTTCTAGTTCTTCTTTCTAGCAATACAAACCCAAAGCCTTCCCAGTGAAAGTCTGCCTCACAGTAAAATTGCATTGTTTTCATTGAGGCTTAGCTGGGTGACCGCTGAGGTTTAGGAGGACTCTTCCAGTAGCTTCAGCATCTGGAGGACTGGGGCTATGCTGACAGGGGTAGCTATTTTTATAAGAGTTACTGTATGTATAGGGTTCAGGTTGATTAGTTGTGAATGCCTGCACTTCTCTTGGGGCTCCGTGGCATGGAGCAGGAGAAATGCAGTGATACTGTGCTGAAGGGATTCCACAAGTAAAGCACGGTGTCATTGCCAAAGTTTCTACAGTGGAAACACTTTAAATGCTAGGGCTTGCCAGTGAGGGTAAAAAAAAAAAAAAAAGATATTATCTGTTGGTGATACCACTCCTGAACAGAAATTAGAACTGGTTTGAACTGACTCTGCTAAGACCCAGCTGTGTGCATCCATTGCAGCTGTTTTGCATTCAACTTCTTCAGTTTAAGTTCACGAAGGGGCAACATCTTTCACTTTCTTGCTGACTGTGTTGATGTCCCACTCAAACTTGCGATGAGGTGCCTTGGGATTTTCACAAATTCAGCACCTTACAAGAGCAATGCCTCAAAGTAAAGTCTTACTCTTAATTAAGTTAAATCCCTTGATTGAAATCAATTGTGTTGAATTTTGGGCAGCTGTGATATGAAGTGGGTGGAAGGGAGTGAAAAAGGTGGCTCTTTGACAAGGTGCCCTAGCAACCTCTCAATGACAGTGCCTTCCTCCTGATTCCCAGATCTATTTTAATGTGGAAAAGCATTGCTATAGCGTGCAGAGGCTAACACTTTATTCTTTAGGGGGTTTCCTATGGCAAAGAGTGCCAGGGTATATGGCTCCTGACACTTGGAGGAGTTGCAGGATAGCCTGACCTTGTTCTTGCTCTGCAGCTGCATTAGTTAAAAGTATCAGCATTTTCCTCACTCTCTGTTTCCTGTCTCCCAACACCCAGTGGAAAAAAATAAACGACAACTAGCATGCTCTACTCACAGCAAAACAAATGTTATTTATTAGAGTCCTCATGTGGTCAGAGCATGTCTGACTGTAAAATAACTGGAGATTTTTCTGCTAACTGGAAGCATGATGCTCTGAGGCAATTTCCAGGCAGTGTATATTTTCAGCTAGGTTTTATTTACGTCAGTGTACAGATTTGCAATATCACTGTTTGCAAAGAGCGAGGCAGCGGTTGTTTTAGCTAAAAAGTACATTTTTTCCTTTTTTTTTTCTTCTTTTTTTTTTTTTTTCTTTTAAGGAAAAGTTTTCAAGTTGTGACTCAGTTCCCATGGTTTGAGATGATTTCGTGTTCAAAGAGGAGGACATAAGCCTCCTTGGTGGGCAGGTCACTCGCCGCCTGCCCTTGTGGCCAGCGCGGCTGGGGTGGTGGGAAGCGCGGTGCGCAAGTCAGGGAGGGTTTCTTTTTCCTCTGCTAATCACCCTCCCCTGTTGTAATTTGGCACGGGATGGAGGCAGATTCGTGTACTTGCTCTCCTATCTGAGCCAGCACATTTCAGAGGATAAATCTTTGCCGGACTTAATGGTCTCCCAAAGAGCTTAAATCCCTGAAGACTCTACTCTTCTGGGGTGGGGGATGATGGGCAGAGATGCAGGCAGAGGGCTGATTACAATGGAGGCCACTTCTAGCTCTTCCCCTACCACTAAGATCAGAAAAATCCTATGAAGGAAGGATGAGGAGGGGAAACCACAGAGCCACCTTCAGATGCTGAGCTGACTTTCCCCCCCTAAATCTGTGGGATTTTTTTTCCCTTTTACTGCAGGAAGGCATGCTTGGGTAGGGCTGAGCCTGTGTCATCCCAGATATCCTTTTCAGGACTGTGAGGACAGTGGCCTTTGCCAGCTGGGTGCGAAGGGAGATACCCTGTAGGACTCTGGTACCCTCTCGCCACCTCCTTCTGCTGAACATCTGGTGGGATTTTGGGGAGCTGCCTTAGGAACTTGCAGATGATATCAAACATGAAGCATCAAAACCACTTGGGTGTCAGAAAATATTTCTCTTTCTGTGTGTATTTTTCTTAATGCTTTTGTTCTTCTTGCAACTTCCATAATTTAGGGAAAATATAACAATCTGGAATGCATAATGCTTGGTTTAATATGGGAAAAGATATATATCAGTACAACATGGCTGGATAGATATTGTAGGAGAGCTCTCTTTATGTTTTAGTTCTTGCCTTTTCTGCATCTGTGGAGTGTCCTCACTGCTTTATTAAATTATTTACATTTTTCTGGTTTGCAAAAACTCAGGGAAAAGAGGAAGAAATTCTGAAACATCTTTGAGTTTGGGATTTCAAAGTTTCTTGAGAAAAGCAGCACTGCAGCCTTACAGAGCTAGGCAGAAAGGGACTGTATGGAACCAACAAACTGATACTTCCTAAAGATTGACTTGCCTAGGCTTGCCAATCCCTTTCACCAGGAATTCCTACATACATACACACAGTTGGCAACTTTAATTATTTATAATTTTGAAGCCACTGCATCTGTTTTCTTGTTTACTTGTAATTGAATCTCCTCGAGGACTTAAAAGCAAACAAAATGTAAAGCATGTAAAATGTGATTGTCCCGCTCTGCTCGGCATTGTTGCTGCCTCACCTTGAGTACTGTGTGCAGTTTTGGGCTCCTCAATATGAGAAAGATATAAAGCGATTAGAGAGCGTCCAAAGGAGGACAACAAACATGGTGAAGGGCCCTGAGGGGAAGCTGTATGAGAAGCAGCTGAGGTCACTTGGTCTGTTCAGCCTGCAGAAGAGGAGACTGAGGAGAGAGCTCATCGTGGTCTTCAACATCATCATGAGGGGAAGTGGAGGAGCAGATACTGATCTCTTCTCTGTGGTGACCAGTGACAGGAGTCGAGGAAATGGCATGAAGCTGGGTCAGGGAGGTTGGATGTCAGGAAAAAGTTCTTCAGGCAGAGGGTGGTTGAGCACTGGAACAGGTTCCCCAGGAAGTGGTCACAGCACCAAGCCTTTCTTAGTTCAAGAAGCATTTGGACAACTCTCTCAGGCACATGGTGTGATTCTTGGGGTGTCCTGTACAGAGCCAGGAGTTGGACTTGATGATCCTGATGGGTCGCTTCCAACTCAGCATATTCTATGATTTTACGAAAACTGGTTTGAAGCAAGTTTTGAGTTACTTCATAAGAAGGCACAGACATTGGTCTGGACAGGTGGGCAAAATGTGTTGAATTATTTACAAACTCCATTTTCAATAACAAATGAATGTAAAAAAGAAGTTGTTTGTTTCGTTTTGCTTTTCTTAAAGAAATAATTTTTGGTGGAAGCCATCTGTAAGGGTGTTCATCCCAAAGGAGATTTGTGTGACAACATTTTGAGGAAGCTGGAAACTGAAATTCAAGTGTGCAAGCAGAACCATGGAGAAGATGGACTCCCTCTGGTCAGCTAGAGTCTGATAAGCTGGAGTTATTTTCATGGCTTCTTTTCAGTGGTATTAGATGTGATGCTTTTCTCTACTGTGTGGCTACCTGAAAATTTCATATGGGGAAATTAAAACATTAAATATGTTAATACAGTATAAAATAAAGTCTTATTGTCCCAAGTGAGCATTAGCAGCATTTATGGATCTGCAAATAGTGTTCGTTTCTCTTCCACCATCCTAGTATCCCACTTGTTAAACAACTGCTTTTGATTTGTAGCCCTAAATTTACAGTTTAGGAGCCCGTATCTGAAATAACAAATTTGCCACTCACTACAAAACACTGAAAGAAAAACAGACCAGTGTGTAACTTGGACTCAGCAGCCACCAGCTGCACCTCATCTTTCTAGTCTTTAGTTGGCTTTTTTCTAAAAAAAAGAAAAAAAAAAAAAGGCGGGGACTTTTAAGAGTCAAGTTACACAACTCTCATTTTATTTTTAAAGTGAGTGGATTCCTTGTTGCGTTGTTGAGGATGATAAATTGATACCACATGTTGCTTCCAGACAAAAAGGACTCTGTACTGCAGTGGAAGCACTTGCAGCTGGTGTCTGAGTTAGTGGACAGACTCCACAAGGTAAACATGGCTTGGAAGAGGCTGAAACAGGCCCAGGGAGGGGGAATTTACTCCATTTTAAAGGCTCAAGCATTTGCTGCTGTTGCCTGACCGGGTCTGAGTGTTGAAATAACACGCAGTCCCAGCCTCCCTGGGAGACTGGTTCAGTTGTTTGTATCAAATGAAGGATACGGCACTTTGGAAATGTTTGAGTGTCCTCTCTGTCAGTTTACCTGTTTGCAGTCTTACAAAATATAAAGAGACAACACGTGGTAGGACATGGTAGCTGATCTCTGGGGGGTTTTTTGGTGAGCAAAATGTGGCTGAATCCCTCAAGGAGTACTAACTAAATAAAATGCGGTGCAGTGGATCAACATTTATTAAAGCTGAGACTGTGGCCTTGAATTTGGGGAAAGTTCTGTAACCCCTCATGTTGCTGCCCTGGCTACTATGGGCACCCAGCTCACCTCTTCTCCTGGTGCCGTCAGCCTAAGCCAAGGTAGGACAGCAGCCGCACTTGCCTGTAGCACTGCACTACCCTCTGCTCACACCAGTTCCTCCCTGCCTCATGTGTGTTCCTCCACCCTGGGTCTTCCTTGTCTCCACAGACAGTCCTTCTTCCCTGCAGGACCACTTTCCAAGGGGACTGGGACCCAGCTGTCTGGCCTCAGGGCAGTACATGATGCTCTTGATGTCATCTGCAGGAACCTCAGTCTTCTGGCTCTTAGCAGAGCGGATGGCATTCTTCAAGACCAGTATAAATAGTAACACTAATAAAGGGAGGAGCTCATCATATTTCTTTTCTGCTCTGCTTATGTACAGTCCATATGTTGTACCCATCGGTGGTATCTGAGCTGTCTGCAGCCTGGCTAGCATCTATCCCATGTACATATGGTCTCCAGGACAGATGATGGAAGTTCCTTTATAGATCTTTTAAAGTTTCTCATTGCATTTTGGCATGGAAAAATGTGTTATGATTCCATCATCATGGCCTGATTTATCTTCCACATAAATCAAAGACAAATCCCCATTATTTTCATCAGCAGTGGCTTCAAATGATAACCTGTATTTTCTTTGCTTCCCCACCTCCTTTGTGGTTTGTTGCATGGTCATATAATAGTAGTGCACATGGTTGTGAGCAACGATTGTCCCAAGATATTTTTCTGTAATTTAAACAGATAGGAATATTTTTTGACAGCTCAGAAAACAGGTAGAAAATACAGTTATTTCCATGCAGATTGCAGCCTGGTAGCACAGTGCAACAGCCTTTACTGATGTGAATTGTCAATCCCTGTGGCTTCTGCAGCAAAACTTGCATGTGATAGGATAATAGGATCCAGCTCTAATTTGATTTGGCAGAGCATCCAACAGAAGGAAAACCCAAGAAACTCAGATACTGTTGCTGAAGAGGTTAGCGGGGGAGGTTACGTGAAAGAAGTGGGTTTTAAGGCAGTGTTTGAGCAGAGGGTGGATATGGGGTACACAAAAATAAATTGGCCCATAATTACACTTAAGAAAACAATCTTCCTACAGAAGAAAAGCAAAATAAAACAGAAGCAGGAGTATAAGTGGCATAGTGCTTAATGTAAAGGAAAACAAACTGCTTGGATTTTTTATAACCACCAATTTTCAATGCAAAAGGATTATTACATTCCTTTATTACTTGTGTAAAACCAACACTGAGCAAAAGATATAATAAGAAGAAAATTACACACGTGCACATACATATCCACACATGCAGGAGTCCTCATTCTGAAAGGTGCCTCCGTCTCACAGTTTTACCATTTAGGATTTTTCATGGTTTTAGGCCAAATAGTTTCATACTATGGATACCACCATCAGAAATAAGCTCTTTAATGAGAATACTACAGGCTGAAAACTGTTAGCTGCTGGCATTTTGGCTGAATGTTTTTATATCTGAAGCTGTGTGTGGCACACTGTGTATGCCACCTTGGGTGTTTCTTTTCTGTGTTTTCTAAGATTTATTTTTCATTAGCAAAAATCCCAATGCTGTGTATGCTTATACCCAGCATTTTTAGGTGGGGAACAGCATGGTTTATGTAGCTCTTGTGTGGCTTGGGGTGGTGGTCTAGCTCTGATTGTCCTCATCCTGCTGCCAGCTCTTTCTAAGGAGAGATCCCCATGCAGATGTTTTCACATGTGTTTGTCCATGAAAGTTACGGGGAATGGATGTGAGAGCTACCTGCATTGATGCAGTCCAAGCTGGAATATCAACAAAGGTTATTTAAAAAACAAAAACAAAAACAGTTCTTCAGCCAGTTTTACAGGGAGAAACCTGAGGAAGTAAGCAATGGTGCCTAGTTATTAGAAGTTAGACTGTTGCCAGACTCAACATATAGTTAAAATGTCATCAGTTAAACAATAAAAAGCTCTTTCCTTCTTTAGACTGAAGAGCTATTGTGGTGTGACTCAATCCACCATATTCTGATGGGATGATAGTGCCGCAGAAATGGACAAGTTTATAGCTGAGGCACTGACCCAAACTTTTCTCGAGCACGTCAGCAGAGTCTGATCTGCTGCTTTGTGTAAATTGTTTAAAACATAGTAGTTGCTATTTTGAACCATGGTCCGTATGATTTCTCTTCTCATTAAGTGATAATCACAACCACGTCCGCTGTCTGCATGTGAGAAGAACTTCAGGCGTGTTTTCCATTTCGCAATCTGACAAAAACCACAACACTCAACAATGGGGGAAAAAAAAGGCATTTTATCCTGGAAAGAATTATTTTAAAAAATGCTAGGCTGTATTTCTGTGTACATCAAATATATCTCCAGTTTACTGATGTCAAGCATCCATTTATCCTAAGGATGCAAATGTTGAAGCACTTGTGAGTGACTTGTTTGCCCATTTAAATCTGGAATTTCTCCAGTGTTTTGTAAATGAAGGACACTTTTCCCAGATGGTTTAATGATGCTATGGTCCTGTTGACTTCATGTTTTTAAAGGATAGGACAAATGTGATTTTATCCTTTTCATAGGTATACCTGGTAATTGCCCAAATTTAACAAAAAAGAGTGCTGCAACTCTTTGAACTTGGAGGAATAGCACAGGGGTTTTTTCAAAGGAATGGTAGGATAGCTCCAAAATTTTTTTACTTCCTCATTGGAAAAAAACGCTTGTTTACCAAACCTGGAAGCATTCACACTAACAAATACTGTGTGCTTTTCCTTTCTTTGATCCATGTTTTAAGCACAAGATGAGCAGGATGCCTGGACTGGGATTTTCATCTCAGTTATTCTGGTTTAAACCTAGTGCCATTTCACTAGGGGTACCGTGAACTGGTTTTCTCAGCTTCTTTCTCATTCTGAGGTGATTATCATCGGTTTGAGGCAATGTGGTTTTTGAATGGTAGATGTTGCTGACTAGTGCAGGCGGGCAGAATGAGAGAGCAGACTGTATGCAGGCTCCTCGGAGAGTACTGTATTTTGTAGCATCCTGTACAGCATGGAATATCTGACTGTGTACAGCAGCTTTATACAACTCTGTATCCAGCAGCTTACAGGAACAGGGATATCGTTGCATACTGTGTCACATCATGTTTTGAATACTGTGATGATACTATAGTGAGGGGACAGCTGGCCAGCTACTGAAGTACAGGCATAATTCTGGTGCCTCTAATCAAGAGACAGAGTACATCTTAGTCATCACAGAGTGCCTGTGGGAGAGGAGCAACAGCACTTGCAGTTTTCTCAAGAATCATTGTAACAAGTATACAGCACACGTGCCCATGAAGAATTAAAAAGACATTTGCAGAGGCTGTGATGAGTGTGACTATCCCTCCAGCCAGATTTTTGCTGTGCCTTTTCAGTTTTTATTTCAAGGAACTTATGGCAAGATTACTGATAGCATAGAGGTTTGTCCTGAGTCAAAAGCAAGGGAGAAACATCTATGTCTGTGCTAGCAGGAATAGAGCTGTGTCACACTCTTTTCCTTAGGATGTAGCTTTTAGGGGTGTAGAGATGGGCACCAGGAATGCACAGCTAGTTCAAGCTTGGGGAGTGCTTTACGGCAGCATGCTGGCATGCCACAGTCACACTCCAGTCCTCCTGTATCCAGCACTCTAGAAATCCCTGGAGATATCCAGAAGGGTCCAACGCTTTTATTCATGGTGCTTTTTTCATGGGATGTTGGTTTAATGATTGAGATTTGGGTCATAAAAGAAGTGAGGTGCTGGTCTTGATGTTTTGTTTTGTTCCTTCCCTGCAGAATTCGATCCGGCACAACTTGTCACTCCACAGCCGATTCGTCAGGGTGCAGAATGAAGGCACTGGGAAAAGCTCTTGGTGGATGATCAATCCAGATGGTGGAAAAGGCGGCAAGGCACCCCGGAGACGTGCTGTGTCCATGGACAACAGCAACAAGTACACCAAGAGCAGAGGGCGGGCGGCTAAGAAAAAGGCAGCCCTGCAGAACGCCCAGGAGACGAATGAGGACAGCCCTTCTCAGCTCTCCAAGTGGCCAGGGAGTCCCACATCCCGCAGCAGTGATGAGCTGGATGCATGGACAGATTTTCGCTCCCGTACAAATTCAAATGCCAGTACGATCAGTGGCCGCTTGTCACCAATTTTGGCAAGCACCGAACTAGATGATGTTCAAGATGACGATGCTCCACTTTCTCCCATGCTGTACAGTAGTCCATCGAGCTTGTCCCCATCAGTGAACAAACCATGTACTGTGGAGTTGCCTAGGTTGACTGATATGGCTGGGACAATGAACTTGAATGATGGACTGACAGATAACCTCATGGATGATCTCTTGGATAATATAACACTCCCTCCCTCCCAGCAGTCACCCACAGGAGGGATAATGCAGAGAAGCTCCAGTTTTCCTTATGGTTCCAAAGGTTCAGGGCTGGGTTCACCATCTAGTAGTTTCAACAACGCTGTGTTCGGGCCATCGTCCCTGAATTCCCTTCGCCAGTCGCCCATGCAGACAATTCAGGAGAACAAGCAGGCCACCTTCTCTTCCATTTCTCATTACAACAACCAGACGCTGCAGGATCTTCTCGCCTCTGATGCACTTAGTCACAGTGATGTCATGATGACACAGTCTGACCCACTCATGTCACAAGCCAGCACAGCTGTGTCTGCCCAGAATTCCCGCAGAAATATAATGCTCCGCAACGACCCCATGATGTCGTTTGCTGCACAGTCCAGCCAGGGCGGTCTGGTCAATCAGAACCTATCCCATCACCAGCACCAGTCCCACAACTCTTCTCTTAGTGGCAGCCGTGCCTTGTCCAATTCCATCAGTAACATAGGCTTAAGTGACTCCAGCAGCTTGGGATCCACCAAACATCAGCAGTCACCTGTCAATCAGTCTATGCAAACACTTTCTGACCCGCTGTCAGGCTCCTCTTTGTACTCTTCTAGTGTGAACCTCCCGGTCATGGGACATGAGAAATTCCCAAGTGACTTGGATCTGGATATTTTCAATGGGAGCCTGGAGTGTGACATGGAGTCCATTATCCGCAGTGAACTCATGGATGCCGATGGGCTGGATTTTAACTTTGATTCCCTCATCTCAGCTCAGAATGTTGTCAGTCTGAATGTGGGGAACTTCACTGGTGCTAAACAGGCTTCATCACAGAGTTGGGTACCAGGCTGAAGGATCTTTGAGAGCAGGGAAAATGGGCAAACAGGTCAGTGCCCCATAGATGTGGTAAAATAATTGGTTCCTTAGTTTTATTGGAGTTCGCACAAAACCCTTAATAGTTAGTGCACACTAATAATATTCATTTGGCTTGTGATGGCTTGCTCTGTGTTTGTATGCAACAGGCACGACCAAGAAACGTGGAGATGTGGAGGGAAATGAGGCTAAGCTATAAAAGCTGTTCGACTGCAACACTGTCAGGACGCATCTGAGGCTTAGCGTCCTTCTTAATTTAGGCATGAGAAATGTTAATGACAAATCAGGCAAACCAAGGTGGAATATTTGTGGGTTTTAGGAGTCACAGAGCTCTAACTCATCTTCTTTGAAGTCGCAACAGATGGATTCTTTCTTGCAGCCGATGCCAGATGTAGCCAAGCTGTGTTACACTGGGATGGGGCGAGGGGCTCCGCAGTCAGTGGAGCAGTGTTGCTGCAGGGGAGGAAGAAGAGTGTCTTTGCAAGATCAGTGCACTCACTGGGGATTGGGTGTGTGGGACAGATCTAGACAGAATCGGAGTTGTACTGCTGCTCTGGTAGAGTAACGCTAGCAAAGCTGTTTGTTTGTTTTTTTAAATTGTACTTCTTGGGGGAAAAAAAAGGAGCAAATGGAGGAATTATATATTGGAATAGCAAAGGTGAGATCCTGGTCTCAGGAATGTCCTGGGTTTTATGTTTTAGGTAAGCAAAAATTGTTGCACTCCTTCCCCTCTGACGAGGGTAGATGTAATTTTCTTTTGGACTCCAGGAAAACAGTATCTGTAGGTTTGGGTTCTGGCATAGGTGCTTTTTAAATGTTAGCCTCTTCAGATTAATTTTTTTTTCCAGATTGATCCATTCTTTTCCATTGCTTATTTTCCACAGCTGGGGGCATTTGAACTTGTAAACATTGTTTCTGTCATCCTTCTGTGATTCTGCAGGCTCCTGCCCATACCTCTGCCTGCTCACGTGTACATGCTCCCTGACTCACAGGGCAGGTGCCACACAAAGTGCCCTTTCTCCTTTGTTTATTTATCAGTATAAGGGAGTAGATTTCAAAATACAGTAGAATAAAAGTTTAGCTAAAAAATTATTGAAAGTGTTCTATTAACTTTAAAATAGTATGTAGAGTATTTCAGTGGTGAGGTTATACAAGGCATTCATTCAGTTTGAAGCTTACTTCCAGTTTTCTTATTTTCCAGATGAAGGATGGAAAGGAGGAGTTGGTGTCATTTGAGTTTGCAATGCATAATTTGCCCCTTTCATCTTTTAATTGTGTTTTTGGGCACTGTTTCACAGTTAGATGTTCAAGGGGAAGCTTTGTGGTATGTGAACAGCAGTGGTGAACCTCCCGAATGCTTTCCTGTTTCCTGTGTGTACGGAGAACCTCAGGAGACACGTGCTGTGACCTGCTGTCTGTGAGGGAGAACGAGACTGCCCAGGCATCCTCCTTGCAGTCGATCTGCAAAGTTGCCGTCCTCTGATGGAGTGGTTAGTTTGCACAGTCCTTTCTGTGTCAGTAGAAGGATTTCCTCTGGTTCTTGCACATCTCACTCAAAGTGAGAGCTTTGCAGTGCATGGCCAGAAGGTGGGCTGCAGAGATGGGCTGTAGAGGACACCGTATCCTGCTGACCCTGTGTGAGATGGCAACTTGGCAAGTTCAGGGCCACAGCTGAATTTTGGGTTTTCTTTATTTCCAGTGATGGAGAATTTAGGAAAGTAAAGGAGGAAAAAAAGATAATTGTCTTGAGAACCAGGATGCAAAAATTTGCAGAAAGTCATGCTTTCTGACGAGTTCTCTCTTCTTCTGGATTTAAAAACCTTCTTTGCATGATGTAAAAAAAAAAGGCTCTAGGAACTTTATTGCTGTGAAACATCCAGCAGTACAGTCAAATGGGGCCTGAAAAATAGATGTTATTGACAGTTTTGCTTGACACAGGCAAATAGGGCAGCCTCCTGCTTCCACAGCTTCATTTGCTGTGTGTAGGTAGAAGCTGCCGCAGGGGGACTTGCCTATGCAGCACAGAGACACACCACCCCACCTCCTCACTGACGCTCCCTGATGCCTCTTCACCCCGGCCTCTGGCATTCACAGAAAGCATAGCTGCCATGATCTTTTTCAGGCTGCTCCCTCCGAATAAAGGAACTGACACATCTGTGTGAGCGGAGTCTCATTGCAGAGGACAGATTTATTAACGAGACAGCTCTCCTCAGCGGATTACTGTCCAGTCATCTGTGGAAGCCTTTCTCCCTCTCTCTGACAAGTGGACCGGCTGCTGTGGGGTGCCTCTGGTATCAGGTGCAAGTGCAGATGATTTCTGCTGAGCTGGTTCATCATGCACCCTTCCTCATCTGTTAAGCAGCGCTGTTTGAGAGAATGCCTCCCTACGAGCATCTCATATTTTGATAGGGACTCCTTGCATGACATCAGATGCAATCGTTCTGAACTGCTGTTCTCTGTTACTTTCTCCACTGTAGCAATAGGAACCCCTGAATTAAAATCTTCTCTCAGCAATGTTCATGACCCCGGTAATGAATCTTACAGGCTCTGAAGACTGGGGAATGCTTTCAGCAAAACAGCCTGGTGATTGCTCATGCTAAATCCGTTTCACAAGGGCAGCCAGGTGTGTTTTGCAGGCAGGCAGAAGCAGTTACAATGGATTAGTGGCATACCTGGGAATAGTCTGCGTTGTGTTTTCTATGAAAAATAAGAGAAACGTTGGAATAAGTTTTCAGGAAGAAAAGAAAGAAGGCAAATACATAGGTATTTAATTTATACATACTGTAGGTATAGAGGGAGATTTACTTTGGAAGGAAATCAACTACAGTTTCTTCATTGGGGAATTAAAAAACCCCTGCAGGTGATGCCACCGTTGCAAGTTAGTGGCTTTGCACATTTGCTGTACACAAGCCCATGCATTGTCTGTGGAGAGAGCCCCACCCAATCCCACCACACTGGCCTGTGCCCATGAGGCTGGCCATGCCCAGCCTTTCAGAGGGCTCTCTTGATGCATATAAATGAATTTGGTTTTGTTTTTTTTTTTTTTCTCTTACAAGAAGAAAAGGAGAAAATCAATACATTTCTTTCTTGCTTTATGCACTCAGCCATAATTTTCTCCTCTTACACTGCCTGGGGCTTCTGTTCCTCTATCTCTACCTCCTTCTCAAGAGCACTGGATAATGTCCTCTGCTCACTCATATAATCATCACTTAGGTATTTCAACTTGTTTATCAATAAATAAAGACATCACTATTCCCTCACCTGTCTCTAGAATACCTTTTATTTTGAAATTATGGGGTCTTTCTTCTAGTCTGGTGTTCTCACAGCTCTGCACTTTGCTCTGGGGTCCTTCTCAGCTGACAGGTTCAAAAGGACTTGGTTTTTGCCAAAGAGTAGTCCCAAACAGAACATCAGGGGAGACTATTCAGGACATTTGCTACTGCCTGGAAGGTCAGGAGCTGGTGAAAAATTACCACTTGGGCAAACATTTTCTCCAGCATCAAAACCCATCCAAGAGGTTGTTTTTGGCTGGATAGTTTCAGTGATCCAGTTTACAATGGCACTGTGCAGCCATTGATGCTGGCAGGATTGGGCATGGGGTGGAGAATGGCTCGGCACAAGCAGGAACTTCTTGAGCTGGTGTCACCATCTGAAAAACTCATCTAAACTGCATCTTTTGAGAGAGATTTCAATGTGCCATTTAAATGGCAGGATGCCTCTAGGCTCTGTAACAGAGCTGTGCTGGAGTCACGTCGGCTTGTTTGAAAATTACATGTAAAATACTTGACAGATCAGTTAAAGTCACTCATTTTCCCCTAATATCATATAGGTCCCACATCATCTTACTGCAGCAGTAGAGTGCTGCAAATAGCAACATCAATAGCACATCGTTCACACAATTTGATGATTAACATCTCTGATTAAAAAAAAATCTTACGAAACCTAGCAAAATGCCTGTTCATATTTCATTAGTCTATATCAGCTTGAACTACTTGCCAATTTGTTAATTGGTGTTCAACCTGTTTCTGGGTACAATTCATGCCAAAGATGAATAGGTCTGAGGATGACTTAATATTTACAACACCATCTTAAAAGTGAAAATAGTTAGTCAAAGGTATCCATTTGGATGGAGTTTTAAATCAGAGAGTTCTGTACCATATGCCACAAAGAAGATGATTTTTGTTTTCTACCAGAAGTCCTCTGCCCATGAAAGCTGTAATGCAAAAATCAGAATTGGTGGACCACTTGCCTGAGGACATTGACTGCCTCAGGACCATAGCTGCCGCTCTTACTTTCAAAAATGAGGTCTTAGGGGTAGGGCTGGCAGGTTTCTTACACAAACCCAAGTTGGGGCTGGCTGCCTGTAAAATATCTAAAGGAAATTCAAGAGCAGCAAATTCTTCTGCTCCATTTCTAATAGGTTAGTGGTTAAAGTGGTGGTTCTTGTAACATTTAAGTGTTGTTTCTACCAGTGCAAGTTTTGAAAGGTGGTTTTGTGACTAGTTGAACACCACACATGCCAAGTTTGGTCTTTGAACAAAAATATGTATGTAGAAAATGTGTTTTGTGAGGAACAGGGATCCCTTTAACTCCGGGGAGGCCCTCCTTGCTCCCCAAGCACACATCAGTGGCAGAGGACCAAACTCCATGCTTGTGGCTGCTGGGGAAGAGAAGAAGGGAAAGCTGGGCGAGCCCCACTGGGGCTGCCCCCCATGCAGGCCCACTGTAGCCCATCAAAGCCCCTTGCACGCAGAGGCCAGTCCTGTGCTTGCAGGGATGCTGTGGCTTTGGCTGTGTGAAGGCAGCAGGAGCTGACACAATGAATTGCTCACTCATTCTGGGAGTAGGGCTTTTTGGGTTTGGTGTTTTTTTAATCTGGGTTTATGTTTGGGGGTTTTATTAACCCAGGGCAAAGGTCTGTAAAAGCCAGGATTGCCTCCACAGGTTTGTGTTGTGAGTGTACAGCAGCTGAAGCCAGGACAGTGGTCTGATCCTGTGGCTTGGGTGTTCTTCTGTTGGTGTTTTGTAGATGTATTTTTTAGTACCTCATGCTTTGTCATGTGATTCAGCAGCAATAATTAGGCAGAAACTTGCTGTCCCTGCAGATGCCAAGATTACAGGATGACATACTCTCACCAGATGACAGCACAAACTGATATTTTTAGAACAGCCCGCATCAACTGGTCTCCCCAGTGCTTTCCTCCTTGGATCAGCAGTGCGCAGATTTTATTACAGAATGAGTCTTTGCAAATTGTCTTTCTCATGTGAATGAGCCATAATGATTGTTTAGAGCTGCAGATCAGTGTTGGTCCCCAGATATGCTGTTGCCTGATAGCTGGGCTGGTTACAGGTGGTTTTTCTTATTTTCTTTCCTTCTTCTGAGCCAGATTTTTAAACAGCCCCCATGATAGCGTATTGTCTTGAAGAAGTGCGTAATGAGAGATCCTTTTTAGAAGCAAAGCGTCAGGCAGCTGAGGAAAGGTTGCGATCTTTTTTTTCATAGCAATTTGGCACTCAGCCAAGGTGATGAACTGACAGCCGGAGAGGTTTAAGTCTTGTGTTGGTGACAGCCAAAAAGCACAGGTATAGCGTGGGTGGTGGAAGCACATGTATTTGAGTAGTGCTGTACGTTAATAGCAAGGCTTTCCGTCCCTTCCGGCCTGGGGAGGGAGGGTGAAGGAAGGATGCTGATGCAATGCCACCCTCGGCTCCTGGTGCCTAGGGTGAAGAACCTCTGGCAAGATGTTCCCATCAGCATGGTCCCTGATTGAGTCCCTAATGGTTTGGGGGACATGGAGCCCTTTACATCAGGTACCTGTAGTAGGGTGGTGGGAATGCTCTGCTTTGGTCCAGTCTTCGGGGGCTGTTTAATCAGCTTTTCCACTCAGATTACCACACAGGGTGGCAGTTATTGGAGTCTGGCAGAGTGGACATCTGCTGAGCAGTAATCATACAGAGACACAGCTCAGCTAACAGAAGCTGCTGTGCAGCCACAGTTGTCTGCCATTACTCCAGGAAAAAAGCCACTTTTCCCAGATGATGCTGTGGAGAATGGCTTGCGTTTAATGCACTTTTACAGCTGAGCTGAATATCTTGCCCATTGTTCTTCCCTTGTGCTGCCTGCTTCTCCTGGCTTTTATAGGTAATTCATTTCATACAAATGTGGATAAAATCTAGTTTTGAGGAAGGACTTTCTCTCTCTTGCCTTTTCTGCCACTTGTAAGTCATGATAGAGGATGTTCTGTCTTAAATCAACATGGTGGAAATCCTCTGGTGTGAGTATTATTGGCCTGACATTTTCAACTTACTGCAGAGGAAAATAAGAAGACTCCATAGCAGGGAAGATGTTTTTAAAATAGACTTGGCACCTGGCAAAGAAAAAAAAAACCTCTCTGTGAGGACATTCAGACTAATGGGTACATAGCATGTTTCCATAGCACTGTAAACCCATAATTCAGGATATTTCCAGCCATGCAGGTACCTTTCACTCTAAAATGTGACTCTCATTCTTCAGATTCAAAAGTGCAAGCAAAATCCTGCTCTGGTCTTGCACAGGTACAGTAGTTATACATCTTTTCATGGTCTGCAGTAGACATCTCCTTCCCAGTGCTCCAGAGTGTCTAAAGAAAGCATCATTATTCCAGCTGATGGGCTTTATCCCTAACAGAAGATGTATTTTGCAAGCATTTTTGGCCTTCTTCCTCTAGTCCAGCAGCATCCTGCCTAAAATGTGCTGTGTGGAACACCCAGGCTGATGTTCTCAGTCAGTGGCAGTGTCACCCATAACTGGCAGGATTTCCACCCCACTTCTCAGGCTGCTGAACAAAAGGCAGGAGATAAAATCTACTAAAAGGCTGTCAAGTAAGAAGCCTGATGATCTTATGGAGAGAAGTAGTCCTGTGCCTAAACCCTTCTGTGTTGGCCAGGGCAGAGGATAGAATCCAGCCCGACATAGTGGTTCTCGACAGCAGTTGTTGTATCAGCAGTGCTTGTGCTTAGTGTTTCCTTTTCAAGAGTAAGAGGGGTAGAAGGGACCTTACTCACCTTTGAGGGTAAAATGAACTGCCCAGAGGAGTAGTGGACTCTCCCATGCTGGAAATATTTCATACTTGACAGGGTCCTGAATAACCTAATCTGAGGCCTTGCCTTCAACAGAAAGTTGAACCAGATGATGCCGAGTCCCTTCCAGCCTGGACTTTTCTATTAGACACTTAAGGTTTACACAAATGTGTAAACCTATGTAGTCGCCTATGTGACTACCAGCACAGCAACACTTTAGCTCCCATTAAGTTCGAGTTCTTTGCTGGTGTTCTTCCTCTTTCCATTCTTCTCCCTCACTCTCTGCCCCCAGTTCTGATCTGGAAAAGATCTATTTTTACAAGTAGAACTTAAAGAGAAAATGTGAAGTTGCAACTGCCTGAAAGTTCAGGAAATAAAGCGCATGAAGTTGCCAGCTTTTTTTTGTCCTTCAGCTTCATCCCGACCTCAGAGTTGTCTCTCAGCAAAGAGCTATCCTAGTGCAGCATGTGCTAAGCCTGTGGGGTGTCACTGTAGCATACCTCCTGTGGCATCAGGATTCCTAATTTTTATTGTGCTTGAACAAAATAAATCTCATGCTTCAGTTTTGTCACTATAGAAGGACTGACCACAGTAGTTATCATCCTTAGTTGTTTCTAAACAAATACTGTGTATTTTTCAGTCTTGAGCTGAGAAACCTCAGGCAGAACATTAACTGCTAACCACACATAGTCAAGTCTTGCTTTTTGAACCTCCCCCCATTTTGGAGTAGAAGCTCTACTGCTGGAGGCAATGACAAATCAAAGGGCAGAGGCACCAGAATGAATACACATCTGTCACTGAAGGACACAAGTTTCCTTGAAAATGTTTGCATCCCAACTGTCAGGACAGTAAAAGTAGTTACTGGGATTTCCTGTCCCTGGAGAATCACTGCAAAGTGGTACCCAGGGAAAACACGTTTTGCAGACCTCTAAATGGTGATATTTTTCAAGATGCGATCCACTCAACAAGCCTTCCAGCCAAATCAGGAGATCCTTGGTAGGCTGCCATCCAGAGGAGCTGTGTGTTGGTAGTGCAGTTTCTCATACCGTAATTATGTAAAGGAGCACATAACTTTTAACAGAAAACTGTGCTGATTGTTACATTAGCCCACTGATAAACTAGAGCATGTTATCTGTGCCTCACTCTGGGTAGCATCAATGTATCACCTTTCTGAAATTTCTGAAGAAATTTCCAGCCTACATAATTGGCACCATTGGGAATCAAAGGAGAAAGTAACAGGCAGCAAATGATCCTTCAGAGCTGCTCTGATGGTGCACAAGTTGGCATGGGGCTTGGCAGACAGCCGTCCAGTTAAGTCGTGGAGTGATGTGAGACAGAGGAGAGGAAATGTTGCTGGAGGGAAATCACAACCAACAGCTTGGCCACACAGTAAAGCGAGAGTAGCATTTGTAACTGGTCAGTAGCAAGGGTAAAGGATGGGAAGGCAGAGAAGAGGGCAGAAGAAAGGGACATCTCATCTCCTGCATGCTTGTTTGCAAGCAATTATGCAAACCTTTTAGCAGGGCCTGTTGCAATAGGACAAGGGGTAATGGTTTTAAACTAAGACAGGGTAGGTTTGGATTAGATATAAGGAAGAAGTTTTTTACAATGACGGTGGTAAAACACCAGAACCGATTGCCCAGTAAGGTTGTGGATGCCCCGTCTCTGGAAATGTTCAACGTTGGATGAATGTATGAGCAACCTGATCTGGTTGAAAATGTTCCTGCTCACTGCAGGGGTGTTGGACTAGATGATCTTTAAGGTCCCTACCAGCCCAAACCACTCTGTGATTCTATAATAAATGGAGATGTAACTGGAGCACTTGCTTCCCTGCCTTGATAGTGTTTTCATTGCTATGAAGCAGCAGGCTGCTAACTCAGGGTAAACACAGGCTTTTTGTGGTGAGAGAGAAAGCAAGAGTCTGTGAGTCTATTACAGACTTTAACAGGGTAATTCGAAGACAGGCAGGTTAAGACTTTGGTCTGTTTCTTTTTTTATCCATTTGCAAAGTCCATGTAAATAGAGCTGTGAAAATGGAACATGGTTTGGTTTGCTATTAGCAAATTTTGCCTCAACTGTGCGTCTGTCTCCTAAATGTTGTCACTGTCAAAGGACAGGTGTCCTCAGGAAAAAATATCAGGCAGTGCCACTTCCACAAAGATGCTCATATTCATTCATCCTCCAGTTTTTTCTCGTCACTTCGTTTCATAGTACAATATTTCACATAGATTTTTACCGTAAATGTTAAACAGTACTCTGGTACTTCATCGGGAGTTTCTGTACTTGTTTACTTTTAATTAACAACTTTATTCAAAGTCAGCAAAACTTCTCACTTGTGCCAAAGTTCAGCCCATGCTCGCATAACTGGTGGATGCATGAGAGGAGCTGACTTGCTGGGCTGCAGCGTTTGGGACCCTTTTTGCCTTTAAAGGAGGTTGTGCTTTGGAAAGTCACTAATTTCCAGCCCCCTCTGGTGCTAAGGCTTTAAGAGGTAGAGGCACTTGTTTCAGCTGCATACGAGCCACTAGCCAGGTTTTACTGGGGGCTACCAGGCCTATCTGGGTGTCTTCTGCTGACCTTGTTACAACCATCAGGACACACTTACCAAATGGAGTCCTTGCCAGGCAGTCACATTAACGAATGGCCAGCGTTAATTTGCCCTTTGAAAATGAAGAAATCAATATGTTGATCCAGTTGGAAATCCCTTTATTCACAAAACAGTCTACCCCAAACCCCTCCACGTAATTAAGGCTAAAGCCAAATTTTGTTTGGGTGAAACATGCAATCTGTCTGCTCCCTAAGCTGTGCTGAATGAAGTTCTCCCCTAATGGCACAGGGAGCAGCTGTCACACTGTTGCTCTAATAACTGTGAGCCAAAATGATTAAATTTCCATCAATCATTTAGCATTATCAGAATAGGTCATTTTAATAAAATGTTATCATAGGATCAGTGCCTGGCACCTTAGAAAGGAGACAGTCTTTGAGTGATCCTCCTTTCAGGAGATGCCAGTCCAGATTAAACCAGCAGTTACACTAAATCCACCATTTTTCATGAGGGTGCCTGATAGCAGGATCTCTTGAGAGTAAAGACATTCCTGCAATCAATTCAATGGCTTTTAGGTTTCAGCCATTGTTCCATTGTTCTTGCACTGTATAAAAAAATAATGGATCGTTCATTTTGGGGAAAATCCTTAACGGGTAGTAAGTGGTGTGAGGGGCCAAGCCCTGTTTTCAGAAGCTATTTCAGGGCCAGAAGTTACATGGCAGCATGTCTACCAATTGGGCTTTCTGAAGATCTGACAGGATTTCATGGGAATGTTTAAATGTCCATACTTTCCAAAAGCCTACTTGGTGCCTTCCTGTATCTTTAAGCCACCTTTAAAACTCTGTTCCCTTGGCCCCCTCGGTTGAAATGTTCATCTGTTTTCAGAGTTTTACCTGCTTATAATGTCCCTTCATAGTCATCTCCATTCTGGATCCAAGGTGTCTTTGCAGTGTCTCTCCCTCTGCAGAGAAGTTTCATGGCTACAGAATAAGATGGACCCTAACCTTGTTTTTAAAGCCAGATGGACCCTGTCTGTCGATGGTGTATTGTGTGAGCAGGAAGATGGAGAACTCCAAAGTCCACACTGAAATTCATGGCTCCTCAATGCTTCTTTTGAGCCTCTCCCGCAAGGCTGGCTGTTGATGTCAAACACTGACAGAAGATTTATCCAGCCTTTTGGTGATGCTGAGAAAGGGTGATCATGAAAAATGGAGAAAAGCTGGAGGATTCTTCCATATTTCACCTGCAAATACGCTTAACAAATAAACAATGCACTGGGTTTCTGTAAATCAGATTTGGCCATCATTTTTCTTTGGAGAGAGGGTTTTTTCTTCTCTGTTTGGGAGCAGCTAAATCAGCAACAAAACACTCAAACCTTGGCAAAGGAGAAGCATTTTCAGGCAGGATCACAGTGTAACATATCCCTTGCTGTATGTTTGAAGCTTCTGGGTGCAAACAAATCTAAATTGCTTGTCAGTGTAAGCTGTTGTTGGGTTTGGATGTGTGCTTGGTTGCCTTTTTTGTTGTGCTTTTTTCCTATATGCAGTAGTCTCACTGTCTTTTCTTTTTCTTTTTCCTCTCCAGGCCCTCAAACTGACACGAGATGTAGAGAGAGAACCCTTTGCCAAATCTGCTGTCAGCAAGTGGACAGTGATACTGTTTACAGCTTACAACCTTTGTGAACCCTGCATTATTTTCCTAAAGAAGCAGACTGTTAATAGGTCCCTGACTGGAGTGAAGATCCTACTTCTTTTTTTTTTTTCCCTCCTCTTTTTTTTTCCTCCTTTTGTTGGAAATTGAACTCATTCTGAAGTATGCAAAATCTTCCTTTTCTGGGATGGCCAAGCACCTGCTGTGGAGACAATGTTCAGCACCATCCTGTTGAGAACACACTGTGTAGCCTTTACAGTAGTTACTTGTCAATGAGTATGTGGTGTTTCAATATATTAATGGTTTATGGGATGTTTTAAGTTGGTTTTCTTTTTGGAGGTTTTCCCCATCTGCCCAGCCTCCCCCCTACAACCTCCAGTTTGATTTCTTTAGATCTTATTGACCATTTTTGCTTTCTCACCCTGGGGAATTTGAAGTACTGTGCACACGCAAGGAAATGATCCTAACCCAACACTGCTCAGGTGTCAGGGTTTTTGAATATACAGCGTTTGTTAGACCGATCAACTGGCTGAATTCCAGAGAGAGGGGATGCGCGTGGCCTGTTGTTTGTTGAGTTGGTTTGTTTGTTTCTTTTTTATTCTTTCCTTAAATTTAATGGTACACCCCTGCCTTCCATAAGTGTCAAACCAGAGCTGATTGCAAAATGAAGGAAGATGGTGGGTTTGCCTCTTGGCTCATGAGGATGGCCTGACAGCGGGTGCCGTTGCCCTCACGTGCACCAAGGCAGGAGCCCATGTTCTGCCCAATGGAGCAGGCTTCCCTCCTGCCTTATGTCTGTAAGGCTGCTCCTACTGCCACAGTGAGCTGGTGACAAGTTATGGGCTGAGCTGCCAGACAAGGTGAACATAGCCACCTGTAGAGATGCATTTGAAAAAGCAAAAAAGTAAGGGAAATGTAGCAGCTGGGCATCAGCAGGTGACTTGCAGTGACAGTGCCAGGAACTGAGGCACAGGTCATTGCAGGGTGTGTTACTGCATCAGTGATCCTTTTTTTTGTTGTTGTTGTTGTTGTTTTAGACATATCCTTGATTATTTTTTCCTTCTCATTATGTATAATCCGTTGTGGCAGAAGAAGCAGGAGTGGGAATGGCAATGTGACAGTATCATACAAATGGCTTTTTCATGTGAGCATAGATTGTATCAAGACAAATGACACTGAAAGACAAGGCAGTTTTATATATTTTGCTTCTAAGATTTTCTTTTATAAAATGAATAATAATTAATAATAATAATGAATAAAAGGTATGGTGCTGTATAGATCCTCTCTATAATCTGGAAAGTTTGATTACTTTTTATTAGTATCTTGGGGGGAAAGGGATACAAAAAAAAGAGGGGAAAACACCAGTGGTACATAGGAACTCAATATGAAGAGGTTCTGAACAGGACAGTGTATACATAATTCTCCAAAGTGATATATGAAGTTTTTTTTTTCTTTGCATAAAAGCATTATGCATATAAATATATAAATATATTTTATTATGTACAGAAATGGATCATTATGCATGGATGTTAGGAAAACAAACTAGCATTTTAACCCAAAGTCTCAGTGCATGAGTTCCCACTGACACGTGTCCCATGCAATGTGGAGTGACTCCCTCTCGCCACTGCCACCGCACATGCACAGCCATGCACACATGCGCGCATTTGTGGGCCCTTCCTCACTCCTTACTTTCCAGGTCCCTGAGGTGATACAGGTGAAACAACAGCTCCTAGTGTGATGGAAATTTTGTTTCTGTACCGTAGCCTCCACACTGTTCTCTCATAAAGACGCACCTCTTGGTTTCTCCCCACACTTATGACTGTGTAGGCTCTGTGCAGTTGTGGTTAGCATAGCCCTGTAGCATATCAACTCTTCCAAGCAGCCAAGGGTTTATCATTTGCCTTTTAAAAAAACTTCTCTTTTTACACTGAGGTGGTCTATTTGTCAGCGCGTGGCTTAGTTTATTGCATTCATTGGAGTTGGCTGGTGCTTATTACCCGTCTCTATCAGAAGCCAGCCTCCCAGGATGCTTGTGTGGCACACCTGGGCACCTTGCTTATTGGAGTCCAGTTGCAGGCACCTTTTACTGAAATTGGCCTAGGGTTTATCACTGGCCTCCTCTGAGCGTGTACCATTAGCTCTCAGCTTCCCAGTACACCCCAAAATGTGAGTGTATGCTGAAGGACTCTCCTCTAGTGCTTCTTTCCCTGAGGCTTCTTTGCAGCTGCCGCCCTGTGGCTGGACTTGTGCCCTAGCCCCGTGGTTTTGGCCGCCAGCAGAGTTCACTCTGTAGCTCCCCATGCTGGGGTGCAACATTTGATCCCTGCATGATCCCTCTCCAGTAAGACCCAAGGTGCCTGCCCAAAGACCCACCAGCCAGGTCACTGACAGATCCAGTAAGGCCTGACTTGATGGTATGGCCAAGCTGACCAAAACCCATAATGTTTTTTTGGTCTTGGTACAGATAAAGTTCTTGTCAAAGGCAAGGGAAGGCCTGTTAGCTTAAACCAAGTGGGGGCAGCTTCTGCTCTGTTCTGGCAGCCTAGCCTGCTAGAGTTCAATGGAGCTGGCTCCTGCTGACAGAAATGAGAGAGAAAACTATGGCCTGCTCTGTTCAGAAAATGGAGAAATAACACCTGATTTAGAGAAGCCCATCAGTGGCAGAGAAGTTTTTTTTAAAAAGTAACAAAAGCATTAGCAGCTGAAAGGCTTAACCTGCCTCCCAGCAATGTCAAGGAGAGCATTTCCATTGGCGTGGCTGGAACACCTTGAGCCCCCGCTTCGGAGAACATCTCAGCACTTACTGAAGAGGGTTGGACTTGGTTTCTGTTGATCATTTCTGGGGCCAAACTTTTCCAGTGAAAGTGCCTGGTGTCAGGCACTGAACACTGGGGACTCCGGTGTGGTCACAGAGGTTGAGCTGCTCTGCCCTCATCACTTCTTGAAGGAAGGGGAAGTGACGGGTCCCCCCAGGCCCAGGGGAAAGTCATCATCCTCTACACCTGCTGAGGTGCCCAGCAAGGTCCTTCACTCCAGAGGTGCTAAATAAATCTCACTCAATTCAAAGGGCCACTTAGTTAGGTGTCAAAATACAGACTTGAATCGCTAATTTTGGGAATCTATCTTTTGAAAATTTGGCCTTTGACTCTTTGAACATGTTTATGCCTAGAAGTTTTCCTTGTGAAATCATATAAAACAGATAAAGGTCATGGTCACAATTACGTGGTTATCATTTGGACACTTGGTCTAAACAAAAGGTCTAAAAAGGTGTTATTTATGCAGTTTCTAGTCACAGATTGGGGCTTGATTTAATGATTTTGTAAAAAAATTTTCTCTTGAGAATAATGGGATAGTTAAACACTGTTGAACTCCAGAAATTTTTGTGCCACTGCTTTAAAAAGTTACCTCTTAGGTTATGTATTTCTCTAAAATTATGTCATTGCTTGGCAATAGGTGTCCTGTAAGTGTTTCTAGTACACAATATACCTTTGGAATTGCCAACAGATCCGCAGGGGGACCAGATACATTTCGTTACTATGGGTTGGAAAAAATGGATTGTACATTTGGCTTCACATGTTTAACTTTTTTTTAAAAAAGTTGCATGATTGGAAAAAATATGTATACAGTATCTGTAAAACTGTTTTATCTGTTTCTGTTTCAAGCCATGTAAATTGGAAGAATATTAAATCCACAGCCTTATTGCGCATGGCCGTCTTTACATACCGAAGAGCTGAACAGTTTATACTTTTCATTTGGGCTATCTTGTACTTTCATTTGAAAGCAGACACTCTCACGTTGCAGTCTTACTGAGGATTTTTTATTTAAAAAAAAAAAAAAAGGAAAAAAAGAAAAAAGATGCTGCCCTGGAGGAATATATTATCTTACTACTCAGAGGTTGGAAGGAAGTTTGTTTTGGAGCAAAACCTGCCCCTTTCCGAACGAAGTAGAGATGCAGTGCTTACTCCACTTGGTGTTAGTAGATATTGCCTTGTGTATTCCATTTTAAATTGTAATCTAGTTTGTAAAAGAGATGGTGACGCATGTAAATAAAGCATAATGGATCTCTACATTGCACATTTGCCTTCCCTCCGTTTTATTGTGTCATGGACAGACATGTAAACACAGGACCTGGAGAAGGGGTGATTTCCAAGCAGCAGGTGAGAATGGGGGCGGGGGGGCTGGGGCTGGGGAGGGGCCTCAATCCTGCATCCAGTAGTATCTGTAAATGCACATTGATGTGGGCCTCTGCACTTCAACCCTTCAGCCAAGCCAGCATAGTTTTGGTGGTCAAATACCCCCCATTGGGATCATTTACTGCTGCTAAAAAAATGACAAAGTTCACTTGATTTTGAAGACGGGGTGGGGTTGTCCCCTGGGGTGGCAGCTGTACCCTGCAGCTGTGGACGAGCTTCCCTGACCTGGTAGACAACCTGCAGACCTGTTGGAGAAGAATTACACCCCTACCCCTTCCTTCCCCCACTGTGGGCTTGGCTGGGTTTCAAGCTGTCTTTAAAAAATGCCTGGAGTACTTAAAACCACCCGTTTGGGATTTGGGATAAGAAATCCAGCAGCCTGACTCGGCAAAAAGCTATACTGAGGGCTCTGGCCAAGGCACAAACACGAGATGTGGGCAAAAGAACTCTTCTCCCACCCTGATGGGAAGCCCCAGATGTATATGGGTTCTAGGAGTTGTTTTTCAAGAGCAAATTATATTTTCAAGAAAGAGGAGCCTTTCCTCACAGGAGGGAAGGGTTTCAAATGACTCCAAGGGGACAGCCTCCATGTTGTCCATGCAGAGCCCACAGGAATGCTGTGCTGAACTAGTGTAGCCATAAAGAGCAGCTTGAGGATATCCCTTGTTTAACAAAGCAAGAGCTGTTTAGGCTTTGTCCTAACTAGAGATAGCCTGAAATATTACAAGATCCAGTCAGAGAATAGCCTTTGACCAGGATGAAGTGCACGTTAGCCTTCCCAGAGTGAGAGCGCGCTTCTCCTGCAGCAACTACAGCTTCTCCTCAGAAATTGAGCTGTTTTGCTTGGCTTTTTTTCTGAAGGCTTCTCCAACAAGGCTCTGTCACGAAAGGACCCATGTCCTTTGCCTTTTTGGCATTGCCCCACTGGTATTTGGCATAAAAGATGAGAACGTTTGGCCCAGTGGGGTGCCAGGTCAAAGGGCCTCAGCTTTGACCTGAATTTAGGCAGGGGCAACAGCAGCAATGATGAGCTGATCAAATTCTGTGTAAGTTTTGTGCTGAACCTACTTGGTTGTGTTGTGCAATGCCTTAGCTGTGACCTTCAGTTCACCTGGCCTTAAAATAGATCATTCTTATCTTTCAGAGTACTTTCAAAATAAGTCCAAACATTTTAAAACTTCTCCAAGTTGTCCCAGAAGACAAAAGACTTTTCAAGTTGCTTCTGAGGCTGGTGAGGAAACCGAGAGCTATTTTAGGAGCTCCTCACCACATATGCTGAGTTGCGAGTTCAACCAGACCAGGGAAAACAGTATTTTACAGCTCTTGTTTGGCTACTGCTGCCAAGGAAGTTAGAGATGCTTTCAAGAAGTTTGAGATAAGCAAATCTGGGAGTCTACCTCTTTTACCGGTGGAGTCACCATGACTGGGATCTCCCTGTTCAAAAGGAAGTCTTCTCGGATGATGTGGAGCCCAAGCCAGATGGAGTAGATACTGCTCTTGCTGGTGCACAGATTCATCCCACTGCCAGCAGCTTCTTCAGTGTGTCATGGCATCTCTGTTTGCCCAACTCAGCCCACAGAGCTTTTTTCCCACTGGCTCTGCCTGTGAAATTTTTGAAAATGAAAATATATTTATCATGTAAACACAAAACATAGAATATTCCATTAGAACAACAAAAAAAAAGTAAGCTTTTTCTTTTTCTTAACTGCTATTTAAATCTTTAAGAAACTTTGGAATTGTCTGACAAAATTCAGTCTTCAGTTTGGAATTTTTACTTTTGCACCTGGATTTTCTTTTCATACTCATGACATGAGCAGTTTTGCATATGCCAAAACATTTACTTATTAGAAGAAAGTGTCTCCAGCTTTTATTGTTTGATGGTTGGATGACATACCAAGGAGCAATTCAATCTAGAAAATGAGATAAAATGTCCCAATTCAGTAGAGCAATTGGCCTCAATGAGGGTAACTGTTGTAACATTCTTTTAATTTTACATTATGCCATGCAGGTTTAAAGATGTCTATATCCTATAAATGATATGTGGTGAAATGGGGGGGAAGCAGTAAAAATAAATGATATCTCATAAAAATATTTCCAGCTTCCAAGACGAATATAATCCTGATCAGGAGTCCCTTCCCTCAATTTTCACTCTTTTTCAGGTGATACCTTAAAACTTTGGTTTTCCTGAAATTCAAAGCACAAAGCAGTTTCAAAGTGTTGCCTTTCCCTGGAGATTATCCTTGCAGCACTGCTTATCAGCTGTGCGTGCTGCCCTGCAATGGGCATTGAGGCTGCTGATAGCACCTGTGGAGCCTGACACCATGTGAATATCAGGCTTTGGCTCTAATTCGTGCTCTGTGGGCCTCTGTAAGCCCTGGAAGATCCCATGGCTGGTCCAGCAAGGTCCAAAGTGAGAGAATGGGGAAGGACATCAGTGGGAGCAAAGCACAGCAGATGTCAGCACCCTGCTCTTTTATGTGATAACCTCTCTGAAGCTGCATCTGCTGCACAGACAATGGTTGCTTCTGTTTGTAACCACATTGGAAAAGGACGGCACTGGTTAGAAAGTGTTAATCAAGAAATACAGGTATACACTACCTCTGCCCTCCAAAGCAAAAGATGGAGAAAAACTGCATTGGCACAGCTGCCTCAGAGGTCCTCCCTGGGGAGAAGCATAGGAAGCTGCTCCCAACACCCTCCCCTCCAGGAGGGAAAGGTCCAGCCTTTCCAAGCTGCTGCTGTGAATGACTGGCCTGGTGTCTGTCTTGCATTTGTTGTTTCAGTAGAAAATTCATACTTCACTAACCCTTTATTTTAAATCTCTGTGGGCTCCTCTTACTTAAGGCTATCCAGGTTTGTACACCATTAATTAGTTCATGGGTGAATGTTGTGGAGAAAAGTCAATACTTAGAAGGCAATTCATAAAAGACATACAATAATTGTAATTTTTTAAAAAGTGGTCCTTTTACTCATTAAATGAAACCCAATGACATTCTCACTTCTCTTGAGAGTCATACTTGTGATATCAAACTGTGTTACCAACCTCAGTGTGCATCTCTTAGGCAAAATTTATGGCAAGGCTGTCTCATTTATACAGAAGTTTTTGCTATGCACTGTCACTCAGCCTAGCAGACTCCCATGGAAAAGCCACAGTTTAAGTAATAATTCTACTGTGCCTGAGCACTTATAAAATTATAGTGGCTTTCAGAGCTGGGAGATATTAAAATCTCTTCCTGGAGAAGGCAGATACCTCTGCATGTCTGCTCTGAATCTTCTGCCTCTGGAGAATGTAGCAGAGGGGAAGGTCAGGCGTGGATATACAGGGGGTCTTAACTTTGCAGTTGAGTTGTGTTTGCTCTGAAGTCCAGGTGAGGTGGGCTGCAGTGCTGTCCCCAAAGGGTCAGTACTGACCACCTTACCACAGATCAGAAGGGGTTATGTGGGAAGTTACCCTGGAGTAACACAAATGCAAAGCCTCACTTCCCTTTTCCTTACTCATAACTAGCACTTCAGGGTGAACCCATTTTACTCTGTTTTTCACTAAAGGACTTCAAGGTGACAAGTTGTCTGCAGAAAGTGCCCTGAATTGCTGGGTCTTGGGGGACATGGCTGAGATTCTGCTGCTACATTTCCAGCCTCTTAAATCTCCTGCCTGAATATCTTTGCTTTTCCACAATCGCCTCACCTTCCCTTGCCAAAGCTTTGTTCTCTTATTAAGAAAGGGCCTTAGGGATGATGACATGATGTTGCTGTTAGCAGGAGCCTCTCGTGGTTTGGTTTTCCCACACAAATGCATGTGTGAGGAGCAGGGGGGTGGCCAGCTCCCACCTTACCTGTCTTATGGACCATGCATCTGAACGGACTTCTCTGACTGTGCACAGAAAATCTCAAGAGATAAGAGCACAAAGGAATGGAAAATAAAGCAGCATGTGAAAAGGGCTTAATAAATGACTCAATGCCATGGAGGCACCTGAACCACTCCTTCATTCCCTTCAATCATTCTTCAATTCATATCTAAAGTCATAAGTGTTTTCCATTGCTGTCAGCAATGATCTTTCTATCTTTTGACCCCCATGAATCTTTCTTTGGAATGAAATCTTTTTTTTCCTTCTTTTTTTTCCCCCCTCCCCATTCTTTGACTTTTTTTACATTCTCTGTTTTTCTAAGGCCAATTATTAAAATGTTTGTGGGGTCAATTATGTAAGTTGTGGATACTATTATTTTTTATGATGCTTTTGTTTAAGCAAGAAGCCCAGGTAACACAGTTAACGTGGTAAGAGCTAATTGCCAGTACAAGTCACACCATTCCAGCTACACCAGCAAGAAACCCATCTGAGTCTGAAGACGCAGTTTGCTAGAGCAGTTTGCTGCTCTAGCTGCATCAGCCACCTTTTCCTAACATAGGCTTAACCCTGAACATAGTTTCATGCAGAATAGTAAGTTTGCAGCCAGTGTGATCTGGTGGCTGTATTCAAAGGTCTGCTCAGGTCAGGAGATGCAGAGCTGAGAGTAAGTGCAAATGGTTTGTGGACTTTTTACCATGTATGGTTGCTCAAAGGGACATGAGCACACCACTTCAGAGCAAACTGCTACAGCAGTAGGAATGGAAAAAAATGAATGCCTTGCTCTTTCTAAAAGTGTCTCTCTTTGTTCACGCTCTGCCAAATCTTTCTGCGAGAATGGGTGTTGTGAGGTAGCTTTGTGCAGCCTAAATGCAGCCTAGAACAACCAGCTACAGAGTTGGCTGTGGTGTCTGCCCTTTGGCAGTGCTGGCGCTCATGACCTGCAGTACTTCCCTGGGCTGTAACCTGCAAAACAAAATTGAAAAACTCTGATTCTCTCTATTTCAGTGAGTCAAGAATCTGCAAACTTTTCCTCTTGAAGGTTAACAGAATTTGAACGTTTCATGCTGATCACCTCATCCATAAGGTAACAAAAGGCTTATCTGTTTCTTTTCCACTATAATTGACAGTCCTCTGTAGGCACATGTTCGAGACTAACTTAAAGGTCAAATTTACCATATGGGCAGATTGGATGAGCTCATAGTTGAGGAAAGACCATCTAAAGGTGACTTGTCTAACATAGCTGTACAGCCACACACACAAAGCCCCCACACATTTCAGTCTAGACTTGTCTCAGACATGACCCATGTGCCAAGAGTCTCAGGATGAAGCTGTACTAGAAATGTCAGAGGTGGATTGAATTTAGCACCTGAAATATAAGATGATAATAAGGGTCTGACAAAGGAAATGTTTTAAGAAACAGATAGAGCAGATTTTCATTGTTCTGACCCCC
The DNA here is from genome assembly GCA_035041135.1 of Platyrinchus mystaceus. Taxonomy (NCBI): domain Eukaryota; kingdom Metazoa; phylum Chordata; class Aves; order Passeriformes; family Tyrannidae; genus Platyrinchus; species Platyrinchus mystaceus. The sequence continues at coordinate 69,509,768 of JAWWLV010000121.1, read as the reverse complement.
TTTATCTGAAATCTGAAGTACACCAAACTGCTGAAGTGCCTTGTTTTTGTTTAAGCAGTTTACTCCCAAATTTTGTATCCAGGCACGGGGCTGTGCTACACCAGAGAAAGTGTACAGACTCCTACACCTCACTGCACATGTCCATGTTCAGCACAGGTACTGCAACAGCCAGTAACAGCACCTGAAACAAACCCTGGGGACCCTGGCCAGTAACAACACCTGGGCATGTGCTAAACCTTGCTCAGAGCACGGCTACCAGTGAAAGTACTGCACCTGCTCGGCTTCTTCACACAAAATTAATGTACAGAACTCAAAGTATGATAAAACTGCAGGCACAGGTAAAAGTATGAAATGAGTAGGGAAGGTGGATAACTTTCCCCAATTAAAATTTGTGTCTTCAGCAGCATCCCCTGCACCCTATTTGGTAGGCCATTATGGGGCGCAGACTCTCCTGTTGGGAAACAATTATCAGCTGAAAGTCCCTTTCCCCCAGGAATTTCTCCTCTATGTCCCACAGACCTTTTTTGGCCAGTTGTCAGTTTTCAGCCCATTCTCCTTTCACCTGGCAGAAAAACCACAGGTGTTTGGCCACAGCAAGGAATTTGGAGATAGCAACTGGTTTTTCACCAAGATACTTCAACAACTATCAGCTCTCTTGTGTGTGTTTCCAAAAGTAGAACTTGCTGCTATCTCCCCTCCTAACTGTCCTGTTCTCCTGTGAGCCTAATCTCATGCCACACGTGTCCCCCTGATCCCCCTGTCACCTGCCCCACCCAGTTTGGCTGGGTGCCCACGGCCACAGGGCCTTGGAAACGCGAAAGTTGGCAGCAGCCTCTGCTGGTTTGTCAGCCAGCCCAGCAGCTGGAGGACACGTGCCCCACACCCAAAGCAAGACCCTCCTGCAGAATGAGGAGTGCCACCACGTGCCAGCCTGAGGAAATGGAAGGGAGTATCAGCCAGGTGAGATTCAGTAGGCAAAGGTGCTGTGCTAAGGAAAGAGATCAGCTGCGCAAACACCAAGCGGGGTGCAAGCAGCAGCCCTCGATAAAAGGCGCTGTGGGTGGTAATGAGCCAGAAACTGCCTGAGCTCCTGCTGTGGTGCTGTGGCACTGGGGCAGTCTCGGGTGTTTGAGCCAGCCTGAAGAACAAAATGAGCGGAATCAGTGAGAATGGGGACCTATGGGAGAACGCTGATTTTATTGAACAATCTGAGAAGGGACACAGAATACCTTTACATTAGTTAATGTAGAAGATTACTTAAAAAAATCCACCCTTCATGCCCACTAAGGAGAGCACATAGCTGTGTTTCATCTGCAACAAATGTAGGTTATGTTCTCTTAGCTACAAGGATAATTAACACATTTCCTAGAGGTGTGGACTTTTCTTCACGAAGGGTGTTTTTGGGAGCAAAATGTTTGCCTGGATTTTCCTTGGCTCTGTCTCAGAGCAGGAGGATGATCTCCTGAGGTCCCTTCTGACCCCATGCTCCTATGATGGGCCTTAAAGACTTAAAACAGTTTTAAAAAAACAAGGCAAAAAAAAAAAAAAAAGAGAAAAAATGTGCAGACACTTCTGCCCTTTCCTACCTGAGGCATAGGTCTCCGTGTACAGTAGCAAATTGCAATCTTTTCTCCCAGTTTGAGTGTAACAGGTATTGAGTAATGTTGTCCCAGTGTGGTGACACCTGAGTCAGGGTGTGGCCCAGACCCCAGAGAGGTAGTGATGTAGTACAACCACAGAGTCCTAGAATCATAGAATAATCTAAGTTGGAAGGAACTTATCAGGATCATTGAGTCCAACTCCTTGCCTTGCACAGAACACCATATCTGCCTAAGAGTGTTGTCCAAATGCTTCTTGAACTCAGACAGGCTGGTGTTTGGTTTTCCTCTGTTCTCTAGTGTTTCCATTTGCCCCCAGAGAAGCTTTACATTGTTCTGATTCATTCTCCAGACACATCTCACTGCAAACGAGTTGCTCTCTCCTGTTCCTGGTGAGACTTGAAGCTCTGAGAAGATGTCCTGCCCCATAGGTTTTGTTTTACTTATTACACCAGTGCAGAAAGTGCTCCTCTTTGTGGTACCCCATGCTCCAGCAATTGTCTATCCCTCTCATGGCCGGATGTCTGCAAATCTGAAGGATTGGAAGTATAAGTACAGATGAAAATACAGATATTCCTTCAGTGAGTCAGGTTTATTTCAGAGGTGGCCTGCTTCCCCTGCTGAGGGCACATGTTGGCTCTTCTAGAAGGGATGATGGTCTAGACCAGTAAAAGATGCAAAGCCCCACCGACTGTGAGCAGCAGGACTGGCATGGGCAGGGACATAGGGGACAGGTCAGGGAGAGGCAGCTTTGGGCTAGCACATGCTTATCAGAAAACCCAGGCCCTGGTGAAAGATGCAGCCTGAAGCCATTTGGGGTGTCCTCATCACTGCTGTCAGGCTACCAAGGCTGGTGTCTGGGAGGGTGTCCCTCTGGGTCACGAGGAGTCAGATGGCCCATGCAAGGAACAATGGGCAAAGCTCAGGTGCCTGAGCAAGCACGTGATGGGCTGTGCCAAAGAACAGCAGGGGTGCTCAGGGCAAGATCAGCCTCCTCTCCTGCTGGCAAAACAGAGTGGCAGCTGCCTCCTTGCCCTCCAATGGGGCCGGCGGTAACCTCACGCAACAGAGTTCCAGCATAGTCAGTCAGTAAATTGTACCAGACTTGGGCTCCCAGACAGAAAAAACAAACCCCTGCCCGTTCGATGTTTACATTAGATGTTTATTTTACAGTTCATTTCACAATCCGTTTCTCTTCTCCCTTTGCTGCGAGGTGATTTATGGTGCTGCAGATCCTATCTGCCTGCCCTGCCCAGGGCACAGACCTGGAGAAAAATCTGTCAGGGGTTTGTCCCTGTTGTTGTTGCTCTTTTGTCTACAACTGCCCTTACCTATGAGTAAAACTAAAGCAGTTTCTTCCAAACAATGATAAATTAGTCTCTTGCTACCTTGTGCTTGTGTAGGTGTTTTGAGCGGTGGGTGGCACAGGGTCTCTGAAGAAAACAAGCAAACAAACAAGGTGCAAGGGGCTGCCCTAAGATTCCATCTGGCTGACTACTGCCCTGGTCTGACTGGTGGGGTGTTGGGTACTCCTGGCACACTGTGGAACTGTAGACCCTGCAGCCCATCCACTGTGCCCCCCTGATGAGGAGATGCCATTCCTGGCTGTGGGGCAAGTCTCTGAGCTGTTGGGATGGTCCATGACTGCAGGAGATGGCTGGTCCCTGCCCGCCCTGCACCATTAGGGACTGTCAGGGGTTGCTGGGATTAACAGGGATTACTTACTCCATGGTACATTTAAATGCTGATTTTTATGCTGCTGTGTCAGCAGAATTTGGGGCGGTGGTTTGGCCTCACTGGTTTAATCAAGTCCTTTCCTCCACAGCTGAACATGCAAAAAAGATATGCTGCATTTTACTGAGAAAATAGGAGATTTGATCTGAAGATCTGGTGAGAAATCCCTGAGTAATACTTGACCTTCCTTGCTGTCTGTGAAGGTGAAGGATTCAACTCTTCCTTGTGCAGAGCCAGATGCTCCCTGTGAATAACTGGACCCAACCTAAAAGCAGGAGGAAGTATATATAAAAAAAACAGAGGTGTGGTAATGACACTATCAGGCTTCATGTGCGTTGTGTAATCCATGTATGTGTGCTCCCCAGTCGTGGCTAAGTCACTCCTTGAAAACAATGACAAAATCCTAATAAGTTGACTGGCTAGAGGTGTTTGTTCTCGTTCCCCAGGAAAATTATATTCACCTCAAGCAAATGTGTATTTTTGCGGACTGAATGCTCATGTGACAGATATAGTGGCTTGACATCCAAGCCAAAAGAAGTTTTTGAAAGAAGTTTTCTCTTCCATTTTTTCTAATCACCACTAATTGCCCTAATGTTGACAAAGGGTATGGATAGTAAGAAATAGAACGGTTTCACCTGGAGGGCACTGCAAACCTATGATTACCCAAATTAATAGCTAAATAAGTGTCTCCCTGCAAACTTGTTTAGCAATTTACACCTTTCAAATTGCAATTGTTCCAAGTGGAGGGTTTGATGTTAAGAAATTGTTTTCATGTTCAACTTGATGCAAACTAGAAGTCTAGAAAAAGGGAATCGATTTGGCAATACATGTATTTGAGCTCTAGGACACTGGTCCAAATTTAGTCCATTCCTACACTGGTAACAGTTCTTAAAGGCAACATGAAAATACCTGTCTTTTCCTCCTTTCCTACCAAAAGCATATGTACTTTTATTTAATTGTGGAATCATTCTTTCTTACCAGTAATAATTCTCCAGACATTGGAGGCTGATGTTGGAAATAGAGAAAGAAAATGGCCAGGGAAGTACAAATTTCTCTGCCTTTGTGCACATGACTAAATTCTTGAAAGGAAGATCTGCTACATTTCACTATTTTATGTCAATAACACCTCCAAACAGTACATTAAAAAACAATAAACCAGCACTCTGAGTATAAAATTTGACCCCAGGTTAGCTAGAATTATGTGTGATAAGCCCCAGTAAAGCTTAAAACATTTGCACCAGTACTGTGAAGCTGGGGTAGGCATTGTGGGTTTCTTTTCCTCTAACTGAAACTGCACATTTTAGGAAAGGAAGCAAGGCTGTTGCTGCTCAACAGCCTTGTATGGAAACATTCCTGAAAGCTTGTAAAGAAGTCAAAGGTAGAATTGAAAAGCTGATGGGTGGCAGCACTAGGAAGGGCAAAGACGATTTCTGCAGAGTGATCAGGAGGTGCATTTCGTAAGAGAGAAACCTTCTCCTGGATAATTTTTCATAGCTAGAAACCATGCCTTGCAGTTTCTGTCTTGCAACACAAGTTGTATGTGGAGATTGTGTCTCCCTACCTGACCTGCATGCCCTGAAAGAGGGTCATGAAGCCTCAGGGAAAAACACGGCCCCTCGGAAGTCCTGAGGACACCTCCTTGGCTGCCTCTTGTCCCCCACGGGCCATGACTGATGGGTCTGCAAAAGGGGAGTGACTACTGAGGGTGGATCTGAGATGGGTAACCAGAGGAATGGCAGCAGGACTTGCCTGGGCTGGAGTCCCCAGGTGTGGACCAGCGATGGAGCCTCCCTGGGCTCTGTTGGGCACCCTGGCATTGCAGAGGGGCTGTGGGTACCCTGGCATAGCAGCCTCAGTATGGACAGCCCAGTATTGCAGAGGTGAAGTGGGGAGTCTGACATTCCAGAGATGCCAAAGGTGCCCAGGCTTTGCAGAGGTGCCATGTGGACTCCAAAAACTGCTTCTTGTGCCTGGTGTAATCTCTGCCCAAGAACCGTTGCAGAACACATGCAAGCCTGCCTTCATGTGGAGCAAAAGTGGAGGGATTGTCTCTCTCACCTCCTGCCACCTTTGCTGGCCAGACCAAATTCAAAATCCCGAGGGAAAAGATTCAACTGGTATGTTGCAATATCCTTCCTCTGTCTGTTTTTGCCAATCCTGTTTCTCAGTCTGTTGGCTAAGACCTAGTATAGTATCTCAAGGACACCCCAGTTTCAGGGGGGAAAAGGAGAGATGCAGTTTTGAAAACACTTGTTTATATTATTTTGTAACTTCTTGGGAATCCTAAATGAAGTACCCATGAAATGAAAATAACCCTAGGAAAGCAGTTAGTAAAGGGATTGTCAATATATGCAATGAGAACTGAAATATGGTAAATATAACTCTACTAAAAAGAATAGAGATACAGCTGCTGAGGTCTGTATTTCTGTGGTTTGTAAGTCAACTTAAGTGCCCATTGAGTATGTCCAGTTCCCAGTTTCTGAACAGTTTTACTCCTGAAGCTCTGCTCCTTGCAGGAAGCTTTGAGTCTCCACAGTTCTTTTCTACAAAAGTTCTGGCAGTTCATGAGGAATGATTCTCTAGCACTTTATTCTATCACATCTCCCAAGAATGCAGTGTAGGATTAAGAAAAATCTATGATATCTTTTCAGTGCAGTTTGTATTTAGCTGCACGATACCTACAATACCTATACTGGTAAACCTTCCCCTAAAAGTTAAGTGCCAGACACAGGGCATAAGCACAGAGCTCTCCCAGCCTTGTCTTGGGAAGGCACCCAGTGGGACAGTGACAGGGCAGCCAGCAGCTGCATCCCAAGGAAGGGCAGCTTTGTGTGAGATTGGCAGCTTGGGGATCTGCCATGGAACAAGCCGTGAGAGCTGTGGACCGTGGGCATGCAGACCAGACGTAAAGGAGCAAACTGCTGGCATTAAAAGAGTTCCTGCTCTTTATCTGACATTCAGAAATGGCCTATGATACTAGGAAGGGATGGATCAGAGATCTGTGGAGCGCTACTTTTTTGTGCTGATTGCAGGGGACTGCATTAATAGGGCTGCTGAATGTTGATAAGGGCTGCTATAGTGAGAGAAGCCAACTGATATGATAAGAAATGTATTTTTGTGTCATGTTTCAAGCCATCTAATAGCACTGGGTGGGGGTGGGGTGAACAGGAGCAAGAGTTGGGTTAAAATATGTCCTTTATGTTAGAGAAACCTACTTGAACTGACTTTCCTGTAGTTTAAATGAGAAACTCAGTAAAATTAGTGCTAAACTAAGTGCTAACTGCATGAATTATTGTTCACAGGCAGGAAAAGTGCAAATTTCTATCACAATTCTGCCCATGCATCCTTCTGGGTTGGGGTGGGATTTTTATGCCCCCCCCCTTCCTCCATAGGACTGTACTCAAGGCCTTTCCCAAATAATAGAATCAATTGTAAGAAACTGCATGTGAGGATTCTGCACTACCACTAACCCAGGAACAGGGATGCCAAACTTGCTTTCATTGTGGATGATTTGATTAATCTTTTATTGAGTCTGTGAAAGGCTATTGAACTGACTCAGACACCTTTTCTGTCTTTCAGAGACACAAGGTGGTTTTTTCATCCAGTTCCTCCCCTTTCCCTCTGAGTGCAGAAAGGCTGCAATTATCGGCAGTTTTCAAGGATGGCAGATTTTGCTAACAGCCAGGACTTGTTGGGGCACAGAGTGCAGGAGATGAATTGCACTTGGACCAGAATGAAAGTTATTTCAAGTGGTGCCACTCAAACCCCGAGGGCTGGGACCTCCCCTCATTTTTGGATGTGTATGTTTGGAGTCCAGGATTTGGCCTTGGGGCAGGCATAGCCCATCATTCCAGCTGTAATCAGTTGCTCCTCTGCCTTGGGGAACAGACACCCAGTGAACCTATATGCAGTTCCACGTACTCTGCAGGCACTCCTAACTTCTCTGGCCATGCCTACAAGTGCAAACCAGGAAAGGGTAACATTTGCATGGAAACTCACAGGAACCGAGTGATCAGAGAGATCATCCCGTCCTGCCATGCTTGACCAAAACCAGGTAACGGTTTCAAGAGCCTCTGTACAGGAAGTGTTTGACCTTGTGTAGAAAACCAAGCTTGAACAAATCTTAAGCAGACCTGAGTGCCTTTGCAGAAGATGAAATTTCTTCGCTTGTCTCCTGTTCCCTGGAGCCCTTCAGAGTGGGGTCTGGGTCTTTTCATAATTTTTTCCAAGTGCCCCCTCAAAGCCTTACCTGAAGCACTTTAATGTGTGGTATATTTTCACCAAGAGGCTATGGCAGCATTAGCATGTGGTAACACTAGGAGAGGAGAATACAAAGGGCATTGCTGGAGAAAAGGGAAAGGCATCTTGTATGAGCTCTGGTCTTCTCGGTGAACCTCAGGACCTTCCACTAGAAGATGGTGACCTGTTTCTAAAATTTTACTGTGATGAAGCAGCTTCCTTATGTAGGACTCACCACCCTGCTCTGATGTATCTCATTCTACATTCAAACCTAGGTGTCCTGATGAGTGCTTCATGGTGTCACATTTGTCTCTCCATGTGATCTGCCTCTGGCACTGCAGGCAGCTCTGCTCTCTCAGCCTTCAGTCTAGATAGTTAGCTGATTTTTACAGCAGTGCAGTACACTTGTGGAGACAGGGGGATTTTTACTCCTTGCAGAGGCAATTCTGGATCTTTCCGGCAGCTTTCTGTGTTGGCTCACAGGGTTGTTAATGTTGTTAATGGTTGTAAAATTACTGCACCCTTTCCTAATATCAGTTGACTTTGGCCTTGAGAGATGGTGCTACCCTTTTACACTTTAGCATTTCACAAAGACTTTAAATGTTGGCAATGAGAGCTGGGTATGAACTAATCTGGGCAGCAAGTTACAGGTTGCTTCACTTAAGCTTTTCCATGTGTTGATTTCAGGATCATAGTTTCTATGTGACTCCAAAGTATGTAAATGTGAGAGTTCATTTTTCCCCCTGCACTTGCGACTGAGCTTGAAAAATTAGTTCCTGTGAAAGCCAGTCTGTTTTAGGGTTTGCTAAAGTGAACCTCTCTTTCCAGGAATGTGGAGTACCGGGCTAAGACTAAGCTTTATGATTCAATCCTTCAATTTGCAGCCACTCCTCTCCTTGGCACAAGGCTGAGGTGAGACAAGGTACAGATCATTTTCCTTCAAAGAAAAAGCAAAATGTTCTTCTAAGAAGGCCTGAAATACCAATGGCCTGAAAAATCCTTCAGGAATGTAATTTATGGGGCATGTTTGGAGATGGGGAGGGTGGTGTCAGGTAGACATATCCCATACATTTTTATCTGCACAACATGCATGTTTCTTTCTAAGCTCCTTCACCCAGAATTGTATTTTAATATTACAACTGAAGAAATGTATTTAATTATTGTGGTGCCTATAAGAAACTCCAGGCTCTTCTGAAGTCCTCTGAAAGTGCAAAGTGTTTCACAATGTATGAAGAAGTAATTTGCATTGAGAATCAATATGCTAATTATTGTGTCAACACTTAGTGTTTTGGCATGTTTCTTGGCTTCTTGTCCCAGGGTATACAGCCACGTATGGTCCCAATTCCTTTGTGAGATGTAAGATGTGCCCTGGCTCTGCAGCAGTCACAGGACTTGTTGAAAGAGATGCAAACCGAAGAAGACTGGCACAGTTTGTACTGTCTTATCCAGTCTAGCTTCATTCTATTAGAGAACATCAATTAAATCAGATGAAGAAATTAAGGAGCTTTTGTCTAGCTGGTAAGTTAAATAAATAATGACTAAAATAAAATGATTGTTAAACAGATGAGTCAAAATAACTACCATACCAATCTGTATGTTTATACAATGTCAAATGGTGTGGGAATACAAGTGTCAAATATAGGCCCAGAGATGTTCTCCTTCTTCATTTTATTTATTTTGAAGATGGTTGTGCTCTGAGTCAGGGACCAGGAATAGCTGTGCCAGGCACTGCGCTACCTCAGAACAAAAAGATGAACTTTGCCTCTTGGCTTCTTCTGCAGTCTGGCGGCTCTTTGGGACACCGGGGCTGTGCAGGTGTTGGGAGGAGGGTGAGAAACAGGCAGACAATCATGGCTCCAAGCGTGAAATGGTATAAACACAGGTATAAACACACAACATGTGGCTGCAGAGCATTGGGCCGCAGAGTTTCTGACATGACTCTGTGACAGGGCTGTGAACCACCCAGGACAGCAGTTGAGATGGTCCTGGGAGCCTAGAAAAAGCAGCCAGAAAACATCTCTCTGCTAGACCTGTTAGTTCTTAATTGCTCCATGGTAACTAATGACTAAGCTGCATAGGAAGAACTATAATGCAAACTTGGATTATGCTTCCAGTCTTAAAGTGCTTGCTTTAGGGTCTATGTATACGTGTGAGGCATGGCAAAGGCTGGTGAAGTGGAAAGGTGCTGTAGGTCAGGATAAGTAGTCATAGGAGAAGAATGTGGCTCTTTCCTCACCCTTACTGTCCCTGGGTACAGCAAAAAACAGTGCATGCAAAAGGGAGGGGTGTACACCTGAGAGCTCCTCACTGTCCCGGAGTTCACAGTACAAATGACAGTGGCTGGATCTCCTTTAGTTGCCCGAATGACCACTGCAAACTTTCTGGCAGATCGCTTTGCACTTCCTGTTGATTCCCCCTCACCTGGGAAAAAGGCTGTTGGATTATTGCTTTCCCAGCCAGCTGCTAAACTGCTAAGCCAGCACACAATAAAGTCTGACACCCCACTGGGCTTAAAGATGCTCACCAAACCCCATTACTCACCTTCCAAGCAACAGAATGGCTCTTATGCCCACCCTGTATGTGTCTTCCCTGGGACATATGTATCTGCTGGGGATCCCAGACACAGGGGGCTAAGCCAGGGGCTGGTGATGGGTGATGCTGGGTCAGTTAGGTACCTTCTGCACGTTTACTCCCCACCACCAGCACAAGGAAAATAGCTATATACTCTCTCTCTAATGCAAAGATAAAAAGTAAAAGCTAGGAAGGATTTATAAATCTATTTATATTTACCAATAATTTTCAGATATAATTTTTTTAAGTCTCTGTGATCAAGAGCTAGGAGAAAAATATTTGTAAATGGTGCTACTCCCCACCTCAGGTAGCCATCAAAGCCTTTTTTTCACAAGTAGTTCTAGTTTTACTTTATGAAGGCTGCCAAAGACTTTCTGAGCCTGATGACAAGCCTTTCAATTTGAACAAGCACGTTTGGGTGGGTTTTCTCGCAAAAGGTGAGACATGATACACAAGCAAAGTGAAGCTAACCTAAAGACAGCCTGCCCTGCTGCTGGCTCATCTCTTTCTTTTTTGGTCTCTGATTTGTTTTACAGGAAAATTTCTGGTTTATGTTTGTTAGGTTTATATTCTAACACTTAATATTTTCACTCTATATGTCAGCTTTTCATTTTGAAATTGCTAACTACTATCAGGTCACTGAGCTTAACAGAGGTTTCTTTCTCTAGCTGTAACTTAGATAGCAGAAAAAGAGTAAATACTATTCAGAAGTCCCACTCAAAATTTCACAGGGTGCTTTTGCTCCTTTACCTGCAGTAATTAACCTTGCCCCCCACAGCACCTTGTAAGCAGCTCTGCCAGCAGTACACCTCCAGCAGCCACTCTCGCAGGTGAGCACAAAGGCTCACAGAGCAGAAATGCCTTCTGGCCCCCGACATGTCAATAGGCCTGCTCAGCTATGCTGAGTTTAGTCATGCATTTTAAGTTTTTTCCTGAACTGGGGTCTTAATTTTTGTGCCGTTTTACTGGAACAAAGAGGTCAGATTATTTATAGGTCGGTCGCCTTTGTGTGCACGAGGCCAGCAATGCCTTCGGTGCTCCAATTTCTGGGACTCTTTTTCCCTCCGGCTCTTAAGTCTCAGCTATTCTCTCCTAATGCAATAACAGTAATTATCCTATCGCCGGCCACTGCAGCACCCTCCATTAGCGCCTGCCTTACCCAGCACACAGCACAGGCTGGCAGCCAGGTAAAATCCCTGTAATTTATAGCTCATCAGAGAAGCCAACCAGCCCACGGTCTTCCTGTTTTGTAAAGAGACAGACTTATCACCTAGACGCCGCTGTGATGGGTGCACTGGAAAGGCAGGAAGATAAAAGTAGTGCACAGGCAAGCTCTGGCCCCATCTCTGTTTATGTTCTCTGTTGTTTCATCCAGGCATGCAGTCAAGCAAAATCATCGTGGCTCGATGCAACTAGAAGAAAATATTGACATCTTTTTGCTTCCCAGTAGACCCATGACATTTCACAATCTAATTGTTGTTTCGCATCCGGCTGCTGAGTGCAGAATGAAAGATGTGGAGCTGGGCATGCTAAGGGTTCTCTGCTAAGGCCAGGATTCAGCACAGTGACGACTTCTTAGATATTTTATGTGTCTGCCGTCCTATAGCATCCTATAGGGTGTGCTGTGTGGTTCATGGACTGACTTCACTTCTTCTTCAGTCCTTGTACGTTTTCATAACCAGAGGGATGGAGCACCTCTCAACTGAAGACAGGCTGAGAGAGTTGGGGTTGTTCAGTCTGGAGAAGAGAAGGCTCTGGGGAGACCTTACAGCACCATCCAGTACTTAAAGGTGGCTGCAAGAGAGTGAGAGAGGGACTTTTTCAAGGGCATGAAGTGATAGTCTTTAAACTGAAATAGGTTTAGATTAGATATTAGGAAGAAATTATTTACTGTGAGGGTGGTGAGGCACTGGAACAGGCTACCCAGAGAAGTTGTGGATGCCCCATCCCTGGAAGTGTTCAAGATCAGGCTGGATGGGGCTTAAAGACCACCTGGTTCCAGCCCCCCTGCCACAGGCAGGAAAGTGTCCCTATCCATGGCATGGTGGTTGGAACCACGTGGTCTTTAAGGTCCCTTCCTGCCCAAACCAGTCAATGATTCTATGAAATACTCCTTCATGACAGCACTTGTGGTGTGTCTGCTCTTAGGAAGATAAATTCTTTTTCTTTAACTACTAGGCTGACACTTCCAGCAGGATTTGGATGGCAGTGGTATTTGGTGAGGATAGATGAAATGTAGAGCAGATCTTGAGAGAAGCACTCCTGACACTTATCCCATCCTCACACAGGCAAGGCCAGATAGTCCTTTGTGCAGAGGGTGTAAACACACACACATCTGCACTGGAGAGATCAGTCAAGCAAAATCTTCTCCAATACCATTTGGACTTGGCCTGCTTCTGTTCTTCAGGTAGCGAGGAGCATTTTCCAACGTGCCTTAGAACACCTGAGGATGATAACCACATGCTTACCAGCATAAAAGTTTCTGGCAATGTATTGCTGAGAAGCTTTTGCAGTTCTGATGGTCCCACAGCCTCTGAAACTCAGCAGGAGAAAAGCTGCAGGGTCAGAAATACACTTTCTCTTTGTTCCTTTAGCTGCTGTTCATGTTTTAGGCTGAGATAAAAACTCTTCTGGAAATTATTCATGTCTTCATTCAGTGCTTTGGCAATCTGAGGAGACTGCATTACTCAATGATGCTTCAAGTTAGCAGTGGTAGGGCCCAGATATCCTTGGATTTGACATCCAACAAACATCTTCATCAGTGAAGTCATACAAGGCAATGTTGTTTTGATGTGCAATTAAGTTACTAGGGATCTAGTCACGGAGCAGAGCTTTGAACTAAGTAGCTCTCCCAGTTTGAAGCAAATGGGGGAATAAACACAAATACGTGTGCGTCTGAGACTCAGTTTGCCGACGGGCAAACTGACAAGTGGGGCGAAGTTCCTCAGCAAAGCTGGCTGTAGTGGAGAAGGTGGAAGCTTTGAGCGCAGAAGAGGCACAGTCACAGGCATGAAGATGAGGCATCCTGCACCCTGACTGCTTGCTTCACGTGACTGTGATGCTCAGTCCTCTGATTAATCCTGCAGAGCCTTGCAGAAAGAGAACTTTATCATTTAGAGGTGAAGAAATACCAGTGTGAGTGTCAGAAGCAAAGCTGAACTAAAACTTGCAAAGTGTTCCTGAAAAAAATGGGAAAAACTTCTTCAAATCTCGGTGTAAGAGAGGAAGAAAAGCAAAGTCAGGCTGGTGTTCAGTAGATGAGATTAAAGATAATTTAGGCATGGCCTTCAATCAAAGGAGTATTTTACCTCTGCTCTGGTTTAAGGAAGATAAATCCTAGGGGCAAAAGCAGGCTGGTTAATGGGAACAGGGATATGGAAATAGAACTGTTAGTGTGCTCAAAGAGCGGGCGGTGTTACTCTTGGGGAGCCTGTCCAGGAATTCTGGAAAGACCAGCATGTAAGGTGACACCTCTAATAGCAACTGTTTTTATACATCTGCCAAGTCAGAGAAGGACCCTGTGACTGTGGGATAACCATTACAATGTGTTGATTTGTGCCGAGTTAAAAAATAATCCAGTCAGCCATCATCGTCCTTGTAACTCTGAACTCACTGGTATGCAGGGCTTTGGAACATGCCTTGAAGGTTAATTAAAAATGCAAAGGCACATCAAAAATGGGATGAAATGCAATGAAAGGTACATCCTGCCAGACTAACCCGATGGTTCTCTTTGATAAAACAATTATTTTTCCAGACAGGTGATATCTGCCAGATTTCCATTATCTAGACTACTTTAATGTATTTGCTATGATGTCAAGTGAGAAACCACTGATGTTGCTGGAGACCAAACAGATTAGTAGAGGAATTGCATTGTTGGTAAGAAGAGGAGACAACAAGTACTGAGGCTGGAGAGAGATCTCAGGTCAGGAGGACTTATCTAAGAGAGTTCTTCAAATAGGAGTTTTGGGACCAATTTTGTTTCAATGTTTGCATTAATGACATGCTCCTGGCCCATGTGAGCACCATCTAGATGAAATGTGCGGCACAAAGCTGTGACACGTCGCTGGCATGGAGGTGGTTTGCAGGCCAGGCAGGATGAGCGGGACACCTTGAGAACCACTGTAATAAAAGGAGGATGACGTTCAAGTAAAAGACAAAGAGTCATGCAGGTGAAAACTGGTGTCAGAGGCTGCTTTTGCTATTAACAGTGAGTGAATCAGTTGGGAAAGGAACTAAGGAAAAAGTAAAATCAGCATTAAATAGTCATAGAAGAGTCGTGTGCTGCCAGAGTGATTCCTAGGCTGCACCTATTTCCAGCTGAGATAAGGAAGCATTAGTGCCCAGATGAACTCTCCTCCCTTCCCACCCCTCCTTTTGGGAATGATTCATTAAGAGCAGAGCAGCAGAGAAGAGATGCAAGGGAGACCAGGAAACCGGAGACCCTCTTTCCTGGGAGGCCACATGAAGTTCCTGGAGCACATGCATGGGGTGATGGGTATGGAGTTTGGTGGAAAAGGCACCCTTCTGCAGTCTCAAGTATTCAAGCGCTGCCTACTCCAGCCTGAGGCAAGCTCCCATTTTGCCAGCTACTAGCACATCCACATCTATTTTCTTTGGATTAGGGTCAAAAGCAGCCCCTGGAATCAGTAGCATAAGTGGGGGGAGGAGGGAGGAAAGGCCAGGCTGGAGCAGCTCAGTGGTGCCTCCCAGTGCTTTGGTGCCAAATGAACCTGAATGCAATGTTCCACTCTCCCTCCCAGAAGTCCCTTCCACCACCAGAGCCTGGTAGTGGAGCCATAGCCTTGTGGGTCCGACTCCAGCAGTGGTATTCTCTGAGTAGCAGTCGCAGTTGCATGCAATTCCATTGGGTTTTTTCCTCAAAGCTTGGAAAAGTAACCGAAAAGAATGAATAAAAACAGCTGCCTGTCTGTCTGATTTCACAGCCAGAGCAACCAACTACATCTTACTCTGCCTAACAATTACTAGGAGTTTTTATGCATGTGTTGAAGAGAAGGGAACCTGCAGGAGTGTCCCAAGTGGAGCTTAACCAAACAGGTATGAGCAGAGTCCAACTTTCTGGCCATTCTTCAGGCCAGTCAGACATGGAGCAACATGGGTCTGGAAGCTGCATTGCTGCCTTTGTTGGAGATGCATTGGGAGAGAGGCTGTTGCTGTAGACCATCAGATAAGGCCCAGCAAGCAGCTGAGAAATGGCTTCCAACCCAGGTTTGTTGCCCAAATACTCAGGTCATCAAGGGGAGCAGAAGTGCCTGAAGCAAAGGGCTGCAGGTCTGTGCCTTTTACAGAGGGACCGCAAGGTTACATTCCGGAATTTCTTCAGCTTCTCTAGGAGCTCATATTGTCTCCATCGCTTCTGCCTTTCTGAAGTGAGGGGTGAGAGGGAAAGGCAGACTGTGAAGGAAGGGTAAATGAGAAAGAGAAGAGCCGGATGCCCATGCAAAACTGCAAGAATTAAAAGTGGCGGCTCTTAAAGCTTGTGTAAGACCCACATGGCATTTCCAGGCTTGGCAAAGCAGTCAGGCAAGCTCTGGCTCCTCTCGCGAGAGCAGTCAGGAGCGGAGTGGGACTCTCCCACAAGGGAGCCCTGGCAGGCTGTTGATTAACATGTTGGTGTTGAGAAGCTAAGTCAAATACAATTATTAAACTGATTATTCATATTCCATTCTGTTCACTGTGGGAAGATACTCCTTTTGGAGTTATGTTTATGGGCCATACAGATTGTCAGAGTGAATCTAATTAGCAAGAGAAATCCAAATGGAACAATGACTGGTAATTGTTGTTAATGATGCAAGTGTATTATACCAGCTCAGATGAAATCTTAGGTTGCAAGCAGCACTGAAAGGCAAAGGAACATTTACAGTAGTACATAAACCACTACAAGTCCTTACCTCACTGCTCTCAGGTGTGGCTGAGCTGAGCTCCCACCTGTAAAACAGCAGTGACTTGTCAAATGCTTCCTGGTCACCACCAAAATAAAGTGCTGGAAGAAAATGAATGACCTGCGGAGCTCTGGTAGGAGAGGTGGTCTGTGTCTGCTTTGCTTTCACTAACACAAACCTCAGCTGCCTACAGAGCTGATGTAAAAAAAAAAAAGGACGCTTTTTACTTGCACAGTCTCTGGACTGTGTTTCCAGCCTGGGGGTCGGAGCATCCTGGGCTGCCAGCTGTTGGTGCTGCTCTTGGCATGCCTTTCCAGCCCCACTAAGTAAGTGTGGGGCAGGCTGCCATCCAAATATTTTGAATTCAGTTTGGATCGTGAATTATGCAATACACACAGGCACACACACAAAACCCATTTTGTTGTTTCTGCCAAAACAGGTGGCAGAAACAACAGGAGGTGGGTATGTAGACCTTTCCGACTGTACAGTGAGCTGTGCATCTGAATTTGTTGGAAAGATCTGGTCCAGCGCCTGCATTTTGGTTAGCAGTCCCCAAACTAGAGTGCTGATCACTGGTGTTCTCAGTCTGTGGAAACTGCCATGCTTAAACAGCCAGTGGAGCTGGGACAACTTGTAGCAGTCATGGATTTGGTCCAGCACTGAGCTTCAGCTCTCACATTAGATGGCCCTGATCCCATGCCTTCAAAATGGTTTGGACTGGTCTTTAGTTCAAGACCTACTTATTCCTCTGCGTTTTTGTGGTAAGATGGGTTTGTAAGAGATGAACTGTATAGAAATATTGAGAAAAGTGGTTCAAGCTGCAACATTTTGTTACACAAGTTACATGCTATTGTGGCATTACTATAAATGTAAATGTGATGGGAAGCCTGGACAATTGAAACATTTTCTAATTATTTGTCCTTCCAAACGAGTGTGGGCAACATAACCTTGTACAGTCAAAAATGCAGAATCTCCCTTGCATTATTAACATTTTCTGAGGCATGAAAGATGAGAGTTATAATGGGTAAGGGTAGGAAGGAAAGTGTGAGGAAGAATGCGAGTGCTAGTTTTGAGACCAGGGCATTGGATAAGACCTCCATGTCTGCAGAACACATGTCTGCGTCCTGGACCACAATGTGCAAGCTGGCTGATAAATATCCCTTCATTCATATGGTATTGGAGTGTTGGAGATGAAGTTGGACATTCAGCTAAAATGAAAATGTTTTAGTTAAAGGAGAAAAAAGTCTATATTAACATTTGCAGAACTTGAATAAAAACAAACAAAGGGGCCGGTAAAATCTAATTCAGATACTGTGTTTGAAATACCATTTAAGATTGCTCTCAGATAGTTGGTGTCTTATAAAAACCCTAAAAATTTCAACAACAGTTTTCAGTATTATTTTTATATAGGTTTGGCAAAAATTTTAAAAACGTAGAGAAAAGAAACCTTTTCTCTGTGTAGTCCTCTTCCTAATGCAGGTTTGAGTCATTATAATGAGTCCATGATAGGCACTCAGTTCTGTCAAGGACATGTAAGGTTAAAAATTAAAAACCTGTGAAAGTACTCAGTACATTTAATACATTAGAAGGACTTTTGTTTGAGGTTTTTCCAATGACTGGCATAGTAGTTTTTTCATGTATCTAAATTCATACTTAGAAATCTATTTTCCACAGCTAAGAGTGTCATCATAACCTCAGATTTGTCTTAAAATTAATGATGAGATTTGACTTTTTCTGTGCTTTTATTTCTTCAGGATCATAAATGGTTGGTTTTTTATTTCTCTTCGCTTTTCAGATGTGTCAAGGAATTTTAAAGGTAAACAAAACTTTGCATTTGAAAACAAAATTCCTACACTGTAAGACAACCCTTATTTGAAACACCAGGAGTAAATTGTTTCTTTGCAAATTATTTGCACAAGTGAATACATAAAAAACCAGTCTTGATTTTTTGAGATATTCAAACTCAAGGTACTGTGGAGCCTGAATGTAAAACCTGGTGTAAAACCTGGTCCAGCTCTGAGCAGGGGGTTGTACCGTATGAGCTCCAGAGGTCCTTTCAACCTAAATTATTCTATGTTACTAAAATTAAATTTTCTTCACAATTTTTAGTATAGTCTTTCTAGACTTATTTGAATCTAGAGTGCTTCCAGATTTGAACAATTTTTTTTTTTAATCAAAACCTGGCTCAGAGTTCATTTATCTCTTCATTATTATCAGTTACAATAAATAAATCTGGTATCTTCAACTGGAGGGCTAGGGAATGATTAAAAATTACAAACACATCTCTTGATACCACTTTAACAAGAGTGAACAAATGCTCAAGAGGAATCTTCACAAACCATTTTGCTAATTCACTTACAAATACTGTGTAAGAAGGCATAACAGAACCAACTGGACCATATTATAACCAAGCTTTATTCACTAACAGCTTCAGTATACTGACAAAAACCTTATGTCTTTATTACCCAAACCCATCACACCGTAGCTACCTTAAATCAGCTGGTGTTTTAAATGTACTTTTGCAAAGAAAACTCTGAAATATAAAATTCTCACTTGAAATTATCAATTGATGGATCATTTAAGAATACAAAAACGGGAGAAGTATGGCAGTACAGGTCGAGATGGGCTCTCCGGAATAGAGCTGGACTCTCCCTTTTGCAACTTAGGGAACATGCCATACCACACATATAGTCCTCAGAGTAGTCAAGAAGAATGTAAGTCTTATTTATTCTAGAATCCATGAACCTGCGTAAGTGAAAATAGTTTGTGTTGTTCAGCCATAGAGGAACCTTCCAAGTTTTTTTCCTTTAGCAGGGCTCCTGTGGGCTTTCAGAAGCTACAACTATCCCACCTGTGAGTGAGAGTGTCCTAGAATGACTCTTTCCATGTCACAAGCACAAAGAGTTGTTATCAGAATCTTAAAGGACAAAAATTGTTATTACATTTATTGATTCAATGGCTTCCTCACTTTTTTTTGGATGTACACTCAATGCTACCCCAAGATGTTGTCCAATGTCAGTGTCCACTACTCCTTTTTGTCCACATGACATCTCTATTCATTTGCTTTCCTATGGGTTGATGTTCTATCTTGTCTATTAATACAGAACTGGAGGAGGCAGCAGCAAGAGGAGAAAAAACAGCAGCTATCCAGCTGGGATAGGAGAAATTGCGTTCCCAGCCTGTGAACATGGAAACCTGAGAGAGATCTGTGTCAGAACAGGATGAGGTTTACAGCATCTAAATTCCACTTCAGTCCTAACACCTAATCTTTGCTGTTGGACATTTGTTCTTCTCCTCATGTTTTCTTGGTTAAAACTCCCCCCACCAATACTTTTTAACATCATCTCCCAAATGCAATAAACCTTCTTAACATTATTAAATGTGATTATCAAAGAACAAAGACTTTGCCCTACTGTCTTTATGATGTACAATTTACATATTACCCCATCCTTCCAGTACAGGTTGGTAATTTTTAAAGGGCACTAAAATATGATAATAACAAGTATGCTTGCTGATGTCTTATGAAATGTATCCCATTAGTCACTTTATATCTGAAAGGCAGAAAAAATTTCCACCTAGCAACAGAAAGGCTTTTAGGATTATAAAAAAATATTTGGCAGGCAGTAGGCGTGTTAACTATGCCAGGAGGAACCCAATTGGAGATTTCTAGAGACAACAGGAGCATAAATAAGTTGTCACCAGTGTCTCCCACCACAGCGCTAGAAGAAAATTCAAAGCTTTGTAACCTGAAGGAGCAAAAGAGAAGCAAAGGGCAGCCTGGTGGCAGCCGTGGGCTGGCTGTGGAGATCTCTGGGAGGTACCATTGTTCTCCAAAGCCACAGGGAGAAACATGACAGCAGATACTCCAGCTCACCTTATCCCTCTGTGCTGTGCTCCTGCTCGTCATGTTGGCCACAAAGAAGAAACTTCACTTTCTTAGCTTAGAAAAAATGATCTACTACCAAAAATTCCCAATTAATGATGGCACTGGTGAGACAGATTGACAGATTCTTGCTAAGCCTTCTTTATTGCCCTCCCAGATAGGAACATAGCTGGTGCAAGAGATCTTACCATTGGAAAGCAGAGCAAGCAGAACACTTCAATTTTGGACACAAGGCAAGCCAGGCAAAGGACAAGAACTTTTCCTGTTTATTTATATCAAACACTGCCTATAATATTTTATTTTCTGTGATCTGTAATTTATTCAGGAATAGAAATGTCCTTAATGGGCCAGGAAAAGGCTTTTTCCAAGAGAACCGTGTTTTAATCACATTAGAATTTTCATTCAGTTCTTTTTCTTTGGAGAAGGAGATCTTTTAGCAGAAGAGGACTATGCAGCCAGCAAGCCTCCTTGTGTAGCTCAAGAGTGGCCTGCTGGGGAGAAATAGGGAGCAATACTTAATTTCCCAGATGCGTCCAAGCTCAGGACCAGAGAGTTCAGAAGGCATTAGTGAAGATCAGAAATATTTTCTTGCCTCAACAGGACATGTACCTTGGCTACACAGCACTACATTCCCTAAAGTCATCCTAAAAGGAGATGAAGGAATTGCTTTTTCCCTTTCTGAAGTGACACTGCTTTCATGTCTGATCACAATGAGTAAAATGAGCAAAATGAATATAAACAGGAAGGACATCGACCAGTTGGAGAGAGTCCAGAGGAAGGCCACCAAGATGATTAGAGGGATGTGAGGAAAGGCTAAGAGAATTGAAATTGTTCAGCCTGGAAAAGAGAAGGCTTCAGGGTGATCTAATTGTGACCTTCTAGTACCTGAAGGAAGCCTAGAAGAAAGACAGGGAGAGACTATTTACATGAGCATGTAGTGATAGAACAAGGGGGAATGGCTTTAAACTGAAAGAGAGTAGGTTTAGATCAGATATTAGGAAGAAATTATTTATTGTGAGGCTGGAACAGGCTACCCAGAGAAGTTGTTGATGCCCTAGCCCTGGAATGTATGGATGGGGCTCTGAGCAACCCAGTCTAGTGGGAGATGTCCCTGCCTATGGCAGGGGGGTTGGAACTAGGTGATTCTTTAAAGTCCCTTCCAAACCAAACCATTCTATGGTTCTATGATACTATTACAGGAGCATAATGAATGCATATCACCTCTCAGTCTGGCTGCTGGTCCTGGAGGGAGCTGGTTTATTTACAGGGCAAAATACTGAACATTGAAGACCACCAGAGGAAGGAGGCCTGAGAAAGGACAAGTTTTTTCTGACCCAGCCTTATTGAAGAGGCAGGAGATACACCTGCAGGAGTCAATGTTCCTGGTCTCTCTCTACAACTCATTACACGGACATTTCTGGACATCTGTACATCTCTGTCTGTTTATCAGGAGAAATGGATCACACCCTCAGCCAGGACTTACTAACACCCTCCTCCAGGATGGCATTTGCCTTATTTTATGAGTAGTGAGTGACAGTATTTGTGCCAAACCTTTGGGAAAGGGTCTATGCTGCACAAGAAGGCAGCAGGGTCACTCTGAACTGAGTGTTTGACAACACTGACAAGCAATGAAACGCTGCCTGTGCCTCCTGCAGCCTGGTCCCCAAATGCCAAGCACAGGTGGCCCAGTGGCACCACCATGGAGGATGCCAGCGAGCAAAACAGTGCTGGGCAGGGGAAAGCAGTGTGCTGCTGGTTATCTGAGAAGACATCAGATGCTTTCTTTCTTATTCCCACCTACTGGAGAGGGTGCTGGGACTGATAAACCTCTGCCTGGAGTAAAACTCTTCCCACCCTTTATGTTAAACAGGATCCACTTTACTCTAGTTTGGAGACAAGTCATAAGCTATAATTTGAGGATACCTAAAATGGCTGTGCACTTCCCTTCTGTTCAAC
Source organism: Platyrinchus mystaceus (assembly GCA_035041135.1). Taxonomy (NCBI): domain Eukaryota; kingdom Metazoa; phylum Chordata; class Aves; order Passeriformes; family Tyrannidae; genus Platyrinchus; species Platyrinchus mystaceus. Next base: position 69,487,887 of record JAWWLV010000121.1, on the reverse strand, counting down.
CTAGTCTTTGTGTTCCCTATCATGAATTAGGTAAGGCAAACATAGCCAGAAAAAACATGGGCTGAAACCTGCCATCAGAGCTCGGCCCCATCACACAACCAGTGCCTGAGGCTGGAATTCGATCATGAGTGAGCTAATAATAACAACACACAGCAAAGAGCAGAGTACCTTGCTGCTGTTGCTGAAAGCATGAAAAATACCATCTTAATTCAGAGAATTATTATGGCATATTATGGCAGGGCATGCCGATAAATGTGGAGCAAGCTAGAGGTGCTGTGCTATGTACTCCTATTGCAATGATAAAAAAAAAAATTACCTTCTGAAAACACAGTTTCAGAAAAAGAAAGTATGTTCCATTGTTCATTCAACAATAAAGACAAAAAAAGCTATGACAACCACAAAATACTCTTTCCTAAAAGTGGGCAAAAAATAAACTAAAATGAGCCAAGTTACTTTTCTGCCTCTGAAAACCTGTTAAACGCCCCCATGGCCTGAAAAATATTTCACACAAATTATCTGGATCTTTTTCAGATTTGTTTTTATCATTCTTAATATGTCAATTTTATAAAATGTTATTCTTAAAAACAGTAAAGCTCACAGTCAAAGAAACACAGGAATTTCAAAGCCTGGTGGCACTTCATATCTTTCATTTTACCTGGATGTGAGAAAAAAACTAAAAACCTTTAAGACGCATTTCCGTGAGCTCTGTTAGGATGCAGTGCTTGCACGTGTCAAAGGCAGCAGCATATGTGCAAGACCCATCAGTTTGCTAGGCTGCTTCTTGCAATGCTTCTTCTGGGAAAGCAGAGGTGGTCTGCAGACCTGCTGGAGGCTCCCTTAAGTGAAGCAGGTTCTCAGCTTCAGAAGGCCTGAAACCCTTTGCTCCTCACTGCCCTTGGCTTCCCAGCAGACTGGGAACGGGACAGGTGAAGAAACTTAGGCATAGCATGGGATTGCTGTCGACTGACATCCCTCAGAGCCATCACTGGTACTCTGTTGGCACCAGGGCTCCCCCATGTCAAGCAGAGCTCAGGCTGTTCTTTGCTTTTGCACGACATCTCCTGTAGCAGAGTGGATAAAGCCACCATAGTACAGGAGGAGGCTGCGCCACCACCCGCACAGTCAGAGCTTTCCACATGCACCCTGGGAGGTGACCTGCATTTCATTTAAGAGCAGCTTATAATTATTATCTGGGGTTTCTTAGTGAATTACTAGAGAAATCGTAAATTCGATTGGAAAAAGATCAGCCTTTTCTGTTTGCAGTTACTTGCTGGAGAGATTATTCTTGGGAGCTGTAAACCATTCTCCAGCAAGGAAGGAGTGTTTGGGATTTCCAGCGTTAATGCTCCTAAGAAATCATTTGGCTGTCACTAATGTTATGTAAATAGATGGTTCATGTTTATACTCTACAAAATGCATTTACAAGAAAAAGGCTGACTAATTCCGAGGTCAGCTTCTAATTCAAGGTTAGTGCTCAACAGTTTTTTTTTCCTTGCCAAATAAAACCACTAAAGGCTAAATTAAAACCATGTGCTCTAACCTACCTTTATGTAGTTACTGATATAAAGAGGGTGGAAGCAATTTTGCTGTCAAATTTAATGCCACTGTCTAAGGAGTAAAGTAAAACATCCTACAGAAGCTTTTGCACATGGACATGCATCACGAGTGCCTGACCTAGAAGGTGTGAAGTGCACCAGTACATGAAAGCCAGCTTTCAGTGACCTGTTACTGTTATGGATTAGAGTCTTGATTTCCCAGGAATACATTGAAATAAATAGCAATTTAATCCACAAATTATCCTCTTCATTAGGAAGAGCAATTGGCTACAGGGAAAAAAAAAAAAAAGATCAGCAAGTAGACATTTGATCCTCTGTTAGATGTTTGGATATCCCAGTGATGGTGAAAGAGGTTAGGTCCATTAACTCCCTTTGACTCATACTAGATGGTAATATTGAAGATGGCTACCAAACTATCAATTCCAAAGTTTGTACAAGAATTTTATCCTCCCTTCTAGCCATTTGTTTATTACTGCTTAAACATTATCTGGTCTTTAAAGTTTCACTTAAAACTGAAATGAAAACTAAACCCCACCATTTTTTTATTAGCTTCTTGGGTGTAAATAAAACTTTACATTGACCCGGCATCTTCTTAAAACATTTCGCCTGTAGAGAGTGGGAGTAAGTGCTCACTTGAGCGGAAAGTCAGTGATGCTGCTCAACTTCTGCCAGAAGTAGAGTGCAATGTTTCTGTTTAGACTGATGAACATGCTTCAAAATAGTTTGAGGACAGAGGTCTGTCTCCACCTCTCAATCCCCCTGTGGCTAAGAAATATTTGGCACAGGTCTGTGAATGTGTGTCAGGGTAACAAAAACCCAAGCGATGGGACGGTGGCGAGCAGGCAACTAGCTCCCATGTGGAGCCAGCCTGGTCAGGAGCTTCCCAGCTCCTTGGATACTGAGCTATGGACCCTGCTTGGGGTCATGTAACCTCTCCCACAGATCCCAAACAACACTTCTAGTGCTTACAGCTGCAGAAAAAACCCTTCAGCTTATGACTGGAGAATTCAGCTGTGAGGCATTCATCTGCAGAACCAACTAGCTCAGAGAGTATATTTCTTTCTGGCAAAATCACTGTGGTTATCTGAAGTAATCTGCTAACTTTGAAGTATAAAATAAAAGTTAGACAATGAAATAAATAACAAATATTTGCACGTCATTGTCTCAGTAAAAGCAGCCAGTTAATTTGTGTTACTGGGGTTTGCACCTGTTTCACAGCATCAAATATTTCATCTGTCCAAGAGCTCAAGTGTCCTGTTTCCCACAGTGTCCAGCTTTCATAATACACTCATACATCACAGTGGCCAAGTGCATAACACAGACTACAGGTGCTGAAGGAAATACAAATAACAGTTAACTGTAGGATGTATCTTCAATTTAGTGAAGGCCAGGAAAAAAAGAGCATCCATTTATTTAACAGTGCTGGGCAGGGACAGCAGGGGCATAATGGCAGCTGAGTGCAGGGCTGGGTTTGCCATGCTTGGCTGCCTGCTTCCACCCAGGTCAGGAAGGCTCCTCTCCCTTACACAGGACTGAAAGGGGCCCTGCAGCCCACAACCAGTGCAGAGTGGAGGTGTCAAATGAGTGTCCCAAGTGCTGGGTATTGTGTTACCTGCAAATGCACCCTGTCCAAAATATAAATAACAGACATGGCTCCGGATTCAAGGCACTGGCTCAGACATTAAACTGTGGCCAAAAACCATTGCCTGAAAATTAGTGAAACTGTCCAGAGCAAAACAAAGATCTCACAACTACTATAAAAAGTGCGAAGTATTCACTCTCCCAAGAGGATTTCTCAGATGCTGAAGCTTATCTGTCTCTGCTGAAATCTCTCTTATTTCCCAAACCCTCTCCTCATTTCAGGTGTTACATCCATATGGTACCTTTAAACCCAACAAATCCTAAATTTCTTTGCTAAATTGAACTAACTATCATCAAAATGTAAAAAGATCTATTTTAAATACATGCCCAGACTAGAGGTGGTGACACTAGAAGAACTGCCATTAGGATCATCTCACATGCAAAATTTTTGTATCTGAAAGTGGTGACCACACACTTTTATAGTAGGCTCAGTACTGTCTGTAGATCTACCACAGTATCCAGGGAGGGGACCCGGCACTGAGTGGGAGTAATCAGAGGGATTATAACCTAACACTGAGCCTATATAACTTTAATGGCTCACGTTGTATCTGTACCCAGATTCTGACTATGACTATAGGAGTAACATGACTTCCATGAGGCAGGATATGCTGCCTGAAGAGAAAGAGCTTTAGGTTTTTGGATTAAGTGGAGAAATGATTTTGAGTGGATCAGCCAAGATACCAATAATTGTCATGAGGTTTAATGAAGCTTGTGCAGAAACTATTTCTCAACTGCTTATGGTGGATTTTCAGATGTAAGAGCAGGCAAATTGAGCAGACTGTGAAAATAATCCTAGCATAGCTTCCAACAACAGAAGTAAAACTTTTTTTGTTGCTAAGAAATGTGAAACTACAAAAAACAGTAATACCAGTTGCTGCAGAACCAACAAAAGCATAAAATATTGTTAGCTGCAGTCATTCATTATACATCATCTGATTAAAAGAACCCGAGAAGTAGCATTTTCCAAGACTTGCCCTTAGACAAAATTATATGTTTTGGCAGAAAAGGTCTTCTGTAGTGACATGTACATAGAGAAGCTCTTTGCGTCCTGAGAAAACAGTTTTAAAAAACTTTACTGAAGAGAGTATATTTTTCCCACTGTTCATTAAAGACTCAAATCATTTTAAAACACTTGCACATATTTTTCACTATATGAATGGGCATTAATCAGTTATTCGTCTGCATTATTTCAATATGATAATGAAGCAATGTTAGGAATTTTGGAAAAAATAAAACAAAAAACAGATTACAGCCAAATTATTTGAATTTCAATACTATCCTTTGTTGGAGATGCCAGTATTAACTTTGGGAGATGCTACTTTCTAAAAATCTAATGAAAAGTGAGAATGAATGATTGCTGCCAGCTTACTGTTGAAATAATATATATTGCATACATCCATAATAGATGATCATTTAATCTTCATTTAATCTTGAGGGTTATGCTTAGCTTTCAATCATTCAGGGTGTTTAATCATCTCTACAAATGTCAGAATTACCATCCTTTGTCAAAGTTCAATTCATGGGAACGATAAGGCATGCTTTCACATAGCAGTTTATCTCTATATCCTAAAGTTGAAAGATCTTAAAATGTTTTCCAGCTAATCAAAGTTATTTTTGTCCAGTAGCTAAGAATTGCTCAATTGCAATTTTAAAATTCCTTAAGGATGACAAAGATGATGATGAAGGAAAGATGTTTTCAGTGAGTGAATACTCCTTATCTTCATCTCATGCTGTGCTAAAAGTTTGACTGCTCTAATTTTAAAGCTATCTAATCTTTTATGTGCTAAAGCATATGAAATCATCCATTATTAGAAGTATGAATTACAAGAAGAGTTCATTTATTTGGTGTTATATATAACCTTTATATAAAATACATTATGTGATTAAAAGTTTTTCATTTAGTAATATTCATTAAGTCTCAAACTTTTCTTTCAGAGAATGAAATTGCTTCATCCTGATTGAGATATTTCATCTGGGGAAAAAATTAATGACTTTTTTACAAAGAATATAATCAGTGAATATTTTGATGCTTGACAGTGAATTGGATGAGAATCCTGTGTATAAAGGATGTTCTTTACAGGGAGATCCATTCAAGTGAGTGTACAGGCCTCAGGAGTCTCACACTGGAAAAGAGTCACATATTCTTCCTTCAGAAATGCAAGTTCTTGAATTTCTTAGAACATGTGGAATGTGTTATATTCATTTCATTGTTGCATCTGAGGCATGCATGAATATTTTTGTTGTTCACACATAATTGGAAAGAGTGCAAAAATCTATTAAAGGAAAACTCTACTTAAGGTTGAGCTTTCAATTTAGAGTGATTTTAATTGTAAGGAATTTTATAAATTGATTTTTTAAAAGATATGTTTAAATGTAGTAAAACAATGCCTATCAGTTTACCAATAAACTGAAGCTTATCAGAGTGGAATGCCACTCTTGAGAGCAGTGGACATTTTCAACTTGGAGAAAATCAGACGATACTTGAAAGGCAAAATAGCTTTCCCCTGAAATGTCCTTTAAAATAAAGATCCTAATTCCTACCCAAAACGGTGGCCAATCTGTCCAAGAATTATACTTTCAGGATAGATGATTTGTTCTATGATGAAAACACAATGCAAGTCTGCACTCATGGTTTTAGTCTAGTCCTAGGACTTGGGGGTTTGTTTTTTTGTTTTCAAGTGTCACTAAATCTTTCTCCCTTCCCCTCTGCTGCTAGATTAATTATTTTCTGTGCGAGGGCCCTTCTTTCAAAGTCCTCCATTATTCTGTTTTGACCATACTGGGGAACTTATCCAAGCCAACAAAAAGGCAGACTTGATCACAGAGGGGCTGTTGATGAAGTGGATGGTTTCATATATTACTGGGGGAGAATTGCCTTAACATCGCCTATTCACACTGCTGTGCCAGGTGCATCCACTTACATGGCTCAAAACGCTGCTACCACCACATCCTCCGCTGCCAAGACCATTATGTTCTCTGAGTGAGGGAGCAAGAGGCAGGACTTAGATCTTCTGTGCTCGGAAGCAGAGGGAGAGAGACCGATCTTTGTGTCTCAAAAAAAAAAAATCTGCTGTAGGGAGCCTTTTAACTCGCTGAGGCTCTGCGACTGTGAGTGCTTTGGAAGAAGATGGGGAGGAAAATAGCAGGAGTTTAGAACAAGATTCTGCTCTGCATCACTGCCCTAAGATACTGTAAAGAGGACAAAGGGAAACTGGGATATAAATAGAGAATGACATTTTCCTTGCATTGTCCACAATGAATACATTTGTACACGAACAAAATCGTTGGAACGAGACAACATGCATGCCTGATGTTGAAGAAAAGCTTGTTTGTGCTTAGTACATTGGAGACATTGTTCGAAAATAGTTCATCCTTTTGTAAATATTGCCTCGGCATTGGTGCCAGGGTCACTGTTGCTTTGCGCTATCAGCTGAATAAGTATCAGTCATGCACATGCTGCTGGGAGAAATTTTAATACGGGCACCAGATTTAAAAGGAGAAAATTATCCTCTTAAGGACTGTCCCCTTCATTCGCAGTTAATACTCCCTGCTTTACTGTTTTTTCTTCCAAACTTACCCTGCTTTCTTGCACCTAAAGGGTGTTTCATACATGTCACCAGGAAATAAAACTTGTCCCATCCCTCAGGCATTGTTAGTGTGTGTATAGAAAGCAGACATCCTTTTCTGACAAAACCTTGGTTGGAGGAAATTTTGCCTGTGCTTTTCATCTGCAGTGATACAGCTACAGTAGATCCAGGCTATGCTCCCTTCTCTTGCAAAGTGGCTCATGTCAGCTGAGCAGCGCCGCGATGGACATCTTGGCTCTTTGGTTTGTTTGCTTGTTTTCTGTAAAGACATTTACGTGGCAACATTTCCTTTTTTTTCTTTTTTTTTCTCCAGAAGTTCTGAGAATTCAGCAAAACAAAGACTTGTACTACATGCAAAACCAATAATAAAGTATGTTCTGCACTCAGTGAAAGCCTCCTTCTATTTCCTGAGCAGAAGGTAAATATGATGAACAGGATACTTTTGTATTCATCTCCATACCCAGATTTTTTGGCAAGATGAACCACAATCTGAAACCACAAAAATTGCAGGACCCTCCAGCATTTCACACTAGCAGGCAAATACAGCTGTCCCCCTGACATAGTCAAATAGATGAGGGGAAAGTGAACTCCTGACTTGACCAAAAAGTAGGCAGTGGAAAAGCTGAAAATTATACCTTTAAAAAATGCTATGATGTCCAGGCAATTTTGAAAATGTTTCTCTGCCCTAAAAAAGGCATAGTTCAAGTTCAAACAAGATGTGGTAGCAGCTATTGTACCAGGCTTACACAGCGTCTGAATATAATGATGCCACACATCCTGAAGATCACTGTATTCTGCCACTCTCTGCTTTTATCTCTATGGCCATGCCCCAGGGTTGAAAAGTGGCACCCTTCAAATCAGGCCTCCAGATTTTACAGCTGGAAGTGGGAGTTTCATTAGGCTCCCTGACAGAACGGGGACATCAGAAGGGTTTTTCTTGCAGCTTGCACTGCACCTGGTTTGAAGTGAAGCTGTGTCGTGCACACCCACCTGCACCTGGGCAAAAGGGCCAGGAACTCGATGGTGGAACAGGGGTAAGGGGACAGGAGTCCCGCTCTGCTGCTGGCTTGCTTGGTGACAGTGGACAACTTCTGAGAGAGCCCCCTGGGAAACAAAAGGACGATGGCATAGGTTGGAACCTAGGGATACTGGAACTAGACACTCTTTAAGGTTCTTCCTTACATGACATAGGTAGGCACCACGGGAATCCCAGTTTGCTAGGAGGCCCATATGCTTTAATTCAGCAACTGCTTTTATGCGTTTGACCTCTGCCTGCATTTACGGCACAGAAGATTTTCTCTGCCCTGCTCAAAGAGACTTGCCCTTTTCCCACCTTGATTGCAGTTGTGGGGGGGTTTTGCCTTGTTATTTTTGCCATGTTATTGTCTTTTTTTTTTGCCATGTTATTACAATAATAAAGATTTCATATTCTGCTATCTCCTTAAAAAAGGTAAAATAATCTACAGGTCAAGGATGAATGTCCAAAGACTGTAGTAATTAATTATTGGAAAAATTGCTACATATCTGATAATAATGATTTGTTAGAAATTACTCAATCATATGTCACTTCAGGCTTTCCTGATAAATACCTTAATGCAGGCAATTTTTATGTCTTCTACTTCAAGTCTGCCATTCAGGAGCTATTTGGAGTTTGTGAAATATTAGATAATTGTCTGTATAACTGTTGCACCTTTTTTTTCCCAGAAGTGATGCCACAGGCCCACCCAAACTAAAACAGACCTATCCTTTCACAGACAAGAGTCAGCTAACAATGATAAAAAGCATAGAACTGAAAAAGAAAAAAAGGCAAACCACTAGAATTCATTGTTCACTCTTTATTATTATTATTACTCAAACTTTTTGTGACTACTGCACAAGGTGATAAACGGATTTTATTTTTTTCTAAATTGGTTCTGTAGTTTTTGGAACTAAAATGTTGAGAAGACTGCCCAAAGAAAACTGCGTTATCCAGACAGCTTTTTTTGAGCTCTGAACACCCTTAGCCCTCATCTCGGTGTAGTTCTCTGCACGTTTTCCAGTACTGCAGTGAGGCCAGGATTCTATCCTTCCTCTCTCAATGGTTCAAAAACAATAAGAAAATCTAGGGGTCAAATAAAAACAAAATTCTTTTGGTTGACTAGAAATGTGAATTTAAATAAGAACTAGAATCTATTTCTGTAGCATACACTGCAGTGATTGGCTTTAAAATTTGTGAATTTTGTTACAAAAAATCGGAGTAAAACCGTTCCTCCAGCCCAGCAGAAAACAGGAGATCAAAAAGTTGCCATTGTAGAAATTTGGACTGATTACTCAAAGAAATAGAGGACGGAGTAGTCAAGAAGACAGAATATACTAATCCTAAGCAGATATTGCTTCCCTCCCTCCTTGTGCTTTGCAGTGGGTATAGAGCCTCAATCTCGTGCCATATTTCTGGTAAGTAGAAAGGAAGTTTATCCATACCTTCACAGGACAGAATGATAACAAAAACATTGCAATACAATGGAGTTATTTCAAAATACTGCTTCTTTCGTATTGGGTGGTGCTTTGATACACCATAAATATAAATATCCAAGAGAAAGCAGTGTCAACAAAGGAATGTCCTATGTTATGCCCCGGGAGTGATTTAAAGTAAGCAATTTTATTAATAGGATTCTAGCAGTAGCCTATACAAAGTTTTACCACTGTCTTTGAATGACACCATGGCATCATAAACACAATGTATTATTAATTATAATTTGCTTTTATCATCCAGGTGTCCCTCTTCAGACCAGGGACCTTTCCTCTAGGGACAGTAAAAATTCATTAGAAATGTGTCTGGAGAGATTAAGATGAGTATCTGGCTACATCTTGGCCTTGATTGCAAAAGAGCACACTGTCAAGAATCTTAATAACATATTTACTGATGTTCAATTAGATGCTAGAGAACAAAATTGATCACCATGCTTAAAAATATTTGCTGCCACCTTATAGCAGTGAAAAGTGTTACCATCCATCACGTATATGGCAAACCCATTGGCTGAACATCAGTTCCTGCAATCACCCTCCATGCCTTGCAGAGGAGCTGCTAAGTGGATCCAGCCCTGGCTTCCTCCTTGCCCTCAGTTTTCCAAGTGTACCTGAGCAGCAGGGACACGGAAGGCTGTGGAAGTCTGAGAATAAAAGCCCTTTGAAAAAATGATGCCCTTCCTGTCCGTCTTTGGTTGATGGATGCAATGCTTTCTAACTCGTTCTTGCATGACAAGATCCACATTGTCCCAAACAGCTTTCTGCATGTGACTGTGTCTCACATTTTCTGAGCACAAGTGATCTGAATCACAAATGATATCACAGATGCGATTTAGTCAGGAAACCAGATATTGGAAATCCCACATATGCATTTGCTATACCCTACACATGTGTTTGCTTCTTTCCCGGCTGCATCCCTCCAGTGTCCCACCGGGTCAGTTCAGGACCTCTGCTGACCCTCATATTTAACTAGTAAGCTCCCATCTGCTCCTATCCTATTAGTTTCTTAGTGTTCAGACATGGATTTAATTACATTTTTGTTTCCTTTATTAATGTACGGGACACAGTCATTCACTTCCACTGCAACAGCCTAGTCCTCTGTATCAGCAGCAGCTCCCTGCTCTTGACTTGTTAGCAGATTTCACCGGTACAGTGGATACCTGGGTTGTGTTGTTGGTACAGGGTCGGTCATTAATGAAAATATTAAATAATCGTGATCTCTGAGTTATTCCCAGTTGCCTCATCCAGGAAATCATGTCAACAGAGCCTGCTATCACATCTCTTTTGCCCGGTGTTTTGTGTGCTTTAGTGTTACAACCCTGGCCACAATGCTCTCTCTCCCTCATCAATAATTTTTAGCACGGCATTGAACAACTCCTTTGCTATTATTAATAGATTTGATCTACGAGGATAAAAGAGGGGAAGAAAGATGCAAATGAGGGTCAAAGAATTCTACATACTCACTTTCATCACCCCTTAGCATGTGTCCAGCAGTGCCACCGCTATCCTCTTATGCTGTTTCTTTTCCTTTTGGCTTTTCTGAAGGTGGAAGAGAAACCTGTGAAGCAAACTGTTGTTTTCCTGTACTACAGTGGGATTTGTTTGTTTGTTTGTTTGTCTGATACTGGCTTTCTAGCTTTGATTTTGCAATGTTTTTTAAACACAGGCGTTGCCATGCATTTATGCTAAAGTCAGCCAGGCCAAAGAAACGTGCAAGACTTGGAAAGCAGTAGGAAAGTTTTGCACAGCACCATAATAATAGGATTTTTTTAAAAAATTTGTTCTCTGCCCATTTCTTTGTAATTCCTAATGTTTTGCTTGCTTTTTGAACCACTGCCAAGCAGTGCATTGATGTTCTCATGGAAGCATTTATTAGAACCTCACAACGCTGCTCCGGAGCAGTAGCAGCCAGCCGAGACCCAGTCATTCCCCCCAGTGCGTCACAGGGAAGTTATCTACACCGAGGTTCATCTGCTGTTTTGTTTCTGTTACTCAGCTTCATAGTGTCTTCCCTCATCCTGTCTCCGTGTTCACAGGAATCTCTGCAACTTTCATTCATGCCCCTTCACAGAACATTTCTGAGCACGCTGTACAATGCTGGTGGAGGTGCTCTGCTATTTGACTCCCATCACGTTCATTTCTGACCTTTGCTTCCTTTCTTTTCATGTGATGTTTGCCCATGTAAGAAGCTGCCTCTTTGCCCATGCAGCTTAACTCTGTTGAGAGCCTCTGGTAAAAGATGTCAAATGTCTTTTTTTAATTCCTGCTAAGTGTGTCGACAAGATCTCCCCTCCGCATACAGAGGGACTCACGAGGCTTCACTTCCCTTTGCAAAAGCTGCCTGTTTCTTCCCCTATGTCACGCTTACTTACCCATTTGTTCACTAAATCTTTTCTTTAACTAGTTCACCTGGCTTGGTCATCAGGCCTAATAGTCTGTACTTAACTGTATGTTTCTCTAGAACCCTTGCTAAAAATTAGTAACTTGAGCCAGTGAGTTTTCCCTCAAACTAATTTATTTCTACAGTTAATAGTGTTTTACACATATAATCTGCCAGATAGATGTTCTTTTCTGATTTCTTCATTTAGGTATAACTTAAGGTTTTTAAAGGATGCTTTTTAACTTGTAGCAGCCTTAACTAAGTTGTTTAGCTATGTTCACACTCTTTTTAAGACTTTATAGAACCTACAGGGTTATGACCAGCCCTTGGCTGGACTATGAAAGTATGAAAGTCTTGGAGCAGTAAACTGCAGGATTAAGATGCTCTTATGTCTGTGGTCTTCTCAGCTACATGCTAAAGACTCCAAGAAAATGTTTCACCACCATCGCTGTGAGTGAGCTTCTCCATGAATCCTTTAGATGGAGGTAAAATGGCAAAAATCATTAAGTTTTGTTCTGGCTTTCTTAATTTCTGGGTGGGAAAACTCGGTCCTTGAATCCAAGCAGAAGAGCAGTCACCTCAAATAGGATTTTAGAAGTAATCAGAATTTAAAAGGATGAAAAATTGGGACTGCCCATCAAGAACTTGGATGGGAGGAAGCATGGGATAAAATCAGATAAAGTAAGAAAAACATTCCCAATCTTCCCTAAGAATAGATTATGGCACACTTGCCAGACATTTATAAAAAAACACCAAACCCTACTTTTCTACATCAAGGAAATGAGTTGACCTAATCTGACTGAATTTCAGGAAAACATTTGTTAATATGCTACTTGGAAAAAAATAAACTAAGGAAGACAGCGATTGCTAAATTAACTCTTAATACAAATAAGAGCTTGCAAAATAGTTTTGAAGGGAAAGTCCCAAGCTAGAGGACAACTGATAGTGGACTTACTGAAAGAATGATCTTGGACAAATCTTACTAATTATTTTCACTGACTACCTTAGCCTAGGAATGTTCTTCTGAGGGCACAAAGCTGGGGTACAGCTGGCATGAAGTGGGGGTGGAATATTGTATAACAAAGGGCACGAAAGTCCTTTTACATGATTGTCTTGACTCAGTACCCTGGAACCCTGTGTATACCAAACCCAGGTAAAGTCCTTCAATATGGTATTTTCACTATAAAGGCAAACCAAGTGGTCAAGTTTCTTAGTTGTCTCACAGACACAGAACTAAAATATATCAAATAAAATGCCGCAGTACAAATTTCATACAGCGAGTTCCAAGGGAAGACCAAAAAAGAAAAAAAAACAACCTAAAACAAAGGAAAAAACCCCAAAACCAACAATAACAAAAAATTAATAAAACAGAACAAAAAAAAAAACCAGGGTTTTTTTTGTTTGTTTAGGTAGAGACAATAATAATGTTACTTAACTTCCGGAAGCAGAGCAGAAGAACCAAAATCCTGAAGATTCTTCTATTAAGAAAAAAATTAAATTTCCTAATTTTAGATGTTATTCAAGAGTATCACACAACTCTTGCACATCCCATTCCCCCTTCAATTTCATGGGCATCACCTGTAAACTTGAAATTAACCTACAAGATCAATAGAAGCAATATAATGTGACACTAAGTCCATATCTTCTGTTGATCCTGTAAAAATGTTTCAGAATTTGGTTTCTTGCTCCCAGAGCTGTCAAAGAAAGACAGTGCACAACATTGAGTCAGAAGTGCTGTACAGCTTTCGGAAGGCTTACCTGAAATAATACCCTGTGTTGTGCCTGAGGTAACCTAATGCTAGAGACAACTCTTTCGTGAGCTGAGCTAGCTCACCTGTAATGCCCTGCACCATATCATGTGTGTGTGCCAGCTCACGTCCATAGTCGTGCAAGGCATAGAGGCTCCTGAACAAATCTGGACATGCCAGGAAATTCAGAAGCCCGTGGCTTGGATGAAACTGATTACACCCTTTTATAAAAAAGCCTTTTGACTCCCTTGTAATGCAATGCCATGGTGATAGTGCAAAGGTCAAGGTCATAAACTAGGAATGAAGAACTTCTGCTATCAGCCTCCATAAAAAAATGGTAAGCTGGGTGTTTCAGTCAGTCCTCAAGGCTTTTGAGATGTTGACAGCAGGTAGCTCTAATACAAAAATAAATAAAAATAAAAATATTAGTTGTTGTGAATCTAGCAGGAATAGAAAGGTATTAATGCCACCATGAAAGACCCTAGCAACAACTCATCTGGAGCACTGTGCCTACTTCTAACCCTGCAGATTAAAAGAGATTTATCGGAAGTGGAGGTGCAAAGGAGAGCTAGAAGAACAGTCGGGGAAAAACACTGTTCTCTATGACAGGTATGGCACAGCTGGGTTGGCTGAACTGAGAATGACCAGGTTTTGGCAGTAACCTCTGAAAGCTCAAGGGGAGGCAGACCAGAATGGACTTTATACCAGGAGAGAGAAATACTCTTTAAACTGAAGTCAAAGACCCTGTAGAATGTGAGAGGTTCAGCTGGTCATGATACACATTATCTGAAATCTTTAACTATGCAGAACAGAGGAACAGAAAATCAGCTGATGATAGGGGTAGCTTCAAGATGGAGTCTGGTGTCTCTGCATGTTAAGTTGAAGAGTGTAACATGGCCGCCTGCGATAAAGAGGATCAGGCCCGGCAGCAGAGGAGGTCTTCTCCAGCCCTGCCCACATCAAGGACAGAGCAGACTATGAAAGCTCTGATTTTCAAAACATATATCAAATTTACACATTTGTCACCAGCCAGTTTATCACCACCTGCTATCTTACATTCAATAGTGTTACACAAGAGTGTAAATTAACGTGGAGTGCAATCCTCCTAATTATTACAGTTGGGGAACAAATGGGGCCATGCATATGCAAGTATCTAATTAGTCACGTCGTGATTGCCTCTGTCTGTGGAAATACCCTGTTTGACTATGAAATCATACAGCCTGCTTTGGCTTATACAATGATGTGTGTTGCTGTGACTCTTGCATAAGGAGAATTAGTCCTTCTGTTTTAATAATACTGCACCATTCTGCTCAATTCTGAGCCCTTAATCTTGCATCACAGTGAAACACTGTAGTAGCAACACATAATTGTCTATTTTTCCAGTTTTCCATTTTGTAAAACGCTAGTTCCTGACCTCTGCTGAATGTGTAGAGTGGCCTACCTTGACACAATATTAGATTGATATTAACTGAAAAGAGTCCCAGTGTAGCTGTAATAGAACAAAGAATATGACTTCACCTATCCCTGAATTCCAGGTTTTGGTCTTCTTTTCTTAGAAGAATGTTATCGTCTCACTATGACACATGTAGTTTCACAAGTTCTGTTTGTTTTAGACTGAGACGACTTGGCCTTATTAGCTCCTTCTATCCCCTTCAGTTTTGGTGGGGCCTCAAGTGCCTCCTTAGCAGTATTGCAAAAGGAAATCCCCATAAACCACATAAATCCCTAAAAAAGCTGAGGGCAAAACTGAGCGGATCTCTGCTCCGGCAGGCAGCGTCCTCCCCTTGCACAGTGCTGCCACGGGTGTCAATGGCAGCTCTGCAAAGAGACGAAGAACAGCACAGCAGCCTGCAGGTTTTGCTTGCTCTCCATGGCTGAAAGGGCACCTGCACCCAGAGTACCTTTCCTGTACTTGCTCAATGTTTAAGGGAGCTTATTGCTGGGATTTCCAGGGCACCATTATGACCATGGCGCTTCTGCAATTTACACATAATGGGCGATGAAACAGAAATGTAGTTTGGAGGACCAAGCACGATAGAGGGTCATGTTCTCTCAGGCTGGCAAGATACTTGTCTTCCTGTTAAATTTGTAGGGCTACTGGCTCATTTCTGAATTATCACTACTTCATTTAGATGAGTGTCAGCAATGGACAGATAAAAAATATGTTTTGTGGTTTTAAGTACTTGGACCTTTTCTCCAGAATAGGATAATTCCTTATCTTATTGCTTATATATAGCAATTTAGATTCCTCCCAATTACTAATTAATTTTACAGTTATTTTTACCTCCTTCCCCCTCTCCCAACACACAGAAATGTATATGCTTATGTACATGCACATACGCATACCTCATCAAAATTATTTCAGCATAAGTATGAATACCACGAACCAAAAGTTTGGCATCCCTGCTACTGTGAAAGATGACTGCCACCTATGGGTAAGAGCTCATGTTAACATATCTAGATAAAAATTTAATATTATTCCTTTTAGTTAATTCAATTTGTAATTATCTAGCAGGACAGAGTTTTGACTTGTTTGATATATATTTTGTCAATAACAGTCACTACTCGTACTCTGAAAGTTGGGTATTGAACCAACTCCCTTAAGAAAGAACATCAGCTTTACGACGAATAAAAAAAATGGGCTACGATGTTCTTATTTTTCTTATTCTGCATAAAGACAACACAGAATCATTCTAATTTTCCATGCAAAGAAAAAAGAGTCATTGCTACACAGCTAGGTACAGCATATTAGATAATGCTGTATTTAACAACTATAATTTTAAAGTTCAGCCATCTCGAGGTTTTAATATTTTGCTTGCTGTTTTCTTTTGCTAAATACATACAAATAGCTTAGCTATGCAGTCCCACGAAAATGTGTATATAATCAGTACGTCATAGTAAGTTTCTTCTCAAAATTCTCCATTTTTCTTAGTAAAATGAAAGATAAATGGGGGCAGGGAGACAGTAGAAAAATGAATGGCTTGATTATGTAAGCCTCAATTTTTTCTGATAATCAGTCCATGCAGCATTTTACCTAAAAAGCTCAAAAGAAAGTACTGACTGGAAAGCCTAACCTATTGTATCAAAAATACGTTTTTTCCAATTCAGCTTTCAGGTACGTACAAGCAAACAGTCCAATAACTCTGTATATCCGACTACCAAAGAGAAAACCACTCGATTTCGGCTGCTATACTATAGTAAGCTGCATTAAAATGGACATCGGTATCTATTTCTCAGAAATACCGTATGTAAAAATAGCTGGAAGTCTAGCAAATTAATGCATGTATTTCAGTTTGGGAAAAAATCATTTTGCTCCAGTAAACAGAAGCTAATTGTAGCCATTATATTTCCCCCTTTCGGGGCCGGGGCACGGTATTTCGGAACGAAGAGTGATGGAACTTAACAAAAGAGAAAACTGTATTAAAAAAAATAGCAATTAATACAAACTAAGGATAAGTCCAATATTAATTTTTTAAAAAAATCTCCCTTTTAAAATAATCTTAGTTCCAGGCCTTCTCCTTTTTATTCTACTTTCCTAAATATGGTAACTGGCCCATCTAAAAAAACTGAAATCAGTATTACACTAGTGCTTACCTCATACATTTTCACTAAATTTTTATTACTAAAACTACATTACAAACTTAAAAAATACTGCAAAAGCGGTCAGTAAATGTCGCTCAAATATCTGAGGTTCACACATCAGCATTTCATGCTTGCTTTCCGACAGCATCGGAACCCTTTATAATCTACATGATTCAGACGTTTGTGGTAAGATCCTTGTGCTTCATAGGCAAAACCATCTTGTAGGTAAAGCAAGTGCTCCACAGAAATGTATTAGTGATGTATTTTCCTGACATATTTCAAACACTACAAAAAAAAAGCATTCTCCAATTTACTTCCTTACGTCCACTTTGGCTACTGAATCAAACTCTCAACTGTCCAGTATTTTCAAACCACAGTTTCAACTTAAATCACTTAAATCTCCTTAGATGGAAACTTCATATCAGACAAAAATTACTCCTTATCATGTGTGATGAATCCAGCTTAAAATAAAATACCAGCACTGCATGAATATCGGCGACAAATTACTTGTTTCTGTCATTCTGCTCTTTCTTCTTTTATCTCCCACTCTGGAGAACAATTTCGTACGTATACTGTGTTACAGTGCAGACCTCCTCCCACCAACCCACTGCTTGCAAAAGGAATTAAAAAAAAATATTTTCCATGTGTCATAACAAAATCTGAACAGAATATAGTTGAACCTTTTAAAATGATTACAAGTTAGAAAATAGAAATAAATAAGCTAGTACCTCCAATTTACGAGAGCAACAAAAAGATTTAAAAAATTTACAAATGCAATAGACGATTGTTAAACTAATAGATCTATTAATGGAATATGAAACCAACCCTCCTTTCCTGGTGACACATCACTAAGTTACTACTTGTATACTTCTACTGCTATAAATGCAGAGCAAAATTTTTCTATATATAGTCAGGATGACAAATTTTGAGATATTTCCATTTCAATATCTTTAAAACCGAGGCCTTCTTAAAGGACGGGGCACTTAAAAAGATCTACATGACACTGGAAAACCCAGACAGGTTTCTCTTGATTTTTTGCCACCAATGATCTCTGTGTTTCATAGAGGAAAAAAAAAATCTCACAAGTCAGGCAGTGTTCCTAATTCTCTGAAGAGCTTGCTGTTAATTTTATGCCTTTACAAAAAGACAAGTAAAATTTTACTTCCCTAGTAAAGGAATACAGAAGGTCGCATCATAGCTGTAAAAAAATTATTCTTTCTGTTCTGTATAGATGTCTCATCAATTTCACTTGAATGCTGCTTATAACAGAGATTTTACTTTAAATAATAGTACTTAATGCCTATATGGATTTTTTGTTACCTAATAGCTTTGCTAGACTGGTCATGGATTTTTTACTGTGCTACGTATTTTTTCAGTACTTAGTTATATGTCTGCATTTTCCGACAGACATTCAAAATGTTACTGCGTTCTGATCTATTCCACTGTGTTTTGACACTGAAGTGCATTCAGATACTCATAATATAAAATGCTTAAAGACGCACCTAAACAAAAAACCGGACTGCCGTGTGATATACTGGAATGAGTGGGACTTTCTTCTGATGGGGGAAAACCTGTTTGTTCATAATAATTTAATTTAAAGCTGGGAAAGGGAGCAACGCACCTGGAATCAACTCACTGTAAATTCCAGAAATGCGAAGAGCTTCACAAAAAGTCTGCAGTTACCTTGTTTTTTAAGTAACCATGCAGAGCTGACAGCTATTAGCAGTAGCAAGGACTTGCATAACGAGGACTTGAAGGAAAGCTTAGTACTATCCATGCTGGAGTGATTTACAGAGAATGAAGGCACGTATTTCTTTATGATGCATTATGTAACAACACAGAGGGCACTCTGAGGCATTCAAAAAAATACGGGACCCACATTTGATCTTATACTTGTTATTTATCACACAAATATTTAACAGTGCTTATAGCGTAAGGTTTATGAAACATCTAACATAGGAATGTTATCTGATACAGATTAGTTTGAAATGTTTTAGATGACATATTTTACGTTCTGTACATCTTCAGGAAAATATAATAGGTCCTAAAATTCATTTGCTTCAAACTTCTGCAATACATACAATCTCAGATAAAATAAAATTGTCAAAATCAGTGATAGCTGGACCTTCTGGTTCACATTAGTGTGAAGAGAAAACTGCTGTTGAGCTGACACATTGATAGATTATGAGTTCTGCTGAAGAATAGCTAAAAATGGTGATTCACTCTTGTCACTACTATATAAGAAGAATAACAGAAGTGGAGATGGTACTCATGATATCATGTCTTTCATCAAAACCCTAAAGGGTTCTGGTGCATTGAACACATTCTCTTCCTGAGAGCTTCTGGCTTTAAAAAAATAACTGTGTAAGAAACTGAAACTAAATTGGCCTATTAAAAAACACACTTCATTTGTGTCCTAAATTTATTTAAACATTAATATAAAGAGCAGATTGTTAAAAGACTATCTTTGGGAGGGAGGTGGGGGGGTGTCCTCTCTCTCTCTCTTTTTTTTTTTTTTTTTCCCCTACAGTAGAGATGCTGGTCTTGTAATGACAAAATGGAGAGCTAGGAGGATTATGAAACACAAGTAACATGAAGGGCAAATCTGACTGAAAAGGGGGAGAATACTATTCTAATTATTTAAAACTTGGCTGTGTTAGTGCCTTCACTAACTTAAATCAATACAGTTCCCCTGAAATCAATAAGGTGACACAGATGCATCCAAGACATATCTAGCATTTAAGATAATGCGGATCATCATCTTCTGTTAGGACAGTAAACACAAGCACATGTGTATAATCACTTTTCTAAACATCACCCTAATCTTTAGATATGCAAAATAGAACTTCTAAAAGAGGCACCTTAAGTACTTCTGCTATTCTACCCCTGGTCCTCCGTTAATCGGAAACTTGCGTGGTCATTTACGCTGAAGCGAAGTTAAGTTTAAACACTGACTTCTGTCCCTCAGTGCTTCATACTTCCCTGTGCTGCTGCATATCACCATGGAAGGCTCAAGATGGAGGGAACAGGGCCTTGGTGGCTTGTGCCTTCCTCCCCCAAACATCACCAAATGCTCCCGGCGCTTACTTCCAATACATCCATGGAGTTCTGCAACAACAGAAGGGAAAACAAAGCTTCACAGTCCTCATCCTTCACTGAGAGGAATAACAGGTAAGGAGAAGGAAGAAACAGAAACACGGGGGAGAACGGGAGGAATGATTTCTTATTAGAGGCTCACCTTTCCTAAAGGGAAAGAAACCTTGACACAAACTTCATGACATCACAAAGATGCAGACACGCAGGCACCTCCGATTTCTGATAACTCAGTGGGTTTGTTTCAGGGAAAGATTAAGCATTCATTTAATTTTTATTTTTACTTTTACCAGGGCCTCTCCAGTAAGTATTTGCAGCTTCTCCTGCAATAATTAATGTTTCATGTTGCATAAGAATTTCTTATCTTATTAAAAAAAAAAAGCTCTCCAACAAAAGTATGACTTAAGCTGTGTTCTTAATTCGAGGAGGAATGGGGAAGAAAAGTAGCAAGGCATAAACTTCATCACCCTGCTCTAAAATGTAGGGAGAACCAGAAAAATATATTAAATTAAAAAAATGTCTTAACACTGTTCTGTGTTTTCCCTACAGTTTTTACACACGCATTTGCCTTTTGAGTATGCAGGCCGACATCTTTAGGATATTCAGGCAACGTATTAACACATTGTGGATACGGGAAAGAAACAAGTCAGAAATATTTGGAGGGTGTGAAGCAATAAACAGTAACCGAGCAGAAATGTTTTACGCAATGCTATTACAGCTTGACAGCAAAGCAGATTTATGCATTCTCCTTTCAAGCTTGTAAGCTTGGTAACAAGTGAAATGGGTTAAATTTTCTGAGTTTGGAATGCAACTGATTTATGTTTGTTCCACGATGCTACGCAGCTCTTAAATGTACGAGCTCTTGCGGCTGAAAAAGTCTGCTTTTAGGACAGGCCCTGCAGTGACAGGCTGCGGCATGGCAGGGAGAGAGAGACCCAGGTAATTCTGGCGGGGCAGCGGCTGGCGATGCAGGACCCAGCAGGTATCCAGCCATCCAGCCAGCCCGCCTTACGTAAGGACTTCATTTTCGTTAGGCTACATCTCGCCGCCGCGCGAGGCACAGGAGAAGAGGCTATTCCATCTCCCCGTGCAGCCCAGTCCCCTGTGCCAGGCCCATCATCCGCATCCTCGCATTTTTTAATTTATTTTTTTTTTCTCCTTTCCGAACAGCACATCTACACAGTGGCGTTTACCTATTCGCTCGCGCCGCGGCTGCCATGCAACCTATGTGGGCGCCCGGCTGGCACAGCCCACGTTCACCGGAGCGATGCCGAAGAGGAAACCCCCGGTCCCTCTCCGGGCGAGGGGCGCGCTGCGGGCCGGCTCCGGGCGGGCAGCTCTCCCTCCTCGGCGGCGGCGGCGGGAATGCTCCGCTCTGCGGCCAGCGGCGGGCAGCGTCCATTGCAGCTCGGCGAGTCGGAGTCCGGAGTCCGGGGGCTCCGGCAGCCAGCGGGAGCACCCGGCTCCCGCTCCCCTAAACACCGCTGGCCAGGTGCGTTTATTTCTCATCCCGTCCGCTTCCCACAAATCCACCGTCTGCGGCCGCCGAGCCCCGGCAGCAGCCCGGCCAGCCCACGAGGCACCACCGATCGCTCTCCCCTCTCTCTCTCTCTTTTGCAGCTCTCCCCGAGGAGGAAGGAGCACGGCGGGGCCGCTCGTCCCGTATTTCACCGCCCCGGAGACGCCGCCACCGGAGCGATTAAAACAAAGCGGAGAACCGCCACTTTCCACACTCTTCCCTTCGCGCGCCGAGTAACGCGGCTGGCTACGGGAGCTCGCCTAGCAGGGACGAAAAACAAGGTGGTGGTGGGGGGGGGGGGTAAGGGAGGAGAGCCCACCCTCCACCCCGGCAGCCCCCCGGCTGCTGCCCGCGCCCGGCGCACCCCGGCGCTGCCCGGCGCACCTGACAGCGCGCTGTATTTCCCTCCCTTAGCGACAGGGGAGGGGCGCGCCGGCCGCGGCGCCGCCATTGGCGGAGGGGAGCGGCGCGGCGCCGCCATTGGCTGCAGCGGCGGCCAATGGCGCGCGCTGTATCCGGGAAGCAGGAGGCTGCGGAGCTATTTAAATCCTGCCCGGTGATGTCAGCGCGGGCTCGCGGGCGGGGGGGCGGCTGGCGGGGCGGGAGCGCCTGTCAGCCCGCGTTAGGCGCTGCGGGGCCGGGAGCGGGAGCGGGAGCGGCCCGGCACCTGCCGAGCCGTCCCTGCCTCACGGGACCCCGCAGCACCTCCCTCCCCTTCCCCGCGAACTTGTCCCGGTGGCGGTCCTGGGAGACGCGGGTTAATTTCGGGGCGCGCTGGGAGCGCCCGCCCGTTGTGCGAGCGGAGCGCTAAGCCCACTCTCGCAGACGAGGCGAAAGGGCAGCTCTCTGCGTTAAAAAAACGCTTTTGCGGCTGTTCAGGGGGAGAGGTATCTTCACTGTTCTTTATTTGCACCCAGTGCCTCCCCATAGCCTCGGTGACATTGGGCCCCTCAATTCAGGAAGGGCACTGAGGTGCTGGAGGGAGTCCAGAGAATGGCAATGGAGAGCCTGGAGCACCAGTATCATGAGGAGTAGCTAAGGGAGCTGAGGATGTTTAGCCTGGAGAAGAGGAGGCTCAGTGGCAACCTTATCACTCTCTACAACACCCTGAAATGAGTTTGTAGCCAGGTGGGGATCGGCCTCTTCTGCCAGGCAACCAGTGACAGGACAAGAAGACAATCTTAAGCTGCACCAGGGGAGGTTCAGGTTGGGCAACAGGAGGAATTTCTTCACATAAAGGGTTATTAGACATTGGAATGGACTAGCCAGGGAGGTGGTGGAGTCGCCATTCCTAGTGGAAAGGCTGAATGTGGCACTTAGTGCCATGGTCTAGTTGACAGGGTGGTGGAATGTGACACTTAGTGCCATGGTCTAGTTGACAGGGTGGTGTTAGGTCATAGATTGGACTCAAGGACCTCAGAGATCTTTTCCAACCCAATTGCTTCTGTGAATTTCATCCTTTGAAGACACACAACTTGCCCCTTGGTGTCCCAGGGTTTCCTGAAGTTGCCCTCAGGTTTTGATTCTGAAGGACTCTCACAAGTGGGAAATCCCAAAGTGGTTTAAAGGTGCATGTTTGGGCCATGAAGCACACCAACAGTAGCAGTAGCCAGCCGGCTGATTTTCCTCTTCCATTTCTGATTCTGGTCATGGCAGGTACTGTTCTGCAGGTCTCAGGGAACGCTTTTAGATACTAAAACCTGATAGATGCTATGCATCATAAATATTCTGTTTTCTATTGTCTTCCCAGGGCAGCAGTCACAGATGGAGCTGAAATGGTGCTAGGTTACAACAGAAGAAGAAGCAGCCAAGATCAAAATGCACTGTTTTGTCTTGGCAGAAAATGTAAATTGTGCTGCACTTCGACATGCTGTAGACCTGTCCTGGAGCTCGTCTGGTAGCCTAACAATGGCTGAAAAGTGGGATTAAAGTTGAGTTGTTTGACCTGAGGGATGTAATCATCCTGCCTGCAGCCTAATGCCCAGTACCCTGATGGTTGCACAGTTCTTTTCCTATCATGTGACTCAAACTGATCCATCATGTGACCAAAACTCAGGCACATCTTCCTTTACACAAAGGCATGTCACTCATGATGGGAACACACATAAACATCAGGTAAGAGACTGCAAGATTTTCTCATTTCTCTGCAGATGGATGTGTGCTGTGTCTATAGATTTTTTTGGCCTATATAACTACATGCATTTTGGTTGTCCAAAGATGTGTGTTCAGCTATGTGGCTGCAGAAGGGCATATGGTGTGGTGACATGTGGAAGCGATTCCCTAAAAGCAATTCTGTGATGTGGTAAGCTGAATACACAGGAGGTCACTGAGCTGAACATTGTTGGTGCCAGAGAAGATTTATCGTGAGGAAATTGGGGCAGGAATCCAGGAGCAAAAAGGCTTTGACAACCAGAGGACTGAAGATCTCAACAGCTTCCCAAACAGGAGAGCGTGAGCACACAGCCTATGTTGTTTCATTATGAAACTTCATAAATTCAGAGTCCTGGTTGGTATGAGAAGTCAGGTTTGACCTAGAACTTGACAATTAAAACTGGAATGGGGAGGGAGGGGGTACCCCCAAGGAAGGATGAAAAGCCATTACTGTTAGATATGAAGAAGCTGTCATTGAAACCGTGTTTCTTTTCTGTGGCAGGATATGGCAACAGAGGTAGGGGAAAGCAGGGGAAGGCTGATCATGGAGGTGGCTTCCGTGAGGGTAAGGGATGGCATGTCATAACTTAGGATCCTCAAGATGAGTCTGATTTTCTTTTAAGGACGTTTTTCCATTGAGAGTCAGATGGAAGAATGTGAGAACCCCTTTCAGGAACTGATTCCATGTGCCTTTTCAGTCCCCTTGGCATTTCCTTTTTTTGTTTATTTGGGAAGCTGCTTAGAATAAAGATTAACTCACTACACTCAGTGTGTTGTTTATGTATTGTATTTGTCTTTCAGTGTCACAATCCAGATTTTTTGTTAGTTACCAGCAAGGCTTGGGAATAATATTTTTTTGTTGTTTTGATTGAACTTTTTCCCCATGGTCCCTGGCTCTGTTACTTCCTGGGTGACTTAAGGAAGTGTTGCCTTCTCTAAAATATCAGATCAGCATTAGTGAGAGATGAAAAGCTGGACAGAGGTGTTTATGGTGGTCCTGCTCCTGACTCATGTATCTTGCTCAAATGCTTGGAACTAATGATCATATTTGACTTCAGAAGAATTTTTTCTCTAACGTGGGCTGTTGCATTTGGAGGGGAAAAAAGAGAAGGGGGAGGCATTCACCCCACTTGACAAGATCGAACACTGTTCACTTATTAAAAAAAGGAATTTGAGTGTTTTGGGGGCAGGAACTGGTGGGCTGGATGAAGCCCTTGCCTTGAAGCAGTATAAACTTTAAGACTGTTGGGAGAGGATGGAAGGGGGTGTTCATATATGTACATGGAAGATGAATGGGTCTTTTTGGATTTCACAGTTATGGCATAAACTTACAGGAACAGAAAGGAATGTGAAGAGTTCATATGGTCCATCTCAGGATTTCACTACCATAAAGCAGGATCCAATCTCCCCATCTCTTTCCTGGTAAATATCCATATTATGCAAACAACGGATGAAATTTTTTAACCTCCCCAGGCATCCCTTTGAGTGCTCTGCTTTCCTTAGCTTAGGACAGTCTTCCACTGCCTCCAATTAGAAACTCTTTATGTGCAGTTTAACTCTATTACTTCTTGCCCTATCCATTTAGAGAACAGGTTGTTCCCTTCCTTTTCACCACAGAATTTATGCCTTTTGAAGACTATTGGCATGTGTACTTCCAGTCTTCTTTTTTTATATATATTTTTTTTTCTATTTAAGGTTAACCGAACTTGTAATCTGTTCAATTTTTGATCATCAGTAGTTTTTTTCTAATTCTCTTCATATGACCCTGGGAGACTGCAATTCCTGACCCCTCCTCACTTTGTCCCACACATCTACTTAAGAAGGGTCTGGAGAAACAAGGCTAGTAGTTATGCCAACATTTCCTCAAAGTCTGGTTTTTTTCTTGTAAACAACTGTGCTGAATGAACAAAATTAATGGCAGGTGAAATTTGCAGCCCTGGGAAAGGAGCATACACTGCAGGGGAAGATGGATGGATGGTGCTGAAGTGGTGACGTCAGCTCTGAGAGAAAGATAGGGACAGCTGGCTGCAGCTCCATTAAAAAGGGAAAAAAAACCCCCACACCCCAAGTTTTAGGATGTTTAAGGAAAGAGGATGTTGGATGATGAGCAATAAAATATTACTGTAAATGATACTCACTGGAAATCATGGTGCATTGCAGCAGTTCAGCTTCAGAGTTTTACAGAGTCTACAAAGATTGCAGTTAAAGCTGGATAAACTGAGGCACAGAGAAACTAGGAGGTGTGTGAATAACTGAAGCTCAGACAAGGCAGAACTCTGGAAATCTTCTCCTAGTCTCAACTCTGCTTCTTTGTGGCAATCTTTCAAAATCATTCCTTCTTCAGACTAGTGATATGTAATACTATCATTTTGCAGAAG
Organism: Platyrinchus mystaceus; assembly: GCA_035041135.1. Taxonomy (NCBI): domain Eukaryota; kingdom Metazoa; phylum Chordata; class Aves; order Passeriformes; family Tyrannidae; genus Platyrinchus; species Platyrinchus mystaceus. Next base: position 69,461,747 of record JAWWLV010000121.1, on the reverse strand, counting down.
GGTCTATAATACTGTGTAGGATTCAGCTGAATTCAGGCTACAAGGTGGGGTTACTGCAGTCCTCTGATTTAAAATATCACTGATAAAAGTCTTCTTTTAAATGTTCTGGTCAGGACTAGTGAAGCTTTTCAATTTTTAAATGTGTTTTGTGTGGAAAATCCCTCTGTTAAATAATTAGCAAGCGCTTTGAGCATTACTGCATATTTTATATTTCATCTGCCTGGAAGAAATGGACGGTTCTGTTGCTATAGATTAACCACAATTTATTTTGTAATACTCTGACTGCTGAAAGAGAGAGACTTATTAGTTTACTTCTTTTACTTCTGATTATTCGAGGAATGGGGTTGGACAGAAGGGTTTAACCGTAACTTTTCTTCTATTCCCAGTCCCAGCAGACATTTGAGTTCACAAAGAAAAAAAATCTGTACAAGCTGAAAATGTGAAAACCAGAGACTGAGGGGTTCAAGGGTATGAAGGATTGCAGGGCTGGATCTTATTTTCTTGGCAGGCACTGATTATTATAGTTTGTTTATTTTTACCTTTGACATAGCTTTATTCCACATTTCAGTGTATTTTTTTCTCAGGCAGCAAAAAAAAAAAATCATTTGCTGCAGCTGCTGTTGCATGAATTAGTTTTAGATACCAATGGACACTAATGGTGTTTAAAATTAAGAATTTGGCACAATAAGCTGTTCAGATTTAACTTTTTCCTCACAGAAATGGAGTTATAAATGATTTTTTTCATGGAATGAAGGATAAGATCACCTTTTAATTCATTTTGATGATCAGATCTTTGTTCTTTAGGCTCTTTGAATAGTAGGTTGTGTCAGAAGTGTGGCCCTGGCTCTACTGTGTGGCTATTTTTGTACATCTCAGGGCTGTTAGGATATACCAGTAGGCCTCAGAAAGCAACACGTCATGGTAGCTGTCACATCTGTTTTCCTAGAAAGTTGTTTTGTCCTGTTGTCAAGACAAACTTTGAATTCTGACATGGTTTTGTATCTCTGGCACTTCAATTGGCAGCACAATTTCTGAAGGAAAAAAATGCTTCAATATTCATGTGCTGGACAGAATAGCCCTTCTGGCAGTCAGTGGGAGGCTTTAGTATGCCAAAAGATGCAGACTTGGGCTCCTCAGCCTGAAGAAATTTTCCTAGAATACAGAATACAGGCAAATGTTGATTAACCAAATGTGCCTACAACACATAAAAGTTCTCAGAGTATAAGCTAACTTCCCAGTTTTCTCCTCTGGTGTAGCACCAGTAGTTCAGATGTCTAAGCAGTCGTCTTCTTAATTTCACAGCCCTGCTTAGGTGGCCAACCCAGTTTGTTTTCTAAGCTATGTTATACAGAAAGCCACTACCTGCACATGCTGTCTCTGCAGGCACTGGGGCTCAGGTGTACATTTTGCCCACATCAGTTTCTTCCACAGTGTTGCCTGCTTAGCACTTGCAACAAGCATCCTGTGCAGCCTTTAGAAAAGTCTCTTCCAGCTTACCGGAGACAAACACGGAGGATGCTGATGACCATCAGGGAGTATAAAGAGAATGGTTGCAGGGGTACTTGGTGGCCTGTTAAGGGCCAGATCCCTATTCAGGCCAGCAAGGACTGCAGGGAAAAAATGAAGGGCTAGAATAAAACTAATTCTCCATTCTGGCAATCCAACTGGGGAAATACGTGTTTCCTTGCAGCCCTGCTGTGGCTTGCGAAAGCTCTTCCATCTCCAAAACACTGCTGTGACTGATGCCAATGAAAATAACACGCAGAAACATTTTTTAACATTTATGCCACTCATTTGCAATTCAAGTGTGGGGAACTCTTGTGTGCTGAAATGAAGGGAGCAGAATAGAACAGATCAATCTGTTTATGAAGACTGGAGGGGTTATTTACCATCATTGAGATTTAGAGGGGTTTTTTTCATGTTATTTATTGGTATTTCTAAAACACCGTTGAACTGTAGCTTTCCTGTTGTGATAAAGCTGAATGACTAGCATCTTGATACTTTGTTAGTAGCTTGGGACCACATATCAAAAGGCAGGGGACACCAAAGAAGGCTGCAAGAATGTGTTCAAAATTGCATAAGAAGGAATTTTATGCAGTATTTCCAATGAACAATGTTCCTAAGGCACTGAAAAATGTTACTTTATTCTTTCATGAAACATCTGTGCATATAAAACAAAGTCTATTTTTTAAATATTGTCTTGTTTGGCCAACTACTCTTAGATTTGGGATGAATTATAGTGTGATGTGATATCATGTCACTAGGTAATATTAATCTCTGCATAATTTTCCATAAAGGGCAGGGAACTTAAGAAGAATGTCCTTTTACAATCCTCTATAACGGAAGGGGAATCTCGTCAGCTGAATTTCCCAATTTGTGGATTATCTTTGTTTTTAAAAGTTATCTCTCACTTTTCAATGTTGCCTTTTTTCTCCCCACAATCCAGAAAAAAAGACTGTTCAATAGCTAGCATAAAATTTAAGTCCAGAGGTGACTCTTACAGTAAATACCAGCATGACATTTAATATAAATTCTTGCCTAAAATACCTGCGATAAAGCTTAGATCCTATAGGTATGCAAATGTATGTATTGGTCCTAGAGAACGATCTAGGTGGGGGTTAAGCACTGTGTTCCAAAAAAGCAAATCCGTGTTAACCACTCATCACCTCTTAATCATCTGAGCATATGCAGACACCTACCATTTTTGTGACACTGTTTTAAAGCTATGTGGAATGGCTTCATGAAGGCAGCTGCATCTTTAGCACACGTGGAAGCTTACTGAGCTCAGTACAGGGCTATTTCCAGCTAAGAGTGCAAAACAGCAGAGACAGTTGTCCACCTCTTTCCTAATGGCCAACTAATTAGAGGATAGAGAAGGACTTACTGAGGAAATCAGACTTTCAGCACCCTCAGACAACAATTCTCACTTACTAGATGGCAGATCTCACTGGATGAGAGTGGAATCATGACACATCCTCTTCCATGGTTTTCAGAGTTGATTTATACTCTCTACCATGCTTGCATGGGACTGTTTTACCTTCTATAACCACTTAAAATGCTATGCTCCTCTGGTTTCTCTGGAATTCGTGGTTTGTAGTAAGGAAAGGGATAATTTTAACACTAGAACTGAAATCGTGCCTGACTCCCGAGTAGACAGAGAAAAATATCTCTAGTGCTATTTCCTTAGGTCTTTATTTCAAAGATAAAAAATGTACATCTTTGCTCTGGTACACATCCTCTCTACCTCAACTTCTCTTGCATCCTTTGAATAATTATTCTTTTAGGAGTTATATGTCACACACTGCTTTTCAATTCATACAATTCAGCATACAGGAAAAGTACATACCAAATTTAAGGGCCGAAATGGAGTCATCAACCATTCATGAGGCAACACTGTCAAGAAGGAGCACTCACAGCTTCTTGTCCTGAGCGATACAGAGCACCAAGCAGCTACTGGGTTAACTTGTCCTAACACAGAGCAGAAGCCCCTGGAGTGAATCCAACATTTCTTACCTAAGAGCTGTGTCCCTGTGTTTGATTGGTGTCTTGTTTTGGTTTTATTTTTTCCAAGGGAATCATAACTCATTTGCACAATCCCTAGTCCATAATGAATACACCTACTGGGATTTATAACAGATAAATTAAAGGAGATGTGCTCATGAGACAGAAAAGCATGCAGTAGTAGAAAGGATAAGGAGTACCCTTTTCATTCTGTTGAATAAGAATGGTCACATCAAAAAAGGAAAACAAAGAGAAAACAGGTCATTATGGGCAGACTGGTATCACAAGTGCTTTGGTATCTTGCTTTTGTATGTTGCATTCAATACCTCATAGGTTACATACAGCACCAAAGTAGACAAGATATATAAAGATGTCATTAAAGAATGTGACAATCTAGGCTGCAGGAGACAGTAAAAAAAACCTAGTCCCACTTAATAATTTGCCTGAATCTTACATTACGTTTTTCAGTGTAAGCAAAACAAGGACTGTTAAGCAAGTGGCAAGTCAGCTGCTGCTCAGAAAATGGAGTGCAACTCTGTGTGACATCCTTAAAAAATAAGAACAAAGAAGAAGTTGTGATCTACTGCAGAGAGCTGAGGGTGCGCGTTGGCCTTCAGATTAATTTAGGTAAATTTAATTTATCAGTAAATCAGCTATGATATGATGTTGGAGAGAGATAACCAGGTTGTAAGTGTGGGTGGGAAAAATATATACACAGCAAAACAAGCTAGTTGGGTATGTGGAGAAGCGTGTTGCTGGAAAATCCTGTGAGACACTTCATGCTAGCTGCAGTATCATATATAAACTTGTGTCACATGCTGTTGATCATGCAGAATTCTAATGCTGAAGGGACTGAGCTGTGGCAGAATCTCTGGCTTTGTGTGATTGCCAAACAACCCAGCATGGAACACTTGGTAGCATCTCACCATCTACCTTTTGCTTGTTATGACTACATAGTGCTGTTTTCTGGCAATTTTGAGGTTATTTGAAGGGCTCTGGAAAAGGGAACCTGACTGGCATACAGCACTGGAATAGACACAGCAACTGCTGGAAGATGCAAGAGGATTCATAGGGGAGGAGAAGAGCAGAGAGCAATGGAGAGAAGCAGAAGTGAACAAGCATGGAGTGTAAAGAGGGAACAGTGGTATACTATTAGGGTATAGTTTAAGATGTTACCTGGGGATGGAAGGACCTGTGGGAAGCTGAAGAGTGTATCAGTGTTCTTTGCTTAGCATGGCAGACCTGTTTATCTAATTCTTTTATCTGTGGTATTTCTAGAAGTAATGTGCAAGCTGTACTGCAACGTGGAGACAAGCAATAAAGGCAGTTCAGCTGCTGGGATCTGTAGATGCTGATGCCTGAGGTCCCTCATAATCTGGTATGCGGCCAGCAGGAGAGGACAAAGCATAGTAAAGGCGAGGAGAGCCACGGTACACTTGGTTTACAGCTGTCAAACAATAGTGTTTCTTGTCTGGGAGTGAGCTTGGGTTAAAGCTCTTCAGACCTATTTGCCTAGGGCAAGGCTCCAGGCTGGAATGCTGTTAGGAATTTGCAGCTTGAAACTGCTTGGCAGCAGTTGCCATTTCTCAGCTTTTGTGGCAGTGGAGCAGATTCCTGGGAATGGTAAGGGAAATCTCAGAAAGTATTTGTGAGACACCTGGGAGATCCATGTAGGGATGGGGAGAGAGAGTCTGGGAGAAGTCAGCAGGGTGTCATGGATCTGTGGCAGACCTGGCAAGATGGGTGAGGCTGTACTCAGTTTCTTTCTCTCCTCTCAACCTGTTCCCATCTTTTCCTCTCCAGGGGTGGATCCTCACGTTCTTGGGAGTTTGCAACTTTTGTCCAAAGTCCACAACTGTCTCCTTCCCACTTTATAGCTGTTTTCCTCTATCAAGTCAATTCTACCTAGAAAGAACCCTCTTTGTGGCTTTGCTGTAGCCTCTAATTATTCTCTGCTGAAAAGAAGACAATGCTGGTGTGCCTTCTGTTACAGAGCAGAGAGGGGGCAGAAGGTGGGTGAGGATTATTTAGGCCAGAACAGCAGGTTCTGTCTCCCAAGTCATAGGCAAAGTCCCTTACAGTCTTCAGCTGCCTCTAGTGAGCTGTTGTCATTCAAGTAGTCACACTGATGTCAGAAGCTCGTGGTTCAATCTTTGTTATCTTGCTATGTAGTTGTCAGAGATGGATCTTTTGTCAGGTAAAGCAAAATCAGGCAAGTGTTATTACGAAACATGATTGGTAGAAGTAGCAGAACTGACCTAATACAAGAATACTTGCCCAGTGACTTGTTATGCCCATCATCAAGCAATGCTTTAGAATAGACCACCAACCAGTAAAGATCAGCCAAACTGAATGGTGCTCTCTACCTCATAAAACTCATCTACCTCAATCTGAAGGGCAGTAACAGAGACATCTGGGACCAAGCTTGTGTAGCTGGAACCAGCACAATTAATGTTACTCTTCCTGATTACTGACAACCGCTGGTCCTGTCAGTAAGGAAAGGGGAAGTAGAGATAGCTACTCTTCTATAACTTTGTAGTGCCCTTTGCATTATTAATCACCCTTTAATAGAGGTGATAAATAGCCACACTCCTTCCCACATATCCAATTATTGCATCATAATTAATGTTTGCATTTAGCCCATCCTGACCTAAACCACAAGATGCTGAAGTCTCTTGTGTCAATTTAAGGCTGCCTTTTAGGTTTCTAAACCAGGATCAATTAATGGTAGGTAATTCCTGCACATTCTCCAAGCCCCTCTCCCAGTTTCTACCTTTTCCTTTCTAAGTCTGGTTCCTAGTGCAGTGATGGTCAGGTAGGTGTGGCTATTGAACATGTCAGGATCATAGCTCAGCAGAAAGAGACCTGATGGACACACTAGCCTCTTTTGTCTCAACACCTTTAGGTGTATATAGAGGTTACATTTAGGAAGCTTTGCATCTAGTTTAGATGAGAAACATTTAGTTGCTAACTGAATGTGCATGGATGGAATAAGACATTTTCTCTTCATTCCAGATCTGTTTTCTATCCAAACTAAAATCTTGGCCAGTTGACCTATCCACCTCATTGATAATGTCCTCTGTCTCCTAGCATAAACAAACCACAGCTGTTATGTGCTTCTTGCAAGTTATCCTGATTTAGATGACTAATCAGCTCTTCATTCATATATTACCTTTGGTCTTCTCAGGGTCCTAATAACCATGCAGGGTGTAAAACTGGATTCTTCCCCTCAGTTATCCCTAAAATAGTTCAGTCTTCTTGAACAATTTAAACTTATTTGGACTTTTCTCATCCCATAGCTTTATTAATGAAAGATTGGTTTCAGGCTTTGGAGAAGCTCCTTGTTCTCCGTCCTGGTTTTCAAGGAAGCTGGTTCCTATCTTTGCTCAGATAATTCTTCCATAATACTTTGTCTATCTGAGTTTCAACTCATGCTTCAAAATGCTTTCTTCCTTACTAGTCTTGAAGTCTGAATTATCCTTTACAAACATGTAAGGTAGGCCATTTTAAATGTTATCCTTCTTTCAGTCACTCTCCAAAACTATCTGTCAGGATAGGCTTATCATGGCTGGAGTTGAGTTGCAGAGATTCTGGGATTTACACTCACTATAGTAGCCACATCTTCATAAATACCATCTCTTTCTCTCTCTGCATCTACCTCTCTTTTTCCTAATAACTAAATTGCAAAATCTTTGTGACCAAGAACATTGTCATATTGCTTTGTAGTTAGAGTAATTTCTATTATGATTTACTTATCATTCATGACTGGAATTCCTAGGTGTTACAGAAATACAGATTTTTTTTTTTTATTTTATTCATGTATTCATTTAAAAATACCATGTGGTTTTAGGGATTACTTATGGAGATTTTAGTGGAATATTCCTGAGAGGAGATGTAAAATGTCAGTGATTCAGGATTCTATCCACAAAATTGTTTCTCCATTGCTCAAATTGCCATGGGGTCCTTCTTCTTACTTTGTTTGTAAAACCAATATTCTACACTTCTAGTGTTTATCTGGACCCACACTATAAGACCATAAACTGGATCAACCTTCACTGCAAGAATGTGATATTAGGACAGAGCAGTTTCAAAGCCTCAGTAACTGTGTATTCTTTTAGATACTTAAAGTAATAGATTTTCTAAACTGTATAATCTCACCAGATTCTTAAAGGACACCATCTGTCTGTACCATCACAAAAGTCCAAGTCTGCCCTCCCCCTCCCAAAAAACACAAAATGTTTTTGAATCATAACTATTGAATGTATTTTCACAATTTGAGAAATTTAACAATGTATTTGAAGATGAAAGAGCGTTAACAAAACTGAGAAAGCAGATTATGGGACTTTTCCTCCCTAGACCTGATAGGAATGTGGAATTTGAGCAATATTTATTCTTTGTTCCCTCAGCTCAGGAACACCATTCTTCCTGCACTAAGGACAAAAACCATAACACAGATATCTGGGTGTACCGTGGGAATAACAAGGCAGGATACAGAAATTAAATATTTACTTCTGACCAAGTCCCACTCCATTTAGTGCTTTCCCAAGTTAAGAACATTACTAGCAGTAGATCTGATGAGCTTTCTCATGAACCTTCTTTGTACTGAACGATGACTTTCTAGTATCCTGCAAGCCCAAAGGACACAGCCCAACTCTGGGCAGCTGAGCTGCACCAGGGCCTTATATTGACAACCCTAATAGATGAGAAGAGCTCAGTGTGTAGAGGAATCTGAGGCTCCTTTAAAACCTTTTTGCGTGTTTCTGCACATTTAAGATGACCTACAACACTCCATCTGGCTGAGATATGCTACAGCCCACCTGTATATGGTCTTGTTTTGCCAACGAAAACCCCTTATATTCTTGTGTACTCCCATTACTGTCCATCAAAGAAGTTTTGTTAGTATACTCAAAAGTCCTCCGTCTCTGCAAGCATCACTCACACTTCTATTTACATAATTTGGAAGTATAAATGTATGCATATGTGATTTAAAGGAAAGGTATATATATATACACCGATAAGAAGAAGAAATGAGAGATGAACTGATATTTACAGATAGTCCTAATGCAGAACCCCTTTGTAGGCAGGTGGGAAGAATGGTGTTTCTTTTCATAACTGGAATCACAGAAACATTTACAAAGTAGAATGAGTCTTTTGCTTGGATGCCTATTCTCTGTATCCACACAACCCCTGAAAGCTCTGCTAAGGTGAATTTCAGTTCTCATTCTGGATTTCAGGAAGATGCTGCGAAAAAAAAATCCCATTCAAAATGTCTCATCTGATCTTGCTTGAACTGGTAGTTGAATGGGCAGAGTTCCCACTTGTCTCAGCTCTTCAATAAATGTATTTCTTTTGTACCCATGATGGCAAAAGGAGCCATTCTCTATATGTCATGTTGATGGTGAGAGAGGCTTCCTACACTCTCAGAGACCATCACTCCATCTCCTTTCTCAGCAGTATCATTAAATCTTATGCTGGCATGGGTTTTTGTGGAAATCCTTCATGCACATAAATGAGTAAAATGGTAATGACAGCAAACTGCCTCAGGCTCAAGTATCAGGATGCAGTTTCACAATTAGCCTAGGCCGGTCTCAGTCCGTTTTGCTGTATCCTTCCACTATGCCCCACACCTGCCAACAGCAGAAGTGATCCTACAGTTACATACAGGTGGATCAAACACCCTATTTGGCAAAACCAGCTGATTTGGAGGGGGGATAGTGTTTGTTTTCTGCTTGGGCAGGTCCCTTCCCTGACTACGCAGCCCCATGAAAGCCAGTACCAACACACAGTAAGGGGGCAGGGGCAGGACATAAGGTTGTCCATATCTCTAGCAGAAATGCAGATAACTTGTTAAAATCTCTTACTGAAAAAGCTCTTAGAACAGATTGATAAAACTGAATTGTGGAAATTGCCAGGACTTGACAGTATCTATTCTTGAATTCCAGCATAGTTGAAATATGAAATTGCGGTGTTGCTTTTGTGGTGTGCCACTTGAATTGGCATGGGTAACAGAAGAATTGGAGACTTTGGGATATTTTTGGTAAGCATAAGCCAGTATGGCTGATTTCTGTACCAAGAAAATAAACTAAAACTGTAACCAAAACTAGAACTAGTGTTGCAGTAAGAGGCTAGAATAAAAAGGGTCAATATAGCTTTATCAGAGGGAAGTTTTACTTCAAAAATCTATTAGAGTCCTTTATGATGAGTGTATGAAAGCAAAGAAGGAGCTGAGAGGGGTCCAGTTTGGTTTTCAAAACACTTTTGACCACGCCCCTCAGTAAAGGCTCATAAAAAATTAAGTTTCTGATGAAGCAAGAGACAAAATCTGTGGCTTAGTAACTGTTTAAAAGCTGTGCAGCAGTGGATAAAAATACAACTGTTTTCACAACAAAGATTTGTTACAATTTCACTATATTGGTGTTTTATTACTCAGTGATGCTGAAAAGGTGAAGAATATGATACAGTGATGAGGTTTACTGATTACAATAAATTCTTTGGGATACTAAAATCAAAAGCCAGTTGTAAAGTCTTGCAGAAGGACACTACAAATAGTTGAATGAGAAAAAATCTAGCAAAATTAGGTTAACTTAAACAAATCCTAACTTTTCCATGCAGGCTAATGTTTTCTCAATATCACTACCATTCAAGAAAGGGGCCATGGAATCACGTTGACCAGTTTGATTAAAATAGTTACAGTTCAAAGGTAAACCACAAGGAAGGAAACTGCGATTACAGAGGAAAACACTGGTATAACACTCCACTTTTCTCTATCTTGTATTTTTCTAGGTTACAAGGAGGAGCAAGAGGAATGATCAAAGCTGTGAAACCTTTCCATCTGAGGAGATAGTAAATGAAAAGTAAACAGATCAAGATGTTTCTGTTTGGAGAAAGGGTATGTGAGGGGATACTATGGAAGAAATCTAAAAAAATGTTGAGTGGTATTAGAGGTGATAGGGAATAATCACATACAGCTTCTCACTATAAGAGAACTGAATGGAAGTCTGTAAAATTCTTGTTTGGCAGGTTCGAAGTAGTACAAGGAAGTAATTTTTCCCATAATGGAGAATTGAATGTAGAATACACATAGTGTTATGGTAATAAAAATGGGAATGGGTTAAAAAAAGAATCAGAGTAATCTTAGAGACAAGCCTATTGAAGTGGTCTATTATGCAGTGGTCTAGAAAGAAATCTCCATCTTGGAATTATTGGGAGCTACAGGATATGCCCTGGAAAGAATCAATCTGTATGTCTAATGAGCTTTTCATAAGCACCCACAATTGGCCACTGTGGGGAAAAGAGAACCAAGCTACGAAGACCTGTGGTCTGGCCAAGCACGGACATTTTAAATTCTACTTTCCAAACAGAGTAAATGACTTTAATGAGGGTTCTAAGGTTAGCACAGGTAAGGGATATTTTAGCTGTTACATCTAACTCGATATTGCTTTGATTAACGGCTATGAAATATCCAAAGGGCATTATTTGGCATCATTCAAGTGGCATTGGTCTTGTGCCGTGACTGCAACAAGCTTATGTATGAGACAGGAGCTCTTTCTCCTGGTAAACACCACGCCATATGTTTTTATCAGGCACTAATTTGGAGGAGAATTAATCTTGAGAAAGTTATTATGTTAGAGAGCCCTAGTTATGTAAAAGTATAGAGCTGGGGGCTTCTTCATTTATACAAATATTGCTAAACATTTAATTTCAGATTCTCAGTCTGGTGGCTAATAAAAAATGACTACCAAGCAAACCTGTAGCATTAAATGGAGACTTTATTTTTGGCAGCTCATTGGAGAGAGATTAATATTACTGGAATGGCTTTGTTTCTCAGCAATGCCTCCTTAAGAACAGCTTCCTCTGACCATATATTTCTATTTTATTGAAAAAAGGAAATATGGTATTAGAAATCAATGTTTTTAAAGGGTAATTTAAAGAAATCTAATCTTGGCAGATGCTGAAATATTTTCAATTTAGAACAAATAGTATTTCTGTCATCCAGTCAGCTTTTTAAAATTAGACCATTACTCCTTGATAAGTTAATTACAAAACAGAAAGAGACTCAACCAATCTAAAAAAGTGTTATTAATGAAAGTATAGAGCACATGTCTAAAAGCTGCTTTTACTGATTTATGGGTGAAATTTTACTTTTTATATGAAAAACCTTGTCTCCAATGTCTTAAATCATAAGAAAAAATGCTCAATTTTTCATCCTATCACAACTAATTTTTTACATTGGTACACTGATGGACTATTGTTTTTCTGTTCTACCATCCATTATAAAAATTGACAGCATCATAATTGAAATTATTTAAAATATGGTGCATTTAGATAATTCTTTACTTCAGTATAAATATGACTACACAAGAAATGCTGCTGCTGGAAATTGCTAGGATTTGTTACAAAAAAGGAATTATTGCTCAACAGGCCATACTCCTCTGGGGGTAGGAAAAATGAAAAATATCATAAATTCCTTTGAAATGCAAAAAGATAGGAGGAATGGAAGGACCATTTTTTGTTGTGTTCAAGGCCTGGTTGTCTTTAGTCAAATCTCTGTGCTCCAGGGCAGATGCCCAGAATCACAGACTGCAGAGGTTTCACACTGCACAGGCACATCGGCTGCATGCAGACATGAGAAGCATGGAGAATGTCGCAACCGTGAGTTGAAATGTATCCAGGTCCACCAGCTGTATCCTGGTCTCACTAAAATCCCTAGTAAGTCTTTCAGCTCAGTGGAGTCACAATTTCACCCCAAGGAAAAGTGAGTAAATCAAGTAAAACTCACCAAAAAAATTTCTCTGGGTGATTGACTTCATATCTGCCCACGGATGTCTCTGTGCTGCATGGCTGCGTTTTGTGCTTCTTGTGGTAAGAACCTGCCAAGGTGCCCAGTGGGAGTCCTTCCTGGTTAGTGCCGGGGTCTGAGCCAAAGCCGTGTCAGGTGTCAGTCAAACAATTTAACAATATGAATAGTGGCAAGCCAAACCCAGACTAAATGCCCTACCTCTTAGTAATTTACCAGTATAGAAACTGAGCCACAGTGGCAACTGGTTTGGCAATCTCTTTGGGAACCTGTCACTCACCAGTGTGTGCTGACTGGTAAACCCACTTCAACTAAAATCCTATTTAGCCTCAAACAACAGGAATAAAATATAATGGAAGAGGAAAAGGTTTTAAACCTTACTAAAAAAATATCAACATACATCTTTCTTACAACAAATGCTTTAAGGCAGATGTTGTTGGACAGGCAAATTAGCCTTCCCAGATACTGTATAATTTCATAGAATTTCACAGAACTGGCCAACTGCAGAAAAATGGCAGAGATAACAAATCTGGGTTAGGGGAGACATTGTTTCTGTGAAACTGCAGAGTATCTGTAAAGGCTAAATCTGCTTGTCCACTTCAGTACAGAAGCATTTTTGGGGTAAGAAAATATATATTATATTCTAAATATATTGAAGAGTACTGGCCATAGAATTGTACCTGGAGGAGCACTGCTGCTGACTCGTTGCCAGCCAGGTATAGCAACATTAACTGTAACCCTTAGACTGTTGGACACCAATTAAAATCATAAGAAATTTAAAGGAAAAATGTTTGCAGGAGATTTCTATACTTCAAATACAGAAAAAAAAAAAAAAAGAATGGGATACAGCAACCCCTCCCAACTTTCAGTATATACTGTCCAGTGGTGATTTTAAGAACCCAGAACTTTTGAAAAATGGGTATTTTTTAATGATATGTGAATTCTCCTTTATACAAGGCCATATTACTCCTCATATCAATACTGTCTCAGAGATTACAACTGCCTTTAAATTGCAATATTGGTCACCTTCCTAAATATGGAGGAAAATTTAGGCAGACACTAGGCTTCGGCTGTACACCTCTACCCCCTCCTTTGGATGGACAGCAATACACTCATCACTGAAAAGTTTTTAACTTTATACTGTTACCTGAGAATAACCCAGGGACACAATTATCTCCATTATCAGAGAGTATACAAGAGATGCAGTGTCCAGCATCATCTCCAGATGCTTATCCACATCTCAGTAGACACTGTAATAGGAGAGCTAAGATTGACCAGTCTGACCATTTCTTTAAAAGTTGTACAGCAGGTGAACGTTTTTTACCATGTATACCTGCAATTATGAAGGTAATTAAGTGGCACATTCCAGGTGAGCCCAAGGAGCACCTTAAATTAAATCCCTGAGCCTCACAATGTTATTATAATTAGCTATCTGTCTTAGTAGGTTTTTTTTCGTTTATTGCATCTACCCTGTGTGCTAGGGATGAAAAAACATAATTTGACACAAAATATTTTAAATGGTTTATTACTGAGATGAAGGCTTATTTTCATTGTTCCCAGACCACATGTTCTTTCTTTCCTTTGCTGTTAATTACAAATATTCACAGCAGTGAGAAGATATTTCATTGTCTATTGCTTGCAAAACAAAGTAAGGATGTTTGCCCCTTCTATTTAGAGGGAAAACCTGTCTGGTGATGTTTGTTCTATCTTCACCTTACAAAGTAACATAGTTTAAAGACCCTTAAGGACAGGCATGTTAGCTCTGCAGTTTTGATCTGGGATCGTTCCAAGTTAGACCATTTTCCAAACACCACAAATTACCACTGTGGAACAGTTTGTATTTTGATATAAATGAACTCCCTTTCTTTAAGTGTGAACTTTTAATTTCTACAGTGGAAAAAAAGGAAGTCAGAAGTTCTATATGAAAAATAAATATAAGCTGCATTGAAACTTGGGCTAATTATTTATTAATTCACATTAACATGCATTAGGGAAGTTACTGGGAGCATGGTAGCAGCATTCTGAGCCCAGGTTCCAGTTCTTTCCCTTGCTTGTGGCTTTCAAGCAGCAGTTTCTTGAGTTGCTTCATGGTGGAGCAACATGCAAGGTCAAGGTCAAGTGGGAAGTGTCACCAAAGATTGGTGTTAGGGAGAATGTGATCTCTCAAGCTAAGTCCATTATCAGGGACTGCATTTGGCTCCTGTATTTATCATAGTTATTAATATACCAGCTCAAAAGGTCAAGTGATTTGTATGAAATTCTCAGTTTTTATTTGAGGAAAAAAGTGTCTCTAGCCTTGTGCTTCTGGAGAAAAGATGAAAATGTAAATGTACAAAGGCTTAAGAAATGGAAGGATACTTAAAAATCATTAAAAAGCACAATAAACATGGAAAATCTTTGATCTGATGTTATGATCTGGGGGATGAATTCAGGATTTTTGAATCGGGGATAGGAAAGATAAGGATGGAGAACAGAAAAAGGTGTGGAGCAATCTTCCAAAATACAGATTATTTAAAGAGCTGTTGTCACATGTTTAAAACTTGTGAAGATATTTTATTGTCCGTTGCTTGCAAAATAAAATTATGAAGAATCCGTTCAGTGTTGTAGACGATGATCTTTCTGGCTGGTATCTGACTTTAGTCAGTTGGAATTTTACTAACCAATAACTTGACACCTCTTGTTGCAAAGTAGATCCACAGAAGCCATATCTGCCCATGTAGCACAGAATTTCTCTTCCATAAGGGCCTCAAGACCTGCTTCAGGTCTGTTCCATCTCTGAGTATCCTGTCAAGGCTTCACACAGGCTTGGTGATGGAAGCATGGGGTAGAAATCATGGTACCTTGCCCAGTGAAGTGGGGAAAGAATGGCTCTGCTGCTTGCATCTTCTGCCATTACCCAGTGGATCTCCATCTGTCAGCTGTTGCTGGACAAAGGTTTCAGTCCTCATGTTCAACTAGAATGAAGGTGACACAGTGAGTAATCACAATTGCAGTTGCACACTTCACTTCTGGCTTGGGGTTGTGGTACTGGCCTTCAAAAGATGGGATGCAGAGTCTCTATTTTCTACTATGAGTTTAAAAAATACCGTGTGATGATGGCCTGCAAGTGGTTCATTTATCTTCTCAAGTTTCACTATTGGACTGATTTATAAAACTAATTTACAGTGTGTAATGCAGCTTTCATTCTTTTAATAGTTCTCTGTAAGAATAAGGCGGAGTGGGTTATTGGGGGTTTTTTTAATTCCTGTTGTCATGGATTAACCCCAGCCAGCAACTCAGCCCCACACAGCCATTTACTCACTCCCCCATGGTGGAACGGGGGAAAGAATGGGAAGGGTAAAAGTGAGAAAACTCGTGGGTTGAGATGAAGACAATCTAACAGGTGAAGGAAAAGGCACACATATGTGCAAAGCAAAACAAGGAATTCATTCCCCACCTCCCACGAGTAGGCAAGTGTTCAGCCATCTCCAGGAGAGCACGGCTCCATCATGCTTAACAGTGACTTGGGAAGACAAATACCATCACTCCAAGCATCCCCTCCTTTCTCCTTCTTCCCTCAACTTTACACGCTGAGCATGCTGCCCTATGGTATGGAATATCCCTGTGGTCAGTTGGAGTCAGGTGTCCTGGCTGTGTCCCCTCCAAACTTCTTGAACACATCCAGCCTCCTCACTGGTGGGGTGGGATGAGAAACAGAAATGGCCTCGACTCTGTGTAAGCACTGCTCAGCAGAAACTAAAACATCCCTGTGCTATCAAAAGTGTTTCCAATACAAATCCAAAACACAGGCCTATGCCAGCTACTATGAAGACAATTAACTCTGTCCCAGCCAGAACCAGAACACCTATGCTTTTTTTTTTTTGTTAGATTCCACATTAATTTGTAGTTCAAATTTGCAGTGCGTCCTTTTCTTGGAAACACATTGCTCCTAATGAAATGAATTTGTATATCATTCAGGGATCAGGGTCCCCACAGAACTTCCTGGAACTAGAACAAATATTTTCTTATTAGCATTTGACATTGCTGGCAGAGAATGAAGAGAAAATTTCTCTATTGAACTTGATGACTCCAGAATTCCCTTTTGATCAGCTAGCCAGTAGTCAAATTTTAATGGGTCAAATTCTGAAGCACAGCTGCTTCAGAAGTGAAGTCTACCATTTCTTCATAAATGCTTTTCCTTTCTCATATTCCCTGATGTAAGGTAAAACCTCAATATCTGAGAAGTTTACAACAATTGTTTTCTAAAAATGATAAACTTAGAAAATTTTCTTTTAGTGACCATACATCCTTACTTTTCACTTTGAACCCATTCTTTGTTGTTCAGCTTCATTTGTTTGGTTCATCTATCACTTGCAAACTGATAACACCCTGGCATCCAGTCACAGCCAAGTCTTCATAATGTGAGGTGATGTATAAACACACTACTAAAATGGTGTTCCATACAAGACACAATTGTTGTTGAACACAATCCTAAAGATGACCAGAAGCCAAGGAAGGAGGATTGTTGGTCAATACACTACAGTACCATAAAGCACAACAGGCTGGATTTAGCTTGGCAGTAGGTCATCTTTTGGCACATATTTTTAGTCTTAGGGTTGCAGCTATACAATAAGAGATCCTTATTTGCTTCTTACATTTACTAATATTATTTTGTTCTTGTATCAGAGCTGGAGAGTGTTAGAAAGTACCTGAGAGCTTACTGAACACAGCTCCTTGTGTGGGCTTGTTCCAGAAGCAGTAAGTGAAGAGCTGAAAGGTAGAAAAGAACTGCCTGAAAAAGTGGTGTGATAAAAGAAGACAATTAAAGGCAATACTGGAGCTTTTAAACCTCTCCCACCCAGCAAATGCTGTTTCTTCTACCTTCAGTTTCATCTGCTTGGCACAGTCTGTCTATACTACCAAATATGCCTACCTTTCAAATTTACCCCAGCTTTGGTCTCGCAGCTGCAAGACCCCATAGGGTGTGATTATCTTATTTCCTATCTGTCGATTATGTTTAAACACATGCTAAACTGTAAACGTCATTCTTCTAGCGTGACTCTGGAGTACACTTAATGATAGTCTTGTTACCGACTGACCTCCTGTACCTGACAGAGATTAAACATCTTGGACAAATTTTCATTGCTTGAATCTGTGCCAAATCCTTCTAATGTGTGAAGGACTTGATCACTTTTAAACTAGTGGTGTAGTGCAAATAACGTTCAGTCATTTGATGCCTGCCTGATTTTTGCAGTAAAGAAATAGGAATTCATAGCCACCTTGGGAATAGCAAAAGAAAATGCACCTGTGCAGTTCTTTGTCAATAGTCTAATCTGATTCCTGAGTATGTCCTGCCTGGACAAGGTTGAGTGATGCTGCAGCAGCCAGCAATGCCACAGCCATGTTACCTCACATGATGAAAACACAGATTCTGTGTCCATGATTTATCATCAGAAACATAACCTCAGCTTTCAAAATAAGAGGTATACTTTTTAAGTATTCATATTGTGGAAACTAATGTAAATTAGACCTTGTTGTAGTGTTGGTTTTAGCAACTTGTACTTACTCTACTTCCAGTGTATTTAGTCTTACACATACCTGAAAAATCTTATTAGATCTATAATGGGGCTATTTTCAGGGGGTTTTTTATTGTTCCAGTGGCTATTAACATTTCACAGCATGTCACAATGCTGGCCTTTTTGATTCTATTGAGCCTTGCTGAATGGGAGTTTTTGTATCATTTAAGAGCAATTCTTTGCACTGCCTGTATTCTATATCTTCTCCTCAGAAAAAGGGATGATGACAGTTGATGTCTCAAAAGATAAGTAATCTTCCACTACATACTCTCTGTCTACAGTAAGTTCTCTAGATGCCGTACATGAGGTTCACCAGGAAAATTCATCATGGCATGTTACCTACTTTATTTATCCATTCCACTTGATACACTTACTAAAAATAGCTGTTCTTAGATGAGTGAGTCTTTTCCTCTCACATGTGTCAGTCCACAGGATCTAATTCTGTAACTAATTTTACAAAACTGAAGACTTATAACATGAATGGGCTGCATTCACCTACTAACAAAATGTGAAATTGTATCCTCCAGGAATATTTTGATGATTTAAAAAATCTTTAGGATAGATGTCAACTAAAAGGAAAAAGAAAGGATTCCATGCACCCTTTCATGCTGACTTCCTCTTTTTTACTGTTTCCCTTTTATTGCATCTATCCTCAGATAAGCTTTCTGTCACCAAATTAATTTTGCCATTTTGTATGTCTTTTCTCTTCTTTGCTTTTGCATATTTGTTGTGGTTTAACCTGTCAGGCAGCTAAATACCATGGAGTCGTTTGTTCTCTCTTCCCCACCACAGTGGGATGGTGGAGAGAATTGAGTAAAAAAAAAGTAAAATTCATGGGCTGAGATAAAGGCAGTTTCATGAGACCAAAAAGGAAAAAAGTAAATTTTTAAAAAAATAGAATTATAATATGCAGAATAAGTGATGCACAATGAAATTCTTATCACCCACTGACTGGTGCCCAGCCAGTTCCTGAGCAGCAGCCCCCAGCCAGCTTTCCCCTTAATTTATATACTAGGCATGATGCCATATGGTATGGAATGTCCCTTTGGCCAGTTTGGGTCTGGTGAGGTGGTGTGAGAAGCAGAAAAGGCCTTACTTGACTTGGTGTAAACACTGCCCAGCAACAACAACTAAAACATCCCTGTGTTATCAACATTTTTCTTATCCTAAATCCAAAACACTGCACTGTAAAAGTTGCTAGGAAGAAAATTAACTCTATCCCAGCTGAAACCAGGACCATGTTCTAGATTACACAACTACTATGTGAGATATTTCTACTTATCTCCAGGTATTTCTTGCATTTTTATTATTAATGGCAATGAAATTGGAACCAAGTTCAGCATCAACTGATGACTGGTTGGTGGTCTTAGTGTTTGTGATAAGAATGAGCAGATAACAGCCAATGTTGAAGGAGAGGGTAATGATTATAAAATTTGGCTCACACCCTGGACTTCTGTTGATACTCCATGTAGAGAAAGTAGATAACTGAATTTAACAGTTTCTCACGACTAGAATGGATGAAGACAGAAAGGATGGACAGATTGTGATTTGCTGGGCATAGGAACAAGGACAGAAGGAAAAATAATCCTTTCACCCAGTCCTTCCTTTCTGTGCTCAGGGGCAGGTCGTAGAATACAAGAAGTGATGAAAAACAGCAGCTGTAAAAATACAGAGCAGCCCAGCCTTTCTTCAGAGGTGGTGCTGAGCAGGCCAGCAGAGTTGCAAAAGGAGGTGGGCTTGGCACAATTATGAAGAGTGTACATCTGCAACAGTGACAAGGTCACACCAATATCACTCAAATATCTATGAATATTTGAGCTGCAGCTGCTGCCAGAAATTAAAGTGGTTTTTTTTCCCAATGTAATTCTACAAGTAGAACTATATTTTTGTATGTAGGAGAGTATCAAACCCCGCAGGAAGGTTTGTGTTCCAAAATAACAAACAATATCTTTTTCCTTAGTTTATCTATCATGGAATAGAAGTGTCCACACAGAGAGCTTTGCACTGCTAAATACATTGTTAGATTTTAACTGGTTCATTTTTCAGTGTAGGCAAACCCTAAAACTCGTACTTGATTAAAAAAAAAACTTTGAGGAAGAACAGGAATAGTACTGATACTGGTATGTTCTGGGGATGGTACCCCTGTATGCAAAATCCATTGCTGACTTCGGATGAACATGGACCATCACACAAAACGCTGCCAGCAGTGAAGCACTGTGTTTAGCAATTTAGGAAAGAAATGTGATGCAATGGACAGGAATTCAAAGAAGCATCAGAGATGGTAGACACTTGGTTGTGTGTTTCACAAGCACAGAGCTCTCTTAAAATAACATGGAAGGAAGAAAGAAAAGCCAGAAAATTACATATCAGCAGTACTATTTCCAAAAATAATGGTTTTCAAACTTTTCCATGAGGCATTAACAGCTCTTTAAAGGATAATCTTTATTGCTTTGTAATGTACAAAGCAATAAACAGCTGCTGAGATTGATTAATAGCCAAAGCAAAGTTGAGGCATGTAATCAATCTAAAAAGCCATTTATTGTGAGCATACTACAAAGCAATAGAGATTATTGCTGTTGCACAACAAACCATAACAGAGAAAACACACAGACTCATACACACACACAGAGCAAAACCAGTTGTCTTCTTTTCAAGGCTCCCAGTGTTACGCAGCCTTTTTCCTGAGCTTTTCTCTTTGACTAAGGCGAGCAACTGACCTGCAAACAATCTACTGGGAAAAGTAATGCTCTAATAACTTCAGTAATATCTGAGGGAGAAATAATATTTGGGGTTTTTTTAGTTCTGTATCTGGAAATACAGAATTCCACAGGTATTCATCTTGTCCTTGGTAGCGGTACTGCTATTCATATTACCAAGAAAAACAAAGAAATGGCACACCAATCAAAAAATTATCTAAGTCATGCTAATGCAGAGCGCATTTTGAAATGAAGGGTGTTCACTTTTGTGGTTTTTATAAATGGCTATTAAATCACTTCAAAGTTCTTCAGAGGAATACCGAATGGGACAACTGGATCTCTGCTCCAGCTATTTCTGGCAACTACCTCAACCCATTCTTTTTATACAACTTTAATACAGCTCTTAATATAGTTTGGTTTTTGACTCCTCCAGTCTTCCTGAAAGGCTGCTTCAGAATCTTACTTCTCCAGTGGTTTTAAATCTTTTTAAAAATTTGCATTCTGATTTTTCCAGGTCAAATAATGCTCATTTGTTCCTGAATCAACATCGCCTTTTAGCATAAATTTCCCTTTATCTTCTTCAGAGAATCTCTCACCCTTCCCTACAAGCTGTGCCACTGTAGCCTTATGCCATGTTAGGCTTGTCCCTCAATCAGTCTCACCAACCTTTCTCTGCACTCATCCCAGTCTCAGTCCCTCTCTACTGAATATGGATGCTCTGGATGACAGTGAGCTACAGAGGACCTCTCAGCATTGCCTCCTCCAGACACTCACTTGCACTGCCTACTGAAATACCTCACCCAGTAGACCCTAGGATCAAATTTGCCTTTTTCACATCCCCTTCACATTTGAAGCCAGTGGTTAATTTGCACTTCCAGGCACAACTTGCACATTTCTGTCTCTGAACTGATGACATTGCAGCTTATGACAGAAATTTGTATTAGTACAGAAGGGCACAAGCTTGCAATTTACACTATTAAGTTTCACTCCATTTCTATTACTCTAGTTCTCAAGGTTATTCAGGTCTTCCTGTATCAGGTTGCCATCCCTTTCCTTATTAATGATGTCTCCCACTTCTGTGTCATCAGCAAATTTCATTAACAAACTCCATCTTCCTATTTTAAGGTAATGAATAAAAACATGACTGGAGATGTATCCTTGAGGAACTCTTTGTAAAATACCACTCAAAGTCAGGTATCATAATAGTAGGAACCAAATTCTCCGATTTCATATTTGCAGGAAATACAGTTCAGCTCAGTGGAAATTAAATTTTAGATCCTAGTGGATATAAATTTTCCAAACTCTTCTCTTCAAAAATCAGAACTATTTCATACCTGAAATTACCAAAAATTGAATAATACGTACTTAATCAAATAAGGATTTTCATAAATTCATGTACATACCTCTTTGGAGCTATAAAAATTTGGAGTGTAAGAATTGTACTCATGATGTAGTGGTCACTTGGATTATTTCTAAGCATTTGACTCCGGTAGTTAAAACAGTTGTTTTAAAGTTATTTTTGCCCCAGCAGTCAATTTTACCCTTTAGCCAGTCTTATGTTTAATTTCTTTTCACTTTCCTTCTATTCCTGCAAATCACATTGCCCCTAGAGAAGATGATCCCAATGGCTGAGATGACATTCTCCTCATTTTTCCACTTTGTGCAGCCATGCTATTCTTCTTTTAGGAAACACTGGGCCTTGATTCACAACCTTCTTAGCCCTTACCTACATTTTTATCTTTTTATCCAGTTGGAGAGTTCAGTGTCAGCAAAATCAGTGAAAATCTTTTGCAGAAGCACAGAATGGGTCAGGTTGCAAGGGACCACAGTGGGTTATCTGGTCATACCTCCCTGCTCAAGCAGGGCCATCCTTGAGCACATCCTCACAGGACTGTGACCAGAGGGTTCTAGAATATCTCCAGTGACAGAGGCTCCACAACCTCTCCAGGCAATCTGTTCCAGTGCTCAGTCACTCACACAGTAAAGAAGTTCTTCTCTATGTTCAGGTGAAACTTCTGTGCATCAGTTTCTGCCCATTGCCTCTTGTTCTATTGCTTGACACCACTGACAAGAGCCTGGTTCCATCCTCTTAACACCCTCCCTTCAGGTATGTACATAGATAAGGTCCCTTCTCAGTCATCTCTTCTTGAAGCTGAACAGGCCCAGCTCCCTTGACCTATTCTCATAAGAGAGGTGTTCCAGTCTCTCGGTCATTTTTGTAGCCCTCCACTGAACCCACTCCAGGAGCTCCATGCCTCTCTTGTACTGTAGAGTCCAGAACTGCACACAGTTCTGCAAAGCACTCCTCCCAAAGCTCTCCTCATTAGTGCTGAGTAGAGGGGCAGGATCACCTCCCTTGACTGGCTGGTAATGCTCTTTCTAATGCATTCCAGGATTCCATTGGCCTTTTTGGCCACAAGGGCACACTGCTGGCTCATAGACTGTTGTACACCAGGATCCCAGGACCTGCTTTCCAGCAGGTCGGCCCCCAGCCTGTACTGGTGCATGGTTCAATAATTATCAGTAATTATTTTTTTTCCCCTGCAAAAGTGAGACTGTATTTGCAAAGTACTTGTCACTGAAGTACATAATCTTTTGTCAAAAAATTTAAAGAACATTTCCACTCACAGCAGCCAAAACGAAGCTCATACCTGTCTCAGCTGTGTCTAACCCTACATCTGTGCTGCTGATCAGTCTGAGATTGAAAGAGATCTTGTTTTTTTTCCAGCAGAGCGTAGATGCCGTTTTGTTATAATTTAGCAGAAAATTACCTACTGGAAGCTGGGTTTACTGCATTGGCACAGTACTGCAGAGAGGGGGGCTGCACGGGGAGTAAACAAAGATGGACAGTTGCACTGCAGCCTAGAGAGAAGTGCTGTGTAATGCCAATGTAACTGGACCAAAGAAGAAATCTTCTGCAGATTAACCACTGAACACCAAGACTTCATGCTAGCAGAACTTCAGCCATAAGACTGCCTTGCTCAAACAAGGCCAGCAACACGAACCTACAGAGGAGGAGATACAGATCATGATATATGTTGGCCTGGGTGTTGGAGGAGAAGGGCAGCTGGGCTCTCCCCTTGCCTCTTGCACTGCTGCTGCTGTGCGAGCAGCCACCAGGAGCACCACTCATGAGGCATCCTGAGGCTGTGTAACTGCTGTTGCTGCTGTTGCTGGCCTTGTTTGAACTAGAAAGTTTTATACTGGCAGAAGTTCTGCTGGCATGTGCTACTGACATATCTGTTTTGGCAGGATGTGTTCACATTTGGCTGTTTTTTTAAAAATGCAGTATGTCCTCAGATCATCAGGTTTTTATCAGCAAAAGAAGTCTGTCATTATTGGAAGCTGACCCAGAATACCTTGTGTTGTGTTTGGTAGACTGCCTTCTGGTAATTCTTTGCAGCACACTGTGGAACTGCTATTGTATACTGTGAGGTACAATGTCCCATCACAAAATCTGTGTAAATATTAGGTCAGATTTAAAAAAAAAATTCTTCTGTTTTGTGCAATAACCTATTTTTATAGGTGTTGTTTCTCCATATTGTAGATTTCTCACTGCCAGAAATCCAGACTGTATCAAACAGCAGAGCTCTCTTGTTCATTTAGGGCAGATGAAAGGATTCTTTCATATCCAAAGAGGAGCCTAAAATATTGGGCACTGTGGATAAGTGGGACATAGAAACGATGAATGGTAGCTAACTATTTGCAGCAAGTATTTGCTAAAGTACAAGAGCAAATTGTAGTTTCGAGACATACTGTAAACACTGGATACAAGAAAATGTCAGGGTTGGATGTCAAGTTTGTGTTATCCTCACAGCACATTCACCCTGAGTTAAAGAGCTGCTTAAAGAGGAGACAGTGGGGAAATAGGTGGTGCCAGCTTTCTGGAAAGCTGTGCCATTCTGGACATTTGGGCATTATTTGAGGTGCTCAGACTCCAGTAAGCTACACAAAATCAAGTATTTCCTGCTGCACAATCTTTTTATGCTGGGTAATGTACTGGAAATAAGAGATACAATGGGCTTTGCTGATTGTGGTGGAACAGTAAATAAGGTTTATGTCCAATTCAGTCCCATCTTATTTTGAATACACAAATGAAAGCAGTGCTTCTCTGTGGTGATCTCTCAGACAGTATTTTACATCAATGTTTTTTGTGAGAAAGCCCATGCTTTCCTTCCCATTTATACCGTTGTCATTAACAGAGTTACAAAGCCAGCTCTGGCAACAGAGACAAGGCAGTTCTGGTTGGAAAGCTGTTTGCAAAAACAAAAATGCCCTAACTGGAAAAAAATAACAGACATATTCACCAACCCACAAAACTTAAATTTAGCAGTCTCCTGCAAAAAACATGTGAGGTCTTATAGGGTCCCTTCATTTGAATGGAGTTTTGTCCTGTTTCCTGAATTCAACACAGAGTCAGTGGCAATGCTTTGGTTTTATTCCATGACATTTCCAGATACTAGAGACAAGTGCATTCCTTAGATAGCTACCATACATGTAGAATATATAGATGAATGGGAGACACACAGAGCTTAGAGACCATATGTATGCATGGAACCTGCTGGACTTCTGTATAACCACATGTGTAAGGCAAGTTCTGAACAATGAGTTTGACATGTTATGGACATGCAGCACCTGTGGTCTGCAGGCACCCTGTACACATGAAGACACACTGAGAGACTTGGGGTTGTTCACCCTGGAGAAGAGAAGGCTCCAGGGAGACCTTAGAGCACCTTCCAGTACCTAAAGGGGCCGACAAGAACGCTGTAGAGGGACTTCTTACAAGTACCTGTAGTGACAGAACAAGGGGAAAAGGCTTCAAACTGAAAGAAGACAGCTTTAGATTAGATATTAGAACAAATTCTTTACTGTGAGGTAGGTGAGACACTGGAACCAGTTTCCCAGAGAAGTTGTGGGTGTCCTATCACTGGAAGGTTGGTCAGGTTGGATGGAGCTTTGAGCAAGCTGGTCTAGTGGAAGGTGTACCTGACCGTGACAGGAGGATTGAACTAGATGATCTTTAAGGTCCCTCTCAACCCAAACCATTTTATGATCCTATGACTTTTTGAACTTTTGCCAAATACTAACATTTCAGTACTCTTAATATTCCCTCCCATCAGCAGCTGATAGATACAATTTGACAGGAGAATTTGTTAGGAGGAAAGGCAAAGAATGCTGATGTAGATACCTTGAGAAAGTAAAAAAGATTACCATGTTAATGCACCAGCTCTATTCAGTGAATCCCCTTCCTCTATTAACTATGTGTGTTCAGCAAGCTCCCTAAAGGGTTCTATATCTCAGCTGTTTTGACTTTATCCACATCTCTGTCCCCAAAAATCTCTTCAAATTTAGCCAGTTCTTGGTATTCTTCACCACAGGCTTCTGTGCATGGCAAGTGCTGTGTCCGACCTCAGTATGCTCTGTAATGAATGCAGAGCCATCACAAGTTCTGCACAACAAAATGCTCATAAAAGGAACACTTGGGACCACTAAACTGAACTGTCTTGTGAGAAAAAAAAAAGTCCTTTCTTCTTCTTCACCCGGCACTTGTTCTTATCTTGGCTTTTAGGCTTGACACTGGATTGCAGCCTCCATAATCTTCACATTTTTCTTCCAAATCTATTTGTTCTTTAAAAATGGCTGTTTCCCCAATATCTGTTCCAGCTCTGGCTGTAGAAATTTGCGTCTTAAACTGAGAAGCAGCACCAAAGTCATGTGGAGTCCTGCCTGTCTAGTTGCATCAAAAGGCAGACTAGAAGAAAAGTAGGCATTTTGCTAATAAGCCAGGGTTTTCCAGTCACTGGCAGAGGCAGCAGAAATATGAGGAAATCAATGAAAGCATTCACTGATGTAGGGACAATTGCATAGTGGGTGTGCAGCTGGTAGATTGCTCATGATGCTTTGTTAGATGGTACAAGAGGTCCTTGCATGCCATGTGTCAGCACAAACATACCAACGGAGGGGTATTTAACTTGGGAAGCTAGTGTAACTTCACTGGGAAACCTCAGCTTTTTACTGAAGGGACTGAACAGTGAGCATGGAAGGACTGAAGTGCTGGTCCAAGAGAGGGTAAGGTGCAGAGTTTGCAGGATGCAGTGACCGGAACACACTAAGCAATGCAAGCTAGAGATTGATCACAGCAATTTCCAAAAATTTCAGTCAAATCTGAATAAGATTGTAAGGAATTAAAAAAAAATTACATCTATTACAGGATAAATAAGGTTTGAAGTAACCTCTGGAGATCATCTAGGCCAAGCCCTTTGCTCAAAGCAGCCAACTAGAGCAGGTCACTCACGGACTTTTTCAATCAGATATTTAATACCTCCCAAGATAGAAACTACACAACCTCTAAGAGGAACCTGTTCTAGTGTTTGACCACCCTCATCATAGAAATTAATTTTTATGTTTAAATGGAGTTTCCTGTATTTCAGTTTGTGCCTTCTTCCTCTTATCTTTTCACTGGACACCACCAAGAAGTCTGTCTCCATCTTCTTTGCACCCTTCCTTCAGATATTTATACACACTAAGATCCCACCGAGAGCCTTCTCTTCTCCAGGCTGAACAGTCTCAGTTGTCTCAGCCTTTCCTCATATGAAAGATGCTCCAGTCCCTTAGTCATTTTAGTGGCCCTTCACTAGACTTACTCCAGTAAGTCTGTGTTGTACTGGGGAGCCCATGACTGGAGCCAGCACTGCAGCTGTGGCCTCATCACTGCTGCACAGAAGAAAAGGACCATTTTCTACATGCTGGCAATGCTTTTCCTGATGCAGCCCAAGAGGCTGTTAGCCACCTCTTCAGTAAGGGCACATTACTGGCTCATGTTCAACTCATGTCAGCAGGGATCCCCAGGTCATTTTCTGCCAAGCTCCTTTCCAGCCAGTTGGCCCCCAGCATGTACTGGTGCACAGGATTATTCCTCCCTGGGTGCAAACTTCACATTTTCCTTTGTTGGACTTCCTGAGGTCCCTTTTGGCCCAGTTCTCCAGCCTGTCCAGGTCCCTCTGAATGGCAGCACAACCCTCTGGCATTACAGTTACTCCACCCAGTTTTACATCATGAACAATCTTGCTGAGGGTGCCCCAAAGACTGGTCTTCTGCTGCACTTTGTGCTGTCGATTTCAACCCTTTGAGCCCTGCAGTTCTGCCAAATTTCAGTGCAGCTCCATATCAACTCTAATGGCCCATACTTATTAGTTTGTCTCTCAGGGTGTAATGGGAGACAGTCAAAAGCCTTACTTAAGATTAACAGTGTACACCATCCTCCCCTTATCCACCAGCTAGTCATCTCATCATAAACTCAATACCTTGTCCAGTAACAGATTTCCCTGCTGCATATAATGGGGATCTTCACAAACTTGTTTTATAAAACTTATTAGGCCACCTAGTATAGGGGTTGTTTCTCACTGCTGTAAAATGAACTGCTCCACCTGCCTTTGTAATGAGCTACAAGTGGTATGAAACACAGAGCTTATTTAACAGCACATACCAGATGGTTTATGCAAAGTTGAATATGATGGGAAGATTGGGGGTGGGACTGTTGTTTTGTTTTGAAAAAAAAAAGGAAATACAGGGACACTTGTATTGCTCAAGTTGCACTGGAGGCTGCTTTTACAGGTCAGCAACTAGAAGCAGCAAGTGTAATCAATGAACACTCAGCAGGCAAAGTGCTTAACACTGTTAACTAGTTCTGAATTGCATTGAAATATAGGCCTTGTTTGCTTGGATATTCAGGTAAGTTTCATCTCTAGACAGATTTAAGTTAGCAGAACTAAAAATTGAGACTGGATACCAGCAAAAAATCCCTTTCATGTTCCTCAAATTTGAAAAAAAAATAAGAAAGAGAAGTAATTTGAATGAATATGACATAATTGGATACTTTGTATTTTTTCATTAGTTAGGCAGAAATGCTCAGAGCACATTCCTTTCACCTCAGCAATCTCTTGAGCAAATACTAGCTTGCCTAGACTAAGTCAGTTTATATGTTTTGATGATACTTCCATCCTAAAGCACTGTTATTGCAAACAAGATTTAATTATGTACCTGCAATTAAAATTGATGCTGAGAGACTTCATTCAATAAAAAGCACATAAGAGAAAGGATTTAAGTGAGAAAGTTGTAACAGTTGAGACAGAGAGATCACAAAAGAAATATTTGCCACAATTGCCAAAGCTCAGAAAATGAATAAAATTTAACTCTTTAATTTGATGACCTAGAAAACAGAGAGAGGAAAAATAATGTGCATATGAAAAGGATTAAAGAAGAAGCCAAGAAAGAAGGCTTAGTGGGTTTAACTGGGTGGATTTAAAAATTGACTAAAGAATGATGAGATGATAACAGTAAAAAGACATTCAAACTGGCTTTACTAGAAAACAGATCTACACACTTTTCTGTTAAACTTCCCTTGCATTATTTTAATAAAACAATGGTGCAGAAGAAAGTAACAGAAAAAGAGATAACTGGTCTGAAAGTAGCATGCATGCACATGCACACGCACAGATTATTTTCACTTTTCAGGAAGAATATACAAAGAAAAGCAAGTTCAGTAATAACAAGGTTTTCATTACTTCTGAGGTATTGAACTTGGCTGCAGAAGAAAGAGGACTAGATGTCTAATAATTAGAGATAATGTAGAACCTAGCAAAGATAATGGCATGTGTTATGTCAACCAGGTAGGGTTACACATGGAGATCTTTTTACTGCTATCATAATGCCTGTCAGAATCAAAGAATCAAACAAGGAACTGGAAGAGGGTATTTTTGGAGAAGAGAGGGGCATAACAAGACTTATAATAATAATCAAAAAGACAAATTAAATTTAAAATATCGACAGGGTTCTTGTCTAACAAACATAAGAAAGTAAAAGTTATGTTAGCAAACAATTAGTTAAGGGAACTTCAAGTCAGTAAGATATCTATCCATCTATCTATCTATCTATCTATCTATCTATCTATCTATCTATCTATCTATCTATCTATCTATCATCTATGTATATGTACAAGATGCATTTATTTGGAGAGTGCTTTCAGATATATCTGAAGCACATAATAAAGGAACAAAGGAAGAAGCTTGGTCAGATGGGCCTGTATTTGTTGTATTTTTCTGTTATTCACAAAGAGGTAATAACTACCCTCCTACAGCAATTTTTAGATAAATTTCAAAAGCATTCAGAGATGGCAAACAAAGATTGTCCTTGTCAGTCACAAACAACCCACTGCCCCAAAAGGCCTGTCTTTGTTATTGTTACATGTCTGGAGATTTTCTGATATGAGTCGTGATCACATTACTCACTGCAATAACAGGAGGTGTGCACAAGGAACCTGTTGAGCGAGCGTCTGGTGCATCTGGACAATGGGATCCCAAAACCTGGAGGTGGATGCATTTCTGGTGGGACCTTGCCAGGAGGCAGCTTGGGGGAGTAACTGCAAGTGACTGCTTTGTGCCACTCCAACAAAGCTATGTGGCCTGTGGGACACAGTCATGCAAAGCTTTGCTACAGACCATGTGAAAATGTCCATCTTTTGGCCTTCCAGAGAAGAGGAGGCAAGCGGGAGATGTGATAGCGCTTCTGCTCTGGCAGGGAGCCGCTGAGGTGAGCAATCCAACCCTCAGTGCCTGACCAGAATGGCTCAAGGATGGGAGGGGGGTTTGGGGCTGATGCTACACTGTGACTGTGCCCCCTGGTTTTTACTGTGGAAAACTTTCAATGTCTCCATTTCCAATGCATAAATCAGCTCAGAGAGAAGGGTATCACAATGATGCTGACACATAAAGAGTCAGAAATAGGTAACAATTCACCCAGGGAGTTACAGAAAATGAGAAAGGGGTTGCAAAACAGTCTTGTCTTGTCAGTCCTCATAATTTCAAAGGAGGGACCCTGAACTAAGGACCACCTGGGCTTTTACTGAATAATCTGGGGTCTTCTGTGTTGGCTCCTTCTGTGTCACCTGTCTATTGTCTCCTGCTGTGTCTCTTGTCACCTGGCTGGCCACAGATCCCTTATAATGCAAGAGACTGGCGCCAGTTCACAGCCTCTTGAGTCCAGCAGTGGGAGACTGAGACCACCACAGACCACCAACTCAAGAAACCCACTGACACAAAAGAAGAGAAAGATTGAGCATGTGGGCTAATTAGCATGAGAAGCAAGAGAATAATTTAACCAATAGGAGGTAGAATATGAATTAATAAGAGAACTAGCCAATGAACTGCAATCTTTTGTTTGCTAAAATGCATATATAGTGTAATTGGAATAGGCTGCTTAGGGTGATGGTGGAGTCACTGCACCTGGAGGTGTTTCAGGAAAGATTGGATGTGGCACTTAATGCCATCGTCTAATTGACACGGTGGTGTTCAGTCACAGATTGGACTCGATGATCTCAAAGGTCTTTTCCAACCTAATTGATTCTGTGATTCTGTAAATTTTCGAGAATCGGAGCGCTTGATTTGTGGAAAACTTCGACCTTGCACTCCGCGCAGAATAAACAGTGTCTCCTTTCTAAACTGGGCCCCGTGTCTCTGTTTAGAGAGTCCTAAACTGGCAACAGGTCACACCGAGTAACTTCTGCCAACTGACCCTGGGCTTTTTCCAGCCGCTACCGTGTCGCTACCGTGGGGCAGGAGTGGCCGGGGGTAAGCGCCCCTCCACCAGAAAACCGCCGTCCTACGGGCCCAACGCTGAGCCGGGGCCCCTCCCGGTCCCCGCCGCTGGGATGCGGGGACATCCCTGGGATGCGGGAACTCCGCCCCGCTCGGCAGCGGCCGCACCGCGCAGGCGCCCGCCGGTGGTGGCGCGTGCGCCTCGGGGCGGCGGAGGGAGCGCGGGGGCAGCGGCGGCTCCGGCCGGCAGAGAGGAGTGAGGGGCCCTCCTGGCCCCGGCCTCCACCCCGGCCCCGGCCCGCTCCCGGAGGGGCCCTGCTGTGGCCTCGGCCCCATCCCGGCGGCGCCGTGGTGTGTTCTGTTGCTATGGGAGCAGCGGGGCGGGAGGGTGAGCGGGAGCGGGGCCTCGGCGGTGGCGGGTCCCGACTGAGCCCCCCGGGCAGCGCCCGGTGCCGCCCCGGCCGTAGGGCTGTGGTTAGACATGGTGCTAAGTAGCACCGAGATTGTGGGTTCTACCTCCATGTTGGGCCATTCGATCCCGTACGGGACATTCACTCGATGATCCTTGTGCGTCCCTTCCAACTTAGAATATTATGTGAAAGTTGGGCGGGAGGCGTTGGAAGGGCGGACGGAAAGGGAGAACCCCCGTGCCGTTTCCTGGCAGCTGGCAGTGCCCCGTTCCCAGGAGAGGCTTGTTTGCCGGGTTTGGGCTGGGTCCGCTTTTACTCCACAGGTGCTGCTTATTTGGGGAGTTCCTGTTGGACGTGTTGTCTCACGGCTATACTGGAAACCTCGCTCTGTTGAGGGTTGCAGACTTCATTCCGCTTAACTTTGTTTTTGTTTCTTTTCAATAGTGATATCTCTGCTTCAGAATTAAACCAAGCTGAAAGTTTATCAGTTGTGATTGGTAAGTTGCTGGTGTTTAAATTGCTGGCGTTTAAAATCATGTCTAGTAATAGCTATTATTTGCATATTCTTACTAAACCTAAATGTTTGTGTGCTAACTATTCTGGAGATTTCGTAGGGCAGACAGAATATGGATTCAGGTGTCAGCAGAGTCTTCGTGACTTGAGTACGTGGCTTCTCCTCAGTGTACTTTGTGTTTGCAAGGATAACCACTCTGCACCCTAGCAATTAAATGACGCTGGTTTTGAGTTGGGAGAGAGGATGGCAGAGCCGGTGTGGCATCTGATCTAGTCAGCCATGTTTCTCTCATCTTGTTTGACTTAAGTGCTGTGAGGGTACAGCTGTCTTGATTCTGGACATCGCTAGGACTAATCCGGGGTTCTCTGATCCTACACCATTATCTGCTGCTTTCAAATCTTCCTGTACAGCAAAGACCAGACCTCTGGAGTAAACAATTGGGGACATATGACAAGAGCCCAAGTATGGCTTTCCAGACACTGCTGTGATAATCTGCTTTCCAGTGGAGAGTGAGAGGAGAGATCTGCACCTGTGCAAGTTAAAGGCTACTTGGGAAATGGTGGCAGCAGTGGGGGTCAAGATCTGTTTGCACCTGTTTTGCTGTCCCCATTGACACTGCAGCACTCCCTCTGTCTGTCTCTTGCTGGGATTGGGAAGCAAAATGGGTACGCTGCTGGATATTCAGAGAGAAGCACTAATAATTGGAATTATTTCTTTGCAAGATACTTTATTTTTAAAAGTGCGTAGAGTTCACAGAAAAATAGAAATCCTTACAAATAAATACAGAACCAGGCAGAACTAGTCTCGTATAAAGCAAGGGTAAAAGCAGATTGTATGCTGGGCAGCCATTGCAGTCATTTCTCTTACTCTTGTGCTTCCTCTTTATCCTATACATCCACCTTCTGCTTGTTGCATGCTGTTGCAACTTATTTTAAATGAGTCTTTGGTGCTGCAGTTGAATGATTCAGGTACCCTATGATCATCAAAGCCGAGAAAGCTTCTGGTGTCTTTATCACCAGGAGGCTTATCATCAGAAAGCTAGTTGGTACTGCGTCACTACCCCAAATCTGAGTGTGTACAGCGCTGCCTTAAGCAGGTTGATGTGCTCCTTGGGCCATTGCCGAGTTCTGCTAACTGGTGCCCCACTGGGACAACTCCTGCCTTACTCCCCTTGCTGCCTTCTGCCGGCCTCCCTGCTCCAGCTGCAAGGAAAGGCTATGCTCTCGCTCTCTTCTGAAGCAGCAGTGCAGCAGTGAACTCAGTCAAGCATTCAAATGAAGTCACATTCCCTTTGTGATGGTAATTGTCCGAGTGTTGTTTTATAATGGATTGGAAGGGTGGCTAACAGTGCTCAAATAGTAGGACTTAACTAATGAAGCTTTTAGTAGAAAAGTTCCTTTGCCAGTTTAAAAGAAACTGGTAAGATGTGAAAGCATCGAGAGAAAGTTGTTGTATTGAAAGTTCGGTCTCAGCCATGGCAAATAGGTGTACCTGTGTGATAGAAAATTTGCAGTTTCCAGTAGAAGTAACAAAACATTGTGGATCTATTCCAGCTCTTGGTTCTATGGTCCTATTATTCTATTGGAGATAGTCCTGTTCCATAGAAACACATCATATCTCTCAGGTCTCTATGTAGTTGAAGAACAACTACACTTGAAGAACTGTGAAGAACATATACATAAATCCCATAAAAGACACATTTCAGTGTCGGAGGACAGAACACATTTTAAGAACTAAATAAAACTCTGTCCTTCAGAGATGAGATGTAACAGATTACATTACGTGAGAAGATTCATTTAAAAATTCAGCAAGGTGAATTGAAATATATAGATCAGAAAATAAGAAATACGAATTTAATCACATTTCTGATTTTTATTCTTGTTGATTATGTTTCAGTATGTATTCACAGCAGTTGTTTCCACATATACTGGATAATAATAGTATCAGACATATGGCTTACACAGAAGACCTTCCACCTAAGGTCAAAGTCTTGACTCCCAGTAGCTGGTAGAATAGGGAATGATAATCCACCTTCCATTTCTAGTGAGGACTGACTGGATAACTGCTTCAAACAGGCTGCTGCAGTGGAATTCCTTACTTTTTTTGAATCACATTGTAATAGAGGGGAGAGTAGGGAGCATAGAGAAACAAATTCAGTCTCAGTGAAGATACACAATATATTAATGGTAATCAGAAATCTTAAAAAAACCTGACAGTCTCAGGTTTCTGATCTGTTCCTGTGTTTTGTTAATTACACATCATTTAGTGAAAGAGGTTGGTGCACTTCTTAACATCCAATTTTATGTTGGATAGTTCTGCTTAAAGTTTTGGGTGTGTATCAGTGAAAGACACTGTGCCAGAATGTAGAGGCTGTCAAAGAAAGAAGAAGCTGTTGGAAAAGTAAAAATGCAAACCAGGAAGAATTGAACTGAGAAATCAAAGAAATAAGATTTTTTTAACTCCATAGTTTAGAAATAACCAAGATGATGGTGTCTGATCTACTGTCAGCTCATTGTCATAAACTGTGTGAGAGAATAGAAGTTACCAGATGGTCTGAGTCACAGTGCAGAAACATGTTTTTCTTTTTAGGTAAGTAAGTCTGAAAAGCAGAAGAGGAATTTTGGATGGTTTAAGACTCAGGATAAGTTGGCTGTAAAATGACAAGGATGATAGGATGATATCTACAGAGAACTGCATCATGATAAGTGATTGGGTTTGCGGGGCTTGAGAGATGTTGGAGCAAGTCTTTCGCTGGCCACTGCATTTGCCAAAAGATGCAGCAGGACAGAACAATGATTGGAAGTTTGAGTTGACAGCTTATGTTACATTAGTGTTATCCTCCTTTGCATGTGCTTGGGGGTGGGTTGAGTAATAATTTCTTTCAGAGGAAGAAAATGGATTGCTTGTTCTTCTTTGTCTCTGCTTATCAGTTGCTGATAACTGTGCTTCAGTTACTGATAATAACGCCTCGTTTACGTCTTAGGAAGCTGCCCTTGGTAAGGTTGATAGTATATATTGGGTTTTTCCTAAGCTGGAAAAAACCTGTCTCGTTACAGCATATTATTGAATTCCTGTTTTGGCTGTAATGTCTCCTAAGTAATCAAGTGTCAAGAAACAGATTTTCTATGGTATTGGGAAGGATCACATTTGGCCCATGAAGCACAGTGGTGTATTTTAGCTCCCTGTAAAAAGCTAAGGGTCCTCCATGTCAGATGCTTTCTGCTCTTCAGTATTTTCTTGCAGAACTGGGGAGTGGAGGGGGAAATGCAATATCAATGAACCTTATTTGGCACTAGTTCAGCACTGTCAAGGATTTAGTTATTACTTCCTTTTTAACCACATTGTGGTAGCGTAACCAGTGATGAATTAATAGTTTGGGGCTTAAAATGAGCATAATACTTTGTGCCTTTCACAGTGTTCTTCCTGTGCAGGACTTTGCAGAGGAATGCAAGCTTCTAAGACTGAAAATACGAAAAAGGCAGAACCATTCTACTGGCTTTCAGAGGCAAAGCAGAAGACCAGTTCTGACATTATAAATGAAGCCAGAAACGTTCTACGAGCAGTAAGAACTCGAAGACCATTTACACCTACGGATGGTCAAAGGAAACTTTTTGGATCCGGATCTTCGCGAGGTCCTCAAAATAGACCCCCTTCCGTTTTTAGGTACTGTATCTTTAAGATTTTTTCAAATATCCATTAGCAGCAAGAGATTTGATTCTGTAATTATGTTTCCGGTGATTATTTTCCCCCGTGTTAATCTGTATTCCTAATCACATCCTTTGCCTTCTTCTAATGATCCGTATTGTTGGTGTTAATCTATAGGTCCAGGAAGTTCCTGTGGATTAGAGCTACCAGAGGCAGTCATTACACTAGTTTTCTATGTGGAGAATAGTATGAGAAAATGGTCTGTTATTTACCTTTTTCTAAAATTAAAAATTTAATGCTTTTAATTGAGATAGTTTCCATCTTTTTTTCCAAGAACATGTGAAAGCTTGCTTTTTTCCACATAACCTGTATGCTAGATCTTTTTTCAGAGCATTCTCAGATCTTTTAAATGTAAAATTGTAGGTCTTGAAGTTTGAAGTGCTCATTTTCAACCAAAATTAATGTTACTTCAAAATTATTTCTGTATGGAGTTTTGTTATGTACCAAAATTCACAGAGCTCAATAGATCTGTCTAGAGAAAAAAATTATATAGTGAGCTGTTTTCAACCATTTTCCCAATCGTCTTTTAGCTCTCCTTATGTACCAGTTCTATAGTGACTTCAGGGAGGAGATATGAGCTGTATTTGTAATGTCAGGTGCCAGGCACGCCAGAAAGAATGCTGAAATGTGTTTGACCATATAAGCCAGTCAGTGTCCATGCTGTTTTCATGGCAGCATGAATTT
>JAWWLV010000121.1:69374792-69425193 GCA_035041135.1 Platyrinchus mystaceus | reverse complement strand
GCCAGAAAGAATGCTGAAATGTGTTTGACCATATAAGCCAGTCAGTGTCCATGCTGTTTTCATGGCAGCATGAATTTAGGAACTCCTTAGTGCATAGGGTTGTGCCTTTACAGAAGGTAAGAGCCTGGTAATCAGGTAATGAGGTCCCCCTGGCTGACATCCATGCTTGTTCTCTCTGTGCTGCTTCTTTTTGTGGGAAGGAGCATGTTCATGCCTGCACAAGCCTGGATTTTTCTGCCTTGCAATGTTCAGCATCTTGTGTGAAATAGCTTGGGCAGTTGGGTTTGTGCATGAATTTAGGCTTACATTAGAGAATTGTTATAGATGTATAAAATAAACTGTATCATGGCAGGTGTGCAGGTGATCTGGTAATTCTTCTTTACTGTGCTGGATTCCCAGATATCAAAGCTGAATAACATTCATGGAAGAAGAGGGATAGTGTGAAGTAGTCTGTCCTGCTACCTCTCTTCCTTCTTTTCCCCATATTCATTGGCAAAGGGATGAAACATACAATTAAAAGAACTAACTGATCACAAAACACTGGGTCTGCTTTATTCATATTATGTTTCATTTCTTTGTTAGTCTTCATGCATCCAGTTTTGATTTGGCTGAATCAAGACCAGTGTCTGGTGTTCGTCTTAATCCACTGGATCATGTGAGTACTCTGGAAATAACTCGCATGGTACTGACATAAATATGTGTCTCGGTAGTGTTAGGAAAAGATATGATTTAAAGATGTTGGGGGGAATTGGAGGCCTGTTGTAATTTTAGTCTGAGACTTGTAAAGTCAGTTTTGTCATTTTTTCCCCAAAAGAAACCTGAAAATAATTTAAACTGTTTAAATACTGCGGTATTGCATTGTAATTCTAAGTGACATTAACAAGAATCAGAAGACAGATACTTGAGTCAGCTTTCTTGTGTAAGTTTACTAAAATAGAAAACGTTCATGAGCATCAACATGAGCCAGCAACATGCCCTTGCCATTGAGAAGGTGGCTGATGGTATCTGGGGCTGCATTAGGAGGAATGTTGCCAGGAGGTTGAGGGAAATGATCCTTCTCCTCTACTTAACACTGGTAAGGCCACACCTGAGGTGCTGTATTCAGCTTTGAGCTCCCTCGTACAAGGAAGACATGGAGCTAGTGGAGAGAGCCTGATGAAGGGCTGCAAAGGTGATGAAGGGACAGAGATGGGAACATTCAGCCTGCAGAAGACCAGGGAGGATATTATCCATGTATAGAAATAACTGAAGGGCAGGTGGAAAGAGGATGGGGTCAGGCTCTTTTCGATGTCACAACCAGAGGCAGTAGGCACAAACTGCGACTTCAGGAAACGCTTTTCTGGCTGTGAGGTTGTCGAAGCCCTGGCACAGGCTATCCAGAGGATCTTCAAAAGCTTCTTAGACATGGTCCTGAATTTAGGTGGCCCAGACTTGAGCCACAGGGGTTGGACATCCAGAGATCTCTTCCAGTCTCATCTATTCTCTGTCTCTGTGTTCAGTAATTTGAGAGTAACTGTGTGGTTGTGCTTTCAGCTTTACTTACACTTCCATAAAATGTAATGATTGTAGTTTATTTCTAAACAAACAGAGGTACTTGGAGAACCCCTTTTCACCCTTTGGGAAAATTACAAATTGTTTTCAATTTATAAATGTATCTGTTTTTTTAATTTTTTTTTTTTTTTTATATTTGGTCTTTAAACACAAGATTAAGTCCTGATCATTTGTCTAGTACCTGAGAGAACAGAAATGCTAAATCAGTAAAATATGCTTGCCGTATACATTGCTTCTTCAAGGCAGTAATGTAAATATAGCATTCTTTTGGAAATTAAGGGGAAAAAATCCAAGAAATCCAAGTAATTTTGATAAGGTAATGTATTTATATGAATCAAGTTAAAAAATTCTGACCATACTTCTGTTTAGATTAAATACATCTACAGTTGTATTTAAGTATTGGTGTTAAATTTTTGTTTATTTCATGTGTGAGAGTGGAAAAAAATAGAGAAAACTATTGACCAATGCAAAACCTGCCTTTTTTTGCGTTACCAATAGATATAAGACAGTATAGTGTAAATGAAGGATTTGTATTAGTCATAGTGGTTGTGGGGAGTGGGTCTCACCTCTTGGCTACCTTCAGCTAATACTGTGGAGAGCTCTGGAGACTTTCTAGTGGATTCTTTATTGTGAGGAAATGAGCAGAGAATCTTGATCTTACAGGTCAGTGCTATTATTTAGGGAAAGGGCACACCAAGTGTTTTGTACGAGAGGTTCAGGGGGCTGGTCACATCCTTTAAGATGCAAAACACTGGCATAAATAAAACTTGGACTTCTGTGTTTCTGGGTCTGCATGATTTATCTCAGTGTGATAGGAAGTAGTACATATGAACACATTCAAAGTGTTTTGGAAATACTTTTTTAGTGCTCAAATACAAGTCAAAGAATAGATGGAGCTCTACATTTGTTAGCACAAGTGTTTGGCACATTTTCTTTGATAAATAAGCATGTTGCAGATGTAATTAAATGAGCATTTACAAGGAATAAATAATTCTGAGTTTTTCTACTCCAGCTAGTTTTTGTTCTCTGCACCCTGAGTGTCGACTTTTAATGGCTTTCTGTGGTGATAATGGTATAGACATCTGGTTGTTTGGTGCAGTGATATCATTAGATTCTGGATATGAAAATTTCTTAATGAGCAAACCTATGTAATTTCTGTTCTATTCTGAATTTAGCCCTTTCCTAAAAATCGTGTGGGTTTCTAATTTTTTAATTTTTGCTTGTATGAAAATGAAATTATCTGTGTTTTATTTAAACGTCTTCTTTATCTTTGTCACAGAAACCAATACTAATCACTTCTGCAAAAGATGAAGATTCTTCTGTTTTCCTTCCAAAACCTCCTGCTGAGGCTGCAGAGGTTAGAAAAGTCAGCAGTGCTGGGCCATGCTTATGTAGAACAACTTCTCTGGGAAATTTATTTTCTGCTAAAGTGGTTCTTCCGGATCAGAGTAAGAATGTTTTGATACGTATTATTATTTGCTAGAAAAATAACTGCATGATGGGTTTTAATATTGTTAATTACATGAATTATTACATTAAAGGTCCTTTCAATGTAAATTTTGAAAGTATTAAAACGGCTTTAAGGCAGTTTTGAATCTGTGGTTTCCGAAAATGATGCTGGTCTTTGCCTCTGAAAGTGGGTTGAAAGCTACTCAGGTGCCTCTTTTTCCTGTAGGTTTACAAGTAGTGGAACTTTACTGAAAGTTTTCTTCAATGAGTAAAATTAACATTAAATGGTGACACATTTAAAGAAATAATGAGATGCCATTCATCTAAGGAGATTCCCTGATGGATTATTGAGCATAAAAGGAGGAATAAAAAGGAATGATATGTCTTGACAGGCCTCCAACTACATTGTATTTGTTATTAAGAGTTTTTTTTAGCGGAGACCTAATAAAGGTCGATAAATGTGGGATTTAGAAGTAATTTTCTCGCAGATGAGAAAGGCATCTTGGCTTCCTGCATGTTAGCTCATAATGAAATGTGCTGGGACTCTGTCTTTAATGAAGGCTCATTTGTAATAATATGTATTTTAATCCATTAGCCTTAATAAATTGATATTAGTAGTTGAAGAAGTTGAGAACCTAATATAGTTATATCCTGAGTTGATCTCTTCTCCCCTTTGGGGATCACGCAAATATTTACTTGAGTGTTTTTTGTGGAGGTTCTTATGATGTGTACATACCAAGATATGAAATTAACAGCTATCTTCTTCTTGAGTTTCTTCATAATATTCAGATCCTGAAATACAATCACTCTTTTTCACAAGGTACAATCCACTTATCTGTAAAAAGGAAATAAAAAAGGATGAAGCATTAAAATGTTAAAACCCCAAACTGAAAGACTTTTAAGAAATGCTGCTCATAAGAAGACATTGATTACTTTTAATAGTTTTAAGCTTTCTTACCTTTTAAATTGGTACAAGCAAATTTTGATAATGTAACACCACAAACAGTAATTAATTTTGAGCTCTGTTATGTATGTGTATTGTGTAAGGACCCTTCTACAAAATGTATTCTCTTTGACTATTTCAGAGAAAGAGAAGCTAGATTCTGAGGAACCAGCTATGATAATGAATAATCCTGGCAGAAGTAATAATAACTACTTAGCAGAGCAAAGGTTGTGCACACCAGTTAATGATAAAAGTAGACAATTAATTTGTAGTGAGCATATCAGCAGATCGGAGAGCGAAGACTTCATGGAAGGGACATCAGGAAAAGTTTCACTTCAGCTGAGAGGAGAAAGGTCAGTATCAGTCAAGTATGGTAATATGCATCTTCCACACAACCCTCTTCCTAAATATTCAATTATGCAGGTATCAAAATGTTCAAAACTGATGGAATTTGAAGGTAACACTGTATAATCTTTAAAAAGAAAATATGTTTACATTATTAGAAAAATTTACATTTTTTCTCTTAGGAAATTTCTGCACTCAAAAGACTAACTTGTGAAAAAAATGTTGCTAGAAATTTGTTTGATATGAAATAACTTCTATTTTGTTTGATCATTAACATTTCAAAACTAACTCTTCTAATCATTGCATGTAGAATACTCAAGTGTAAATTCAGTGTGCTTACTTTTGCAGTTCAGTGCTGTTTTAAGATGCTATACATTTTTCCCTTAGCTCAACAAATGAGTAGAGCCCTTTTCAGTTCTGGAATTGGGGAAATACGTGATCATACACCAAAAACAGCTTTAAATTCATTGGCAGTAGGGGCAGAATTTTTTCTGGCTTTTAGTTTTTAGTTATTTTTTTCTTTTTTTTTTGGTTGACTGAACAGGTGTAAGAAATTAATGAGATTTATGTGCATGCAGTCTATTTTTACTGAACCTACATTATTATATCCATTCTTTAATTTGCAATTAAGTAATTTGTTTTTCTTTGGATTCCAACTTGAATTCTTGCAGAGGGAGGAATAGTCCCTTGGTACTTCGCTCAGTAGGTGTATCAGTTGCTGCTTTAGTAGTTGGATGAACAACCATTTTGTGCTAATAACCTTGTCAGACCTGTCAATCTCAACAACAAAGAACAAACTCCCTTTACTTTCAAGAACGCATCCTTATAAACACTTGTTCAATCTTACAAATAAATATTTGCCAGTAGGTATCTTTTTTCTAGCGTGTCTGTATGTTTAGGAAAAAACT
Organism: Platyrinchus mystaceus; assembly: GCA_035041135.1. NCBI lineage: Eukaryota > Metazoa > Chordata > Aves > Passeriformes > Tyrannidae > Platyrinchus > Platyrinchus mystaceus. Next base: position 69,419,997 of record JAWWLV010000121.1, on the reverse strand, counting down.
ATTGCCTTGGATATTCTTAAGCATTTTTCATATTAAAGATTACATTCTTAATTATATAAAATGAAAGGCCTTTAATTTACTAACTTGATGATAGCACTAAATAATGTTGTCCACTGAGGCTGTTACAGCAAATGATACACAGCAGAGCTATCGTAGCATGCTTTTTTATATTAAACTGTAAGCAGAATTTAAAAAAGAATCTGAAAGACTGAAGACTTTTGTTAGCAAAGAAAAAGCTTCGTGAGTATGGAGGGAGGGAGAATGAGAAAATAAGCCTAGCAATGAAATATGTAGGTGAAAGAAGGGAAAGTACCAAGGAGAACGCTTCAGTGCAAAATAACTTTCTCCCATTAAAATCAGTGATCCAAAAACTTCTTAGATAAAGACTGTATGGATTATCATACTACATAAATTACTGTAGGTTGGGTTTTATTTAGTAAAGGTGTGGTGGGAAGTACTTTATTGTTGCAGTTGAAATGGGTAGTTCCTTTTGTGGAATGTGCATCCTGCTGTTTTCGGTCCTGCTTTCAGTTTGGGTTTCTGTTTCAGTTGATGATATTCGAGTGTCTGTAATAGAAATGTTGATACTTTTATTAATTGGAAAGAATGACCTTCCTTCTGAGTCATAATTTTAAAACTTGCAGGTATAATTGAACAGTTAACCCATTGGACATGCTGTCTGTCTGTTCAAAATTATCTGTTTCTCTTTATAAGCTTGAGAGGTCTGCAAGTTTCTGATTTTGGGTTTTTGTTACTGGTGGTTTTTGCAATCATGAATCTCATGCATCACTTAAATTAGATCTCAAATTACTGGCCTTAGGATAATACAAAAAAATTTGTTTTCCAATATTGTTCTGACTAGTTTTCTCCAAAGTAGAAGAGTAATATAATATTCCTCTGTCATTCTGTGTTGCATGCAAGATCTGTGTTTTTGAATGGTCCATTTTTACCTCTCCTGTGGATTGGGCATGCTTTCTGTGTACTTGAGTGAGAGATGGTTTTTGCCAATGCTGCCTAAGCAATGCTGCCTGACACCATTTAGGTGCTCTTATGGCTTAGAGTACCAGATACCTGCAGAGCTGCAATATGCTCAAGAATAATACAAAATGCTTTCCCTTTAGCAGAGGACAAAGATCCCTCATCTATATCAGCCCAAGCAGTTCATACTATCATATGATGGAAAGGCTGTAGATAGTCTCAGCTGCTCTCATACGTTCTAACTCATGGCTAAGACTTAAACCAGTGATCACATTGGTCCAGTATTTGTGTATGATACACATGATACATGTGTCAGGCAGACCTTGATCTATGTCCTTGTCTGAGTTCAGAGATGTCATTCTTCATCTGACAGAGCAGTGGCACGGTAGCACAAACCTAGTCTTCTATATAGTTTGTTGAGTTTGGTCTCCATAGTAGTTGTATATAAAGGTCTCCAGAACCACAGAGAGCTCATTTCAGTAAGAATGTTTTGGCACTCTTTCTCAGTAGAACATGCATACAGGTACTAGGTGATTGCTAGGATTAGATTGCATCTGGTTCTGTGTTGTAAATGCTTAAGGCATCTTGTATGAAGTTTCAAGATATTTTCTATTTAAAGTACATTGTATTTGGGAGTAATAGGATGAAGGCTTAAAGGAATGTGAAATCTTTTATAACCTAGAGTCCTGATATTCTCGCTATGAAGCAGTTGTGTCAGCCTCCATTCTGTATCCCAGTGATTTAAAATCCTTGCTGGAATTAAGCAAGAGGATTGTAGAAATAGTACACTTCTTATAGGAGAAGGTGTGTGAGACTCCTTACTCCCCTTTCCCTACAGTTCCTATATATGTATCAAAATAGCTCTTCTAATAAAGCTGGTTTCCTGCCAATGATGAAACAGTAGAGCATGCCAAAATAGCGTGGCAAATCCCTGCCATTAATGGTATCACATTTGTTTCGAAGAAAACAGAAGGGAAGTATTTTATTCCAGCAAAAAACTTGCTCATTTTCCATCTCATGTTCTTTTGTTGTCCCAAGGACTGAAGAAAAGAATGAACAGTGCTAATGAAATCACTACTGTTTTGTAAAGGTGCTGGGGGGGAAAAAAGCAAAAAGGACTTTTTGAGGCAAAAAGTTATTTGTCATTTTGTTTGCAATTCTGTTTTGCAAATAACCATCTAGTTGTAATAGAATAGGTATATTAATTGAAGCAGATTGAATATATTGACATGTTGCCTCAGGAAAGCAAGGAACGATTTCCAACAATCATGAAGAAGCTAAGTTTTGTTTACATCTTCTTCCAGCCATTGTGCTTTGCTATCTATTGTGATTGCTATAGAAATGAAACTTCTAAAATGTTTTCTGCATTCATATATTTCAACAGAAGTGTCAACAGTGATGGCAGATTTGCTGATGAAGAGCAACAGTTTCGCTGGTGAGAAAAGATGTTTGGTTTTTTCCTTCTCCAATTTCTCAAAATTCTGAAGGCTTATAATGTCATTCCAGGACTCCTTAGAAAAATAGGTGCCTTCAATAAGGAAAAGTTTGGTGGCAAGAGTTCACTCCCAAGTGGCCTGTTCTACACTTCTTTTAATAAGTGATTTCTATAAATAGCTACAAAAGGTTTAGCAGTTGCTGTAAAGAAGATATACTGTACCCTGTTTTCTCTCACCGTTGCTCTCCTTATAAATGCCTATTTGGCAGTATCCTTGACATGTATTCATCAACTGCTTCCATGACACTACTTTGTCTTTCTTGTGCTTTTTAGAGTTTTGGAATATTTCAATAGAAAATGATAGAAGCGGATAAATGAATCATAGATTCATAGAATAGGGTAGGCTGGAGGGAACCACTGGAAATTACTTCCATTTGATTGCTTAAACTACCTTCACATCTGTGCCCAAAATATACATTAATTTTCTCTTCAAAGAAAAGGATTCCTACAGAGACGAGAAATTTCTTTCCTAAAGGGAACACCCATTCTTTTCTGCTCTGGATGATTTTTTGAAATGAATGACATGGTGTGGATATTAGTTTGTTGTGTAATTTAGCTGATTCTCCAGACTTTTTTATCAGGATTTGTCTTTTTCTTCTATATATTAACAACTTCTGGAGTTCTCATAAAGACAGGGAAACAGGAAATTAATCTACTTCTAACTAATCTTTCTCTATTTCTGCCTCAGTTCAATTTGCTATTTGGACCAATAATTTAAGAAAGAAACAATTGAATGTTGGGAAAGACCTCAGAAGATTATCTGGTGCAATCTTTTGTGGAAAAGAGCCTAGATGAGATTACCTAGCACTCTGTTCATGCATGCCATGAAAACCTCCACCACACTTGGACTTCTGGGACCAGTTCTGGGCTCCCCAGTGCAATAGAGATATGAAACAGCTGGAGAGAATCCAGCTACTAAGATATGAAGGGAATCCTTTGTATGAAGAAGGGCTGAGAGAGCTGGGACTGTTTAGCTGGAGAAGAGAAGGCTCATCAGGGGTCTTATCAATGTATATGGTACCTGAAGGGAGGGTGCATTGTGACACCGTCACTGACTGTGTGAGAAGGGCTCGCTCTTCTCCCCCATGGCAGGCACTCAAAACAGGAAAATGTATTTACCCACGACTGACTGTTCTTTTTAAGGATTTATAGATTGTATATACTTCCACAACCTCCTTGCAGCTTTTCCTTTGTAGTCCATATAGACTTTGTAAATCTTTGGTTGAAAGGAAAGTACCCGACTGTTTAAATAGCCGAATGATCCTTATCAATAGAAGGCATGCCATCCTGGATACCTTTAGCAACAAAAATAAACCCAGATTACAGTGTAGATGTAGTCACACTCTGAATATACATGTGAGTAACATATCAAAGAACAGTCTTTCTAAATGGCATATCTGTTTAAGGATTATCCATAGTCAGGGGGACTGAGCTCTGATCTAGTCTGAAAGAGCACCATTGTGCCTAGTAGTCCTTTTGATTCATCTGGCTTGCTTAAATAGGACCCCCAGGATCTGCTTAGCATTTCTGTAAATCTATTCTTCTTAACACTTAGTAAAATGTCTTGATTTTTGGGTGTAGATGCATCATGTCTGGCATTCCAATGCGCACAACGTATGTTTGTAAAATCAGATGTTCAGTGCTTGTATTTATGTATAAACAGTCTGCATCTTTTACTTACTGCCTTACTGCCTACTGCCTAGAATTTTTTCAGAGCTTTATGAAAAGTTAGAAATTGCTCTCCTAGACTTTTGCAGGCCTGAAAACATCGATATATCAAGGATCCAAAATAAATTTATAAAAATTTGAGTCACATTTTTGGGTTTTAAATAAACTAGAAAAAGAAAGTTTTTGGGGGCTGAAGGGAGTGGAATGAAGGAAAATACATTGGGGACGAATTGAGTGACTTTGGAGGGAAAATGGAAGAAAAGAGAAAGGAGGATGGGGAATGCATCTGGTTGAAAAACATGAAGGCAGAAGCTGAAGGAGAACTGTAGGCAAGGCACCTCAACAGCACCCTCATTTTGCTGCAGGCATCTGAGAAGCTTTTTGGTCACTGTCAAAGGACATTGAGCAAGGTGGACTTTCAGCGTGACCTATTATGACTTCTGTATATTTTCATTACATAAAGGGCTAGTGTACTTTTAGATTCAGTAGGACTGGGTTTGTTTATCTTACCAAAATAAAGACAAAAAATAAAAGGGCTCTAAGGATAAACAATGAAACTGTCTGCAGCTTAAATTTCCTTATGAGGAAGGAACTTAGAAGATAAGAATTGTGGTTCCATGGGTATAGAAAAGGTTCTGCTGATATAGATGTTTAGAAATTGTGCGCTCATAATTACAGTTTTCTGACGGAATAAAAAGGGCATCAAAGAAACAAATTGAGAGGCAATGAACTCAAGTACCTTAGAAATTTATTTAAAATAAACAGAATCCCACACCCCCCCCAACTAAATATTACTTTACTTTAGAACGTGCTACTTAGCAGTGAGGCCAGTGTTCTATTGAGAGCACATGGGTGATCTTTCACATGACGGCAGCACAGACTAAGGCTTCTTAGCAGGAAGGAGCTTCTGAAGAGGTTTTTCTGTGTCTGTACTTACCAGTTTTATGTCTTCTCCTGATACACTGTAAAGCTGAAGACAAGCTTTTGGACTAATTAAAGCACGTTCTGTTTCATAGTTTTATTAACTATATGTAAATGTGGGTTCTGTAAATGTCGGTGCTATTGTAGTTTACGCAGGTGATGCCTTCAGAGGCAATGTGCTGTATGTCTTCCAAGGTACCTTTTCTGGTTTAAATGTTGCTAATGATTAGATTTATGACTGTTTGGTAAGTGTTGCGTGGAGCTGAGTGAAAGAAAATGGTGTTTTGTTGCTCAGTTGCCAGAAAGTCCTCAGATATTAAGCCTTCTGTTTCTGTCAGTGGAAACCAGTTTGGTGGATCTGATATCTTCAACCACCTCCTGCCTCAAAGAAGTTGCCTTAAGCAGTCATATAGCAGTTGCCAACAAAATATACCCATAAACACAAACTTAAGGGTGCTCTGCAGAATCATGTTGAATTCTGGATCACAAAGCTGGCAATCCATTTTCATTTCCTTGTTTAAAAATGGAAAAGAAATCTGTTTCCAGGCACCAGATAATGTCTCCTCTATGGCTTTTTCAGAATATTTACTCAGGGCATGATGCACAGTCTGTATGTTAGTAGCTGTTTGCCTTTTTAAGAGTCTGTTGAGATTCCAGTTTACATGAGATAGTCCCAGTTCTTGTCTCTGCTTTGAGAGAGTCCGCAGATTCAGTTTACATGGGTGCAAAAGAAGAGCCTCATAACTTCTGGACAAACGAAGTTGTGTGGGGCCTTGGCACTTGCAGAAGCAGATAGTGTGGGGCTTATGATCTTTTCCATCCCCGCTGTCCTTGTCTTTTGTTCATTCCCCGTTATTCCTACTCTTCTGTCTGAAAACCCGTGTATTCTTCATCCTGTATTGCACTATCTCAGTTACTGTGCTTCTCTGTTCTTCTCCCACTTCAGTGTTATCTAGCTTTTCCTGCCAAAGCTGTAAGGATATGTAAGGTGTTACAGGTTTTTTTTCCATGAGGAGAGAGAGTAGTGTGGAGAGGGAATGCCTTGAAGTTGGACAATTCAGAAAGATTATCATGTTCTCTTTTTGTTCTAATTAAGCTTTGCTACCTCATTGATCACAGGTGTTTGATAGAGACAACTATGCAGAGAAGCATTAATTTGTTAGTATTAGGCCGTGTGTCTCTCTTAGCTAGTACCTAAATAATCGGGGGCACCAGGGATACATCTGTACTAATAATTGATAAAAATTAAACAAAGGAGTTAGACTCTGGCTTGGTGGTCAACTGCTGTGTCATGGGTTATGTTAATACAATTAAAGTATTTTTAATTCTCTCCTTCCCACACACAAAGTACTGTCTGGGAATATCCATATTTCTGCTTATCTGTGCCCTGTGCCCAGGCATTTGTCAAGGAAAGTACCACCTTTCTTGGGCCAAAATTGTAGCAGGGACAATGCTAAGAGTCTAAATCTAAGGAACATCGTGACCCAAAATTCAGGCCCGTTACCAGACTCTGTTTTACAAGTAAAGAGGTAACCAGATTCTCAGATGCGTAAGGCTCAGTATGAGGAAGGAGCCCAAGCACTATTCCTCCATTGGAATCTTACATTCACATTTGTGATTCCAACCTTTGTTGTGTACAGCTTCTTTGGAGATTACTAGTTCAATTCTTTGCCTCTGGGATGTAGTTCTTATAAATGTAGTTTTTCCTGGAATACTGTTGAAGGTGAGAGTTTGCAGATTTACCATTAACAAGAGGCTCATGGCAGTAACAAGAAAGTAAATGTCTAAACACACAGAATTTCTGAATAAATGCTGCTTTCATTTAATTATCCATTCTTTCACCAGGGAAAAGTACTGAACATGTACTGGGGCTGGCTGAGATGGGGTCAGTTTTCCCCAGGGCAGCCCTCGTAGTGCTGTGCTTTGCATTGGTGGCTAGAAGGTGTTGATAACACACCAGCATTTTGGCTACAGCTGAGCAGTGCTCCACCAGCGTAGTGCTGTCTCTCCAACAACCAGTAGGCACCACCACTAGGGGTGGGCAAGACCTTTGGAGGGGACATAACCAGGACAGCTGGTCCAAACTGACCAAAAGGATATTCCACATTGTGTGATGTCTTCTCAGCAATAAAAGCTAAGAGAAAGGAGGAGTGTGGCCATCCATGCTTGTGAGGTTTGTCCTCCAGAGCAACCTCTACGCGTACTCAAGCCCTACTTCCTTGGAAATGACTGGACATTCCATGCTGGTGGGAAATTGAGGATAAATCTTTCCGTTTTCTTTCCTTTTGCTTTATTAAACTGCCTTTATCTTGACTCACAAGTTTTTCTCTGCCTTGTTTTCTCCCTCGGTCCTACTGAGGAGTGGAGTGGTAGAGCATTGTGATTGGGCACCTGGCATCTGTCGAAGGTCACCACACCACACTCCTGCAGTGCTGGCTCACTTTCCTCTTGGAATTCCTCACACTCTGTGGATGTTCAAGAAAGTGGTGTTCTTCATAGAGGCTACTATGATTTCTTTTATATGAGAAGGATAGAGATGATCCAGTTGCCAAGTTCCTTTTCTTCTGTAAATCATCAGAGCCTCTGTCAGTTCATTTCTTGATGAGCCCCTTATCAGATGATCATATTTCTGCCAATTGACTTTGTTTCCTAGGCAACCACTCTGAAGCCAGTTCCCTTCAATAGTAGGTAACTTATTTTTTAGAATAGGTTGATTACATTTTAACTGCATTGTTCTTGACAAGATACTTAAGTTTCAGTAAAAAAATTTAAAGACATGTAAAGATAATGAAGCGAAAGTCTCTGTAACTAAAATGAAGTTGGCAGAATGGTGAAGATAAATAAAACGATTTTATAATCTCTCACAAAATTTGTAAATTGTGCATACTCCCTGAAGATAAGCCTGCCCACCAGTCATTCTCATTTATATATGTATTCAGTGTATTCTTTTTTCTGAGAGTACCAGTAATTTACAATGATGTTTCCCAAAAGCACAGATAGTTAGATAGAATACCAGCAGTACAGCAATTCCTACTCATTTAAGTCTCTGAATTGGTTGACACTGGTGTTTAAGAAACAATAGGTTCCAACCAAAATTTTTTTTTGTGCAGTTGTCATGGCCTTACTCTACATCTTGCGTATATGGTGTTTCTATCTAGTAAGTTACCACATCCTTTGCTTCAGTGTATTTTTCTGTTAATCTGCTTTTCCTTCCAACAAAACTCATAGGATTGTCTTTGTTGAGGTTTCTTGGATTCATTGTGGGGATTTACATTTTCAGGGAAGAAGCACAAATGGGATATAGTAACAAAACTCTTTTTCTGAGGAAAGCAAACTCCCATATTCATACAGGCACATGGTATCATCATGCTAAATTTGTTTTCTTGCTTATCCAGTGACCTTTCAGGTTATAGTCTTGATTTCAGGGATGGCTGAAACTTGTAGAAACATTTCTGAAACTTCTAAAATTTATAGGACAAGGTATTCACATAAACGGAATCAAATTTTAGTTTCTGTCAAGGCACTGAACTGTATTTAATGTGTGCTGTAAAACTCTTCTTTCTTAGAGGTGTCAGACAATTTTAGAGTAGAGGTGCAAGCTCTTGTCTTTTTTTTTAATTATTATTTTTTAAAGCATTGCTTCCTCAGAGGAGTAGAAATTGCTGTATATGAGCTGAAATAATTTCGAGATAGTTTGTTGTAAGCATTTGGGTTTTAGAGCACTTAAATCCACAGGCTGTAAAAAGAAAGCATTATTCACTGTTAGCCATAATGAAGCAACTGTTCCTCTGTAATGTGATTGCTTGGGAATTTTTTGACTGATCACAGTGAGCTATCCAGTCTCTTTTTGTAGGGAACTGATCTTGCAAGAGCTTTGTCTTTTATTCTGTCTCCATCTGTTGATAGGATGACTTACATCTTCTGTCTGGACTGACAGACAGGATTTAGGCGCCAATCCAGCAAACCACTTAAACAACAGTTTAGCTTTAAGCCTTATAGTAACTAAATTAACTGGTTAAAAAAAATCAAAATCACATTGCTAACACACTACTGTCATCTTTAGAAGGAAATTCAGGAGATTAGGTTGTATTGGTACATGAACTTTAATGGAACAAGAAGGGTTAAATTAAAGATAAATTGAGAATAGTAAACACTGATTAAGACCTTTGTCTTTTGAATGGAATTTAAAGGAGGAAAAACTCCAGTTTAATAGCAGAGAGTCTACATCTTGTATATTGCTTTTAGATCAGTGCTGCTTGAGTGTGTAGGTAGGCAAACAGAATAAATAGACTTATTACAGATGTGTGTGGTAGTTTCCTCTGGCCAAAGAAAGACTGACTATTAAATCAGCAGGAATTACAGCATTACTTACTATTGCTTTACAAAGAAATGGCAACATACCTGTTTCTTGTTCTAACAGAACTAGTGACCACTACTCGTTAGCAATAATTTACTGTCAGACCTGGAAATTCTAATATATTCTTTAAAGATTACTAAAGTGTTTGTTTCTTTGAAAAATCTTCTCATTAAATCTTTTTAAAATGTTAATTCTGTCAGAAAAATAATCCTGTCCTTGTGAATGGGTGAAGTTACAGTTTTAAGCTAGTTGAGTTTATATTCAGTTAGTGAAACTGATGATAAAATAAAAATTGGCTCTTTCTGAATTTAGTTTGGTTCATCTTTCAGTTTTATTGTACAAATGGAAATGCTTTAGGTTTTGTGTTCCATAATGGTGACCTCTTGTGGTGTGAATATGTCAGTATTTCTGAAGGAGTTTTCTGTAATTGGTACTGGAGGAAGTTGTATTTGCATGTCACTTTTCACGAGCAGTAGTAAGATAGTAAAGTAACATAATCTTTTCCAATTAGTTATTAATATGCTGCATGTATGTGAAGAAACAAGCATTTTGAAAATTGCATTATGATAATAATTTTGTGTGTCCATACTGTATCTTTTAGTGACCAGATGAAAAAGCCTGGCACAAATTCATCATGGCCAAGGAGTTCAGGCTGGAAGAGAAGAGTAACAGGTACTTTGTAAGGCATTTCAATCTCCATTCAAAAAGTGTGAAATCAAATAGCAATAACCTAATTTTTGTGATTTGAAGATCTCTTTCTTTATTATTCACCGAACAGTATTTTTGGTTTTCTAGATATATTGGGGTTTTTACTGATGTTAGTAAAGAGAAACAATATTCAAGAGATCTTCATTCTAAAAATCTGTTGATACTTTTCTCTCTTGCTTTTCCCATATGTAGGCTTAAGAATTTGCCAATTTGTTAACATCTTGTTTGCCCATCACTTTTTGTAATCTGTTGTAGTTGCACAGAAACTAATGAAGTTATGCCAGGTTATATTATCTGAAGAAACGGATTCTGGATTGCCATGTAGGGATGAGTTTTGCTTATTTTACATACCAGATTTTAATTAATATTTCCTCATAGCTGGCACGTTTGATACATCACAAGGGGGTGTTTGAGAGTCTGGTATGGAAACCTGAAGTTTCTACTGCAGTGTCATTATTCTTTATTACTATTTTTCTAGAACTGAGAAGTTGTGTTACTCTGGATCATTTTGGCAAAAGCTTTCTAGTCTGCTTTTATTTCCTTCAGAGGGTCTGAGAGTATTTACCATGTCATGGGAGTTAGTATTCTTAAAAGCCTTTTAATTTATTTGTGCTATTTTATTTGTGTAATTAAAAAAAATCATGTGTGCTATTAGGGTTGTTTCTTTTTCTATCTACTTTTCTTAACATTATGTAGTTTCCTTAGTCTGTGCATGCTTCATCATTAATCCCAGAATAAACAGTGGGATAGCAGTAGGAATCCTCCATCATTTCTTCTTTGTAGTGGGGTCCTGGGTGGAGTATTCATTTAAGGATTATTTCTATATTCTGATATGATTTGTGTTTATGCTTTTACATTTTAGAGAGGAGATAGACTGTTTTAATATTGATCTATTCGTAGCCACTCAGTATTCAGTGAAAAGGCTAAACATTTTAAGTCAGGCAGCACACAGCTTTTGAAAGCTCAGTGTTGCTAGGGCTCTTGTATTTACATGCTAAAAACAGCAACCAATAAATGTAGACTGATTAGTGATTTTTTTTTTTGACCAGAATGCAAAGCAGCAGTTAAGACCTATGAAAAACTGAGGCAACCAACTCCAACTTGCTGCATTCTTTTGCTTGAGTATTTTTCCTGTTGAATTGTGATTCACTCAATTGGAAAGTTCAGGACAGCTTCTGCAATATTTAAATACAGCTAGTACCCTAACTTTTCATCAGCAAAAAATCTCCCAGGACTGAGACACATACAAGTTTACAATTTATTAATTTTACTTTTCTTTATAATCATCTATTTTCAGTTCATTCTTATTGCTAGGATTAATATTGTTTAGTAAAAGCTGATTATCTTCTTTTTATCCTAGTTATAAGAGATATTTGTTTTAAAAATTTATACCATTATGACTTTCATTTTCTGATAATTATGGACAACTGAAGCAGAGTGGTACAAAAAATCAGTTCTTTTCGTTCTGAACTGGAAATTACATGGCTTTGTTAATTTTTTTTAAGTGAGAAGTTTGGTCCTATCTGCAAATGCATGCCTGAACTATTCTGTTTCTTGCCTGATGAAGTTAAGCCTGTGTGTAGTTAGAAAATCAGTCTTATCTTTCAGAGAGGTAACTACAAATCAGAAAGAAAAGAAATTGAGTCAATATGTGGGTTTTGTGGCAGGAAGCAACAGTGCAAACTATTCTAGAGTTCTCGTTTTGCCCGTGCTATTACATTTCCCAGAGCAGAACTTTCACTTCATTGCAAATGCTGCATATTATTTTATTAATTAAGGTACTTATCAGTCTAAATAAGATTATCAACTCATTTGATCTAGTACATAAAAATGGTCTGCCAAATAAGTAACAATAGTATTAGCCAATAAGGTGTACTAATATGTATGTGTGCAAATACCAACAATATAATAGTTATTCTAATAACAAACATACTGGTGTATTACTTATGAAACAGCATTTTTGTATAATCTGTTGAAGTAGATATATATGATAGATTCATTATGTAAAAAATGTAGGTAGACAGTTAATACAGATCAGAAAAAGAATCTGGATTATTTTTTAAAGAGCAAGCTTTTAAATTAGGAAGTTTTTAATTGTTTCACAGTTCCAAGTAATGCTTAGTAGACAGTCATTGTTTTAAGGTCTGAGATACTGCTCTCATGATGCAAACCTCTCGTTGTTCTCATGTAGTATGGTATTTTTTGTGTTTGGTGATAATTCTGCTAAGAATTTACATTGTCATTTAAATGCAAGAGATAGTAATGAACAGCAGGAGACACTTTCAGGCAAATCTGTCACTTAAAAAAAGTATATACACTAGTCTTAATGGCTTTCTTCATGTTATTTAGTGGTGTTGTGTTACTTTTATTTCCCTATTTAAAAAAGCAAACACAAGACAACAAGCCAGACTCTGTCTTTATAACAACAACTTGGGTTGCCTGCAAGATAAAGAGCTTAACCCAGTCTTGAACTCCAAACATATGCCTGTATGCACCTTGTAAGCAACTGTTAGATCCTTTCAATCTCAAGTTGCACAGAAACTCTGGCTCTCCATCTATAGTGGGCCAATGGTTAAGGCCAGAATGCTGTCATTTCTCATAGTGCTAGGTGAACATGAAAAGAATGTTCAGCAAGTCAGAATAATTCCCAGTGATACTACATCCATATGAAAGTCAGTCCTGGGATCCATTTTTTAATAAACCATGTTTCACCAACTCCCGTGTCCAATCTGAACACAGATCCATTCTCCCAGTTCTGTTTCCAGAAGAATTCTAGTCCACTGATTTTTTGGTCTTCCAATTTTTAACTTGATGTCTGTGATAGAATTTTTTAAAATTATTTTCTTTTTGAAGCAAAATATAAAAAATGCTGAAATATTTTTGAACATTTCTTTTGTGAAGTGGACAAGGTTTCTGATAATGAACAGTAGCTTTTTCTCAGTCACAGGAAATTGTTCGAGTGTGACCAAGAAAACTGGGAGTTGGTTGCCTTCAAGATTTCTGGCATGTTTATTGGAGGCAAAACATTTGCTAACAGTTCCCAGGTTGCTGTGTGAAAAATTGTTGAATGCAATAAAGAATAGGAGGGAAACATGCATTTTACAAAAATTTAGTTGTGAAGTTCTCAAAAATAATTGCATGAAGTAGTTAGAATGGCTAACAGGATGTAATAACTAGCAAGACTGTTTTCACTAACTGACCAAAGAGTTGGTGAATCAGTTTTAGTGTAATATCATGCATGTGCACTAGATAAAATTGTACAATCCTAGAGGATTGTCTACAGTATGGATTTTTTTAAACACAGAATAAGCTGTCATGTGGACACAGAGCTGAAAAATAGTAGGACACGTTGATATACAAGTAGTCATTACCTTCAAATTCAGCAGTGAAATGAAACATTAATGTCAGCAAACAAAGGCTTGATAGTACAGTTTTACATATCAAAATACTTAACCATCTAGTGTTGTTTGAAACTTTTGGTTTTGAGAAAATGTAAATAAAAACAAAAGCTTGAGCTGGTTATGGGACATTTAGGGTTTTTTTTCTGATGGGCGAATAAATTATTTGTAGCTATTTATTTGTGTAGAAATTGAAACCGTCACTGAACATGTGCTTTTGTTTTGAATGTATTTTGAAGGCTTAGAGGATGAAACAAGAATAAATGAGTGGGAAGAGGAAGAAGTCTTTTGGCGTATAAAGATTCTACCAATTCTGCGTGAACTGAAAAAAAGTGGGTAACACTGTTTTTGAAAGGGTTTACTTTCTGTACTGTTTCCTGAGGGAAGCATGGGAATCATTGTGTTTACTATGAAACAGTAACAGTAATTGGACTATGTGGCCTTTTATGCTTTCATATGTTCAGTGACTTCACAGAGTAAAACTAACCTGGGCAGTTTAGGGGTCACCTGTCTCTAGGTGGTCCTGCTTGAGCAGGGGAGTTGTACCAGATGACCTCCACCAGTCCCTGCCAACCTTACCCATTCTGTGATTCTGTAAAAAAACAAAAAACCCCCAACAAAAATGGTTTAGAGAAGATCTTGTCTGACTAAATTACCTTACTTTAGATCACATAGCTCTGCTAGCTTAGCAGTCAGTGATGAGGTAATAATTTTAAGAACAAAGTACTGCACAGATTCACTTCTTTAACCATAGACTGTATTGGAAGTCTCACTTAATTTTAGGAAACTAAGGAAATCTTAATGAAAATTTCCATTTATGGTTAAAATATTAGATTTATCAGAAAAGTATGTAATGACCCAGAATATTGAAGCAAAATTGAGTAAATTAAATATGGTTTGAAAGTTTAAACTCTGAAATCCATTTTAACGTTTCATGCAAAATGTTGTTCAATTGCTTTCAGCATGCACTATGTCTGGTGGGAATATAGAAAGTAGGTTTGTTTTTACAAGTGGTTCTGTTTTACAGGATCTTTTGCAGTGTTTGTTATAGCATGATACAGATTGGAATTTTTTTTGCATAGTTTTGCAGATGCTTATGAGTATGAAACACCAGTACAGTACTGATTCCCAAAATATGTAATTATTTTAAAAAGGCAGGATTCTTATTCCCATATCTGTCACTGATGGGTAGAAAAACAGTGATCAGGAAATTTGAAAACAGCTATTCAACTTCATATTTTCATTGCTTAATGCCAAGATTGTCAAAGATGAGCCACAGAATTATAGTTTTGCATAGTGTGATAGTTCTATTGGTAAGCAAAATAAAATTTAGAGGTAAAATCTAATTATGTCTTTCCTTTGTCATGAATGTAGCTAAGGGAAATCGATTTTCATGCCCCTTTTCCTCAGTTTTTTTACTTGATTTTTAGTGTGTTGGGGTTTATTTACCTTTTAGAACACTTGATTAGGGCATAGTTTTTCTAATAACAGGTGACATTATGTAATGATACTTTCTCACCAGTTGATTGGATGCAGTGCTACAAAAACCTTAAAAGTTGAGTTTCACTGCTTCTTGAATATTCACACAAATTGTAACTGAATTGCATCATTACCTCCTGCAGCCACGTGATACATTGCTTTCTTTAGGCTGTTTGCTGCATAGTTACAGTTTTTCTTATAAATATGAATATTAGAATTCCATAATTTTAATGTTTTGAGTAGGCCTGTTAGTAATTTAATATTTTTTAATTTCATGTGCAGTCATTTGCTTCATACCTTTCAGCTATTTCCCTGCACATGCATTTAGTTCGCATTTAGCTTTTCATATATTGATAGAAAGGCCTTTTTCCTTCCCTTTCTCCCTCAAAAATATTTGCAGAAAGCTTTCCATTCAAAAACAAATTTGAACTGTTCTGGAACTTAATTATTATCTAAAATCTTCTGAATATAATATGCTTGAGATGATTGTTATATGACAAAAACTAATAAAGCCCCAAAGTCTCTTTTTCTAGAGGAACAAATAATTTATTTTGTTACATTCCAGTGCTCAGGAGAATAAACTTCAAAAATGCCCCATGGGATGAGTGATGAATAATTTTTATTGTTAATTTTGATGAAATGGAGTGTGAGACCATTCAGTTTTGGTTCCTTGCTACTCCTGTTTCACAGCTTACTGGAGCAGAGGTTTAGAATAATGCTAAATTTTGTTAAATTTTCTGTCATGATGGGGGTAGAAATGGAATAGTCATTGCTGTTCCTCGAGTGTGATGATTGCAAATTGAGAGCTTCCAGGCACTGCTCAGCATGAGAGATGGGTCCTTGAATCTGCCTACAGGTTTGGGGCCTCAGACATGTTTTTTGTTGTAATTTCCTGGCCATACATATTTCATCACAAGTGCTTTGCCTCCTTGAGTATGACTATTTTAGCTGTGAAGCACATCCTGAGTAAATGCAGTGTTTATACAGGCAGCTTAAGTGGATTTACATGGTGCTTTGTAAGTATCACCTTACAGACAAAAGCAAATGTAAGAAAAGAGAAAAAAACCCTCACTGTTGAATATTAAAAATAGACAAGACTTTTCCTTTTCTCTCTAAATTAAACATGTTCCATTGTGCTGAGATGTAGTTTTTGTAATAACTTACTGTAGGTTTTATCTTTGTATGCTTTAAATAGAGTTTGGGGGACTTGGGTGAGGAAGTAGATGACTTTTTTGTCACTAGGCCAGCATCCTACTTAAATATATCTTGCACCTCTGCTATACATTCTAGTTTTTACACAAGTAAACAAGTTTTTACGTTCAGTTACTCTTAATCCCAGCAAGGTTTGATATATGAAGTTATGTATATGGGGAGAAAAATATTCCTTATTCTTTTTCCTATGTAATGTTGGAAGGAGCACTTGAAAGAATATATGTCTACCAGTTTCCTGGTAGACATTTGATCAATCTGATTATTAAGCATTAAAGGTGAGTTTCGTTTTAGCTCTGGGTGTTATTTTGGCTCTGTGGTTTCTTGTCTTGAGTCTCCTGTTTTTGAAAAAGCAAAATAAAACTGTTTCTGAGTATCATGTTATCATTTTAACAGATTTATTTTGTGCCTTATTTTTGTTGTGCAACCCATTCTTTATTTCATTCTCTTGTGTCTTTATCTGTTGAGATGCTCTGGATAAGGTGGAACTGATAATTATTTTTTATTTTTCTCTCCCTTCCTAATCCCTTCAAGTAGAAGACAATATAGAAAATCTTTGTCTGGCTTGTACCAAGCTCTATCAAGCACTGAATGAAGGAAATATGCTTGGAAAACAATTTAAAAGAAGAAGTGAGCTTCTGAAGACATTATATAAACTTCTAGACATTGATTCAGATCCACTTTGCCTGAAGCTGGCAAAGATTATTCTGGCTGTAAGTGTTTTGAAATGCTGTTTGGTAGAATGTGAAGCTCAAAATCATCAATTACAACTTGCATTTAATTTTTTTTTTCCATATTTTTAAACTGTGTCTAAAGTAACCCTTTTCTAAGTACAGTTTACTACCACAGAGATACTAGTCTCCCATTCATCTACATCAGCACTTGTTGAAGCTTAGTTTTTCAGAGAAATTACATCTGGGGGAGGAAGGAAGGGCACAAAATAGGATAGCTGATGTATGGTGATAGGAATATTGTATAGGCATGGAAAAGAGGCAGTGTCCTAAGCTGGGATACACATGCAGGGATTTGAACAAAACAGTAATTAAAAAACTTGGAAATGATGCTTAGTTTTTGAATAATATCGTGACATTATTAAACACCTTTATCTGAAAATACCAAAACAGAATTTTGGGGTTTTTTTGAAAGTAAGTGTAATTAATCTCTTTCTTTAGTATTTCTGGTTAAACCTCTTTGAACCTCTGGATTCATGTTCTAAAAAGTATATATGGACAGTCACTGGTGAAAGGATGTCAGCTAGCTTTGTGTTGGAGACATTTTAGTAATTTGTGTGTGTGTGTGTTGGGGGAGGTATGTGTGCTCCTTTAAGGCAGTGTAAATTATTTTAATCAGAAGATACAGTTCTGTACTCAGATACTACATAGATATTAAGTGGTTCTTATTAAAAAAAAAGTTCTCTTACAGATATTTTTCTGTGGAATCTTTTAAAAAATTATGAACGTAGAAGAAATTGTCCTTGAAATGCAGAGGACAGGAAGACATATGTCATTGTATTTTTACCACTTTAACTTCCCTTTCATGATCTCTCAGTGACCATTAGTACATTGTAAGATCTTTTCTGATATCTAAGTTTCATTATGACATGTACTGTTGTACTGGATTTCTTTGTGTTATGGCCATAGATGCCAAACCAATGATTTCTGTACAGAATTTACCTGTAAGAGTGAATTAGAGATAAAACTGCAAGTTACTGATATACTGCCTGCAGGTTTACTACATTAAAAGTTTGTATATCACCTTATTTTAAAGTCAGTCAGCACAGTGCTAAATAAAGCTTAAATTATCTGTATTTCCGAGTCCTTTAATTCCACAAACTTTTTCAGTTTGGTTTAGTATATTGTTAGGGTTCCATCTGGAATTTAATAGTTCGCTAAGAATACAAGTTTGCCACAGTGTCGAACTTGTAGAATGTTATGGTGCATTTTTGTATGTAGATTTTAGTTGTGATTTTTATGTCTTTTACTTTTTTTTCAGATGAAAGTGGATGGAAAAAATCTTCTTAGTGTTTGCAAGCTAGCATTTAAAATTTGCAGGAATGAAAAAAATGATTACATCGTTCAAAATGATAGATTATTGGGTATGTATTCTGTTCTTGTCTGTAAGTTAGACGTTGCAATTCAACAGTTAGATTGTTCATCTTTCAGGAAATGTTCTCAGAGTTAACTTTAATCACAGATTAAAAATTGTTTACTACATCAAACTAATGATTGGTCCAGTCCAGTATTCTAACTAACAATGGCAGCAGAGGATGCTGTCTAGGGAGAGCATTGAAGCCTACATGTTTTCTGTGATGGTTTCCCTGTACTCCCTCAGCATTCAGAACTGTTATATTCTTTTAGGGACATTAGATGGTTCATCCCTCTCTAATTCCTTTTTAATCTCTGTTCATAGATATTTTGTTCATTAATTTGCCTAATTCCTTTTTGAACTTTCTGATTCTGTCTGCTTCTCCAATTTCACAGAACAATTTCCAGAAATTCTCTGTCTGCTGTTTTAAATCTATGTACTTTTCATTATCCCCTTTTTCCAGGATTTGTGAGAGTTTCTAGTCAGCTTACCCTTTACCTTCACGATTTTTTAAACCACATTCATATCACGTATCTCTGCCTTATCCTTTTCAAGACTGAGGCATCTCAGCCTTTTAGCGATCTCTTTGAAAGGATATTGTGTCATTCAGTTGTTTTATAAGCCCTTCTCTGTAGCTTCTCAAACGCCAGTAGATCCTTCTTGAGATTTACAGTACAAGACTGTATAGAATTCAAGCTGTGTCTGCACCGAATTTTATAGGAGCGAAATAATGCTGACTGTGTTGTTGGCCATCATCAGGGAGGATCTTGAGGACAATCACTGTCTTTTTTTTATATCTGCTGCTGCACATTGAGGCAATGGTTTTGGAGAATTGTCAGCTCTAAGATCTCTTTTGTGATTGTAACGGTGTTTGTGTCATGCACACAAACCCCTTGCAAATATGAGAAATATGAAAATGACAGTGCATGAATGATACTCAGTATTCATTTGCTAGTCATTTATTTCATTAAAACTTCATGATGTTTTGTTAACGTAGGCCTTGATCTTGCAAACCTTCATTGCATATGGGTAAGTTAAGGCAAATGTGTATCTGCTTAACTAGATGAGAGTATTCATAGCCTTAAAGTTTAGTACACAGTTGTCAGAAATACAGACAAGATAAGCCTTTCCAGTAGTAAGGAAAGGACTCACAGAAAAGAGAACAGCTGAGGTTGCTTTGACTTTGGATACTGAAAACTACAGTTTTGTAGAGATTAGCATCATACATAGCATCTGGACAAATCACGTGGCTATGTCTGTGTAAGCACTGGGTTTTTTGCTCTCATTTCCATCTTCATTCACTTTTCTTTCACTTACTCTTCTTTCCCTGTATTTTAAAAACTAATGAAGGAAAGAACATTCTCGGTCGGGGTTGGTTTGTTTGCTTGTTCACTCTTAATGTTTTGGACCCAACTTATCCAGGCAGAAGACATGAACCTGGATTTACATGATAATCATCCAGATCCCTGTTGCAGTCACTGGCTTATATCTTTAATTTCTTTTTCTTCCTCTGCCCCTGTGAACTATTTATGTGCAGTAGAGCAACTCCAGTAGGAGAAATAAGTTAATTGTTCATCCCAAGATAGACAGCTACTGTTCAAGACCCTGTTTGATACTGAGCAGAGCAGGAACCTGAAACTGATTTTTTACATTCCCACAACCCAGGTGATTTAGTTGGTGAGGGGGAAGAGTTTGAGCCAGAGCCTGGTGTGAGTGTACATCATTCGTATACCCTCATATACTTGGAGAGAGTTTCAGTTAGGGTCGAGACAGAAAAAAAATTTAAATATCTAAAAATCTCTTCAATTTAATGACATAGGAAAACGTTTTTATTCAACTGGAACTTGATGGAACATAGTAAGCAGAAATATCTGTTTCAATCAGTTACTAGAAATTCAAAAGCATAAAGTTGGTTAGGATTACTTATTTGTTTAAGATACCCTCACCAAATTCAGAATGTCTCAGTTTGACTGTGAAAGATACACTGTGCTTGTGCCCATTATCAAGTGTTAATTTTAACATTTCACATATCTGACACTGGTAGGATAAAAGAGGACTTTTACAGTAACTTTACCGACGTAAAAAGTAAATCTGAAAAGGCTACAAACACATTTCAAATGTGAGATTTGAATTAGGTCTCTGTGCTTTTTAGTGCTCCATTAGAGATGCTTTAAGACATTTGATTTTTAAGGAAGTCGTAAAATAAACCTCTTTAGAATGCATCAAGTTTAGTACACAAAATTCCAGACACAGACAATCACTTTTTCAAATCTTGACTGGTGATTTCATGATTCCTGCTATGTGTTTACAACTTAAGCTGGTTCTTGAAGCCTGGGAGAACAAAAGTCAGGCCCGTTGTCTTATTCATCGATAATTGTTTCTTGGTTTCAATCCAAATACCCAATTTTTCTAGCCCACTTACTAGAAATGTAAGAGTTCAATCTGAGGTTTTTTTTCCCAATTGTTAATCTCTTCAATGACTGGACTGTATCAAATATAGATGTTAATATTAGAGTTTCTGAATAATGATTTTCCTTTTAGATTGTTTGTTGGAGGTTCTGAGAAATGAAGATCTACAAAAAAACAACGAAGCTCTCCTCTATTGCATGGGAGCTATAAAATTCATGTCTGGAAATGCAGTACTGCTTAACGAAATGGTCAACAAAGGAGCTGTTGAAATGTTGCTGCAATTAATGAAGCAGATTAATAACATAAAAGAAAATGACACGTATTTCTCCAACTTGGGCCACTTATTAGTCCAGGTTAGCATTTACTTTTATTTCTAAAAGTACACACTTCAAGGGCAAATTAAAAATTTAATTAGAGGAGATAAGCTATCCCTGTGTGCCACTGACAGAATCGTACCTATATTTCAGTAGACTTCTTAAAAAGAAGTTTAATGAAGTTGTTCAGAACCTAAATTTAATTACCAAAGATATTTTTGTGTAGTCAGTTTTAAAAGCTTTAGAAATTCTGAAGTTAATAGAAATATTTTTAAGCACCTAATAAACCAGTTTCTCATTATTACTTTATGATGCTGGCAATGCTCTGGATATTATAGTAAACAGATAAAAAAGTGTTCTCTCTTTAAATTCTTTAAGCTGAAATGCTAAATACAGACTGGTTCTACGATACTTTAGGAGATTACAAAAAGCTTTTTATTACAAGAATAATGTATTTTAAAAATGCATAAGAAAATATAACTATATGTCTTTGATAAAGTGTTTTTGAAGAACTGTAATGTAAGGGAAAAGTGGTTGCAAAAGCAAACACTTTTTGAATCTTTTGAAGGCAGCAGGCTCAAGCACCTTGATGAATGGTGGCTATGAAAACTAATCCTTTTCTCTAAAACTGTTTAAACCTTAGTGTTTTAGAGACACAGAGCTTTTTGTATTTATCAAGGTAGATTCCTGGCTTTTGTCTCTTCTGGGGACTTCATAGGAAAATATATTGGACACCTTCCTGAGGTAGTATTTGTTACTAACTATGCCAGGTTTCTTTAATTCTTTACTATCTTACAAGCAAGGGATATTAATTTTCTTGAAATGATATGAGAAAATAAATAGCATATGTCATCATGTTACTGTTACTGATTTTGGTCTGTTTTTTTTAGTGATGCTATGAGGTATGCCTGTGCCGAGTAGTGTGTATAATCTTAAACCAAGCATAAATAGATTAGGAGATGCTACAAAACACTGAATGAAGTGGTGTGGCTTAATACTTACATTTTGCTAAGGAAGTGGCAAATTGCTCCAGACTGGGAGAATATATGATGAAACTGGAAAATTTGTGCTTGTCATGTTCCTGTTTCCTTCCTTTCTGGTCCTGTCATCATAAAGTTCCTGTATGTGGCACTATGAACTCCCCAAACAATTCTAAAATAATCTGTGCCATTTTGTTGATATCACACCTTATATTCTATACAAAAATTGTATATGGGATTTCCAAGCCTTCTTTTTCCAGAGAAGATGTACAAACTTCAGGGTTTTGCACATAGTCAAGATTTTAATGACCATATTTTTCTTGAGTGATGCTGGTTAGACTTCATAAGTCTTGGTACTACTGCAGTGCCACCTCAGGCAATCAGTTTAGGTAGAAATGCCCTATAGATTCTGTTCTCAGTGTAATTTGCAAGGTGATACTGACTTAAAATACCTAAACTATAATTAAAGTAGCTCAGATAAAGAATTAGAGAGTGATGCCTCACATACAGAACCTGTGGTAATTTCAGTGAGTGCATAATCAGGTTGTATTTTTGGTAGGCATTTTAAAACCTATATTAGAGACATGTATTCTGTATCTTTTTTCATGTCTATGTATTTTAAAAATATTTATCCTTCTGAGAGCAAGAAGGGAATAGTTAAAAGCAAAGTATATTATTTAGTGATGTTTGATGGCTGCTGTTGGCATTAATCATATAATACATGTAATGGGAATATTGTTGAGTTGAAAGAGATGGAAATTTATGTGAGTTAGATATAAAAAGAAGTCTTTGCCAGTTGGGACATTTAAAATAACAAATGATGTCTAAATAAAAAAACGAATGAATCTATTTATTTTCAGCATTTTGACTAGCTGTCTGAACTTCCCCAGAACTTTGCAGAAATGTTTTTCTTCCATTATTTGCATGTGGATAAATTTAGTTTTTTTAGATCAAGGGTTTAATTTGTAAATGTGTGAAAGAAAATGTTACATTTTACACCTCTTCTTTTAATCTCATTCTCTGCTGTTTTCAGTAGAATTGGAAGTGTAGGAAAACTATTTCATACAGTTTGAATAGACTGGCTGTTTCTAAGGCCTTGAGTTCTGTGGAGAAGTCATGCTGACAGCTGTCTGCCACTGAGATTGCTCTTTCACTTGTTTGTTTTCTCCTCTATAGTAGTACAGGTACTTCGTTTTTCTTCCTCTTGTGAGAAAAGTAGTGATTCCTACTGCTATGGAATTCCTGTGCAACTTTCTCATATCAGTTGCTTCAACAAATCTATGTGCAGCACTTCTTCCATGTGAGTTAATTGTTCAGTTGTCATAGATGAAGGAATAGTTCTGTTTCCAGGGGTTGAGTATGGAAGAAAATTTTTCTGTGATTCATGTCCTCAGAATAAACTTGATTTTTGTTGCATACTGTAACTTCTAGCAACAGATCGAATATCCAGTGACATACAGAAATAAAGAATAAATACAAGTCTTCAGGGATAGAGAGCGAATTGTATTGGAGGAGAAAAGCACCTTAAATAGTCACAGTGGTCTCTGAGGGAGGCTCTGCCATCTTTTAATCTGATCGCTGAAGTATCTCAGTTAACTGGGACCAACTCTTCATTCCTTAACTCTATAATTGCACAATCACCAGATGGCAGTGTTATACATAATCTTGCTAGATCCTTTTTATGGGAATAAAGTCCCTATCTGATTTCTTCATTCTTCCACAATGGATTTTCTGCAGAAGTCCCACAATACAAGAATAAAAATGTTTGCAATAATTTGGGTTTTTTTCCCCTAACGGAGAACATGAAACCAAGGTCATCTTTGGCTCATTTTATGTTACTTAACCTAATAGTCTGGTTGTATTTATACAAAATATGGTAATGCTTATTCAAAAGCCAGGATTTTTGAAATGTCACTGACAAGACTTATCAAGTACTCCATTTTCTTTTATTGAAAAGCATTTAAAAGTCTTCTCCTTTAAAAATAGCATGTCTGCAGTTAAATTTTCTATTTGGGTAAATTTGATCTTTCACATGGCAAGATAAGGATTAGGGCTGGTGGGAATTGCTAGAGCCAATTGTTATGCATTTCTCCCTGAATCATGGTGTCTGCTTGAAGCAATCTGAATCTCTCTAGAATTCATCTGCTGTGTAGCTTCTAATATTTTTTAAATTGTACTCTTCAAATTTCAGTTGCGTATTAACTGTTCCTTTTGTGGATATATATTAACTGTTCCTTTGTGTTCTATGAACTGCTGATTGTCATTGTCTTGCCACATTTAAGTGTATATGTTATTTCGCCTTGCTTTTCCTTTCCAACCTGTCTTTGTCTGAGAATGGCTCTTGACAGAATTCACTGCTGGAGGATTTTGAACCATCTGTCTTGGGCAGTGAAAAAGTTTACTCTCTTTTTGGAGACCTCTACACCATTATCTAGTGATAAAGATCTGGGTTTTTTTCACTGTATCATATGTAAGTCTCTTTTCTGCATTGGAGCAACACTTTTAATATGTGGTTCATCCTCCATTTTCTTTGTTGCTAGGCTTAGCTAGAATTCAACAAATATCATCCTAAGCTGACTGTGAACATCTTGTATGTGAGCACTCACTGGAGTCTTTTGTGTCTGTTCCATTTGACAGTTTTTCTACCAAGACTTTTGAAAAGCAAAGTATTTCATAAAAATATTTTTATTGAAATATGTATCCAGTATTGTGTTAAGTTTTGAAGCATCATGTCTTGAGAAAGAATGCGCATCTGGAAATGTCTTTTTTTGCAGTTGTTTAGTTCAAATAACAAAAAGACTCCAGGTGTCTTCTTAAAATATGAGTGATATGATGCAAATGGCTTCCATAGGTTCAGTTTCTGTTTATTCTGAGTATAGTATAGATTTCATATTTAGTGCTGAAGCTAAATCCATTCCCATATCACATTCACATTATCACATAATTTTTCCCCCCTGGGCCTTGCTTCTCCATTTTGACCCGTTGTTTCTTCTCCTGTTGCTCCAGAACATCCTTTGGTAACTGAAGACACGTCCACTATTGTCAAACTTGTTGAAATAGAACAGCAAATTTGAAAGCTGCTGGAGAATGGACAGAGTAGTGTATAGAATCCTATGTGCAAAAGCTCAAACACAACAACTTAACCTGCTCCTTGTCAGAGTTTTTCTTTAAAATTAAGTTACATATCACTGGACAAGCAGTCCAATTTAGTGATAAAAGACTTAATTTCCAGAGCTTTTTGTGATAACAAACGATTTGAACAGATAGTTTGTGTGCCTTATCAAACTATGTTTAAAACCAAATTAACGTTAATAACTTCACTCTTTGAATAAGGGAAATATGAAGAATTCCCCTATTCACATAAGGTTGAATGACTTCACATTCGTTTTATAGTAAGTTCTGGATTAAATCAAGATTAATTTACATGTCATTGCCTGTCTGACCTTGGCATTTGAATACTCTTACCTTGGAAGACAACCAGAATATTTCAAAATATGCAGTAGCTTATTCATTTTGCGTATGTGCAAATGTTAGATATTTTATGCTTAAAGCTCCTTTAAGTTGAACAGTATCACCTGAAAATATTTTGATTGCTCCAAGTAAGCTTGAGCACTTAAGGTTTTCATTTTTATATATAAATATATATATAGTAAATATAATTATATTATAAATATATATTATAGATATTATAATTTATATATATTATAAATAATAGATACTATAGATATTATATATTATATATAATATACTTTTTATATGTTATAGTGGATTTCTCTTGATCTTGATTAACTTTTAATTTTTAAAATAGGAATAAATTTTATTGTAGTTTAAAATAAATTCATCTTAGTTTGCAACTTACAGTTATTATTAAAATATATATTACATCTCAGTATTAATTTGCAAGACTTAAATATAAATTTGCAAAATCAGACATTATGCAAAAAATTAGTTTAACCATCTACAGCATTTCACCTATTTTCCATTGGCATAAGTTTGTAGACACACACAAAAGATTTTAAAACGTATTAAAGATCTTATGTCCCTCTAAGGAGGAGGTTTCATGCAGGCAAAAGCAGTATCAATCTTTCATTTTCAAGCAGTTACCTCAAATACACTATCTTGTTGCTTACATGTTTGTTGTTGTTATTTATTGGTGTATGCTTACCTGCAGAATGTGAACAGGACATTCAGACTGCCTTAGATGTTACAAATGAGACCCGAGCTTTATTAAATTTTCAAAGCAATGTGTATTCTGTTGTGAAAAGCTGTGATTAACAAACGTTTAAATATTCTGTGTGCAGCTGACAGCTACTCTGCGAAACTTGGCTGACTTGCCTCCGGCAAGGTGCCAACTCATCTGCAGCGGTGCCGCCTCTGAGCTCTGTGTGGCGCTGGAGCAGCGCGCGGATGATCGGGACGTGTGCACCTACATCGTCAGGATACTCAGGTACCCGTAGAGCACAGTGCTGGTTCTGCCTGCAGTCAGGTCCCTGGTACTGCTTCCAGTGATTCACTGTGCCTGTGAAAAATGTTTTGTTGTATTGTGTCATTCTTTGATCCCATAGATTCTGATTGAGATTTAGCATTTCTTATGTTTTAAAGCTGCATACGTTATTAGGTATTTATTAACCCTATTTTAGGCCACATTTTAAAAAAACAGAATGACAGAAATTACCCAAACTGAGGTTATATCAGGGACTGTGTATTGTGACATAAAATACAGAAGAGAGAAAATATGACCAGTGTTCATTGTTCTGAGCTGTCACAGAGTGTTTGAGGAGATTAATCTCTGGGATCAGGGCTTGAGTGTGCAGATGGAAGCGTTGAAAGAATCTCAGTTTTATGAGTAGCTCAGCGGCTGCTTCCCAAGTTGTGCTTTTGAGAGGGAGATCAGCGTGAGTGAGTCACCAAAAAGATCATTTTGCATTCTGAATAGTTCCTTAGTCAAAAATTACCAGGTGCAATTACCAAGTACCAGCTTGTAATATCCAGTGCTAAATGGATTTGCAAACAATTTAAAGATTTTAAAGAAGTTGTGAAATCAGCTGTTGGTAATTTCAAGAGTTGGTTGGTTTATAAGAACAGTTTATGAATGAAGTTCTGGATTAAGTGTTTGCCATTGCTGTTTTGTTATTGTATTGAGTCATGTTCCCTGTGGCTTGATGTTCATTGAGATTCTGCTCTGGACTTCTTCTCCTGTTCAGCCCCTCCAAATCATCTGTCATATTCTCCTTTCTGGATGAGATCGGGTCATGCTTCGAAGAGCAGCTACATATAAGGGGCAGTCATTCCTTCCTCTCCACAGCTAAAACCAGGCAAATCTGGTCCTTTGCTATCTGTAAAGCATTTGAATTGCTCCCCCAATTCCATGCCACCTTCTCCACATCTGTTTCTAATTTTATTTCTAAAAATGAGTTCTGGCAATGATTATAGCACTTTGAGCATGTTTGCTTCTTCTGAGGAGAGAGCATTTCTTTTACTTGGAAAATGCCATGGAAAGTGGGGTAATGGGTTTGTAATTAAGTGTAATCAATACTTACACTGTAATTCTGATAAGGACATTAAGCACATTGAATCTAGAATTCAATATGGAGCAAAAATAATCTGTCTTATTTAAAGTTTCCTACTGCTTCAATTTTTTTTCCTAAGTTTAGAACTGCATGTTCCAAGGATACAAATTAGCCATAAGATCAATTTAATTAGCTTTCTGGAAATTGCAGTCACAAAAATAAGTATACTATGCAGTATGGAGCTCAGATTTGAATTTTGTTTTGTCTTCTAGTAATACAGAATGATTATTCTTTTCTCTCAATCAGTAACTTTAGGCAGCTTCTTTGTAGAGAACGTGTTCAATCTCTTCAGATTATTCATTTCTCTAAGTCTGTAAGTCTTCCCGTAGTTGGTTGTAATTGAACATCAACACGGATCTTTCCTGATTTTGACTATGTGGGAGGTAAGAAGTTATCCTAGATTGTTCAGTTACTGCAGTATTTCTGGTGTGACCAAAGCCCATCCGATTCTCTGTTTTGGCAATGGTCAAGATGAGCAGTGTGGGGCTGGAACAGCTGTCAGGGAATGTGCAGAGATGGAATCTCGTCTGTAAGGAGGCACGTTCTCCGGTTTCCTGGTGAGAGATGTGTTCTGTTAGTGCTGTCACTGGGCTCTAGACGTGCAGTAGGAAGGGACCCTTTATTTCCTCTCCTGTCTGACTTCCCATGTCATCTTGACGTTACAGTTCTCCCATTTAGCGCTAAGAAGTGCTAGTGTTAGCATACTGTGCCCATATGGCAGGCAGGTTGGGAAGCTCCTTATGTTCGCTTCTTCCCGTAATTCACTGTGGCAAGGATATCTAGACTTCTGTTGTGCTCTTATGTAACTGCATATGCCTCTGCTAGAAGTCAGAGTATTGGCATTCACTTCATTTGTTGGAAAATACAGCTCTGAGAGTCAAAAGCAGAGTGATTTAAAAAAAAAAATCTTTTGTGGAAAAAAGTAATTTCATTCATTTATGTTTTATTTTTTCTCTTTGTAGCAAACTTTCTTCCTACAATGACTTCTGTGCAGCTTTAGCAGACTGCTCCAGATGTTACATCTTATTTTTAGCCCTACTAAACAAACACCAGAAGCAGCAGGTCAGTTTTTTCATCTCTTGATGTTTATATATTAATCCTCTGATGTGTCTGTGTATTATTGTGTATAAGCTTGTTTTCAGTGACCTACTTTTAAGCATTTACCAAATAAAAATTTTAAATGGTTGACAGCATTTCGAAGCAGTAAATAATTGAAATGAAATAATTTAGGTTAAAAATTCAAAGCAATAGAGAGGACAGTTGATTAACTTGTCTGCCTTTGCATGTGAAAACAGTCATTTGAGTACTTTTTTTTCCTTAGTTTTAAAAAATACTTTTAAAAGCAAATAGCTTATTTGAATATGTAATAGTAGGAAATTGTTGGGATTTCTTCTGCCCTCCTCTCCTGCAAAAAAAGTGTGAGTTTTCTAGACTTAAACGGTGGGAAAACAGAGAAAAATATGTTCCGTGTTAACTGCACAAGCTATCAAAATGTATCTCTCCTCTACCAGAGAAAACCCTATACCTAGAGTACCACATTTGGGACATTCGGGTAGAAATAAGTGCTTAGACTTTCTCAAAATGCATCATATCACAAAGTAAAATTCTGGGTATAATTACTACCAACTTAATTAGAACTTCAAGGCTCAGATGTTGCTGTATTGTCCTGCTATATCATAGTGGTCTTTCCTGCATTTATTGGAGCACTGGGCTCTTGGTGTTTGGTGCAGGATCACAGTCTTACAGATTGACATGCTTGTAAGAGTGGGGAGCAAATTACTCAGCTCTATTGCCAGGTTAGTTGTAAGATGAAAATGATTTTTAGGTAAGGCATAGATGTTCAAAGGTGGAACAAGGTTTCTAAACGTAGAACATTAAATCACATTAGGATTATTCTTAAAAGTAAGGAACTTTCTTGACTGCTCCAGCATCTAAACTAGTTTGAGGACATTTAGTTATCTCACACATTTATCCCAGGGCTACTAATTCCTGGAGATTTGGTGGAAGGCTGTCTTTTGGGCTGTTATTGTTAAAGTGAGTTAAGGAAGGTAACCAGGTTGGCTACGCTGAACAATCTATTCTTTCTCCTGCCAAATAAAAAAATAATTTCTCCCTTTCCTGTTTACCTGCATCCCTGTTTTCTGTGATAATACACATGGAAGAGGAAAAAGATGAAATTGTTTCTAAATGTCTGCCAATTACCACTTCTGCAGCATATCTGAGTATTTCTGCATTCAGGCTGCTCTTGCATTGTATAGTCTTCAAAGACACTTTAGTAAAATGCTACGTAAATACTATGTAAATAACATGAGAAATATCAAAGGCATGATATTTTCCTAGGCTTACAGTTATTCTTCCTTGTGACCACTGTATTAAAAACCAATTATGGAACTGGGACTAAGGAGTTTAAATTAAGTAACATCTTCCTTCCAATTCTTAATCTGTAATTTTAAGGGGAACTTTTCTAGGCTCCTGAGGTAATAGCTTTGTGTCATAACGAATTATAGGCTCATACATACCTTCAAATTCTTTGTTGTTAGGTAGTTCTTGCTTGTCTACTTTGTTAAGTGGTCCTAAAATACATCTTTCTTCACTAGATTAACATTGCTTTTTGTGTTAAATTGTCAGTAGTTTAATGGAAATACAAATTACTAAAGAAATCGCTTGTGTATTTAAAAAACTTAGCTGTTATGTTGTGATGATTATGTATGCAGCATTTTCAGAATAATTATTTTTTACTGCAGTTTTGGAACAAGCGTGCAGTTGTCAGTTGTCAGCTTAGTGAAGCCCTGCAGAAAGAAGAAAAAGGGACATAGATAATGCAATGCACCACTTTTTCTGTAGTGTATAATAAACACTTGAGCTGCGAGGAGTGCAAATGTTTTTCCTGAGGTGTAGTTGGCAGTGCTAATCTTTGTTTTAAAATGCTGACAGCTAGTGACTTACAGCGTGAGTTGGTATGTGTTGAAAAGAAATAACAGCAGTGTGAGTAAAATTGTCTGCTGTGGGAAGAAGCAAAGAAGAGGATAAAATCATCATTATTAACTCAAAGCATTAAAAGTCCTCAGGACCAAAAACTGATACGTGAAGAAAGGAAGTATGTGAATCCTTTCTGAATTTTCAGGTTGTAAAGTTTGTGGGATCAGGGCAGCTAGAGACATACAGTGGAAAAAAAATAGAAGAAAAATAGCATTCAGACTTTCTCGGGTGCTTTCATAACTGCAACTTTAAAAATAAGTATTAAATATTGTGGAAGTGAAAATGTGAGCATGGGAAATAGGATTAATGACTTGCACCCACGCCATAGACTGAATTCCACAGATGCCAGCCAAACAGTCTCTGTTCTTCTCACTACACTGCAGTTTCAGCTCTTTTTTTCTCAGCCTGTTTTCTCTGTTGGGTAAAAGAATCAGAAGGAATAGAAGAGTAGTGATTTAACTTTATGAGAAAGACATTTGGAGAAATTGAGTTAGCAAGACTTGCTAAATTCCATGTGTCATAATCTTGGGTAAGGAATACAGAAAATTGGGAAGCTGGATCTGCAAGGTAGAACTGGAGAATTCAACGGTGCTTTTGAAGTGTGTGTTTGTGGTTGGTTTTGGAGCTTACTTGTGTGGAATAACAAAAAAAACCCTGGTGGCTGCCACATGATGTGAAAGCTGTCAGAAGTATTCTTGTAGAGCTTCTGTCTTGCAGGATGAGCTTTCATGCTTCTGCTTGTAGTCAGCATTGTAGACTTTTGCCCATCTTGAGAAATCTTTTAGCAAGATGCTCTTCCCCTTTCTCACATCATTATCATCTCTAAACTTTTCAGATAAAGTATATAAAAGGAGATTTCCTCAGGCTCTGGTTATTGTCACGAGTCACAAGAAGGCCATGCTTTTGGAAGAGGCACATTGCCTAAATAGGGCAGTAGCTTCTGTCAATAGTTCAGGGACTATCTGAGCTTAGGTGGCCTTTGGGGGCCCTGCCAGCTCCTGTGTGATGTTTTATCGGTTAGGAATCTGTTTTCAATCCTAAGTGCACAAACACAGGGTGTGATACTAAAATTTGTATCGAAGCAATCTTGTGCCTGTTGTATAGCGAGATCCCTTTATACTTCAAAGTATCCAACTTTTTAAATTAGGAAACATTTGTTTAAGAATCTGACATCACTGCATGCAGTAATTGCCCATTCAGCAAAACAGTAATCACATTGCATCACATGAACAGTTCATCCAGTCTACTAACCATACTCGGCAATGGTGAAAGTCAGATGTCTAGAGAACAATAAAAGCAGAGCAGGCATATGCTTACCAAACCTCCAGCTCTTTCCAGTTTGGAAACATCCTCAGCCAGCTGTGTATGAAATAAACCTCAGTTGACTTTTATTCTATGAAATTCTAGAGTCTCTTCTCTACCCCATATAAATATATTCAAGATCCATTGGCAAGGAGTTGCCATAGCAAGTAATTCCTTTTGCTTGTTTGAATTTGGCCTTAACCATCTTTGTTTGATACCTTCTGGTTCTTGTATTGAAAAAGCAGTGAATGTTTAAGCCCGTTGTTCATTTCACACCTCCCTTAGCTTTCTAGACCTTTATCATATCCTCTTTGTCTCTTCTTCATGCTGAAGAGTCCTTTCTTAGACCTTTCTGATATAGAGACTATTCCATACCATCATGTATCCATGTTGCTTTTCTCAGGAGATTTTACAATCCTGATTCCCGTCTCTTTTTTTGAGGAAACCAGAACATGGCAGTTAAGATGTGGCCATGTCATAGATTTGCATGCCTGCATAAATTTATTTCCCAAAAATTCCTAATATTTTATTTTCTTTCTTGACCTCCCGTGAGCATTGAAATCCCATGAGGAATCTGTCATTAACCCAGGATTACTCTCCAGGTGGTTATGGTTGGTTCAAAGGCAGTCATCTTATACATGAAGGTATGTTTGCTCTTTTTTTTCCACACATCATTTCATGTTCATCTGCATATTTTATTACCAGTTGACTACAAATCCTTTTTCTGTTCTTTGGTCAGCCTTCATCTGTGCTACTTTGAATATCATAGTGAAGTCAGGAAACTCTCCCATATCACTGCTGCCACCCACTTTTCTGTGTTGTTTATGGATAAGTTGAACACAACAGATCCCAGCACAGAACCCTGTGTAATTCCAGTGGTCATCTTCCACCATCGCAGGAACTACTAATTTACCCTGTTTTCCATTCTCTTATATTTTATCTATACCAAGATATTTTCCCATACAGCATGAGTCCTTAGTTTCGTTAGGATTTTGGTGAGTGGCTGTTAAAAGTCTACTGGAAAGCCCCGTGGTGATCTCAGATGGGTCTTTCTATGCATGTTTGTTGATCCCTTCAAAGAACTCAAGAATTGCTAAGTCAGAACTTAGAAGTCTTGAAGCTGATTGTGTTTATCTGGCTGTCCACAAATTTTTTTCTTCTTTTTTTGTGGTCTGTATTAATTTATCTGGTCCGGACACCAGACTTGAGTGGGATGTTTTCGTGTGCGTTACCCTTCCAGTTCTTAAGCATAAAAGCAGTTTTGGGAGGTTGCAAATTGCTGTTAGTAATTAAGCTATTTAATTAATTCGTTATTTTAGAACTGTTGGGTAATTATCCAGTCCTGGTGATATGCTACTCTTTATTTTGTCAGTTTGTTCCTAAAAAACTTTAAGGATTGTGATTGCTTCAGTTTTTGGACGGATCCTCTGTGAGTCTTTCCTGAAGAAGGCTGTAGCATTGAGATCTCCCTAATTGCTTTCAGAGTCGGCATGAATCAATCCAAATAACTCATTTAGCTTCTCCATAATGACATTTTCTTCTCTGAATGCTTCTGTTTGATCCTGATCATCAATTAGTTCTGCAGATTCTGACAGACTTCCTGGTCCTGATATGTTTGAAAAGATTTGTTATTATTTTTGCATCTCTTGCATCAGTTAGAAGAACTGCGCTAATTTGCTGTTGTAATTTGCACAGTGCTGGTTACCTGTTTAACAATCGGTTTGTCAGAAACAATTTATTAAATGAAGCATAGATTGGTGTTGCCTTACTGTCCTCTCTAAGGATGTGTCCACATTTATCGAGTTCACTGTGCCTGGATCTTCCCAAGCTTTCTTTCCAAATGCATCTACCAGGCAGTGAGTCCCAAATCAGCTTATAGTCCTCTCTGAGCAAGCAGGCTTCTGCTGGTGAGACTACTTCTTGTGACCACTCCCCCCCAAAATACTCCCACTCATTTCAGGCTGTTGAATGCCTTTTTTGCTCTTAAGATTCCTGCAGTGGGGAAGGTTGTCGCAGATGAGACCTGTAACTGCAGGGAATTTTCCCACTTTGTTTTGACTTTATTTATTAGGCAAAGGCTTATCTGCATGCAGTGACTGGTCTTTCTGGCTGGTATTTTGGCTGGCTTATGGAGAATTCTGTGATGAGCTCCCAGGAACCTGTTTCAGTCAGTCATATAACATAAGTCATGTAATACCCAGAGGCTCTTCACAACATAGTGTAATGCTGCAGCTCTGTTTAGTTTAGATATACATGTTTGCCTTTTATGTGCCTTGAGAGTGTTATTGATACTCTGCTTAGTGACATCATGGTCTTATAAGATACCAGAGGGTTTCTTTTATTATTATTGTTGTTGTTGGAGGCAGTAGTGTGTTTCTTTATCTATTGCTTGCTTCTAAAGAAATGGTCATCAGTGCTGACCTAAGTGTTCTTTGTGTTTTGGTTACTCACTTTTTCCCGCTGTGCCATTCCTCATTTGGACTGAGGACAGCTGTTTGTGTGACAGCACGATACATCATGTCAGACAACTGACCCAGCTTCCAACAGCCTTACAACCGAAAAAAAAAGAACCTCAGTCCTTTCCTGAGTTATCACCTGCATTGCTTTCCAGTCTAGTTTGTTGAACAGCCACACAAATACTTCCTTCATCACAAATACTGAGGAAACAATGTAGGTGAGAAAATAAATTGTGAGTGGAAAGGAGTTTGAGTGCTGTTTATGCCACCACTTCTGCTGAAGTGCTTGTCAAGGTAACCCTACAAAGAATTTGCCTTGATAATGTGGTTCTTTTCTCCTGCGTTTACAAATACATATATTCCTCCTCTGTCTAGTCCAACTTCATAATAGTGCCTAGGAGAGTTAAAAAAGGGAATATTAAAGAGCAAAAATGTAAGATTTTCTCCTGTGTTTTGTGTGTGCACATGCATATTCATAACTGATTATTCATTCTTTCTGAATAAGCTTTTTTTTTTTCAAGAAGGAAGTATCAACTTTATTCAACATATTCTGACAACGCTGAAGGAACTTCCCTGCTGACAAATGTGAATAACCACAGAATGTCACTCTTGCCCTACAGTATGATTTCTGGCAGTATGCCGAGCTGATAGTGTATTTGCATCTTCCTAATACCTTAGATGTGATTTTTTTTTCTTTTTTTTCCTTTTTTTTTGTCTGAAAGAAAAAGCAAAAATGGTAAGAAAAGTGCAGAATATGTGATATGTACTCTGAGTATAAAATTATCAGGAACATAGAGCTCAAAGTTTGTAGTCAACCAGCCATCATATAGAAGCCTGCTTTTCTGATGTATCAAAAGATGCAAGTGAATGTATATAATTACTAGATAGGTAAATATTAGAGTATCAAATAATAAGAAGATATTACTGCATGGTGAGGCATACACTCTCACTAAAATATATTGCCTTAGTTTTTGGTACTAATTTCTACAAAAGATGCTGGAAGTTTGGGAACACCTCTGGAAAGAGCTAAGGAATGATTACAGTTAAAAAACCCCAAGCAAATTCATTTATCTGCGACAAAGGTCAGACCGTTAGCAAGCTGCCTGTTCATAGAATCTGCACAAGGAAGACATTTCTGTTAGCAGACTAGTCTTTAATCTAGAAAAAAGAACTAATAAGGAATAGTGGCTAAAGCTGTACAAATTTAAACCAGTAATAAGAATAAAGACTTTAACCATAGGGATTAGTAATCATTGGAGCAATACTGTGAGGGATGTGATTTTCAACTTTTTTTCCCCTTCATTTCATTTCTGATTTTTTTTTTTAGAGGATGTACACTGCTTTTCATGAAATGTTGTTCTGGTGACACCGTGCTTGCTTTTTTTTTGTTATCTTTCCCAGATCTCCAGGTGTCCACAAACAAATCTTAGAACATGAGTTCTTGATTGGTAAATGTCACTAAGTGCTAATGAATCCTTTTCTGAAAAGTTTAGCTTAACAGATCATATTTTGGGGTGTAGAAATTACCAGATAGGGTCCTGTGATGTGGATACACAGAAGTATAATTACATATTTCTAATGGCCTCTCCTTTTCAAATACATCCATATATTCATATGTGTGGGGGAAGGAGGTTCCCTTTTTACTGACAAAGTACTCCCTGCTATCACTGTGGCAAAACTTCTCGTCTCTGCTCTTTATTTCACATTTCTCAGTCAAGAACTTCTTTATTTGCTTTCGATACTTCCAGGTTATTCTACACCACTCTCAGCACATTCCCCTCTCCCCCTGCCTTTTTTTTTTTCCTCTTTAAATTGAGTTTCATTTTGTGTCAGTTGTTATTTCTGGATTTGAACAGGAATTTTCACATCTAGAATATCACTTCAGGATGAATCCTTACTATGTTTGCAGGAGATTAGCTCCAGGATGGTATAACTACTGCAATTTTGTCTGTAAGTAGACTCTCAGACCCTGCAAAGAAAACTCCCAGATTTTCTTTCCAAGGTGCATAATAAAGCAGAAATACAAATTTGGAAGTGTAAATTAGATTTGAATGAGAAGCAGGGCAGGTGGTAGAATTTCGACTAACTCCATTGAAGTTTGTGTAACATAGAGAGCACATTTCATTTACAGCTGATGATTCAATAGGAACTCAGCTGCTGGCATCTGACCTTTTGTTTCGTACTGTCCCTCCCCTTCTGAGGGCCCAGACACCAAATAAAGTAACAACAGGTACTTGGCCAGCATGCACAAACTGTGGAATGGACTCCTCTTCCTTATTTATCTTGTTTTGATTAGAAACTATTGACCTAATTTGCTTTCCTTCTGATAAGTAAGCCTGTACTGTTTGTACCTCTGTTCATCAGGCTTTACACTGAAAGGCAGGTATACTTTAATTGCCAAGATAAACTGTTAAGTTCTGTGACTCAGCAAGTACATGAGGTACCTTTGCTACCAGGGCAGTGCAAGGAATAGATTTTTAGAGGTAGATAAGCGAAGAAATCTTTCATATCTGTGATCAAATGTGAATGTTCCAGTTGCCAGAAGAATAAGAGTTAAATGCTGATGGCGTATGTGGTGCCATTACCACCTTAAAAACAAAAATATCACAGTTTCTTCACAGATAGCAAGCAAAGAAAAAGACCATCCTCTCAAGTTCTTCTTGATTTTTTTTCTTCAAATTTGATTGTATAAGTGAAGCTGTGTGGTCTCATATATAGCCTTCCATTCAGGTTTGGGTCCTGTGTGGACAGCATGTCTCACATGAATGCCTCACTATAAAAAGATGAAATAACCGAGTGTAATTCCTGTTTTTAATCTAATTTATCTTTAGTGTGATACATGTTAAAACCTCCATATTATATAAATTGATCTGATGAATGTAATTTTTCTGTAAGTGTGCAAGAATGGCTGAAATTCCATATGCAGTTAGTACTCAAAAAATTCGGAGATGCATAGTAATCTCACTTATTTTTATTTGCTATGTATACAGAAAGGCCCATGGGCCTTGCACGGGTTTAGTCTTGCAAGCAGTTTCAAAATGTCGTTCAACTTTGCATGTAGTTTTTACACAGAAGTTCTGACATGTTTCTTACTCTTGCAGTGCTTACCCATGAGCATTTAAAAAAAATATAGCCAAAAATAATACAAACCCTTGAACATTGTACTACTCCGGAGAAGTCAATACCAGCTTTCCTCTTTGACTCTGCTAGTTAAATTTTCACTGGAAGATAATGAATCTTCGGTACTATTCTATTAAAACCGGATGTGCTTGGCTAAAAAAGAAGTGTTTTATAAGTTTGTTTTGCTGGGCTGTAGGTGGAAAGCACAGCTGAGATCACACTTCTCAAAATATCAGTTGATTGCTTTGCGGTACCTGTTTGTCTGTTTCCTGATTGGGCAGAGCTGTTGCTGGGCTGATACCATTTTGACCAAAATTAGAAAGTCAATATAAACGAGTCGAACTAGACTGCCTGCTTTTTTTTCAGTTCTCTCTTCTGATTCATCAGTTGTTTGTTTCAAATTTTTACAGCCTATGTGAATTGGGTGTTGTGCCAGCAAAGGTGAAAGCTCTTAGTGGTTAGTCAGTAAGAATGCTCATAAAAATTGGTCTTGATGACATTTAAATGCTAGCAAAAAACATGATGCCTAGTTAAAAAAAGTGGAAGAAGGTCCTACAGAGTGATACTAAAATTAAATATATGGATGTGAGAACCTTTTCCTCACTTAGGAGACTGCTGCTTCTCATGTGCGATGATAGCACTCATGTTCCTCATGAAAGGATGTTATTGCCAATGTCTTGTGGCAAAGGCTTAAAACCTGGAACTTACTGGTGAGGGCCTGTAGGAAAGAAGAACTTGCTGCTTACACACCTTTTTTTCCTTCAGTATTAGTATGTATACAGAGTTCGATGGTGCCTGGTTAATTTACATTATTAATACCAGGGAGGATTACAATATGTGTAAATATAATTCAGATATTTGAAGAAAAACAGCATGTTAATTGTGTAGCAAAATTCTAGGTTAGTGCAAGTGCATCTGTAAGAGTGGAAGAAATGCTGTTACTTTACCTGCACTGTTAAGATAAAGCTATGGATTTTTCTTTTTGAAATGAGTAGGTTTTGATGCAAGTGACAGAGACAAATGTTTTAATTAGTTTAAACTTGGGTCACTTTAGACTTTCAGAATGTTTTTTTTCTTGTCACATACTGATAGGTAAGAAAAAGATGGGTATGTTGTTAAATGCCTTTCAGTTAGGATCCACTAGTCTTGCCACAGAAAGGCTTTATCTCAGTATGTATAAAATTAAGCGGCAAAAGAATCAATTCTTTATCCCACTGAAGATCAGTCTAGAAAGTGCTTTAAGAGAGCAACTTGGTTAAATCACGAGATCTCAAGATACTTTATAAAAGTAGAAAGTAGGCTTCATTTAGCAATGATAAGAATAAAAGGGTAGGAAGAGCACATAAAATCAAAATAGAAAAAAAAGGCACAAAATGAGATGCAATGACAAAGGGACATAAAAAGAAACAAGAAAACTTTTTCTGTTAAAGAGATGATAAGGAAATAATTGCTCCAATGTTCAGAAGAACGTGAGCATTATTGACTGATGTCACTCTAAATAGTGAAGTGGGTTTTTTTGTGGAAGGCCTTTTTTTGCTTCTTTTTCTGCAAGGGTTAAGTATGACCAAAATGAATAATCTCTACTTCAGCCGGAGTTCTTTTATCACTACAGAATGAGCTGGAGCATATTTAAATGTCTTCAAAACAGCTAGGCCTGATGCAGTTTACCTTTGGTGTTTACAAAAGGACAGAAAGGGGTTTCCAATCACTGGGATTCTTGAAAAATTATATAGAATTTTGAGGTTGTAGGGTGCCTGTTTTTAAAAGGAGAAAGAGGAGGAACTGGAGAATAACAGACCAGTCAACTTAGATTACATTTCTGGTAAAAATCTGGAACGAATAATTTGGCTATCTGTAAGCAATCAAAATTAACAATGAAATTAGTAAGAGCTAACATGGCTTTAACAGGAACAAAACAATGGGATGGAGTTTAACCTCTACAATCATTACCAAGCCTAGAGGAGGAAAAGTTTTGGTCTTTGCCCATCACAGCTGACGCTTGAAAGATTAGTAAGCTCTGGCCCATATGATTATTCTAGTTATATAAAGTGCTGTTTTAAGACATTTTAAGATTACTGTGTGCTTGGTAAAAATAGATGACCTATACTAAGTATATCCCATTAGTAATTACCCCAATGCTATACTAGTTCTGTTAGATGTTTTT
The DNA here is from genome assembly GCA_035041135.1 of Platyrinchus mystaceus. Taxonomy (NCBI): domain Eukaryota; kingdom Metazoa; phylum Chordata; class Aves; order Passeriformes; family Tyrannidae; genus Platyrinchus; species Platyrinchus mystaceus. Next base: position 69,380,405 of record JAWWLV010000121.1, on the reverse strand, counting down.
GATTGCTTATGTGGTTTGGGCTATGAAAATGGTAGCATAAAAAATTATTTCTAGGTGCTGTATCTGGAATTCCTTCAGTTGTTCTGGATGTGCTGTTACCTGAATTGTGAAGCAAATTATCATTTTAAGCAGCTAATACCATCTGATGTTTTCCATGTAATATGGTTTGTTTATTTATTTTACTGCAGGATTTAGTTATCCGTATCGTCTTCATTCTTGGTAATTTAACAGCAAAGAACAACCAGGCCCGTGAGCAATTTTTTAAAGAAAAAGAAAGTGTTAACACCTTGACATCATTATTCCAAACCTACTATGAACTTGATTTGAATGCACAGACGTGGTACCATGATAGACAAGGAAAAGGAAAAAACCACCTAAAGCATCCTTCAGAAGCAGAAGATGTTATGATAAAACTGATAAGAGTGCTGGCCAATCTCTCGATTCATCCCAGCGTAGGAGCCACCCTGGCAGCTGATCATCGTGTTGTTGAACTACTTGTTACAGTACTAGGTAATAAAATCTATGTTGTGTTTATTGTCTTCGTTCAGCCTGTAATGAGAGTTTAGGATTTTTCATTGCAAAAAAACCCCCAAAGTCAGTTTGCTGATATTCATAAAGTATTTTATGTAGAAGGCCTGTTTGAGACAGTGGATGCATTGCTGCTTTGATACTGATTTTTCAGTATCTGGGGAAAGCTATTGTAGAATTGTTTAATTCAGTGATCAGAATTGCAGATATGATCATTAGGATAAGAAAACAAATTTTGTTTTAAACACATCTCACTGAGGGTTCATATGTAAGGGAAGTTTGTTCTTATCAGGTGCTACATAGATGTGTTTGGTGGTGGTATTTATTTTAAGGTTTGCATTTTTTGTGGCTGTTCTCGATTAAGTGTTCTTTTAGGTCTCTGCATCCATAACTTTCAGCCTGCTCAAAGAATTTTCTCTTTTTTCTTTTTTTTCCAACCTTGTATCTCTTTTGGATGGAAGAGCATGTCCTTCTCCCACCAAATGGAGGCTTAGGACTGTAGTTTCTTTACCACTTACTGATCCCTTTGTAAATCTAATTACAAAGTAGGACTGGGTTTGTTCTCCCTGTAACAGAGTTTAGCAGTGACAGGGTACATCTCAGACGGCTCAGTATGTTTTCCTCTGTGATGAGAACATTAAATATTATGTTAAGACAATCAATCTGATTATACACTATCATATCAGTCATGGGGGATTAGAGAAGGCAGACTCACAACTTCGTTCTGTCTCATGGGTTGAAACTGTCTTAATGTCTTAATCATTGTGTAAGTGCTTTTGAGCTTCAGAGCTTCTCTCTGCTAGCCTCCCCTCTTCTTGGGCACTCTGTCAGTCAGTTTACTACAAAATGTCCTCTCTCCCCTCTTTTATTTCCTTCACTCTTGGTTTCTGAGGCAAGAAACCTCAGATAGATGGGTACACACAACTTTCAGAGTTATGGATGGGGTTTTATGCTGGTTAACATTCTGTAAGGAACTCTAAGATAGAGAATCTTTCAAATATTGTTAAAGATTTTTTTTATCCTTTTTTTTTTCAAGGTACCTGACATTTCAGTGTAATAATCCTTGTATTTCTTCTCTGTGTCTATCTCATAGCCCTGTTTCTGCATGTGGATTCTCCTCAGTGCCATCTTAAAATAGCAACTAGGTTCTGTAAAATGCCTTAGCTAACTAGATTTTAAATCATGTTTCCTTACTCACAATGATTTCTGTAAATTAATAGTTGTAAAGAGTGACTTGTATTGCCATTTTTGGATTGGGTGTTCCTGTTAGCTTTTGCCATGATCCTGAAAAAACAGAATAGTTGACTATAATAGTGGCCATGTAAACTATTATTCAGTTTGCTTTTGAGATCTAATGCACTCCTAAGTTAGAATCATGTGTGTGTGAATCTACATATGTTTTGTGGCTTTTTGACTCTCAGGATACAAGTCCATCGATGACTGTGAAGAGCTGGTCATCAATGCTGCCACAACAATCAACAATTTGTCCTACTACCAAGTGGAGAGTTCTGTGGTTCAAGACAAGAAGCTGCACATTGCTGAAAGTAAGGGCTTTTAAAATAGTACTTTTTGTATAGCTTTTAGAAGGTGGAAATATTTTGATGTAACAGAAAATAAAGACACTTCGTAGCGTTTTGTGGTGTTGCATTGCAGGAATATAAAGCTCATAGAGGCTAAATTCTTCCCATAATCATTTCTGATTCTTTTGGGAAGTAATTCTGTGACTTATATGAAAGTAGCTGGGTTGTTGACAAAACTCCTTCTTTTACTCCCCAAAGGAATTTGCCATATTGTTTTCTTTGTAGCAGCTTTTGCTAGTTTTGTTCAAAATCCATATACCTGAGCCAAAATAATTTTGTGGCTTTTTACTTCTCATTAGAGTACAATAAGATTTTTTTTTCTTCTTGGTACCCTCTGTACCTGCAAAATCTAATTTATAAGCCTGTTTCTGACTTATAAATCCATTGACAATATTGTACTGAGGAATTCTCTTCCCCCTGAGAGTATGGACAATAAAAATTTAGTGATGTGTAAGAACTGCAACTGAGTTCTAGGTCTCATTGTGTTAATGTTGTGCAAAAGGTAGAGAGTCTATATCTTGCATATCTTTCTGTCTAAATAGAAAAGACATGGAGGAGAGACAGAAGCTGAAGTTTGCACAACAGGTAGAACAAGGAGTAGGAAAAAATATTCTGGCTCTCAGCCTAGTGCCCTGACTGGTAGAGGTAACAGTTCTGTTCTGTCACAGCTCATTTTATCACCTATAAGCCAGCTTCCTCTTACTGCCGGTTGGAATATGTGGAAACAAATTACTTCTCTGCCTGTCCCATTTGCTCTCCCTCTTCTGTTTTTATTGTTAGCATGTGGAACTAGTCCCATCACCTTTCCTCTGTCTGAACTGAGGAAAGAGAAAACCCTTTGATGGAAGACCAGCAGGCTTCATCCTCCAGGAGACATTTTGAGAATATTTGCTGTTTGATACAAGTGGTGGTTCCAAAAGACAAAAAATAATAATTTCAGATGTCTCTTTAAGACAAGTTCAAGACATGTTCAGTATTGCAACATTCAGAGACAGAAGTAATGGGAACTAAGCCAACCTCTTTTCTATATTTATTTCCTTCACTTTTCTGTGGTAGAAGGGTTAAGGGTTGACTTATTTGAATCCTGTATACGATGGACTGATTTCAGTGGTTTGTGTCATACTCACAGAAGACTGATAAAAGTAACTTCTGTAACATCACTCCTTTGCCATGCAGCAAACCCCCCATGATGATAGCTCTTCCTAGGAAATGCTGAAGTTCTCATTCTCCCACTGAAGTGACACACTAATCATCTATTAAGCTGCTAAGCAGGAAAGCAGCAAGGAAGTGAATGCTTCAGATTGAGACAATATTAAGTAGTTGCTCAGAGAAAATGTGCTTTCTTGTTTTAGCAGCAATGAGAGAAAACAGAGCTAATGTCAGAAAGTAATTTGAGTTTTAGGAGACATCCCACCATAAGACCGTCCATTCAGGATCTAAATCAAGTCTCTTATATATTACAACATTTTTTTAATTATGTCTTGCTGGATTTCCACATGAGCCCACTCAAAAATGCATAGCAAAGCTGGCTCCCATTATTACAACCGTGCTTAGATTGTCTCCATAACTCTTTGTTTATTCCTTTGCATTTAGCCCCATGTTGGAGCTCTTTGTCTCATCTTCAAAGTCCTACACAATTTATTTCTCACTCTACCATCAGCTCACCCCCTTCACTGCCACCAGACAGATAGACAGCTGTTCCTGTTTCTTACTTTTTTTGCTGTTGCTGCTTACATTCTGATACTCATTGATAAGAAGCCAAGCACATATTTGTGATATACAGGTAATTGTTTTTGTTTAATTTCTCTGCAAACCAATAGTGCTTTTGAAGCTGTTAATGAGTGACAATATGGATGGAGTTGTGGAGGCTGTCAGAGTCTTTGGCAATCTTTCCCAGTATCATGAGGTCTGTGACTTCATCATGCAGAAAAAGAGTGAGTTGCTTTTGCATTTCTAGGAGTCCTGTTTTTAAATGTCCATGGTTCTGAAAAGAAAAGATTGTTAATAAGCTGTCTCAGTTAAGGGGTAGAAGCAATCTTCCCTGATGTTTTGCAAATTAGGCAAACATTAGAATCCAAAAGTAGTCATTATAAACACCACTTTATTTCCGTTCCATTAAAATGGAAATATTGGATTAGCAAAATACACCATGGTCCTTTCACAAAGGTAAATGCTACAAAACCTTGTTTTTTCCTAAAGATTGAAATTTTGAGATTTCCCTTCACTCATCAAGCTTTCCAAATCCTACAGGTTAGTAGTGGTATGATATAAAATGAAAACCCAGCTAAATTCTCATTTAGGTTCATAATCACATATTTTTGATACCCGTGTTCAGCAGTTTGTTAGCACTTTGTATGATGCAGTTGTTTTACTGCCTCAACAAAGAGACCTCCTATTTGCCTCTGGGTGAAGTAGGATACAAGTCTTCTCAAGTCCTTTTGCTTTGGGTATCTAAAGAGCTTTGGGAAAAATGGCAACTCCTTGCTATCCACAGAGGGTGTGTCATCAGTTTAATTAGACACCAGTTCACTGTAAATTTTCTTGGTATCTACCTGTCAGCACTGAAAGTGAGGTGATATGCCACAATATGCTACCCTATGTCAAGCGTGGACATAGCACCATTTTTGGAGGTAAAGGGAGAACTGACACTTAGCAGCTGGTTGCTGGTGAACTGTCTCAGTCAAAGGACTGAATTTTCCAGCTGGGAGAGGCTGTGGATGGTGTGCCAAGCTCAGGAGGAGCTGAGAGGCTGCCTCTCCATTAGGCAAGTCTGATTCCCTCGCTGGGTTTGCCTCCACAGCGTCCCCAGTCAGTGTCAGCAAGTGCTGGGAGACGCCACACGTCCAGCCTCTGCTTCTTGCCTGTCTCCCGCAGGAGCCCCAGGCTGCAGCAGTTCCAGCTGGACTCGGTGCAGCCTGGGGCAACCCTGCCACTCACAGACTGAATAACAGTGCCAGATGCCAAATCCTAGCAGTTTCTGCTGACTGTGCAATTGGAAGGAGGGTGATGCTTTTAAGATATAAACTTCAATTCAGTTTGGTCAATTTGACATCTTCTGAATTGGATTTTCACATTTCTTTGGTGTATTTTTATAAAAGAAAACGAAACTGTTGTTCTGCAGTTGGATGTTATATTCTCAGTCATGCACCTGTTCTGCAAATGTCACAATAATATACTACAAGGCTAAGTTTTTGGATAGAGTATCCTGCTTAATAAGGATACATTTTTACTCAGTGTGTTTGTATGATAAGTCCATCTTCCCAGTAATACTGTTTCCTTCTTTACAATCCAGTATACAAGTTCATGATTGCTTTGCTTGATTCCAAGAACCACGATGTCTGTTTTTCTGCCTGTGGAGTTCTGCTCAATCTCACAGTAGATAAGAACAAACGAGCTTTTCTGATGGAAGAAGGAGGAATTGGAAAGTAAGTTCCTGATTGTGCTTATGAAAAAGGCAGTTTTGAGTAGTTTGTCCAAAACATTGCAATTGGATTGTTTTTTACTG
>JAWWLV010000121.1:69324286-69374692 GCA_035041135.1 Platyrinchus mystaceus | reverse complement strand
AGTTCCTGATTGTGCTTATGAAAAAGGCAGTTTTGAGTAGTTTGTCCAAAACATTGCAATTGGATTGTTTTTTACTGGGGCCGGTAACTTGTAATAAAGATGCCAGCACAGAAGATAAATCAGCACCTAATGTTCATCGAGAAAGAGCCTTTCATATGGGGATTTTTTTGCAGAGGCATTAATGTGGTTTAGCCTACCATAGAGCCAAACCCCATAGAATAATCTCCCAAAGATCCTGCTGATATATACTGCAGAGGAGAGCACCATACTACAAAGCAGCTAAGCCACAGCTTTGCAGTAGCTGGTTATGCTCAACTCAGCTGGATCCTATGAGGGCTCCAGTTAGTAGGCAGCTTTAATGTGTATCTGGTGTAAATGTGAAGATTACTTCAGGTACCATGATATCCCACATGGTGTGTTGAAATTCTTGTAAGTACTTAGTACTGTAGGGAAAACTATCTGATGTAGCCATGCTTGGCAGAGAACAGCTCCTGAGTCTCCTCTCTCTGGGAGTTCAAGTTTAAGGCACTGATATTATAAGGGATATTAAATCTTGATGCAACACTTGTGGCTTTGATGTTCAGATAATAGCGGATCCAGCTTAATTGGAGGAACATGAAAGATCATGTTCCCGTGCTTATAAAGCAGTTGGTCCAACCCACATCTATGAAACAATATGCTTTCCTGTTCGTACATCATATAATTACTTTTTTATACAGCCTAAACAATGCATAGTCTTCTCCTCCTTCCTTCCCATGTTCTAGTTAACTTACAATATAAAGCTGAAAAAGAAGAGTAAAAACAAGTTAGAGGCAAATTGAATAATACATGTGAGAAATTTCTATTATATATTCTGTAGCATATAGAATCATAAATTTGAATTTTTCTGTACTGTGTCTGAAAATTTGTGAAGGAAGGATGGAAAAACAGTAACAGCATTTGGACAGTCACAGATTGTAATGAAATTCGATGGAATTTTAGTGTGCATAAAATGGTTACATTTATGATGAAATTGGCCAATTGGGTTAAAAAGTTATAGGGGGTGGACAGGTACAGGCAGCAAACACATGTCTATGTAGACAAAAGGCATGTCTACATCCTTAGGGAACTACGCTGAATGAAAAGGGGGAAGTTACCGAGGAAGAAAATAGCATCTGAAGTTTATTAACATAGAATTTTCCTGCAAACCTTCCTGGAGTTTGCTGACATTTCTAGACTGCCAGATTTTGAAGGACTCAGGAGAAAATTAGATGGAGCAAACCACTGTTTTTGTTTGGTACTGACAGATTAGTTGACTGTTTGCAAGACTTCGGGCCGGCAGACTGGCAGCTGTCATGTTTGATATGCAAAACCCTGTGGAACTACAGTGAAAACTTCACAAGTGCAGCCTCGTGCTTTGGAGGAGATACGGACACGTTGCTCGTGCTCCTCACATCGCTTTTAGGTGAGATTCGTAATCTTGGTCTCTTTTCCCCAATAAAAGAAACGGAAGAAGCAAAATCAAAGCAGTATTAGTTTGGTTGGGAAGCCTGTCACGTGGCTTTAAGTGGTTGGCTGGTATAGACTATCCAGCAACACAGTGGTCTATTGCCATTCAGCACATTCCCTCAGGTCTTACAGATTGCCAAGGTGGAATTGGCCACCCTTCTCCGCTCAGCGTGGCCTCTTTGCAGGCAAGGACAACATCGTGACAATTTCTCATCTGCTCCCCAAAGCCAGGGAGGGTGTGTTTGCTCCTCCACAAATGCAGGCTGGAAGGTGAATGTTTGGACCCTGATGCACTTAACCACTTGGATCTTTTCATCTGGACACTTACTTTTGCTTCAAATTTTATAGACTTTAGTTGCTATGTGATGGTCCTGTAGTCAAAAGATGTAGTTTTCCTTCTTTCGTTTTTGAGCACTGCTTTGCTTATGATTTTACTTTGGGTAGGTCATTTGCAATTATCTTTAAAAACACTTTAATCTTTAAAATGTCAATGAAATTGAAGGAAACTAACTAGGTTTGATATGGTTATAATTGGAAATTGACTGAAGCTGTATGCTTGCTGTCAGACTCAGAATGTGAGATCCCTATTGTCTCAATGTTTTTAGACAATCAGAAAAGTGGGTGAATTTGTGAGGATTTATTTACCTGAAAATATCAGTGTTTCAGGGTTATTAGTGCACTTTTTAACATTCTGCAACTTTACAGTCACAATCATGCATGAAATTTCTGGCATACAGCAAGAAATACATATCTTTGTTTTAGAAAGTTTGTACTTACTTTTTTCCTCTGCATTTAACACTGCTTATTCCAGCAGTTGATTTGACTGCAGAGTCTAGGCTGGATAGTAATTGTGACTCTCACTGACAGGTATAGCTTTCATGAACTGGAAGTTCACGTATGATTGCAATTGCAGTTGCAATTGTGATTGTAATGCAACTGTAATGACAAATTAATTAAAAATAGGTTAGAGTGAAATCAGAGGGCTAGTCTTTCTTCACACTGTAGTCAGAAGAGTAGCTGTAAAAGCAGTACATCTTACTCATTGGATCTGGTTCCTCTGTGTGCAAAGAGCCAACAAATCTTAGTAATAGCAGCTGGTTAATACTGTCCCACATCTTCCTCCTCCCATTGTGTTCAGTAACAGCCTTGTACTGTCATTGCTCTGATTCTATCATTCAGGAAGCAGGAGGCAACTGCTGACCATCAGTGAACTGTACTTAAGCGTCAGCACACCCTCAGGAAGCGGAAAAAGTGGAGCATGGCACAGCAACACCTCACCTCACCTGCTGTGCTTGGCCTCCTCCCCTTTATTTTTCCCTCCCCTACCTGGCACAAGATGACAAGAGGTTACGAGGGAGCCAGAAGGGAGTGGAAATAGCCTGAAAAGATGATGGGCCCAAGAGAAAAGCAGGACAAAAGACACCGTCTGTTTTTCTTTTTCCCTGCTTGCTCCCCGGAGCCTGAGATGCAGCAGCACTGCTTTCCAGTGGCACTTGTCATTTGTCTTCTTTCAGCTGCTCTTGAGTTCCACGTCGCTTTACTGGCTCAAAGCTTCTGGAGGCTGATGTTCCCAGGCCCCTGGCAGCAGCTTTGCCTTGCTCCAGGCCCTCAAGAATAGCAGTGGAGATGAGCCTCTATCTTGAGAACATTCTTCAGTTTGGTCATTCAGTGAAATTTCTTTTCTCCCTCGCTCTTTCCAGACTTTTTCTTCTACTCAACTTTACCTCCACTATCAATTCAAGGAGGTTGTTTTGGAATCTCAGTACATGTGAACTCTTACATGACATGGTAGTAGCTTCCAGTGCTCCTGGCCCCTGTCTTGCCGGTGTTATGAGGGTGGGTAGCCCTTGCAGACCACTGAAGTCTGCACTCTGGTCTTCAGCTTCCCCCATAGTGTGCAGACCCAGTGTGCTTGTCTTTTCCCTGGGCTTGCAGCCAGTTCACATGCTGTTTGGCCAGTACCCAATTTTCCTAGTTTTTGAGGAGAGTCGTGGGAAAATTAAATTATCTGAGGATGTACAGCTTGCGTGTGGGACACCGATCCTTGCTGATCCACGGTGTTACTCACGCTCTGTTTTGGGAAATTTACTGTCTCAGTTCAACACTTCAGCTTTGAACTGGTTCTGACCCTTGTTCTTGTAGTACTGGAATTCTTGACCTCAGTGATTCCATAAACATTCAATCAACTTCTGGGAGCCACAGCTGTCTACTAAAAGGGAGAAAGGTTTCTTGCTCTCTGTTAAAGATAGTTAATTTGGGTAGAAAAATCAGAAGCAGGCAAAGCAATTCTCCCTGAAAACAAGGCCCATAATCCCTTGTCTTCCACTTCAGGTTCTTTCACTTCTCTGCTGCTGAGAGTCGTTTTAGGTATGTTGGGTTACTGTGCCATTGACAGGACAAGAGCAGACTGGCACAAGTTGCAATAATACGAAATTCCAATTAAACATTAGGAAAAGAAATTTTCATCATGGCAGGGGCCAGGCACTGGAACAGCCTGCCCAGGAAGTTTGTGGAATCTCCATCCTTGGAGATAGATGTTCAGTACTCAACAGTACATGGATCAGAGCAACCTTATACATGGTGGCTCTGCTCCAGAAGTCCTGTCTGACCTAAATTATCCTATGACATCATCAAATGTAGATCTGGTGACTGAGGCTGGATTTTATCTCTGATTACAGGTTTTCTTCCTGCAGAGACATGACATCTGTCTTGAAAGAATGTTTTTTTTCCTCTTTATTTTATTACAGAAAGGCTTTAAATGGCATCTCTTTATGCAGAACCCCTTTTGTAATCTACCTCACATTTAATTAGGGTAGTTTAGAAACAGTGTAGTGGCATAGAAGTCAGGTACTGTTTGCAGTTGCCGGTAGCTTTGTACGAACCAGAGCCCATCTCCATGCACCTGGAATATTGCTCCTACCTTTTTAGCTGTTGCAGCTCAGGCCATCTGCTCTGCACAGGCACCTTGGCATGCTTTCGGATGTTTGAGCATCTCTTTTCTACACCAAGTTTGACTCAAAATGTGGAAACTGAAATTTCTCTTCAGCCCCAAGTTCTTACCTGCTGTGACTGTGCAGTAAGATCCCTGACAGAGTTACTCGTTTAACATGTTGTGAATCTGGTGCTCTTTAATAGTCTAGGCCAACAGTAAGTCACACTTGAGACTCCCATTTAGAGCAGGATTCCACCTTCATTTGAGGCCCATTTATGGTCTAAAGTAAAATATCCTAATGTCAGATATCCTCCTGTTAAACTGTATGAAAACATTTGTTCGGCATTATCAGTTGTGTCTATGGATTCTTGGATTCAGGAGAATGCTTCTGGCTGCAGACTGATTTCTTTTTACTGTAAGAGTTTGTCTTGTTGTCACATCCAATGCCAGGCATAACAGAGAGGGAATAATGAGTGATGACTTCCCTTAATTCCTAACATTGCTTGTCTTTATTAAAGAGTGTCCTGTTGTTTTATTCTTGAAATTTGTGAGGAAGGGAGGGCATCTGTAATAACAGTAACTAGGGTGCTTCAAGTTCCCCCAGTATGACAGTAGATAAGAGTTTGAAAGGATCTCCATGAACCAGATTAGCAGAGCAATTTGTGACAGGGAAAACATAGTTGTAGTTAGATTAATTGATTCCTTACCTTAGCAAAGTTGCTGTGAGTGATGGTAAATCCTGGGTACTGTGCAGAGTGACAGTCCCAGTAAATGCTTGGTCTTGGAGACAAAATTTAGCTACACCTGTAAGAATAAAAGAACCTGCAATGCCCTTTTCACTGTTTTACTGACCTTAACATCCTTTATTTTCAATTCAATCTAAATCCCTCAGACAGTGATGCTCAGCTTATCTGAAGTGCAAAGTTATTTTTAAGCCATCAACATACACAACTGGTAAGCTGTATGTGCCTTAGTCATAAAATACATCATTGGGTATATTTTTTTCGGAACTGATGACGATATTTTCCTTGATTACAGATGAAAACGTAGCTTTGGACTGCAGCCTCGACAGAGAGGAAAGGGACTCCCACAAACTACATTGGGAAAGAGAGTTCAAACCTGTGGCAGAAAAACTTCTTGATAGAATTCAAAGCCATCACTCCTTTCTTCCAGCTGTGCCGATTAGTCCATTTTAGTCAGTCTTTTCTCTTTTTTTTTTTTTTAGTGTAAATTGTATAGCTTTATATTTCTAATATACCTGTATATTGCCACGGGGAAGAATGTTAAAAGAGCGTGGCTATCTTTTGAAGAGCTTGTATGAAATTTTTGCATGTTTAATTACTTTTTACAATAGACTTGAGCTGATCAAGCAGCTGCTCAGTGTGATTTGTCTGTTGATTCCATAGTTTACTGGCTGGGAAAAAGAAACAAATGTATTTGCTGAACTTTTAGTTTTTAAAAGGTAAGTTACCACTGAGCACTTGGACCTCTGTGGTACCAAAAGTGCTGTGCAGTACAGAAGAACATTATGTGACAGGAGCCACATCTCACCTACAGACTTGGATGCGCTTTTACTTCATACGAAATTCTGCGACAGAGTAACCCAGATGCTACTGGGGCACTGTGCTGTGTTCCTTCATGAGCTTCACTCTTCAGACTGAATGCTGTCACTGGTTGGGGGAAAGTCACTTCCCTTTCCTTTGGAGATCCCTCTTTCTGATACTCTGTGGCTGGGGTCTACAGTATCCCAGCTATCCCAGCTACTGCCTTGACACTTACAGGATATAAGCTGTGCTGGCCTTTCCTGAATTGGGACTTCACATCTTAAGGCAAAACACTTGTATCCCTCGTGTCAGAGAAGATTTTAACTGGTCTGTTGTGTTCTTCTTTCAGTTTTTCCAACACTCCGAGGAGCTGCCCGTGTGCCTCTGCTTCTCAGACTTCTTGGCCAGTTGTCTCCCCTGGACCTGCGTCTCCATCCATGGGGCAAAAAAAGGCCTGTTCCTCCCTGTTCCTTCTGAGTGCTGCTGGCTTATTGCTCAGTTTTCATCCTTTCAGCATGTAGAAGTCCCTGCTTGTAGCCCATGGATTAGCTCAGTAGGCGCATCGCTGGCCTCGGGCATTAACAGCCTGGTTGGCTCCAGGGAGCTTTACAGACCTGACCCATTTCTCTCTTTTCTGACCTCAGATTGCTAAGAATAAACTGCTGTGCGGGAGCTGCCGGGCTCCTGCTCCTGGGGGTCAGCAGCATCATCACATCCTGCTGTGCTGTGCGCAGCAGGAGAGTCTCCAGCCTGGCAATCGCTGCGGAGGCTGGAAGAAGTTGTTGTTCTAAGGCAGAGATTCAGAGCTCCCTCAGTGGCACTGCTGAACCTTTGGTATTGCCCAGGCCTCTGCTTCCAGGTGAGGAGAGGAAGCGAGGAGGCTGGGAAGTGGAGCATAAATAGTAGAAGAGTAGGGAGACCTTTTTCCTAGTTTAGGCCTCTGCTTCTACAGGCCAGGTGTGGGGAAATCTCATGGTCCAGGTTTTGGGAATGGTGAGGAGGAAACTTCAGTGAAGGTAATGAAATTTTCTGTGTTGTGTCTCAGCAGCTTTATTATTTCTTTGCCCAGTTGGCTCAGCCCCCCAGTGAGTTGCTTCAGGAGCATGAGGCAGCCTCCATCGCTGCAATCCACAGGCAGGAACTGCTCAGCAGTTCAGTGTGGTTTGGCTCTTACAACAGCTCTGCTGAGCTTGAAAATATCTCAATTATCATCCCTTCTTTTGCCATTTTAATTTTAGCTGAAGTTGAAGGGAAGATAAATGGTTCTGTTTGTTTCTTGGAGAAAAGAATGGATTTGCTTTTGGGGAGTATTAAAGAAAGGATGATGGGTAAATACCCCCTGTGGGGAGGAAGCATTTGTTCTTAGCATTTGCGTCATGGCAAGGCAGGCAAAGACCTGGCTGTGCAGGGCAGGGTGGGGGGCAGTGGAAGGGGCCTCATGGATAAGCCCCGTCAGCAACTCTGATCAGGACTGACAAGTGCCAAGTCTGTCAGAGGCAGCCCGAAACTGAGGGCTGGCTCAGGTCAAGGTGGTGTTCAGGCAATTAAGATTTGTTCTTAACACTAATTACGTCAATTCATTGCTGATCAAACTGTAACCAAGGGCCTGGAGCGCTGTGTCCTGTAGCACAGGGCAGACCTGGGGATCCCACAGCAGGGACTGAAGCTGGGGCAACCGCTGTGTGTGAGCTCTGGCCTCTGCTTCCGGAGGAGGTGCCTTCAGAAGTGCTGGATTGAGCCGAGAGAGCTGCACAGACCTCCAAACACCCATCGGCAAAGCCCGGCAGTGGCTCCAGTGGAGGTTCATGGAGCTGCGTCTTTCTCCAGAGAAAAAACTTGTGGGTAAGAAGCAGCAGCCCCAGAATGCTGAATTTCAGGTGTGTTCTTATGGCATCATCTACCATTTGGGTATCTTTGCCACAAACTTCAATGAAACGGGTCTCTTGTGTGCAGGAGCCCATTCCTGTTTAGTGACACCTCCCTTTGGGGACGGTTGCCAGTTCTGCAGCCGAGGGGGGTGTGATGCTGCTGCTGCTGCACACAGAAGGGGCTGCCTGTCCCAGCCACAGGCTGGGGCTCTGCGGGGCTACCTGGGAATGCCAGGGCTGAGAGCTGAGGAGCACAGAGCACCCGAGGTCACTGAGGCAGGGCTGGGGTCCATCCCTCGTGCCCTGGCATCACCCACAGCTGCTGCTCCGGGCAGCCATCGCTACTGTGATGAAGCATCTGTCAACTTAACCAGCGAGGCTGTTTGTTAAGCACAGTGTCAGCCAAAGACAGTGGGGTGAGTCTTTAAAAACAAGACAATGGTTATCTTCTACTTAAGGCCACAAACGCCTCTGCGTTTTTTAATGGAAAATCCCCAAAAACTTCCAGGCCCTTTCTCCAAAGTAAGTGGCTTGGTGTGTAGTTAGGATTTGCCTGCATGTTGTGGCTCGTGCTCTGATAGCAGCTGTGACCATGTGCAGCCACTCACACACGCTGCAGTGTTCACTGCTTGGAAAGGGAGAGGACACTTGTGTGTGCCTGAAGAGCATTGGATGGAAATGGCCAGGTTAGGTTTCTTGGAAAAATTCATGTCTACCTTTGACCCCAAAAAGTAGCAGGAGACTGAGGTGCTGCAGAAACACCATTCACAGACTGGAAAGGCACAGCTCAGCTGTATGATATGCCCTTAGACAGGAAAGTTTTGCTCTGTTTTTTGGAACACTAAAAATCCTGTATTTTCAGTTAAGAGGAAGCACCAGATGCTTCCTGTTAGTCACAATTTTTGACGGTTTATTAATCTTTCGCCCCTAGATTTTTTTTAAGTATTTTAGCTTCTTGGACTGTAAACTAAAAACTGTTCTCAGAATGTTCTACAGTAAGAGACACCAGTCTTAGGTGAGACCCAGGCCAGAGGACACAAATCAAATTGATTCTACTCATGGGCTTGGGAAAATCCATTTCGTAGAATCATAGAATATGCTGAGTTGGAAGGGAACCATCAGCGTCATCGAGTCCATCTCCTGGCCCTGCACAGAGCACCCAAAGAATCACACCATGTGCCTGGGAGCGTTCTCCAAACGCTTCCTGAACTCAAGACATGCTTTCCTGCCTTACAAATAAGGCTCCTACCTTCCTCCAAACAGGGAGGAGTTTGTCACTCCCTTTTAGCAACCTCCCCTTCTGTTACCTCTTGCCATAAAATTCTTCCATCTGACTGCACAGACCTCCCCATCCTTCTGGCAGTAGCCAATGAAAATTAGCAGCCTAATCTGGAATTAAGTTCACTACTGAAGGATTTTAAAATCAGTTAACTCTTAAAACTATATTTAGAGCTAGTTATTGAAAATAAGTGATTGCATTAACATACACTGGAATCTCTGATCGCACCATGGCCGTTGCCTGTGAGGAAAGAAAACCTTATGCGAGAGTATTCCTGAATAGAGGGTGAAGGACCATGGGAAGGGCGAAAACATCAGGAGTTTAGGAAAGGTGTTCCTAATACAGTATTAATGAAGATCTAGATCTATGTTTTTAAACTTAATTTTCTCCCATCACTTTAGACTCAGTTGAAAAATTCATGGCTCATCATTTTAAGTACGCACAGTTACTGTTTCAAATGTTTTTAAAGTGGTCTTTGGACCAGTAAGAACAGAAGCTTAAAGTTAAACCACACAGAAACACCGAGAGAAAAAGTTGTTACCTTTATTTCAAAAATACCTGTAATACTGACAAATTTAAAAAGCAATTCACACTCATACAAAAGTATTCATGTGTTCTCCAAAACCACTGTATATTAAACGTCAGCATTTTAATCACGTTTTGATTTACTAAAAAATAGATGGTTTTTAGCCTAGTTATTTAAGCAACTGCAAAAATCAGTAAGACCAGCGTTGGGCATGTAATACAGTAGGACTGTTTGGCAGTCTAGAACAACATTCCCACACCTCGTCCTAGCTCCTTCCTGGTTCATTTGTGAAAAAGACGACAAGAAGCTACTCGACACTTCGTGTAGGTAGATCTCTAAAAAACTCTGAGGACTCCAGTCCCCTTTTTTTCCATAGGAAGACCATTGCACTTTGGAGCTCATGAAATAATGCTCAACAAACGTCCTGTAGCATTTTAAGGCTAAACTAGTTGAGAAAATTGACTGCTATCTTTCAGATTATCAGTGTGGACAGAAGAGGTTTAGTTCTGATTAAAAAGGGAATCTAAATAACAAGGCTTTTTTGAAACCACACACAGGAAAGGCTCAGACAATAGCAGTGCTCACTTTCACTTCTAGCTTAACTGGAACAGCCTGAGTCTGTTCACTCCACCTGCACAAATAGCAGCATCAAGATTTTCTAAAATTATTCTTGTAGGGAAAGCAAATGTCATCAAGTCCCACTTCTTTTTGCGCTCCAACTCCCGCAGTATTTGCCTTAACACAAGATCTATATATCTATAGTTTGCAATATTGCCACAAGTTCATAGAATGTCCCGTACTGTCTAAAGCCAAAATACCATGAGCAGGCAGCACTTCCGCACAACCCTGTCTTTTCAACTGCCAAGCATTCACTGCCGAGTGGCAGCAACGATATTCCAAACATGGAAATAGCTGAAACTAAAGGAGTTATGGCACAATGGGCATCTTAACTTATAGCTACTGTTGGTCCTGAGGCTTCGTATCCTCCTCTGCCACACTGCAGCTGCAGAACATTCCAACGTCGACAGGCAGCCGGAGACATCAGGTCATATAGCGAGTAATAGCTCTCAGAGCATAAAGTAGTTCGGCTTGCATCCGAGCTTCTACCAGAAGCAAATTTACATGGACCTTCAGGAAAGAGAAGTCAGGCTTTAGTGGTGTGCTCACAATGACGTGCTCAGCAAAAGGAAGCCTGCAGGGCTGTGGTTTTTGTGTCAGTGCTTGCAGCAGCAGCAGCAGCAGCAGCAGCAGGGGAGCACTGCCTATGTGAGCCACCCAGACCATCAGTTCTCGCCATGAAGCTCCCTGGGGACAGAGCAAGTGACATTGCACAGCAGGGGGTCACACGGGCACCTAAGCAGGGCCACATTCCCAGGAAGAGGCAGTCACCCTTTAGAAGACCAGCTGGTTTAGTGGAAAAAACAGAGAAGCTTTCAAGCACACAAGCCCTTCTTCAGCAGCAGCAGAATATGCATGGCTTGTTCAAATTTAGCTTAGTGAGGTTAATCGATTAAAGGCAAAAGAGCAGCTGGTACCTGTGGAGCAGAGCGGGGTGTTAGCAAAGGCAGAGCTGATAAGGTCGTTTGCCCCTGGGGAAACACACAGGTAGTTATCACCTGAACAACGTGGAGTGGTTAGCCAAGGTGAGGCACAAGAAAAGCTCTGAAGTGCCACTAAACTGCTGTCTTTACTGAGACACAGGTGTTCAGTAGCTACCACAGTGTTCCCCAGCTCATCTCCTCAATGTCTTTAATGTGTTTCTTTGAGGATGAGATCAGAAACTGTGTGGGGGAGGGCGTGAAAAGTATTTTCTCACTGACAGCAGGTGGCTGTGAATTTGCTCCAGCATGTGAGGGCTGTGTGTGGTTTCATTTGCATGATTTCCATGAGGATGGTTGGTGACTGCATTCAGTGACACGTACATGCACGATCTTTGGATTTTGATGGCTATGGAGATGCAAAGTTTTGGGCTTTAAAGAAGAATTCGTGTTCTTGAAAAGCTCGTCTATCAGTCTAACCAAAACATAGGTAGTGTTTTACTTGAACACCCTTAAATCACTATAGTTATAGGACCCTGGGTTAGGGGGTTTAGCAAGAACTAGAGCCTTTGATGATTTGAACACCAATGATTCAAGGCATCTTTATGTTTCAGCACTGATTTTAAGCAAGGCCAAGAAATATTTTTCCAAAGAACAACTGGAGAATGTAAACTTGATGGAGCAGATATCTGAGAGTTAACAGCAAGAATATGACTGGGAGGTGCCATTCAGGCTATAACCCAGCAGCAGGGCTTCAGGCTTTACCATAAAGGAACTGCTTTGGGACCAGGGGACTGCACAGACCCTGGGGGAGCCAGCAGCTGCTCCGAGTCTGAAGCCAAGGGAGGGATGGATCTCACATCACTTCCCTGCCTCTCTGGGATACAAGCAGCACCAACTGCAGTTGAGGTGAAGCTGTAGGATTAACGTGTCTAAGCCCCCCATACTGCTCAGAGCTTCCACAGTCCATGTCAGCTGTTAGCTAGCAAACATGCAGTAGGAAATGGGAAAGTATTTCAGCCTGGGAATACTACACTTCCTAATGAATGTACTGAGTGTGAGCAGAATCCCAGTAACATCAGCTAAAGCTTAAGTGCTAGCTGGGGAGCTGTGGCTGTCAGGGTGGCACCGATCGGGAGCCCATGTCTTGTCCCTCAGCATGTGTGCAAACTGTACCTTCTCAGAGTGTTCAAACTGCCTCCAGAAGCTATCATACATTCTTTTTGTGGTCTTTTCAGGAGTGCAAACCACAGTCTTGATGTAAACTTTAAAGCTGCGGTCCAACAACTGATTAATTTCACCATAGTCATAATCATCGTATCTGTTTGGAATTGAAAGAAAAACACTTTCATTTTCAAGAAGCAGTTATTTCACTTGCATTGTTTCTAAGTTCCTATGGCAAAGTAAGTTATTGAGTCATTTTTATCACTACTGGCCCTTCCACATAAACACAAATACGTTTAAAAAATAAACGTTTGCTTAAGTATCAGCTCTGCTTCAATCTGAGAAAGAAGAACTAATGCGTTTAGAACAAAAATAGTAAAACTGACCTTATTCCAAACATACAATGAATATAGTTCCAAATAGCTCGTCTTAGCATTGAGGTATCCACATCTTTGTGCATGGCCATTGTGTTGTAAGTCAGATTATAAGCAATATGAAACTTCTCATCAAGTAGCTGTCCCACATCTGGATAAAGACGATTAACCAAGGAATAGCCATGGTCTTCCCAGGAATAATCCTTAGAATAAATAAAAACGCAGAATGGAGAGTGTCAGAAATGAACTTGTGAAGACCCAATGCTTTAATGTAATTGATCTCAGAGCAGATAATCCACTGGGAGGTGGGGGTTGTTCATTTGCTGGCTTTAAGCCTCATCCACAGTGACAGCACAGCGATTTCCATGTCTGGTATTGGGCACAACAGACAGATTGTGTACTAAACCTCCCAACAGCAGCCCCCATCCTTGTTACCTGAACACGAAAGGTGGGCACGTGCATTCCGTGTCTGGAGAAGTCTTTGTAACCATAGCTGGTATCCTCAAAGTGACGAGACACATCTCTTGTTGCTGCAGATTCTTCATCTTCTGTTAATATCAAACAGAATTTCACACAATTTTGGTACGAACAAATTGAAAGTCTCCTAGCAGAACTCTGGCAGAAGAATGGGAGTCTCTGTGCTTTTTAAACAAACACGGAGTTTCACTGGACTACCTGTATGAATATTCTTTGGTACAGCTCGGTGTGACTGCAGCTATGGTGTTTAGGGGCAACTCCATGAAAAACACATTCTTTCTAACAGACAAACATCTTTTTCTCCCTTCTTTTGTGCACCAGTCTTCACCCCCTAAGTCTAGGGGACACCTTCCTCCTAACTCAAGGGGTCTGTAAAAATGTCAGGGGAAAAACCCATTTTGGAACAGAGAGCTTCTTAAAAAAGAGAATTCTGAGACTTCCAGATGAAACTCTGTTGAAGAGCCCATGACAACCTAAAGCTGTAAGAGGTTAGGTATTGTCTCTCAGTCACCTGAAAGCAACATTTCATACACTTAAACAGCAAAGTATGTTAAGGCCTTTTTACAGTGTCTTGTGAGATGCTTAAATCTCTTGAGAAACTTTTACATCTCTGAAAAGAGAGATTCCATTTCTGCTGGAGACTTTTATTAAACATAGTATTGTTATGGTGTGTTTCAGAGAAGCCGCAAATTTTGGCACTACTTTGGTTTTAGGTGTTCTGGAAGAAACAACACATCCCTAATCTTGATCCTTTCAGAGAAATGGTAATGTTTTCAAGACATCTAATAACACTTTCCCCCCCTTTTGCAGTGGTAAGTATTTCTTCAAATAACCTGAGAAAGTCTAAATAAAGATATATACATTCTATGTTTGTTCTACCTGAAGAACACACAAACATGCTTTCTCTCTTCTCTCTTTCAAAACGTGTAGCCATCTCTTCCTGGCTGGCCTCCTCTTCATCTCTGCACTCCTGCAGCTGCTTCATTTTCTCCATAAGAGCTTCAACTTCACAGACTGACTCTGTAGACTTAAAAAAAGAAGAGAAAGACATTTCATGCAACAAGAACTGACAATGATGGCAGAAAATGTCAAGCCAGAAAATTTAAATGCAACTGATATTTACTTATTTAAATATGGGTTTTCCAAGGAAAACATTTTTTGAAAGAAACCTGTACTGACCCAATGGTTCACATTTAGCCATCATCTCTTCTCAGTTAAATCCCTGGAATTTTTAGCATGATTTAAAAACTACAGCATTTTGGAACAAGTGGTTTGCACACTAAAATTAGTTTCTCTTACTTAATCTAAATTAACAACTGAAAAACAAGGAGCTCTAACAGAAATTCTGATAGAGGAAGTAACCACAATTTACTACCCAACTGTATTTTTCCCCTTCTCTGCTCACAGAGAAGAAACACTGAAGGAAAAAGGAAGAGTGAGTGTAAATGCAGATTTAATGAAGCCTCAAAAGAAAGCTGGTTCAAGATAACGGTATTTCACAGGAGCTGTTTTAACACCACAAGACTATTAATTCGGCATTTGGTCTTGTAAAAATCCATCAGCACAAAGCGTAATAAAGTTATCTTTAATTTATACAGTTCTGCCCCTTTCCTCTCTGCCTTCTGCAGTTTGCTCCTTCAGAGAGAGAGCGAGCAAGCTCCATCAAACAAAATTTAAATGCCATTAAAACCCACACTGTTGCAGTAAAGCCTCGTGGACAAGGAACCTGCAGTGAAAATGCCCTCATGGCTGTTCTTAAACCAAAGTGCAGCTCACATCACGCTTTCCACTAAGTGGAGGCAAGTACAGATCAGCATAACTGCTGCAGGCAGGAAATGCTGTTTTAAAGACAGAAAACTGTGAATGATCTGTTGAAATGATCTGGTCTGTGATGCATCATGAACACCTCAAGGCAACAAAGTCAGAGGCTGGAATCAAAGGAAGAGCCAACTTTTCACTGCACCCATGAAAAAGCATTCCTGGCCACTGCTGCTCAGGACACATATCATGAGCTAGTTGAGACCTGGAATCATCTCAGTTTGCCTTTATAAGAATGACAGGAGATCCAAAAAAATAAGACAACAGAGATTGTATCTCTCTCCCTTTAGTAGCTTCCCCTACCTTACCACTGTCATTTCAGCTCCTCCTAAATAGACTTTTCCAGCTGGTTTAGGCTCATCAATCCCACTCCCAATGAATGAAAAGAGACAGGCACCCTCCATGTATTAAGTTTGCAAAGAAACTACTAATGTAGAAAGAGATTGTTTGTTCAGACAGATACTTACTGGAATACTTCCAGTTGGGCTGGCATGGATTTCCTCCACCCCATGGTAACCATTAGTAATATCACATATGCAGTAGTTACTGACAGAAGGGGGCCTGAAAGTGTGACCCCCTTCACAGTCGATCTCTGGGCTGATCCCACAGCCAAACGTGAAGGAAGCCAGGGAGTGGTAGTGAGTAAGGAGAACAACTGCATGGATCAGCTCTGCCAGGGACCAGCTGTTCTCTTCAGTCTTCAAAAGTTGCTTAAAAAATAATGCAAGACAAAAGTATTAAAGTAATTCATAAGACCCCCACCTTAATGCAACTGATCAACACACTTCTTTACCAGGCAAAATTATTTTTCCAACATCCAATCTTGCTTCCTAACTGTCTGCTGCCATTAGTGTGCTCAGTACTCTGTTACCAGGTGACCTGCCAGGGTTAAGCCACACAAAGGAGATGACTTCTCTCCCTTCTCTGGTCCTAAGCGATTGAATCGGTTTGGGTTTCCCTTTTGTACCGTGTGGTTTGTATCAAGGCCAGACTGACTTCCATTGAAATTTCACACCTCAAATGAAGATTGCAACCACAACAGTTGCACGTTTCTTCAAATGGTCTTTGCAGCATCAGAAAACCCTGGCAACTCCTTGCAGGTTAACTGTGTAAAAACCTGGCATCAGGGCCGGGCTCCCTCCATCTTGTCCCTGGGGGTGGAATGCTCTAGATTTGACAAGAAGCTTCAAACCCCCAACTTCCCCTTCAGGCAGGAAAGTGTGGGAGGTTTGGGGCCTTCTGGCAGATCATGAGCCCTCCCCCACAGCCCAGCGTCCTGCCTCCCAGCAGGACCTGCCACAGCCTCTCTGCCTGGCAAGGCAGCACCGAGAAAGTCCCAGCACCCACGTCCTCCTCGCTCAGGGCACAGAGAGAGCAGAGGAGGTGCTCCAGTAGCCAGGGCAGGCCTGCCCCTGCCATGAGAGCTGCTGTTGCCACACACACACACTGTACATGCCCTCAGAGCTGGCTGGTCTGGGTGGCCCTCAGAGGAGCAGCCCCTTGGTGGTCTGTTGGTGCTGAAGTGGCTTCTACCACCTGTGCCCCCCTGGGCAGCTCTGCCAGCCCGCTCCCTCCAGCCCAGCCTGGAAACTCAGCACTTGAACCAGCAGCAACCCAGACAAAATTGTGCTGGCTGATGTTCTGCCTAACCTCTGGCAGCATCTCAGACACCCAGGGGTTCTGGCTACTGGAAGCGCACAACTTAAGGAGGTGCGTGACACTCTGAAATGTCAAATTACAAATGTGTTGTAAATTACATTTTAGTCATTTAAGAGCAGTTATGATCACGTTAGTTTTACAAGGGCACAAGTGATACTGTATCATGCTATATCACAGTGATGTGGCGCTGAAATCAAAGTCACTAATAGAGAACATCTTTAACTCAGTCTGGCTCTTAAATCCTAAGAATCTGTGACTGCATTACTGGAAAAAAGGGTACACTCACATTACTCCAGGAAAGACCTACCTCGATATGTTCCTTGGTGATAAGCCAGGGTCGGTGAGCCAACATTTTGTTCAGTTCTCCTAAATTTTGCAGTTTTTGAGGTGCATTTTCCAGACCATTCAGCCATTTGGGGTCTCCACCGACATGAAGGAAGTCATTCACATGGAGATTAACAAGGTAAGAGCACTGATGTCGTGCTGCAGCCTAGAAAGGAAAACACAATGTGATACAGAAAACAATTACAGAAAGTGCTTTATGACAAATAACATAGTCATCATTTCCTCAAAATATTCAAGAGTAACACCTGCAGTGATCAAAGGCTGAAGTAAAATAAATTTCTGAGATTAACACATCAGCTTGTTTTGATTATTGTTCTCACAACATAAATATCCCTCATTCATATACACTATAACTATGCTGGCTACAGGTCCAACATGCCTATACCCAGGGGGAAGTACAGGCATGGATTTATTGTATGTCCTGAAGCAAGTAATCCATGCTGTATCACACTCCCCAGGGACAGAAGCTGTCTCTACGTGAATTTTTACCAGCAAAAGCAGGTTTTAGAGCACATATAGCAAGAGAGACCCATTATCATTTATTCAAACACTAATACTTTCTGCATCAAATTAAGACGCAGCCCAAAACTTTAATTCAGCTTCAGCAAGCAAAGATCATTGAATGGGCAGATTGGAAATTACAAAATAACCACTTCTGGCAGAAAACTTGCTTAGAATTTAGATACTTAGGAACAGATGATGCAATGGACTACTGATTTAGAGGGAGGTGTATTTGACAGGAGACACATACACACAGAAACAAGCTTTCTTGAGAAACAGTTTCTGAAATACTAAGGATACCAATAACAAACAGTTGTCTAATTTTTATAACAGATTTTTTCCCCTTTTTCTCACAGTCCTCCCGAAACTATGAATGTTAAGTGCTGATCTTATGAAACGAACTGTGAACCAGACACAAACAAAGCTACTCTGCTTTTCCCCCTTAGCTCCTGATGAAATGCCTTTCCAACTAGAAACTGCAAAACACAGTAATAAGTGCTATTAAACAAGACCAGACACTGCTGCCAAAGTGGCTGTTTCTGCTCGCTGCATACCATTATCCCGATGTAGTGCCGGTAATGAAGCGGGAGTGGACCATCCATTTGCAGCAGATAGTGCTGAGTTTTTAGAAAGCTTTCGAGATACTGCGGGTGGAAAACCATCACCAAGGTAACATTGTCCAGTCGGCCCAGTGTGGCAAAAGAATCTGCAAACAGCGTGTGCATCGCGGCGTCCTCGTTTCCCACTTGAATTGTCTGATTGAAAAGAAAGAGCAGTAAGCAATATTGCCCAAGTACAGCCAATGAAATAGTAAATAAATGTATTACCACAGCGCTCAGAGGCTCCAAGTGAAAGGAATTATATTATAAATCTATTAATGGCATTAGTGCATATCAGGCACATAAAATCCTTTTAATACCTCTCATTTAGGAGATCACAAATGGTTATAACAGCAAAAGAAGATTTTTTGGATTTCGTCTTTCTCTAGTACAACACTGCCTTCTCATTTTTAACTGTCTCACCTTCACTTTCTTGAACACCCAAGCTTGATCTAACTTAGTTTATTATAACTAAAATCTAATTGAACAACAACTTTTACTATGGAAAAAAGAAGGAAAGAGGTAAAAAGCTAGCTAAAATGACGAGAGAGAGAACTAAAAGGAAATTGAAACTTAAGGTTCTAAAATTCCTAGAAAATCACAGGCATAACACTAACTTTTCCTCTGGTCCAAATTCTTTTACCAGACAATCAGGAGAAAAGCACCAGAAATGCTCAGCCACGACACTCTGAAGCTTCTCAGATTCTTCAGAATGGTAGCAGCAGCTCAAGAAAAAGCAATCCCAGAGCAGGGGGGCAGGTACCTTGTGGACCAGTAGGAAATTACATCCGGAGGTTCACAAGGAAACAGTATTGGGTTTCTCTCATGCTAGATAGCAGTATGGGAGGGGTCATAATTATTCCAAAGCTCCCCAAGGCTCTTACTGTTCTAGAACTGTGGCCAAAGTCTCCCCAGGACTGAATGTGATCACTACGGAAAATGTTTTGCAGCTTAGCAGCTGTCCTGTCAGCGCTACTACTAAAAGGATGTTCCTTAAAAGCATAAAGTTCACTGTGTACTTGAAAATACTACCACACCTCCTTCTCGGGGATGAATCTGCTTGGTCCGTGTCCCAGTGGTCTAGGAATTCTTATCCCAAGTTCCTAGAAGAGAAAATTACACCACCTCAGCATTTAGTTATAAACAGCTTTTTAGCTGTGGTTGCAAGAAAGAAGAGAGTTCTCCATTCAGAGCTGGGCTTATTTGGGTACTTGTGGTACTCTTACACAGGCACTTTTACTAGTACTGTTTGTACAAATGTAAATCTTTTTTTTTTTTACACAAGTGCTTTATAATTAGCTGTGCTTGTTTACAGCCCACTGCCCCACTCCAGCAACAAAAAGTTCAACAACAAAGGCCTTTTCAAGTGAAAAAACACACACAAATTTATATGCAGACACACACACACACACAAACACACTACAGCCTGGTTCACAGAAAATTCTGCATAAAGCATATTTTGGCAGGGTGTCCAGGACAAGGAGTTCAGAACATGCCGGCTGCTGTGTGGTTATGCCACTGATACAGAACGAGGCTGCTGTGTGTGTGCACATCCGCACTACGCCAGCACACAACACTCTGTGCATCTGTCAGGAAATGAAACAGCTGTAACCCTAATCAGATTTCTTTTTCCCAACCTCAAAGAGCACTTAAACTGCTGAAAGTACCTGATCTATATTTGCATCTGCTTTCTTTTCAAGACAGGATGAAAAGCTGTTCTCATTTGGAGGGAAGGAGGGAGGGGATTTTGCTCAATCAGAACAGCAGCAGCCACGTCCTTGCACACACTTCTGGTAGACATGTTACCTTGCAGGTAAGGGGGAGGTCGGATACCCCCTGGCAATTCACTCCTTGTCCTGTCCCTCAGCTAGATGAAGCTTTCTGACTGGCCTACAGCACTCTGGGCCCTTTGTGCAGCCAAGGAGCAAATGCCTAAAAGACTTGGATGCATTTGTGCCCTGCCTGTAACACTATTCCCTTTGGAAGGGTGGGAGCCGTATGTTCAAGGGCAGTCTGTGTCTGGAACAGAGCAGAGCCCTCAGAGAAGGCACAGCAGGGTCCAGAGGGCACATACCAAAGCAGGATATGGCCTCCCCTCACACATTCACACATGCTCACCTCGCCATCGCTGCAGAGGCTCCCTCCACAATGTGTGCAGCACTCACTGCAAACCAGCTCTCCTGACTGCAAACCAGCTCTCCTGACGGGATTACTCCCCAGCAAGCAGCTTGGCTTGCTCAGGAAATATGGGAGCTCTGCCTCCCAGACCAGCTCCCTGCAGGGCAGCTGATGACATGGCACTCTTCCAGATGGAGGGAGACCTGGGATTAATGCAAAGGATGGAGCTGAGTGCTAAACACTAGGCTATATATAAACGAATGGTTTGGGCTCCTTATCTGTTTCCTCTTTCCCAATTGTCTTTTAGAACATATCCATTGCCTCCATTCCATAGCCCAAACCATCCATTTTGTGATGATACCAGCTCCATCCAAGTTCTCAACTGGATTTCAATGAATAAATATCGTGTACTGAGCAAGTTCAGGCCACACAGGGCAGAGGGGCATCTTCAGCTGGTTTAGGCCTCAAAGAGCAGATGAAGTCCCCAAAACTTCCTACCAAATGCAGTCTTTAACTTTGCTACATTTTCCCCACATAGATAAAGGCTGTTATAAACATGAGATACTGGTTGCACTCACTTCTGCACTCTTTCTGTCTTTAGCTGAGGTTTCTATTTGCATGAGTTCACCGTACGAAAGCAATTTTATTAATCAGTTACCGTTCCCTGAACTTTCCCCTAAGATTAAAAACCAGCTTCAGAGCCAGAAAAAAATCAGTACAGGTCTAAGTGGCAACCATCAAACTCTTCAGACTCCGACAGTCTCCTTAAATCCAAGTCAGATGCCTTCATTTCTCAAGTCTTCTTTGGATGAAACAAGATCAAAGGGCAGCTCTCTGCTAGTAGTCTTTTCACTTTTTCTCCACAATACAGCTCTTTTCTGCTGAGGGTCCCAACATTCCCAAGCAGATTTTCCCTGTCAGCCAAGTAATGTCACTTGTAGGATGGAATTTATTGCCACCCCTCCTCAAAGCTCTGGCAGAGCTTCTTATTTCAGCTACAGCTACACCAGCAAATTAGAGAAACGTCTTACACCCAAGTGACAGCAAGCAAAAAGAGTTTGTGAGCATCATTTGGATTAGCAGCCTGTAAGCAGCATTTCATTTAGCAGATGTCTGCAGGTGTCTGCCAAATCAAGCACTCCAAGAAAAATACCTTGAAGTTTAGTTCTTGAACTATGTTCAGTCTTTCCCTTTCCCAGAACAGTAAGAGGAAGAAAAAATCCCCAAAATTTAAGAACCTGCTAGAGGCTGCTAATATATTTTGCCTGGCAATATAAAACACATCACTATCAACACACTTCAGTTTCTTAAAGCAGAGGTCAAACTTACGATTACACTGCACATAACAGGTTACACATTACTTAACTCACCAAACACTCTCTGCAAAGTGACTTAAGAGGTTTTTTTAAGGATTAAATAGGTTGCTTTGTTTTCACTGAGGAGAGGGAGCATCCCCCTGATATCATGACACCAACCCAGTCCTCGAGAAGCCTGGGTTCAAATCTCTGTTCTGACAGAGAAGTTGCAAAGAGTTTGTGAAGATGACCCTGTTTCCCATCTGCAAAAGGGGGGGTTCTCCTAGCGGGTGCTGAGAACAGAAGCAGCTTGTCATGAGGTGCACGCTTAACGCAGTCATGAGACTTGTGTAAAATCTGACCCATTAGAAGTCTTTTGTAAACTTTTATTCTTCAGTTAAAAGCTATGGCAAACCTTTTATGCTGCCTTCCCCTCTTTTTCGGAAGCATCATTTAATAAAGTTCTCCTAGTACTTCAGAAATAGCAGGCATCTTGGGGTGCTCCCAGTATATCAACATTTCAAATACTATATAGATAACACAGTAATAGTTCTCAAAACAGTCCTAGTAAATCTTCCCTTCATTTTTAACATATTTCTATGCTCCACAATACTCTTCACTAATCCTCCATCTTCCAAATACACTTAACTCAAGGAGCACCACTCTCCTTCCCTTTCAAAGGCAAGACCTGCGTCCTGACCAGAAACACCACATCTCTCTCCTGCACCTTCCTCCTAAAGCACCACCTCACCTGGAGCACCAACAAGCACTTGGTAAAGCAGTCGTGGCCAGGACAAGCAGCAGTTGGAAAAAAACTATAATTATTTTGGTTATTACAAAAGTATAAGCAACTTTCATGCGATTCCAGACCACTGAGTTGCACACCAAAGTGACCTACTTAGTGACGAGTTCTCTGCATCAAACTTCTCCCAGCTCCTTTCCTCCTGTTTGTCAACCTCACCACACCACTTTCATTCAGTCTAGAAACTCTGCAGCTGAATACACAGCTCCAAGCTCAGCAGAAAGCCAACCACAACTGAGGCTTTAGGTGCAAATAAATAATAATAACAATAATAATAAATAATAATGATGCTGCTGCTGCATTAGAGGTACTCCATCTTCAAAGCCAGACCATAAAACTCAGGTGGCTGCAAAGCTGAGGACCAAGGGTGGAACAGATTTCATTTCCAACACCCAGAAACTCAAGCTAATGGAGGGAGGTGGGCCTTGCCTGGTGGCAATCCACTCCACTGCTCACCTGCCATATAAATGCTGTATTGCTATGATGGCACAGACAACCCTGGAAGACCCAGAAAAGCCTCCCCTTTCCCCTTATGTAACATAACTTGTATTTCTCTACAGCCACTATTATTATTTCTATGGGAACTATGTTCAACAGGAACCTGGTGAACATAGTTCATCATCATCATCATCATTCCCTCATCACCACCGTATCATCTGAGCAACTCATCTCATGTATTTAGAGAACACAAGATTCCTGTGAAGTAGGACAAGTGTATTACCTCCCACTGATGGAAAAAAAAACCCCTGAGAAACAAAAAAGCTACGTATGTTACAGAAACTGCTACAGAAGACTGGTGGCTTGAGCTCCAGTCACGGCGTAATGCCGTAACCATCAGACTGCCTTTTCAGACACTTCTCAGCCAGGAACTGTTTTATGCAAATTCACACCAAGAAACAAGCTCTTCAGACTGAGACAGAAAAGTTAATGAGACAAGTCTGCAAACTTAATTATATACTTCCCAGTTACCATTCTCTTTCACCAGTCTGGCCTACTTAGCACATCCAGCTCCGCAAGGACAACCAGACCAAAAATCTGTACTGCATGCACATACATGCTCAGAGAAGACCACTCTAAAGCCTCCAACACATATAAGCTCACACAACTGACAGCTTTTCTGTATCTCAGGACTGTCAGTTGAGTCCACTTTTTAGGTAACTTTTTTAAGCATCTTGAGAGGAACAGCATTCCTATCAAATTAAAGTAAAAGCTTGAGATAGAAAATTGAACAGCAGATGCGTAGAAGAGGTTTATAAATATTTAAAAGTACAACACACATCACCTCTCCTAGTAATAGAACATCATCTGCTTTGGCTCTGAGTCTCTTAAAAATGTAAGTGAAGAAAATAAAAAGTCACAGTCTAAACAGACATCCGGTGTCAGAAATTTCACCTAGAAAAGCACCTTCTGCTTCTTCACCTGAAGCACAGCTAAGCTACAGGCCAAGTCACAAGGCCTCTGGAACAGGAACAGCTATCTAACCTTAGTTGCAGTTCTTCTTCCACAGTGTTCCTAAATGCTTTTTCAGCAATCCTGTTGCTCCCTCACTACTGGTTCCTTGCAGCTAGAGGTCTGTCTCTTACCACAAAACCTCTCCCAAAACTCAATGATAGTTTTGTCTGATGAGTTTGGGGACTGTTACCAAACTGCTCATTTTCAGTCATTCAGGATTCATGAGCTGAGCACTAGCTATGATCCACAATGCTCAGACTGCTTCCCTGGTGTTAGCACAGTGAGTCATTTTGCTCCCCTCAAGTACAGCCAGTACCACTATCAAATGTTATATCTCACAAGGAGACTTATTTACATACTTACTTAAGCCTTCTCTAAATGGCAAAGAGAACATTTTATCACAGACAAGCCACAGGCAAAATAAAATTGTAATTATCAATTTACTTCATTAAATTTGGATTAACATTTTTATCTAAATCATCTGTGTCCTGATTAAGCACTAAAAGCTGCTAGATTCAAACAAAATTATATAAAAATCACACCCCATGACACAATATAAAACAATCTAAAGTAAGGAAACAGAGAAGGGAAATGAGTTTGAGGTGATTTTTTTGGGAGGTAACATTTTGCTAGAAAACCAGTCATCATTTTATGTAATCTAAGTGCATTCCTACACAAGCTTAGGGTTCAGAAAGGCACAATGAACTGTGGGTTAAAAACTCTTCAACACAATCTCCTAATAGAATTAATTCCTCCAACATGCCAGTGCTGAAAATTCAGCTTAGTATACCACAAAATGGATTTGAGGCATGGGCATTAAAAATACCCATTTAGGGCTTTATAAGCTTATAGGATGAAATACCCCTAAGCATCTAAGTGGTCCAAGAAGGTTGTGCTGCATTTCCAAGGGAGACTTTGGCACTTACCAGCCTAAAAGGCTTCATGCTGCTGCTGCCGCTGCTGCTTCACTCACTGTGTCTGGTTCCTACTTCCCCTTTAAGGGTCACGGACAGCAAAACCTCACCGGTGGTGACACTGACAGTCTACAAATGGAGTTTCCTTGTTTAGGACCTTAATGACAAGGACTGGCACAACTGGCCCCACAGGACAAGTTGTCACCAAGCTGATACATACTCAGCCTAAAAGCTGTATTTTCAGTTCTGCAAAACGCAGTAACTGGTGTAGTTTCATATCAGATGGAGAGCTTTTGGAAAGGAAGGGATTAAGAAACAAAGAGAAGTGATTAAATATGTTTCTTCCCCTACAAACACAGACACACAAAACGCCCCACAAATCTTACACCTTTCCTAAATGTGGGGCTATGCAGAACTGGCAGTTTTTCCTATTTTATTCATTTACCTAATCCTGAAGTAGCTGCAATTGTTGTGGTTTTCTCAAACAAACCTTGATTCACATTACAATGACAGGAAAAAAATTACCCCCAAAATGCTCACATACTCTAAATTTTTGCAGTGGATCCATTTGCTGGGCATCTCAGACTGTCGTTCAGCTGAAGCACCAGACATGTCTCCACTTGTACAGATTTAAAGAACTGAGAACAAGTACTCCCCCACTGTTACAAAGCACTTTGTTCCACAGACCTACCACTCTTCACTGGAATTAGAGCATGGCAAATGATGAACTGTTTCTATTTCATACAGAATATATTATTCCTATATGAATTTAAAGACTTAAACTACATTAATTTCAATATCAGTAAGTGTACTTTCTCCGAATGTCTCCAAGTCCTTTGAAATATCTGATTTTAAAAACATCCCCATTTAGTTTTCATGACTCGATTCAAGACAGAAATCAAGGCAAGGGAGTGTGTCCCCAAGGTCACAGACCTTGTTCACAATGGGAGGAATTAAAGCAAAGCCCAGACTACTCTCCAGCTCCAACACCTCTTCTCTGGTCATCTTCTAGGTCTGAGTAGTATGAACAGGTCCAACTCGAGTAGTCTCAAGGCATCCAAGTGCTACCTATTCTTCCTTAGCAATAGCTCTTCCTGAGTTGTGACCCAACTGCCTAGAGTCCACAACCCAATTTACTTTTGATATGAGCTCACTGAAACTGAGGCTGAATTTCACTGATTAGTGCAGAGCTTTTCTATCTGGCACTTCTGTAATGTGTACAATGTAACAGAAAGCAGTAAAGAGCAAAGGATTTGGAATGAATGTCTGCAACTTCCCTGCTGTAAACACTGTTTCAATACCAATAATTGGTGACACAGGAGGAAACAAGTTTAAATGTGATACTTAGCGTTTGCATTACATGGATGGTACTGCTGGATTATGTCAAAGCAAAGCACATATCCATGCATGTATCCATATGTACCGATGAGTTACTAGATCAGTGCAAATCAGAAAAATTCAAAACAAGTTCTATGGCAACCTGAAGCGGTTTTGAGGATTTAAAAATTTCCTTTAAAAGAAAAAATCTTAACGTGGTGACACTAAGAAATTTACAAGAGAGAACTAAATCAGCAGGTTCATTCCTGCCCAAAATAATGCTCTGGACTTGCACTTGTTTACAATTACAGCAAGCTCTCCTCCATCAGCACTACAAGGACCAGCCTTGCTGTTTCGAAAGGATAATCCAAGCCCATGCAAGAACGAAATAAATACCAGGCAATTCCGAGACATAAAACCACCTGGGTGAGCCTGAGAACCCAGAGGAGACACCCTGCCACCACACACACAAGCCCTACACAGCCCTTCTGGGACCAGGGGCGATGTGCAGGATAACGCAGGATCTGCATGATCACCGCAGGCTGCAGCTGCTTATCCCGCAGTAGTCAGACCTGTGACCCGCGAACGACACCCTTCAAGAGGGGCGCCCGCAGGGCAGCGCTGCTCCTGCCTTCCCGGCCCCGCGGCTGAGCCGCAGGGGGCTGCTCGGTCCCCCGCCCCTCCCTCCAGCAGGGATTTCTCCGGGGGATGCGCCCGGGGAGCGAGACCCCCGCCCCTGGGGAGGTGCAGCCCCGCGGGGCCCAGGCGTGGGGACACCCCGGCCCCTCGCCGCCCGCGAGTACCTGGTGCTGGCGGCCCGGCGCTGCGGGGCTCGGGCCGGACTCGGTGCTCTGCGGCCCCGCTGCGGCTCTGCCGCGGCACCGCCGGGCCGGGGCGGCACCGAGACCCGGCCCGCCCCCCGCCCGCCCCGGCAGGGGCGGAGCGGCCGCCGGGCATCAGCCGCTCGCTGTGGCCCCTCGGCGGCTCCCGCTCCCCGGCAGTGCCAGCAAACGCCGCGGGCTGGGGGATAAGAGGCAGCGGCCCCCAGCCCACCCCGGCCCGGCAGGGGTACCCCGAGCTCCGGCCCCCTCGGCTCCGCTCCCCTCCCCTCCCCTCCCCTCCCCGGCACAGAGACGCTCTTTGGGCAGCGCTTTTCTCCCCCTCCCCAGTTCCTTATGCAAGAGTTTCTACCTTCTCTTTAAGCAACAAAATAATTACGGCTTTTAAACCGAGAAATCGCAGGAGGTTCACATTTTGCAGATATTTGTGTGACTAAGTGCCTGCTGCTGCTGCAGAAATCTGGCCTCCTGCCTATTCCCAAGATCATAACAGTCCTGGGCAAACATATGTTTTGCAATCGCATCAGCAAAACACTCGGCCTTTGTTTGCAGGAGGCTGTGCTGTGCCTGCCGACCCCCCAGGGCTGTAAACTCTGCCAGATGCCTTGCATCTCCCACCTCTTTTGGTCTCTGACTTTATGGAATCCATTATTTCAAAAGAAACAAGTCTCTGAGCAGGCCCACATCATTTTTTTTTTCTTCCACAGTAATATAAGATTTATAAGGTTACATTCTGTTAGATCATTTTCCTTCAAATATTTTGAATCAAAATAAAATATGATAGACCCCAAGAAGATAATTTCTGTTGCAGTTTTGATGGGAGGAGGGCCAGGACAGCTCTGAACTCCCGAACATACCTACCTGAGGAAGAAGGTTCTGCCTACAATTCAGGCTGCTCGGTTTTGAGCCCTACCAAGCTAGCTAACAACCAAGCAGGGAAATTCCGTGCCACCGAACTTTACACTTCTGTTAAATGTAAAACTGAACACTGAAAAGTTGCTCACAGGCTGTTCCTGTTATGGGTGTACAAGCCTTGCAGCTAAGTGCAGAAAACACTGAGGACAGTGCTGTCAGGCGAACATGACAAGGCAGCAGTTCTGCACATCTCTAACTCAAGAGCTTTAAAGGTTTCTTTTCCTCTCCACCTTTCAATTACCACCACCTCTCTGGGCTATGCAATTAACTCTGAAAAGCCAAGGGATGCTGTACTGTGAAAGGTTTAGCAGCAGTTATAAGGTTAAATTACCTAGAGATGCCCAGGTACCACAGCTCTTTCCTTTCCTGGGGCCTTGGCTTGAAGCTGGTAAGTTTTTCCAGAAGAAATGGAGTGTAATTCCTACCTTACTTGCACTTCATGAAACCGCTGGACAGAAGCATGGAGAAAGAAGAATGCAGTACTGGCAAGGAAGGTTGCATTTTGTGACCTAAAAAAATAAACTAATGGAAGAACACTGTTTAATTCCCACTGGTTACTTCCTTACTTCAGGCCAAATCATAACCAAAAAAAAGAATGGGCTCCTCTTTCAACACAGGAAAAGAACTGGTCTGTGCTCAGAAAAACTGCTGAAAAGGAGAGGAATTACCTGAAAGCTGAAATGCAAGGAGATGCCTCACCATAAGGAGTCTTCCTGAATGACAGATGAATGGTCATTCCCTTCAATGAATTAGTTAAGACCCTTGGAAGAAGGGGTGAGGGGAGGAAGGGCAGCACTCCCTCACTTCCAAAATAGTTTTGCTCCACTGTGGTCAATTGCCCTGCTTGGGTATTTGCCTGTTTATATTAACAGTTGTTCCTATACAAAGAACCTTGCCAGATACAGATTCTTCTCTGCCATCATCCAAGGGAAATTCTCTCTCTTTAAACAACCAGCTCAACAACAGAAGGTAGAAAATTATATAGCGTCCTTTGCTTTCTCTATCAGGATAGATGGAGGCAGTGACAGCATGTCAGAAAAACTGTGTACAAAGGGGAAGAGGAAGTTGCACAGCCACAGCAAACAAATAATAATGGACTTAAAAGCTCTCCCATATGGCCTGAGTACACAAGCTCTGCTCAGGCCCCAGGTATGTCTCTGACTTAGCAGAATCCCATCACTCCAGCCTGCTGCAAGCCCTTTCTCCACTCCAGCTCTCACACGAGTATTTCCAAAGTGCAACTCCTTCCAATTAAAGAGCCACCAAATCTGAGCCACCTGCTCTTCTCATCTATAAACCAGCACACAACTGGAGACTGAAATTATTTCTATTTGGGAGCCGGTAAGACAAATTACATAAGCAATTTCATCAGCAAATATGATTTGAGACTGGCACAGAGCTCATTTGGGTACTAACAAGTGCAAACCACAGCCCAACCAGGGGACACGGGGACAGATCTGTGGTACGGTTTGCATAACTGGAGTGTTCCCCTGGGGAAACACAACAGTATGTTTGACCCTGTATCAGTGCAAGTAAACAGAGATCTAATGAAATGCTCCTAAGGGAAAACACAGCAACAGATGTTTAACATGAAAATATCAATAGGTACCCAGTTTCCTTTCACCCAGAAATAGTGCATGAGAGATACTCAAAACAAACACCACCTAAACCATGGAAGCATACTCCTTCACAGCAAGCACTTCCATAAAAGTTGCTTGCATGAAAGAGTGGCATTTAACATCTGTGCACTCTAAGTTATCAGAAATGAAATTTTCCCTTATTGCTACAGTTTAAAGAAATGTCCTGGGGAAGCTACAAGGTGACGAACTACAGTGTGAAAAGTCTGGTCCTGCAAATACATATGCCTGCACTTGGCAGCTGTAACTTAGGAGAGTTCTGTTTCAGTCCAATAGAGAAACTTTTTTGATTCAAGTTCAGCATGAAGAGATAACTCGAAAAACTGACAAACCAAAATCTTAAATTCTTTCCAAAGAAAAGCTATCCAAGCTGGAACACTTGAAACACCTGTTACTGCAGTGCCCATGGTCATTAAACTAATATCTTGGAAGATGATCTTTGATGATTCTTTCCCAGGAATATTTACAAATAAAACCAAATAATTCTTTGGGGCTCTGAGCTGCTTGATTTGTTTTAGCTCCACCTAATATATGTGAAGCCTTACTGAAGTCATCAGGTGTTTCAGCAATGAATAGGCAGCCCCACACTGGCTGCTCTGAACATTTCCTTGTGGAGTCCACTCGTTCCTCACTGCAGTCAATACCCTTTCAAGCGTATCTATTAATCTCTTCTATCCCTTTATTATACACTTGTTATTTCTAAAACAACAAAAATCTTCATCATCATAATGATATGGCACAGCAATCGAACCATTCATTATAGTGATGAAAGAATTTTAATTAAATAGAAGAATGCATCATCCTAGCATGCGAGTTAAGAAAAAAAATGGTCAGAATTTTAAAGCATTCTTCTTCATTTAACCTTAATCTGATTGTAAGTCTTCAAAAAATTTGTTCTATTATTAGAAATGGTACACAATTCTAGGGAGGAGAATAAAATGTATTTTTCCTACAGTCTAAATTCTTGCTGTATGTGTCAAAAAGGAGCAGCCCCTTAGGAATGTCATTGCACCTGATACCTTTATAATAATAACAAAAACAAGTTGTTTAGTAGAGTGGAGGGCTGACAATTGGCCACATCAGGAGATGAGTTTAGACCAATATACAGAAGCTTTCCTTTTGTAGTCTTTAGGATTGTACAGCTGGCTATGACTGAACAATTTACCATATTCAGACACTATATTTATTGTCTTTTAACGTTATCTGTCCTTGAAATGCTATTTTTCTATTTCTAGATCTTACGTTCTGCTTTCTTTATAGCCACATCTTCAGCTTTAATGGGCAAATGACCTGCATGGCAAATGACCTGCAAGTAATTATGGGGATTTGTGAGTCATTATAAATCAGGCCATTTCTAGCCCACTGTATTCTCCACCAAAGACACACCATCTTTTTTCTCAGAGGCTGTGAGACTTGGTTGTTTCACCTCAGCTTTTCTCACAGCTACTGACTTTAACTCACTGACTTGCAAGAACTCCAGTGACTTCATTTGTTCCCTGAACTATTTGGTTCATCACTCAGGACTCTTACTCCCCTCAAAGAGTCATTTTTCTGGTAATTTCTGCCGTTAATATTTCTACAGCTCAGCCACCTCTAAATCACAAGTTATTTTGGTTTTAATGTCACCAAGGCTTGTCCAAATTTAACATTTCCTTCAGCAGCTATTAGGTAGCAGAAGTACAAAGTTTAATTTAGGGAGCTCTAAGAAGTTGAGATCTTGAGATTATTCATGCTTTGGCAAGGACATGAAAACAGAAGTATGGTTTCTAAGACTACTGAAAATAGGTAGATTAAAGATGCATATCTAAAGCTTAGAAGATTGAAAGAATGTCTTACCAGATTATTCGTCCCTCTTTTTATGAGGGTGTGCAGCTCCTTCTAGGCTGATAAACAGCAGCTGAACTATAAAAGTTGTTTGTCTGGCTAGCTGTGGGTTCTTCTGCTACTGTTCTGAGGTGGCTCTAGACTCCCACACCACACAAGAATACTCTGGTTAACAACTCCCTCCAGACCCAGCTCTCCCAAAATCCAAGTCTGTGTCAGCTACTTTCAAAGCTGACCTTGGTAACTCACAGGTGACTTCTGATCTTTAGGTGGCTAGAGGGTGTATAGGGAGGGGATCAGCTGTCCAGCTGCAGATAGTCACACCCTGGGGAATGGAACATCTGCGGGCTGCCAGTCACTCCACAGTCTCTCAGTACTAAACAAGCATTAAGGTTAAACAATACTAGTTTAACCTTAATAAAAGAGTGTATTTGGAGTTCAGTCAAGAAAAATAAAATTTAACAAAGCTCACAGCTGTCTAGAACTGGTTTGATCTAAAGAGGTCTCCTCTCTTTCCTTTAGTTAGCAAACTGCTGGCTCATGCTGGCCCATGCTGGCCCAAGAGATTTTTCACAGCTCCTTGGAGCTGAGATCCATGCTACCATCTTATACTCCAGTCCTTTCTCCCCAAAATGAATACTGAAAATGGATGAATATCCTGTCTCCACTGGGTGAAAACTCACCCTTGGAAACTTCCTGCAACTCCTGGTCCTCCTGACTGATTGAGTGAAGAGCAATGAAACAATGCAGTACCTTACTTGCTATGCTGCCTGGAATGCTGTCTGACCCTGCTTCACCACTATCATGTAAAGATGCGGTTGTGGAAGGCCTGTCCTGCATGGATGGAGGTGGCCTTATCACTCAGTGGGCAATCAACTGCAAACAAACCTTTTACACAATGCAAACATATGTCTTCAAAGCAAGGGAAGGCCAGCTGAATCATCTCCGTGAGTTTAAAGCTTCTGAGTTGTTTTTTTTAACTGCATTTGACCTCAGAAATAGTCTTTATATGAAAAGAGAAGAAAAAAACAGTGAAATCCATCTCATTATTAGCTTCTGACAGAAATCAGACACAACAGCAAACACATGGGGGAAAAAATGCCTGTAGGAGTACTGAAGTGTTACACTTGGCTTTACTGGAATTGGTGTTACCATGAGAGCAAGTGATCCAGAGTTGCACTGCTGTGAGGTTACAGCGAGTGTGCAGGAAATGCTGGGTAGGTGTCCTGTGAAAAAGTTGCAACTAAAACCTGATTTCATATCCTGGAACATACAGACATGCAACCCAGAAGCTCATCTCACCAGAAGCTTTTTGCCATCTTTACCTTTAGGGATTCAGGTGTGTTTCTAAGAAAATTGCTTGATACTCTGACCTGAGGCTCATGCCTGACTTGATTCTGCAGATACAACAAACAAAAAGCTTATTTCTGCAGAGCCTTCACCAAGGAACAAACTAGCAATTTAGAAAATGTTTTGTCAGACTTCAAGTCAACCCTTAATCTCCCATACATCCACACTGCAGTCAAAAACTAAGTGATTTTTTGTGGGTTTTCCTTTTGTGTGTGTAGGGAGGGGGAGTGGGGGGGGATTTAGTGAATTCAATGTTTTCCCCACAAAAAAGACAAGTAAGAAGAATGGAATGTGGCAAAAGCATGTAATGCCATTTAGTGCACTTCAAGATGACTCTCAGCTGTTTATCTGTAGCTTAATTGTTACAGTGAAATAAGTTAAATATTACTAAACTAATAAGGGAGTTACTGCTAGAGATTCAGGAACCCTTATGTTAGTAACTGCAGTCTGGGGAAGTGTTTTGCAGCTTTCTTTACATACGTGCCACTTTCAGCACTTTCAGTGCTCAGAGTGCCTCAGATCAGAAGACAGAGAAAAAAAAAAAGAAAAATCAGTTCTTTTATTTTCAGTTTTCACAGTCTAGCTGTGACCCACATAATACACGTTGTTTTTCTGAGTCTGGAAGTTTTGGAAAACCATCAAAGTTTTTTATTAGGAAAAAAATCCAAATAACTGTATTTCCCTTGCACTGTCTGTAATGACCTAACTTGACAGTTGCAAGTGCCTCAATACTGAATCTCTTGCCATATTTACCTAATATATAAAGACAAGTACAATATCATCATATAGGATTTATCAACTCCTTTAGAACATTGTCTCGGCAAAAAGTACAAAAGCAAGTAGCATTAGCCTAGGAAGTAACTCACATCATTGATTTAATGATGGCCATCAGGAAAACAGATCATCCTCTAGTTCAACATCAGATTGTTATAAGTTAAGGAGATAACACCAGATTTGTCATTTTCATACCAGATCTGTTTCTTTTTGCTTTTATACTCAAAACCACACCCATTAAGGCCTCTGCTTGAGATGAATAATGAAAAACCATTACCTAGATGAATCATGTATTACTTGTCATTTTTGGCAATTATTATTGGTATTTTGTTTAAATTCAGACAGCACTGTATTTTTCATCTTCCCCTTTTGAGAAGATGACATGGCCAAGGTTTTTGACACAAACCATTTTTTTGGCTTTTGCTTTCTAAAACAGAGGAACTGAGAAAAGCACTGATTTCCTGCTGATACAAATCCTAAAAGATCTGGCTTGTCTCCTACTCAGCAACCAATGCCGTTCCCTGCAGTGGGTTTTACTCTGTTGTCACTTGCAATAACACGCTGGTTCTTTTTCTCTCCGTTAAAATTAAGTTAAAAGGTCACTGACACCACCCGGAGGTGCAGCAGGGAGCAGAAGCCTCCCAGCCCATGAGGAGCCACCCCTGCCCTGCGACAGGGACAGCCAACACCCGCTCTGATGAGCTCCAGCAACCTGCAATGCCACTGCCAACACGTGCTTCAAGGACATCGTACACGTGCCCCTGTTTAACACAGCATTTCTGCATCCTTCTAAATCCTGGATATCTTCAGTGCTTGGAGAGCTCCCTCAAGGCCCTTGGGACAAGCTGGCCTGGCATCAAGCTGCCTGTGGGACTATCATCTTGCCCTCCTACCGCCACTGCCACCTTGGCACTTTTCCACTGGCCACAGAGGCTTTGGGTCCCTGCAGGACAACTGTAAAGTCGCTGGGAGATTTCTGCAACTGAGCAGCTCGGGATCTGAATAACCCCACATACTTTTCTGGACTTTGTAAAACTGCTGTCTGCATTGGTGACGTCCAAATCATGGACCTCTTAATACCTTCCCCCACCTACTTTCTCAAAAGGACATTTCCATGAGGAACTAAGTTAAAACAGGCTTGAAACCAATTCTAGCACTTTCTGTTCAAATACGACTGTGGTGGTTTTTTTTAAAGTTAACCACAATATTGGAACTTAGCCTTAAATCCACTGTTTGTAAACAATCATAATTTTACATCAACCACTTGCTGTTGAGAGAGAAGAAAGGCCACCTACTGTTGTTGGACCATGCTGTCTCCTTATTATACAGCATTTTAAACACTCAATACTGCTGAAGTCCAAGCTACCATTGAAGGCCAATCTATAGCAGTTTTCAAATATAAAGTAAATAAAGTACAAGTAAATAAATAAAAATGCACACATACATTTTTAACACACACATTTTTAGTAAGATAGTATTAAACTAGGAGCTTATAGATCTGTTTTACTGGATATGAAGTTATAGCATTCAAACACTCTATCATTTTGTCAGTAAAGCTACAAATCTATACTTGTCCCCTTGTTTTCCACCAGTGTGACACCTGTCCCCTGGACACTCAGCAGGGATTCTAAGTCAGCAAAACAAGGCAGCAAATGAAAACTCTGGCAGAACTGGAACATATTTCCAGTACCGATTAAGATGCAACAATAATCACTGAAGCCTGTAAACTAAAATGCTACCAAAACAACTCTGGTTCATTTGCTGACTTGCCTATATTACTAACAACAGC
Organism: Platyrinchus mystaceus; assembly: GCA_035041135.1. NCBI lineage: Eukaryota > Metazoa > Chordata > Aves > Passeriformes > Tyrannidae > Platyrinchus > Platyrinchus mystaceus. The sequence goes on along the minus strand of JAWWLV010000121.1, from coordinate 69,339,554 downwards.
AGAGAGGGTGCTTTCTCTTTATTGGGGTGTGTTTGTCATCTTCCTGAGAAGTCTTCTCTTAAGAGAGACTACCACAAAAATAATTTATTATTTTTGTAAGATAAATTTAATAAGAGTAACAAATTATCATTTATAACTTAATGTGTAATGCGACTTTTAAGAAATTTACATGTCCCATCACACTTCTCTGACGTTGGTGGGGCTGAGGCTAAACCAAGCTTGGATTGTAGCCAACAAGGGCCAGAGGCCAACTCTTTAGAGCTGCAGCAAGTAAGGAATTACTTGGCAAAGCGTAGGTCTGGAGATGTCAAGGATCACTACACAATGGCTAAAACAAATAAGAATGGGATGAGTCCAGGGGAAATCATTTTGGTGAGTTTATGCCTGGGGTTCACAGAGAAACCAGAGTCAGGATCTGCACTAGGATTTGAACCAGCAAAGACTAGCAGGGCAGAACTCAGGCATTGGGCTATGAAAAGAAAGAGGACTCCTGAGTATCATCTGTCTAGATTTAAACTTAAGCCTAGTGGGAGTCATTTTGCTAAGGTTAGGTGTTTGTACGTCCACAGCCAGCAGCTGAAGTGTAGAGCTTGCAATACCCAGGATCCAGAAAAGGAGGTTCAATTATGGCAAATGAGAGGGCTCCCTGGGCTCCTCTTATTGTTTCTAAGAGGCTGATTCTCTGCTCTGTGAGAATAAATAAGTACAAACCCATGTCCCTGAATTCATACTGCAATATCATCTATATTCTTTCTTCCACATGCAAGGGCTACATCTTCTACAATAAATTCATAGAATATAGAATAATAGAAGAATAATGCAGCGTTACACACACAGGCAGGCACTTTCTTAATAGCTGTCCTGCACTAATTATTTTGTTGAAATACAATCAAGACATTGCCGGGAGGGAATGTTTTAAACTGGGGTCATTTGAGACTTCAGGTTGTTTCTGGCAGCACATTGCCCTGGCTAAGGGAAATGGTCTTGTACAAGCAACCAAAATTAATTGTCTGACCACGCCTAAGCTGACCCGAACAGGAAAGAAAGATAACCCCCATATAAGCTTGTACAGCAAATATGTTAGGAGTGGAGGACTTTGCCCAGTTTCACATGAAACAGCAACTGGACAAATTCTCCTAATGGCTGTGAACCTTTAACACAGGCTGCTCTGAGGGGCAGAGGGAAGAAGAAATCAGCTGGAGGCAAGCTGGGGAGCTGGTTTGCAGGGAGAAACTCAGTAAGAGAAATCACAGGATAGGGGCCCTACATTTCTGGATGGTAACATGGGCACAGCCCAGGTGAGCACCACACATGTCCTTAAATCAGCAAATTTTGAAAACACATGAAATGTAACTGCAGTGCACCCAGAACCATCTATCCCCCTGGGCACTACACGTATAGTAGGTCTGAACCTGCTCCAAACACATCAGATACCTGGGTTATGCATGCAGCATTTTACAGAGATTCTGTAACCAGCTACCAGGAGCCTCAATTGACCAAATTCCTTTTCTCCCTTGTCTATACAACCTTCCAGGAGGGGAGGGGAGGGGAGGGCAGGGGTGGAAGGGAGAGGAATGTGTGTGGGTAACGACAGCACTATTTATGAAGTCCTAAAAACAGACTAATTCTCTGCATGGGTACTCACTGATGAAAAAAAACAACCCACAACTGCCTGCTCTGCCTCATAACCAGACATTCACATAAAACAAAACACACATTTAGATTTTTGGCTTAATATTCTTGTCTCTGAATTGTTGTTCTACATATCAACAAATGATCCTTTGTTTTGAGAAAGCCTTACCGGCCACAAGTTTCCCAAGAGAGGGACACGACATCCTCAGGCACTGACAGGCCTGCCTGGTAATAAGCAACCGGCATGTATGGGATAGATGGCACAAATCCAGGGCTGAGTATAGAGGAATCACAAGAATACTGGCCAAGAGAGAGTTTAGGTTAAGAAGGCATGTGGATACAAGAACGACAGAAAGGTACTTGGACACAGTTATCCTACAACCCTGATGTGCTGCCTTGCGTGCCAGCTGGTTGACATTTATGTGGCTATTAAAAAAGAGAGAACAACCACAGACAAGTCACTATGCAAAACTTCTTTCTAAAAGTACAATGCTAAGGAACATTTGGCACAGAGGTGTCCAAGCCAGTCTTAAAGCAATCAGCCTCACATTGAGAGTTACTAGCTAAGAATTCTCAGTCAACAGTAGCTAAAGACATGTTCAATCCCAAGCACCTAGGGCATGGGAAAGACTGCAGCCTATTTAAAAGTCAGGAATATCATCAAAAGCTGCAGCAGAAACAGAAGTCTGAACTTGGCAAGTAAATGCCTTTTCCACTCCTTTTTAGACATACTTTCTTGATGGAAGTTGACTATTTTGAAGCATTTTGCATTTGAGTATCCTACTAAATTCTTAACTGAGTTATGTATGGTTAAAACTTTTTTTTACAAAATACAAGAATATAGCAACTGTATTATTATGAACAGTTTGTTGACAGAATAGGGCAACAGCACTTATAGTTTTCAAACAGTAAATAAAATCTCTAAAAGCAAATTTATTTTATGTGTTCTGTCAACTAGCAAAGTATCAACTAAATGTTAATAGCATTTATCCTGCTATTTTGGTCACCATCAGATTTGAAGGAATACAGCTGCATCCATTTTTCCCATATGTTTTATACAAGTGTCTCCCTAAATGTTTTCCTCCACTCATCACACAAAACCTCCACCAACTGTTGGAGAAGCAACGCGACTGCATTTGACACTAATGTGAACTTCCTGATCAGACCATCTACAACCTTTAGCCCATGTTTCCAGTTGTCTCAGGGGGCAAAGGCAGTGGGCAGCTGTTCAGAAAGTTTGTAACTAGTAGAACATTGTGAAAGGAACATGAAGGGAACTAGAGTCAACAAATTAGATTTGAAGATTTTAAGCAGAGTGCCTGAAGAAACAGCACTTGTTTTCGGTCTGGGAACAACTTGGAACATTACATAAGTGCACATCACCCTGGATAGCGTACAGTTCCTGGGGAGAAGGGCACTCGATCTCCATGGCTTGCTGCTTACAAACAACAGTTTACATCAAGCAGAGGATCCCATCTTAGGTGTCCTTAAACCAATTTGAAAACTTTTTAAAGCAGTGTTGCAATTATGTGAAAAGGTGAGGAAAGACCCAGAAAGAAACCTTCCAAGGTTTTCAATTAACTTCTAAGTGGCACTTCTAAGAATCAGCACGTCTGTTCCTTACTGTGAAATAATTTTCCAACTGTTTCCTTTGCCTGGTATTTTTCCAAATGGACTAGTACAGCCAAGTGCAGCTAGGCGACTCAAAAGAGTGCACACTGGAAGACAATTCAGCAGAGTCCTGGGTTCATGACCTGTTTTATGTAATAGCGAATCTACTTAAATACGAATCGACTGTAGATATGAGAACTCTTTACATTTACATGATATCGACCTATGTGTGTATCTCTCATGTACCAGTAAGGCTTGTACAACAAGTTCTTCCCTAGTAGGAAGCCCCTTCAACAAATACAGTCCCAAAACTCAGAACACAAAAGCTGGTTACTGAACATGCCTAAAAGAGATGAGACTGTATAAAAAACAGCTGGGCTTTGAGATTCAGATCAGTGCACACTAATCACAATTTAGTCAAAAGCTGACTTCCTTCTTGCCAGCCTGGGCTCCCTCCTCCATACATCAACCCTCCCTCATTTGTCTCATTGTTTCACCTGTCCCACCATTATTTCTCTACCTAACTTCAAAGAGTCAGAGACTACTGTAGAACAAATATAATTTTTCTCTTCTTACTACCCTGTCTTGAATTGCTTACTGTTGACCTGGTTGGGCTGTAATTAACTGAATTGTGCCCTGGATCTGTACCTCAGCACCACCTGCTCACCTGACTCCAGACACTGCTACAATGAGCACCAGTAATTACTTAATGGTGCCATATGCAGAACGAGGATTCGTTCTCCCTTCTGACCATGTACTAGTTCCAGCAAGTGCAAATATAAAAAGTCACTGACTCAGGTCATACAAAAGCAGGTATACAGACAGAAACCAGGACACCACTTTTCTGATATTTTATTGTTTTCAGTTTCTTTTGCCCCCACTACTTCCCAAACTAGCTCAGCTCTTCAATGACAGGAGAACTAGAAGAGATTAGAGTGATGTACTAAAGCTTCAGGGCAACACCCCACAATCAAAGCAGGCCTGCAAAGACTTTCTACTGAAGCATGCAAGAGTCTGATTTCTGCTCTGCTACAGGTTGCTACTATTTCCAAAAAAATTCTAGCAAGAGCTGGTCATTACTTTGCTGATGTCTCATTATCAAAGCCACTTGCAGATTGAAAATGTATGGACTGCCTCAGGAAACACAAAGTCTGGCAGAATTTATCAGGATTTGAGCTTGTTATTTTGAAGATGAAACTTGCACAAGTTCAGTAAATGCAGGCTTTGTTTCAGCTAATATCACACCACACCCTCCTTCTGCTTCAGAAGAACTCAGAGGGTAGAGGTTGGAAACTCTCCCTCTATGTCATATACACGTAAAAGTAGAAGACGACAGGCTGCACTCCTCCCTAGTGCCTGACGGCTGGATCCGCTGGTCATTAAGGACAGGGGAGAGTGCAAAGCCAGAAAAGGCAGTTTCTGGAAATGAAGGATGGAAAACCAGAGGCTTAGGTGGGAATAGCAGGAAAGAACATCCAGGTCCAAGGACTCTGAGGGAAAGATATCCCTCTACTTGTCTGCCTTAGGGACAACCCCACTTAGTATAGGGACTCATCCAGGACAGCAGCTTCATAAATTGCTGTGTATTACATCAGCAATGACTGGAAACCACACATCCCAGGGTAAAAGCAGCTTTTGGGAGGTGAGGTTTGGTATGTGATTAAACTTCATTGAAGTTTCAAACAGTGAAAGTTTTAAGATGGGGCAAGGACTTCATGGAAGACATGGTTTTACCTGAGTCTTTGACCAAACTGCAACTAAATCCTTCCCAAGGGCCTGAGAGCTTTGCTGTATAATCTGTTCAGATGGATTCAGTTCTTAGAATTGAACTTTCAAGTTTTATTATTAAGCACAGCTGCTAGCAAACAGAAACACACAAATCCAATGTGCAAATAAAATTGTAGCCTATCTATTCCTTCCACTGCAGCTACTGTATTTGTTTTCTCTCTTTGGACAAACACTCAGCAAAACTTGGGACAATTCCAGCTGGTTACACAGCAGTTCATACAGCAGTGGTCACAGACAAAAACTAGTCTTCAGTGTTACCCAATGGACTGTTATTACAATTTCCTTCTAAAATCAGCAGCATTATTTATAGACAACCTCATATGTTATTAAATCTATAGCATCTGAGACAAAAAAAAAAATGCCTTTATTTTTCCTCTTCAGAACAAATACAATAAATCACAGTTACACAGAGTATCTGATTTTCACACAAATTTTCAGAGACATCGAATTACCATTGTGTCCTAGTTACAGGGGCTGGGACCAGTTTATCACTATGTGGGTATAACCAAAACTGTGTACCCTACACCCTCTGTGTCATTTCTGATGGACTGCTAATAAATGGTATTGTTTGCAGCAGCTGCCCAGGGCACCCCTGGCATTTCAGACTACAAGCTGGGTGTTAAAGAAACCCCAGTTTTCCTTTCCTTTTACTTTGCACCCAGGGGGCCAAGTGGTGCTCAGCACAGGGGCCGACGAACACCGTTCTGTTCTTGCCCCAGAGTACTGGATTATACACCTGTCTTTGGGGGTTAAAACCAGTTTTTCTCTGTACCACTGTATTTATTGTAATCTTCTTAGTAAATTGTAACTCTGACTTGTAATCTCTCTCATTTCTCCCACGGGGTTTACTTTTAAACCAGCACACATTGATTTTGCAATTAACACTACAGGCCATGGACAAATGATGAAGGAGTACCTGTTAACACAATTCAACAAAATCAGTTAAGTCCCGAAGCAAAGAGGGATTCAAAGCCTTTCAGAAGGCAAGAAATAATGGACAGCTGGCACAACTAAGACAGTTAATGAATACAACAGCATTCAGCAGCAATTTGAAAACCGTCTGCTTGAGTAAGGCTGAGTTATTAAAGAAATCTCCATTTATAAACAGTGTGGATGGGATTTAAACAGCCTATGTAAGAAGGCTTGAAAGTCAATTGAAAAGTCTGTACAGATAAGAAAGCAAAAAGAAACCATGGCCTTGAATTCTGTGCATAGTGTTTAACCTTATCGCAGTCTCCTGGCACACAGCAGGGGTAAAACAGGCTGCCTTATGCACAGCTGGTGAGGTGGGCTTTTTAATGCTTGTGCAGAGCTCTACTGTCCCCTCACTCTCCCTTTTTTCAAGATGTATACTAAAAATCATCATTTACCATCCCATCAGTTACATTTAGCAGACACCGAAAAGAGACATAAATTGCAAGAGTCTGTCCAGACATGCTATTATGATGAGGTGTTTTCTTTCCTTTATGTTAACTGGTGAGCTTGCTGTTCTCCGTTAGACTTTCATAACTGTACACCTTCAAAATAAATAGTGTAAATATTGACAATAGAGAGGCAGGTGGGAATTTCTGGGAGGAGGAGGAGTGGTTGGGAGATAAGAACTTGGCCTTAAGTTTTTTTTCCTTCTTGCCTCCAGAGTATCCTGTAACACTCTGCTTTACACAAAACTTACTATGGCTTTTAATTTATGTATCACTTAGAATAAGATGACAGACAGGAACACAAAACCTGCTCTTTTCAGTCATTAATCCCTCTCCTATCATTTCTCATCTTCTCATCTCATCCAAAATCCAGCCTATTCTGGTAACATAAGTTGCCTATTTCTGACGTGCCTTTTGTAAAACGGCCGAAGCTAAAGAGCATTTAAGGTGAAAATGTAGAATTGCCACGTCTTATCTTGGTTTCCCTTGCCTGTAACATAGCCTAACATTTGATTTGCTTCCTTTGGTCTTGTCCAGGATACAATAAGAGCCTTATGAAAAAGCTCTGTAAGAATCTGGGCCATTGATTTGAACAAGGACTATTTAGCCATGACAGACAGCACCAAAAGGAACTGCTCGACACGCCAGCTCTGCAAGCAGCATTGCCAGTTCAGCACAGGGCTCTTAACAGTAGCACAGTGCTCGGCAGAAAAGCTGGACAGCCTCTGGGACCTGAGGTTATCTCCTGGCACAGTACTTCACTGCACTGTACCAGCCTGTCAGAGCTAGTTCAGGTGTGTCCAACACAGCTCCACAAAACACGATGTAAACATAATCCGATTACTTATCCGTGATATTTATCAGCCTATGCTTTTTCCAAGGGATCACACAAATCATTACATAAACATAACTGGAATATTTCTTGAAGAAGGGGACTGCTATTCCATTGGGAAGTGAAGTTATATTTAAGAAACAAACAAACAAGCCACAGACATTTAGGAGTACCTTGCATCCATGCAAATCTAGGGTAGAAATGAAGAACATCAATATAAAATAGCCGTGGGGAGATTCAATCAGCTCACTTGCTGTATTTGTGTAAACCACACAAAACACTGAAATTCAGTAGAAGACACATTTTCCTAACTCTTATGTCTCCAGAGTTCATTTTTAAAATGCAGTTTTACTTTAAGTCAACACAACCCTGCTCTCACTAGTCTGCTAGAGCACAAAACTACCACAACAGCAGCAATCTTCTCAGTCTTCTTGCTCTCCCTTACCTTCATGTAGGTGAGGAAGCTAAAGCCCTAGTAAAAATATTTCTTGATGAACGCCTGCTTTAACAGATTTCATTATAGAGTTGTTATCTAGTTACTGCATCCTCTCTTAATTCATGAGCATTCATTGCATTTGATAAGTATGGCTTTCTATCCTTCAGAGTAAGAAGGATATTGTCATCAAAACACATACGTGACTATTCATTTTGCAGCAACATGGTCATGGTCCAGTCCTTGCTCTGGATGACATACCCAGGGAATTAACATTAAGGAGACAGAAATAAACTTAGCAAAACCAATCCCTCATTAAAGCTCATCACTCTTTTTATGCAGTTTCTCCTACTGAAAAAAAGGACGGTTTCTTGGCACTTATTTCTGTTAGAGCTGCAAAGTCAGCATGGATGAGGTAACTGGGTCTCCCTATTTGTTGGTGTCCCTACCAGTTTAACAGGATAATAAAAAGGACTGGATTGCCTTTCTGTAAGGGCTATGAAGGATGAGGCGAACCTTAAAAACTGAAAAAGCACCTTGCATCTGAACGCAGTCCGGCAACTGCCTCATTGAAATTCCTTAAGAGTGTCAGTCACAGGTCCCCTGCTTCGATGCACGTAGTTAGAGGATAATGATCTAAAAATGTGCAGTTTGGCTCCGTCACTGTAACCTCATGATGTTATTTGGGCATTTATGAATAGCCAGGTCTCCATGCAGCTGAGCTGCTAATAACATGGCACGTACCAATCACACTGCAAAGCAAGTGATCTCACCTAGGCAGCATGTGTAAACACAGCACAGCCACACAAATATGACAAGCTTCTGAGCATACTTAAGGTTATTCCATGAAGATTATTTACTGTGTTGCCTAGGAACACATAAATAGGGCTTTTGGGGTGCCATCCCCCCAAGTTTTCATACAGAAAACTTATGTAAAGAACAAGAATTCCTTCAAAGAAGACATTTGCTACTGTGGTAATACAGCATACCACACTCTGAAGAATAATTTCTCTAAACAACGTTTCCAAATCCAGCAATCTTCCTTTCTGAATACCTATTTCCATTAGGAAGTATCCTGATGTTATAGCCAAGAACTGATGGCACTTCCAGTGCCTTATTTGAACAAATGTATACTGCTGGAATACCACTGATTCTCCCCATGAATGCATGTTGGAAAAGTACTATTTAAAGCTCCCTGGACATGACAGTGAAAATGAATTTAAATTCTGGTAGAAAAAAAATAATTCAAACCCTTTGAAAGAAATTATAAACATCTGTGTACCTTCTTTCTTAAACCAATAGATATTGCTTACTTGTTGGAAAAACTGGTAGGGAAATTAAGTCTTTGGAATGGGTAGATTCAACTGTCTAGTGGTCTTACAGAGAAACAGCTAAACCCCAGTTCTGCCCAAATTAGAAGAGGGTAAATCCTATTCACCAGTATTTAATCTCTCCTATACTACATCTTCCATTAATAATGCTTAAAAGTAGAAATGTGTTTCACGTAGGCAACGTTACAGAACACAAATTCCATAGGAGTAAATATGAAGATCACTGAATATGCAATTTATGGTTTGAAAAATATTTACCAAGAATCCTGTAAAAAAATAAAGTTTATTTTTAAACAATGTATTTCATTATTTCAACTAAAGCAATTGGAAAACTACAGGGGGCAAGCTCTACTTCAGATCAGGCTTAAAAGCTTATCTACTATTATCAATTGTATGAGCTCATTTAAGAAAAGCCAGTACTTTTCCTCACAAGTCTGATATGCTGTTACAAGAGCTACAACACTATTTTTATTCAAAAAAGAAAGAACAACCTTAGAACATTTGCTAAACATTTTTAGTTGATTTTTTTTCTCCCCATCAAAATTGCAAGTAATTATCTCCTTGAGGTCTCCATTGCTACAAATACAAGATAAGGAAAAGAATTACTGGTCAGACAACTTAGAGATATATGCTCTGGATAAATGTGATTTCAGAGAAAAATTGTGTCATAAAGAGGTTTAGCCAATAACTTTGCTATTTTTGAGGTAACTTTGTAAAGTAAGCAGCTGTTTAGTTTCAATATATAGTTACTGAACTCTGCCTGGCTTATCTGGTGGGTGTAAAAAGGCCTAATGGAAAAGTCACAGAAAATTATTACATATTCTTGAATATTTTGATCTCCCACACCACTAATAAAATGCGATTTTCTGAAAGAAATTTGTGCACCGCACCATGAAATATACTTAAGAATATTTAGGAAACAGTTACAAGAAAACTACAAAATTATCCCAGCTGTAGAAAAAGGACAGATGGGACCCTTGAAAGCCTATTCAAGACTAACCTCCTGCTTCAGCAGAATCAACTACAGCTTTGTCATCCTGACAGATGTTTGCCTAACCTGTTCAAAGGCTTCTAATGACAGAAGTGCCATGACTCCCTAAGTAAAGAGGGCTCAAGCATCCTTATTATTAAGATTTATACTTTACCTGGTACCATTATCTGAATGGATTTGTGAAGCCAGAATGACTCTTTGGTGTTATATATAAAAAAAATATTATCTTTGCTTTCTAACTGCTGAAGAATTTAACACACCACCAGTTTTCACAGAACATATTTCTAAGAAAGACTTTTATTATTATTATGCTCTTGCAGTGTGATTCAACAGCTCAACTGTCTTTTCATCCAGATATAAAGCCAAACAAACTCAAGTCTAGGAGCAAACAGCATCAAATATAGTGCATAACAGAGTACAGCTGAGAGAAGGTATTTCAACATAAGTGGGGCTCAAAGGCTTTTTATTCTCGATCCTTTTATGGCCACAGTGCATTTGTGACTGAGAAACAGAGGGACAAAAAAATTCTTGAGCACTTTTTGTTCTTCTCCAGCAGCCCCACTATTTAGTTACTCTATCAGGGAGAGGTTACTTCTTCAGAGACAGGGAATGGCCTTGGACAGCAAGTTAGTTATTTCGTCTTTGCCTCAGAAGATGGGGACAAAATGTTCTGCTTGTTCTGCACAACCTCTGTTACTGAAGAAAACAAGTAATGGCAAATGTACTGCAGTCTCCTCCAGGCTGAACAAGACAAGTGATCTCAGATGCTCCTCATATGGCTTCCCCTCCAGACCTGTCACCATTTTTGTGGCCCTCCTTTGGAGGCTGTGTAATAGCTTTATATCCTTCTTGTATTGTGGTGCCCAAAACTGCACAGGGGACTCAAGGTAAGGCCACACCAGCACAGAGTAAAGCAGGACAATCACTTCCCTTGACTGGTTAGCCCAGCCGGAGGTCAATCTCTGTGCTTCCTTAGCAGTAGCTTAAATTCAGAAGGAACTTTCCGCCTATGCTCTCTTCTATTGTTTCTTTCAGTGGCAATTTACTACCATTATATCCACATTCCCTGCTCACACGAACTCTGCAAACAGAAAGCAATCCTGTCCTGCATCCTGGAAAACCCATATATTTTTTTCCTTGCACAACAGATGTCATTACATCAAAGAACAGAGATGATTATCAGCAAGCCTCTCAAGGCACACACAAAGGAAAACAAAAATACACAGCTGTTCAATAAGTCTTGTTGAGGACCCTCAGCATACTTAAAATGGCCAAAGATTCTCCAAGCAAGATTTCAAAAAAACTAGTCACGCTTGATAAAAGGAAGGAACGTGTGGAAACTCTTCTTAAGTTTTCCTGGGTAGAGTTGAAACAAAACTGTGGGAGTCCAGACCCCTGCCAGGGTGAGATGTAGGTGATGGATAGATAACAGTAGCTTTTTGCAGTTTTACAGAGTCAATGTAAAAGGATATTTCTAACTGCATTACAGAGGAAATTCAGGGTAGAAGGGGAAAGACCTTCCATCAAACCTGAAAAGATAGAAAAGCAAAAAGGATCCCAATCAGCTTCTATATGAAAAGACAAATAGGAGGATGTGATGGGGAAGGGAAAAAAATCTCCAGTTGGAGCTGATCCAGTTGGTTAGATATAAACACCTATAAAAGATTCAAAGCACTTGAATTTATGAAAGTCAACAGGCACAAAGCAAACAGACATGACAGTCAGCTAAGGGAAGGCAACTGACAGTGATTCAACATGACAAAAGCAGCACTTCTCCTCAATCAAGACAGCCAGTGCTGCCTTAAAAAGAGCCAACTTGGGGGCACGTCTGATCCAATGGAAAATGAGAGATGCACACATTTCCAGAAAGGCCACTAGTTCTCTTTCCTGCAGCTTGTTTCAACATGTGGCTCTACAGAACATTCTGCTGTGACATTAAGAAAACACCTTTTAAAAAGTCCCATAATATGCTTAATTTGTTTTAGCTGTTACCTCCAGTCTGTTCCCAAGGAAGGAATTCAGAGTGGTAAAAACTTGATACATACCGTGGTGGGTAGTTCATTCACATGGATCTAAGGAAAGCCCAGTAGAATACCATTCATTATGTCCAGCCATAGAACAGCCACATATTGCACCTGGGTAAGATCGAGGACACTACCAGTAGGTCATCTCTGAATGACAATAAAATCAATCCTACAGCAAACATGCTGAGTGCAGCTCTGACAGACAGTGTTGTAGCTGAGATGAGCGCCTTTCCCTTCACTGGAGCTTTGGAATAATTTGTGAACATTTGGACCAGATGTGTGTGTACAACTGCACAGTAAAGACAGAGAAAGAAGACTGGTGGAAAACTGTAGGTCTCTTAACACTCAATGTGATCAGCCCTTTTCTCTCATCCTAAAAGTAACTCAGGACTCCCTGCCTCCTTTCAAGAACTCCTTAAATAAAATGATTTTGCCTGTAGTCATGCACATTGGCCTATTTCCACCTTTATTTATCAATCAGTGTTAGGTTTTCTTCCCTGTTACACTGGCTTCTTATTCATTATTATGGCTCAGTTTGAGGCAATGATCAGGCACTTCAGTCTACATGGAATAATTTCCCATGAGAAGTCTTAGAAAGACATTTTTTTCCTACTTACAAACTTGCAATATCATTGGAGACTGGGAGAAAGAAAACATCATGCTAGAGCAGTTACCACACTGGGAACCCAGTCAACGACTACAATGTCTGGGAGCTGTCACAACATAATAACAGTAAATTAATACCTAGGGAAAAAGACTAAAATCTGTTGTTTGTCAAATTATAATATGCATTACTATAGTAATCCATGAAGGAAAAATGTCTACATATGTAATCATATTCCATGTGAAATCCCCCTCTACAAATATCTGATAGAGATTATTATTTATTATTATTGTTGTCTTTAAATACATTAATCATCTCTATCCAAAGTGCTGTACTTACCTGAAACTGAAAGCATACATTATCATCTGGAGAGGAAATTCTTTTCCTACAGCTTACATCTCAAAGAGTTCTTTTACATCTGCTTAAAGATGTAGTTGTGTTCAAGCAGCATTATTTGGTTGCCCTTGGACTGTATCTCATAGTGTAAGGGCAACTAATCTCATGTAATTAGTGTCCTTGCACTATATCTCATATAATTCCATAGGAAATATATTCAGTCCATAAACAAAAGCTTTTTAAAAACATTTTTATACAGCTGTACAGCTGAGCCTGCAAATTCATCCAGGTTCAAAAGTCTAAAGTGCATGTCTACAGAGCATCAGTGCAAGAAGGTTCCTGAACACAAGCCAGCTTTGGTGCAGAAGCCCTACAACTGTGACACTGTTTTAACCATTTTAGAGCTAATAAACTCTGCCTCAAAGTGAGAAACAGGTCTATGTCTCCTAGAAGACACTCAGCTATAAGGAAGGTCAAGTTATAACTCAGATTCGTACCTGCAATATCACTCTGTTTGCATCATAAACAACCACAAAAAACTAGATTTCAGGCAGCTAAAATGGCTTTGCTGATGCTGCTCAATCCTGGACGACCACTGGATTCATTCTTACTCTACTAGAGAGTTCACTGAACTAACAGGAGTCAAAAGCAGTGAGCATTCATGCAAGTTGCTATGCTCAGCAGAGAGCTGTACTGTGAGAGGAGACAAGATCCGTTGAGAAAGCAGCCTTTCCATGGCCTTAGCCATTTGCAGTATTCGTAATTAAACTGCTACTGATTATTTAAAATGGGTTTGGTTAAACTGCCACAAGCTATGTGTGTACCTTTTAAAACACTGTTTACAAATGGCTTAAACAAGAAAGAGATAAAACCAAATGAACAAGAAGCTTTTATAACCCAGTGTACATTTATTTACATCGGGATTCAAATCAGTTTATATTTTACTGGTGAGCTGGGTTGTGTACGGAAAAACACCCGCAAAACAGACTACTGACAAAACTGTGCAGACGTTGTTCTTGCAGTACTGTCAAGTCAGCTTGGGAACAGCTACTGCTGTGGTTTCCTTGTGAAAGTGTAAGCACTTTACCATCTGATAAGAGACTCTGTAGGAGTATATTATAATACAGAAATTCAGTTCCAATTCTTCATCCTCATAAATTCACTAGGAGTAATCACTAGGTTAACAAAAGCACATGTGACAGATGTGCAAGTAACTCTAGGCTTTAAACATGAAAACTCCAGGTTTGAAGCTTAAGTAGTTGAATGTGACACTGCCTATCAATACTGGATGAGACATAGCAAGATTCCAAATTCTGGCCCTTTTCAACCTCAGAAAAGAAATTTATGAAAAGCTTAGCTTCCAAAATAACAAATTTAAATATGCATAATCCAAATATCTGCATGTTGTTTACTTGTAATTCAAAATTAGCATACAGCTCTCTGTAACTGCATTCCAAAGATTCTGCTGGATTATTGATGTCAATTTATTGTTGAACTGCTTATTCCAAGAAATGAGTATAAATGGGGAAGGGCAGAAAATAAACTCAAGAATCACTCTCTCAGCCATTACCTGGACATCAAAACGTTTGTATGTTGAAGGAACAGCCTCCTTTATTTCTCAATCATGGTAATATACCTTCTAAAGCAAAACTTTTACCTGAACTGTAGCAATATGGTTTGAGAGAGATGCACAGGCAAAGAAGGGGAAATAGCTCTCTCTGTTGTGTGTCTTCAGGTACAACAAGGAAGTCCTCAAAACCAAAGAAACCTGCTTGTTGTATAGTCTGTGTCGTAACAGCTCGGAATTATACAGTAAATTTTGGTATATTCTGTAATTAATCTTTGGAAATACCTTCGATGATAAACACTTGTAAAATAAGAATACTTCAATGCATATAATTTTTCAAAACACCAGTTGGCTAGCAGACATTGGTTATATTACTCCAAAAGCGTATGCTTCGTTGCTCAATGACTCTAGCACAAAAGTTTAAATAAATCTGCAATAGTCTTTAAAGTAGTCAAGAAAGCCTGTGTGATATGCTGCTCTTCCCCCTTCAAAAAATGGGGGAGGTAAAGGAAGTTTAATTTGCCAAGCTTAGAAATTCAAGTCTTGTTTACCTGAGACAATAGAGAACTAGCATAGCTACGCTGCAATTTTAAGGAAGTTAAACTCTGGCCATAAATTACAGTGCATATAGCCAAGATTGGCATGACTAATTCATTTTGCAACTGTGCTTTAATATCTAAAAGGCTGCTTTAATATCT
>JAWWLV010000121.1:69300035-69324186 GCA_035041135.1 Platyrinchus mystaceus | reverse complement strand
CTTAGGCCACATGACTTGACTGCTAGAGAATGATTCTCATCTAGATAAGCACAAGGAGAAAAATATAATAAGAAGTGGCTACAAAGGGATCTAATTCTGGATGAGAAGGGGATTTACAGAAAATGAGGAAGGGAAGAATCACAGGTAGGCTTCACTCGTCTTCTGTTAAGAAAGGATATTTTCATTTTTACTTAATAAATAGAACCACATTACAAAGATTAGCAGCAAAATACAGAATATTCAAAAAGTTAAATATATTTACAGTTTTATTGAGAGTTTAAATTAACATGATGCAACCACTCCTTTATAAAGGAACTTTTATACTTACTTTGAACATGAAATTTATCTTTTAATTTTCAACTTAATAAGACAAAAATTGTCAAAGTCTATTGCCAAGAAAATTTAGTTGTTTTTCAAATTCTGAAAATTTAAGATTCATCTCTTCAAACGTGCCTTCATAAACCAAAAACATCTAAATCTTTAAAGATCCTGGATGATTTCTACAATTTATCTGATTGTAAATTACTGTGACTATGGCAAACAATTCACAGCTATTTGATAAAGGGCCTACTGCATTCTTGAAATGCTATTCATAAATTGAAAATACTTTCTTCCATAAGAGTTTGTATTTCAGACGTCTGGCTTTAAACTTTTTGTGGTAACCATAATGTAATGTGTGAGCATGTGTGTATACAACATGTATTTTTTAAATAAAAGGATTTTCCTGACAAGGAAACTGGTCTCAGCCACAAAAGCCATAGCTGACCTCCTGCTCTTTCATTAGAGCATTAGACATAATAAGTCAAATCAAATAGCAAAAGAGAGTGAACACCTCTGCTTCTCTGGGCAAAATGAGTACAAGCCATCTAACATTCAGTTAAAGCATTCCAGTATCAAGGCCAAGCTAACCTAATATTACCTTAACAGAAATCCTTGTCTGGATCTTCTGTCAATATTCCACTTGGAAACAACGTTATCCTTGCTTGTTTATTGTATTTTGGTCTATGTTGCAAACAGCCAAAAATAACTTGAATTATTTGGTATAGCTGCCATTTCCACTAGCATGCGCCAATAGGACCTAATAAGATGTTGTGACATAGGCAAGAGAAGGACACTTGCATAGATAGCCCTGAAAGGTAAAAAGACTGCCAAAACCTCAGAAATTTTGAAGGTTCAGTATTTCAGTACCCATTGTCCTCCTAACCTGGAATTAAAAGCAAAATTTTTGAAATTCAGAGATGACAATACATGGATGGAAAATAACGAAACAATAACATTACTCATACAAAACCATCTGAATTTCCTTTTCTAACCCTCAAAGCTCAACATCAACACAAATTGTCAGACTAGAAGACAGAGTCAGTCTAGAGAGAATTAAAGCAGCTCAGCCAATTAAAAAAAAATCCCTTACATTTCACCTTAAATTTATAAAGAATTGACTGACACTGTTTTCAAGATTTTATGGAGGATGGGTGAAGTACCAAAAACTAGAGAAACAAGAAACACAGTGCTTTCATTTAAAGAAGGAAATAAAAAAGGAACCAGTTCAGCCAGATGAATTTCAATTCCTGAAAAAAATTGTGAAAAAAAGAAAACCCCAAAAAGCACCTAAACAATAATATGCAACTGAGTGCAAGGCAAAATTCAGTTTGACATGCATGTTGAGGACAGATCCCCAACAAACCACTTACCTTCCACAACAGGTAACAGGTCTGAACAAGGGAAGACACTGGCACATGTTACAGTTGTGACTTGAAGCTAAGGAAACTTTATGAGATTTCAGCAACATGAACACAGAACTGTCTCATGCTGAAAGAGCACTTGATCAGTGGCTCACTGCCAGCATGAAAAAGTGTACTATGGGGGATTCCACAGCAAATACCCCCTAAATCTGGTTCTACACAGAATGGTGACCTGAATCATGGCATTGAGAGAATGCTTAAAGAACACATAATATAAAGCTTGTATGGACTGAGGGAACCTGAGAGGACAAACTGAACTTCCAAAGTGCTTGACAAATTGGAGAAATGTTCTGAAATCACCTAAAAATAGGGAATACAACTCTTAGGAAAAATACTTAAATTATTACCCTTCAATAGAAATTATCAACTATACAAAGACAGGAAAAGGAAACAAAATGCTAGGGACTCTCTGCTAGAGATTCTGCTTGAAAGTAGTTAAGGTTATAAAGGATTATGGCATCATGAGGTCAACATGAAAAAAACCCCAACAAAACCTTGATGTGATTCATAGACAGTAATTTAGTTTGCAAGACAGAGGAAGCAAACCTCTGTGTTCTACTCAGCAGGAATACCCCATCGTTTTGGCCAATGCACCTCAAAGGTATCAACTGAATGCTGTGTTCTATATTCTCATCAACAAAAGTGATCAGATGCCTAGAAAAGATGACTGAGAAAGAAGGACCAAGAACAGACAGTAAAGCCAAAACACCACAAAGACAGTTGACACAAAGAGGAGGAGACTGAGAAGAGTCTGTATAGTCTTGACTGCTGGTAGTCTTTAAAACAGTTAGATAAAACTTCTCATGCACAGCCAAATATAGTAATTGGTTCTTCCCTGGGGCATCTCAATAGATCTGACAGCTCTCTTCAGGTCCTTCCCTATCTTCCCTATTCTGTGGTTCCATGAAAACACATTTTAATATATCCAGCTATCCCACACATAAGGACAAAGGAAATAATCAACATGTACGCTTGAGAAAGTAATTTGTAAAGTACTGTCTCCAGAAAGAACACTGGGAACTGCATACAGTTCTCAATACTGCATACATACAATACAGGCTCCACTCTGTATTTTTAGGGTGGTTCAGCTGCCTAGGTGGCTGATTTGATCTAAAATGTGCAAAAATAGAAATTTCAAGTAAAACAAACAACCACCTTTCCTGCATACAATAGGCCAACCTGACAGTTTGAGAATATGATGACTTTCCTGGTGTCCAAAATTATTTGGAAATACTGGAAGAATTTTTATGGGTCCTATTTGATTTGGTGAACAAAAGGGGCCTCGCAGTACACAGTTTAAAAACCTCAGTATAGGTAAATTATAGAAGTTGAGAGATGACTTGATTTTTTTGCATCTATACATACACATACATATATATTTATTTACAAATACACCTTTAAAACTCATTAAGATGTCTAAAAAGAAGAAAAAATTGGGGGAAAAAATTAAGATTTTTTTCGGATTCATAAATTAACTCACAGAAAACTGTAATGAATGGAAATTGACATTGCACAAATATATCTTGTAGAGGTATTATTTCCTGGCAGCAAGAAAATTAAACTCTGAAAGCTCTTACTACAGGAAATGTATGTCACTGCTTCAATTTTTTAAGTAAGTTTAGATATCTTTCAGAAATATATAGTTATATTCAGCTTCTGGTAGAGAAACAGAATTCCCTGACTTACATACACATGAGATTGAATCAGATTATCACAATTCTCTAACCTAAACAGCAGCCTAAACATTTCTTTCTCTCAACTATTCTGTGAGATACTTTCTAGTCCGTGCATTTTGCATCAGAGAGCCAAAGGGACTGAATATAAAAGTGACCTGATGCAAAGACAGACAAAAAAGAATACTCTTCCAGGTCCCTCAAAGGCAATAGCTATTGAAAAATCATTCCTTAAATTCCACAAAGTAAGAAAGGAACTTTAAGGCTTGGCAAGTAGAAAACTCAAAGGGCCCTAGGGAAAGGAAAGACAAAAGGAGAAAAATTAACATATCAGGAGGAAGATCCATCAGGGAAGAAATGGTGAGTCACCTCCTGAGAAGGCTCTGGGCATGAAATACGGGCAAAGAGAAATTAAACTCCTCTGCTCCCATAGCCTGGGCTGCCTGATATGTGTCATGTTAATTGTGCCTGAGGCTTTCTGTTGTCCCTCCATAGGCTCAGACTTGCCTGACAAAGCAGTTCCAAAGTCACTTTGTTTTCAGGGACATTACAAAAAGCAGGCATGCATTTTATTGTTATTGCTGTACTGATTAATCCATGTCTAAACCTACCCTGTACATTAAATACAGTATTTGTTTACATTTTTATTACTGTACAAGTTGTTCCAAAGGAATCTTCCCTTCCCTATAGTAACACTCAGGAAAAAAAATTTCCAGTAATAGATTAGGTTTCCAAGTATGGTTATTGTCATAACAATTTAATCTTCAGTCCATCCTAACAACTACTGCTAGAACAATTTCTCCCTTTGGCCAGCAATGCGTCAAGCTGTACTCCAAAATACTGTCAAGGCTGCTACTGGATGCTCAACAGAGGACTTCAGCAATGTAACCAGTTCATGCTACCTGTCTGCTAAAGAAAATTTAGGATTGCCAGTACAGGAAGAATCTTTCCTGTGACAGCAAAATAGCATACCTGACATACTTATATATACTTATAGCATATCTGACCTGCTTATAACTTAAGTTATCAATATTTTTGTCACAACATTATCCCAAAGAAATGGTAACAATGGAATTTCATATGTCAAAGTAAATGACAAAGTGGTTGGAAAACAGAACTTCAGTGAAATATAATTAGTTAAAACATTACTGTAGAAAGGATTCTTAAAAATTTAATAATGAGATTTATTATACTGCAAACACATATAACATTCCAGACGAGTCAAAATAAAATACTTATCCTTAATAAAACAGGAAAACCTTAGGGATTTTTTGCTGTTTTGGAAGACATGTCAGAATAACTTAAGTTAAAAGAGATAGAGAACACACTCATACTCTATAGCCCTGAATCAATATATTAGTGACATTAGGAGAAATAAATACTTAGATAATACTGAGATAATTACCTGGGGATTGCAAAGTCCACAGAAAGAAGAGTGAAAAGATATTACATTACAAGGTTATCAAAATTTTGGAGACTGCTAAGTGATGAAGGGGAATGCAGGAGGAGAAAAGCAGCCACAGACAGGATTAAGTGTGGTACATGTTAGACAAGAAACTGGCTATGGGTATAACTTTCTGACTTGGGCCTAAGGTGATGTGGAAAGTTGCCTTTTAAAAAATAGTCCTAGAGCAGCTCAATCCTGAGCCTGAATTAAATTTTGAGTTCCTGGGACACAATGACAACACCTTGTTCTTTATGACATGGAACCAACGGAATATGGAAGAATTTAGATATGTGAAGAAATATATATATATATCAGTGCTGTGTAGGGAAGAAGAAACAATTATAACATAGCACTTACTACAGACCTAAATAATGAAGAGAAGGAAAATTTCATCAGCAAGGCATAGAAGAGGAGAACAGGCTATGTTAAAGCTCTTCTGAAGCTGAGCCATCTATCAAAACACTCAGAGAGATAAAATGCTCCACGAAGCACACTGAGACAAAGTGTTTGTTTGGGAGATGGGGGATTCTATTTTCAGAATTGTAAGGTAGGTTCTGCTCCTTTTTGCAATGTTTGGTACTTTACAGGCACTTAAACATCTGGCAAATTAATATTATGATCTTCTAAAAACTAGTAAGATTATCAAAACCTCTAAACCACTGATTTTAAATGTTCATAACGTTTGAATTGAACTTCAGATGTCTCATAAACAGTACTTCCTATGCAGAAGAACAAAGCAGTATCACCAAAGCAGAAGCCTGAATGACAGTACAGCCCACAACATTAGAATAGAAGCATCACTTTCTGAAGTACTTCGGACAATCGCATTTAATGTTGATATTTAACATTAGTTCATATTTATTGAGCTCCAATTAAACACTGTAAACATTTTTTTTTTGTTTTTAAGCTGAAAATGAGATTTAAAATTTTTCCTAATTTAATACCCAAGGGTCACATTAACAGCAATACCTCCTTACTGATACTTCCTTATTACAGAAAAGTATTTGTCAGCTGAACAAGCCAACCAGGAGTTGTCTGCTTCAGTCAAAACTTAGTTTTCACATGAAAGCTAAGAACATGAACACCTATCTAGGAAAAACAGCTCTAAATCTGGCAAAACAGACAGGGTATAGGTTTAGTTTTTACTGCAGTATCTGTACCAATACCAGCAGTGCATAACCACTTCCTAGTCAAACTACCTCAACAAGCCAACAGAAAATTCTTGGGAGATTAAATACTCAGTTATCCAGAATCCAGAGCAGGTTTGAATTTTCTACTTATCACCTAATTCATGTTGTGATGCCGTTATTCTAGAAAGCAAACTAACATTTCCTATCTTCTTTTCTTATTTCTGAATCCATGGGTAAAGAAGCAGTACCAATAGGCTTGTATTTTAATTGCTGGTGCAAAACTATTCAATCTACCATTTACTGATTGATAATGCTCTGACAATCCTAGGAAAGGTTTAACATATTTATTTTTATGATTTCCATATGTAAATCAGACATTAGAACAGGGCTGAATTACAACTTGAATTTCCCTCCTCCCCCCAAGATGAAGAGATACAGTACACAGCTTTCACGGTAGGACAAAGTTGATGAAAGTGATTAAAATAGAACTTGCTGTACAGTTGCTGAGAACCACACTCTTGTTTTCTGCAGTTTCAGCATTTCCAGAACTTGCAGGAAAGCATAAATAGACTACAACAATGAAACAGAGCTCCACCAGAGATCTGAGACAATATGCGCAAACACAGGAACTTCCCTTTTTCAACTCTTGGTAGTCCCTGATTTGTACAATATCCTACATCAGAAGGCTCAGAAGATGTACACTGGACATGGGAAAGTGCTAAACTTGCCCTTGACTAAATTATGAGTTTTTATTCCCGGAATTTAATCGGACTGTGACTATGGTGAGGATTGCATGTTCTATGTAAGTGAAGAGAACGTCAGCACTCAGAGTGTGAGAATTTAGGTTGTGTGAATGATTTTGAACATAAACAGCACCTGCATAAACTCCCACTAAGCTTCAAGCCTGCAAACTTTGGCACTGACACAACACTGCTGTTGGTGCCCTGAGGTACAGGCACAACTTTACTCACAAGAGGAAGTTTTTTTACACATCACAGACTGTTAAGAGTCCAGAAATTCTAGTGAAGAGCCGTGTTCCAACTGTAATGTTTTCCCCCCATTGCAGCTCCAAGGAAAATTAAAACCTACCCCTGTGTACATGACTAGAGTGTGGAACTGAGGACAGAGCCCAGTTTTATCCTTACACCTCCGCTCTCACAGCTGATCTGACAGCTCCCTCGAACTCTCAGGCAATGCCCGCAACTGCTGCAAAGTTTTCAGAGGCATGTAACTGCACAGAGGGAAATCCTTCTTTTTAATATTCATAGTCTTGACAAATCTGAGTGATAGTCATGGGAAAAAAAGAAAACACCTCTTGTGTAGTTCAAGTGCTCCTGTCAAATATACAAAGATCTGCTGCAAAAAAAGTTGACAGACTCTCTCCAAGGTCATAACAATCCTTTCAAGAAGAAGTTAGGGTATATCTATGCAGGTTTTGCACATGGTATTGCCTCATAATACAAAGCAATACTAATTTAGAAACAGGTATGGGTGTAGCTATAAAACTCGCAAATAAATGCATACTAATGACAAAAGTACCACTAGTGTTACAGTTTATAGCTGTGGATAAAATGGAGAAGAATTTGTATTGTGGTAATTTTAGACTGACAAACATTTCTGAGGTGTAGCATTATGAAATAGAAAAAAGAAAAGCCCTAGAATGTGCAGAAATAACAAAACTTATCTCGATGCAGGGTGATTTCCATAATGTTTGATCTATAAACTGATCTATTAAAATTACTGAATCATGCACTTCCTCCCAACTCAAACCATATTCAGTGTTTTCTCCAACTCTGATTTAGTGGCCTTATGCAATCTATTTTTTTTTTGTTTCAAGTCCTTTTTTACTCTTAGGTACATTTCCTTTGTGGGGTTTCATTCTTTTCCTTAGTTTTTCAATAGAGAGATTACAGCCACCTGTCTGCAGAAGTAAAGACAGAGAAGAGGGCGTTTAAGCTACAGTATCTGGAGCTTTTACAGTCACTGAACAAACTGTTTACATATTTCTGCCTTAGTTTCCACTTGAAGCAGAATGGTACAACTCAGTCCAATCCCTCTGTGTAGAAGACAATTATTATCAGCTTCCTTTTGGCAAAGATTTCTTTCACCTCTTATTTTAAGGCACTGAGGGTACCAAGGTGTTTCCTGCTCAGCCATTTATCACAGCAGGCTTATGATTTATTTTCACAAGAAACACAAGATAAAAAGGATATCACAGAGAGCACAATGCCCCACAGTAAAAGGAATATAATTCTAATTGCCACCAAGACAGGGTTCCAGCGCTGAATATTCTCCTACTAAAGCAAGCACTGTTAATGCATGTTTAGTCACAGCATTGTACAGACTGCTGACATATTCAGGAATAACTGCCTCCTCCCCATTTTCCCCCAGTTACACTGTTACAGTAATTTGTAAAAACTACATCTAACACCAGAGATTACCAACTGTTTTATATACACACAAACACATATACATGCACACATGTACAAACATTCCTCACCATGCAATTAAAACTCTGGATTTCTTCTGTCAGGTCTCACCTTCTCACAGGTGTGTACATGCTGTTCCAAAAACTAGTCTGAAGAAGTTAACTCCTGTATGGCTTCCACCTTCATTACTAGATTAAGACTCTCCATTGTTAGAAACAATTAGCACCAGCCGGTGAAGCTGGTTACTTTGGTTGAGCTTTGAAATTGATATTAAGTTCACAATAACTTTGAAGTCACTACAGACTTGATTTTTTTCTTTGCTGACACAACAGATATGCCCCTACTTCCTCCAGAAAACATGTAATTAAATTCCAGAATTCTTTAAGTGTTTGTGCTTTGCCTATTCGCTGGGCTGCATGATGAAAGGTTCTGGACAAGTGAGCATGGTGGAAGCTAAACATTTCCATGATTCAAGGATAAAATTTTGGCTTCTATCATCTAAAATAAATCTGAACTTTTTAAAAAAACTTCACCTTTTCCTTGAAGATTTAAAAGAAGAAACTTACACACTTTAAACTTTCTTCCTCTCAAATGTATCTTTACAATTTGTAAACACTGCATCCTCTCAGCACAAGGAATTAATCAGTTCTTCTCTGAGCTACGCAACCGATCCACTTTCCATTTTCCTATCCAAACACCTGTACTTGCCCTCCCCCATCTCCTGTTCTTATGTTGAATTAATTTACCATCTCAATTGCTGCAATTTCCTTCTCAGTTTCATTAGACAATAGATTGGTGATTTCCTGAATGAGGATGCCTTCCCTCTTTTCTATCCCTCCATCTTTTCCCCTTCACTAAACTGAGGTGAGAAGAAGAAACACAACTAGCAAAGGCTCATGTTGTTGGCTTTAAGAGAACTTTATATTGTTTTATTCTCAGAAACTCATCCATGCTAGTTTTTCCAAGATTAAAATTAAAATAATAAAAAAATAGTAAGACAAATGCAAAGACAAGCCAAGAGCAAGGGCTCCTATAGATATTTATATATATATATATATTTTTTTTCCCACAGAATATTCTGAGTTGGAAGGGACCCACAAAGATCAAGTCCAACTCTTAAGTTAATGACCCATATGGGGATTGAACCCATGACCTTGACTTTTTTAGCACCATGCCATTTTGAAGCAACACAAACACATTCCTACAAACACATTCTCACTATAACCATTGTTAAGCATTTACTGCCTGTGTGCAGTGTTACCCACCAGGCCATTTTCACTGTATTTAATAAAGTAAATGTTCTGAGATGCTACCAGTACCCAAAGTTGTCAATTCATGACATGTTTTAGTCATAGATGTACTGCCCAAGTTATACAAGCCTGTAAATGTAAGAATCTTAAATGAACAACAAAACAAATCTGTAGTACATGAATTCTACAAGCTGAAGACCAGAAGGCAATAATCAAAACTTACAACTTATTTCTTTAAGTCTCACTGTTTTGCGAGTTGGTGGGAGCCAAGAATGACCTAATGGATCAGACTGAGGAACAGAACTTTCCCAACAGCAGACTCAGCAGCTTCAAAACCAAACCATTCTACCATTTTATCATACCGATCTACACTGAAATATAAGATCTAAAAGAATTTTTTTAGACAGCAGCAAAACAAATTTAAGTAATTCCTGGCTTCCTTGCAACTAATGCACATGGCTAAAATCTGAAATTTCTTGGGAATATTTTCTTACTATTTGAATGGTATGTAAGCAAATGGAACTATAAATCTCATACCAACAGTTAATACCAGATTGACCTGACTCATACAATGGTGCTAAACTACTTATGCACAGACTTTCAGTTCTGCTTTGTGTAGGATCCTCTTTTGCCATTACCAGCACATCAGTGCCTTACAGCAGTATGCAAAGTATCATAAAATTTAGCTACTAGTAGTTTGCATTCCTCTCTTACCCTTCTCTCAGGAAGAGGACTGTATGTGTGATATTTTCTTCTTGTATAATGTTTGATTTATTTTTTAAATTATAAGCATCAAGCTTCATGTGCTCTTTTTTTACACTCTCAGGGGAAAAAAAACACGTGGAAGCGTTCCAGAATATATGTTTCCCCATAGACATTTAATTCATAATCTAGAAACACTCACCTGCAAAATTAATAACTCTCTGCTTCCAAAGTCCTCCCTATGCTTTATTTTTTCAGTCACAGTCTTGGGTTTTGAGCCATCTGCAACCTAAGCACTCCTTTTATGATACTAAGCCTTGTGCATCTTTAAAGTACTGGAAATAACTGGTGATCTGATAGAAAGTCAGGACTGCTCTACAAATTGAAAACTAAAAATGACAAAGTGTAGTTGTTAAAAAGAGAGATATTACACCGTTTGGGTAAAATATGAGGTGATAGCCTCTCTAACTAAAACAACAAACACACCAACATTAAGCTCTGTCCTATCAATGTCTCTGGATACCCATCTCCCACTATTATTGAAATATATTTACTAAAACTAACCTCTTACTTTATCACTTCTTCCAAGAATTTTAAAACATTATCTTAATAACATATTCACCTCTGAAGATGAAACCTGGTCCAGGTTTTTTGAGGTTGAACAAAAGCCAAATTTCCTACCAATTCCTTAAAATATCACGTTGGTATTTTAGTTGCACTGCTCCCCTCCTCTTTTTATTTATATCCCTCCCACATGAGGGCTTAAAACATTGGGGAAAATGGTTCTGCTGAAGTCACAGCTACCCCAGCTACTCTGGAGTTTGCTTTGTGTTCCCCACTTCTCATTTCATACATGTTAAGCAGAGGACTGAGAAAAAGCGTGTGGCCACTAACAACCCTCCTTGTGACTCCTTCAGCAAGGTGCTTCACTCAGTGTCCCCTCATTTACACTTCCGACCCTTGGCCTTTCTACTTGCAAGTACAATCCTCTCCCAGCAGTGTGGCTCACTGTGTTTTTGAGGGAGGGCTACTCCCATGTTTGGGACAAAGGCATTCCTTGGTTAGAGCTAGAAAGAACAGCAACCAGTACCAAGGCCCAGAAAACAGCATAAGGTGGAAGTTCCACAGCCCACTTGCCTTGCTAAGGGGCTGCTTGCTTGTCTCCACTCAGTGACCCAGAGATGGGCAGTGCATTTAACACCCTTACAAAAACCTGTCCCAGTTTGTATGTAGTTGTCTGAACCAGTATAAGCTACTGTCAGCCACACTAGCCTACAGAAATTAAGTTTAAAATTTAGCTTTGCCTTATTTAAAAAAAAATAAATTAAAAAGCCATCTCGTTTTGCTTACAACCTACCACCCAACAATGACATTGAAAACTCTTTATTCTTTCGTATGAGTAGGAAACAGCACAATACTGTTCTCATTCTCTAACAGAAATTAGAAAATTTGAACAGACAGGTCTATTGTAATTTCACTGTTTTCTGAGTAGTAAACACAGAGCCCAGCCCACCACAGTATGTAAAATGAGAACTTGTTACCCCTTATGCACACGTCTCGCAGTTGTCAGTCTGAAATGCCATCTGCTATCCAATCACACTTTTTGAAGCTTTCTGCTACCAGCTTCCAGTTTTACTAACAAACTTAGTATCAGCAAATATTTTAAGAAGTTAAGAGAGTGTCAATTAAGACAACAAGAACTCAAGGCTAGTCTTCTAAAAATCTTGACATGTTAATTCTAAATAGATAAGAAAAATACAGGTGCTTATTCAAAAGCTGATTGGCAATTCAGGTATTACCAACTACTGCCTTTATCCCTATTTAAATATAAAGAAACAAAACCAAATTAAGAGCTTTCTGGTAGCCAAATTCTCTTGCCTTTTTAATCTTCCCTCTTATTCATTTCCATTCTCATGCTCCTGTGTATCTTTGCCTCTTCTACTGAAGGCAATAACCCCTGGAGTCAATACTTATGTATTTGGTGCTTGTCCAAATCCTTGTTACTTGATAACAACCACAAGGTTCTTCTTCACAAACGAACTTTTCACAGCCTTCTGGTTCTGTATGCATCCAATCTGAACCACAACAAAAGTCATATGTATTTTCCATATAATTTTCTACCCTTGATTTCTTTTAATTTTTTTTTTTTTTTTAGAGAGAGGAAGTAGGTTAATGAGTTCTGATGTATTCAGTTATGCCAGATACTTACTCAGCTGGAACATACACTGCAACTGATCAAATCTCTCATTCAATTATGGTCTGGAGCTATTTTACATAGAGCATCACAACATTTTAGGTCCCCAACTTTAAAAAAATTTCTAAGAAAATTCCAGTTCTATTTTAATGATTAAAATAATTTAAAAAAGCGCCATAGCTCACTAAAACACGATCAGAAATAGCAACTTGATATTTACAAAACCACTGACAGTACTGCAACTGTAAATATTTTACAAAACAGACATAAAAGCAGCTTTAAAAGAATAACTGCTTTCATTATAAGCTGAAGTCAATACATTATAAAGTCTGAAAACAACCTTCAGCTCTAGTTAAGATACAAGAAAGTTTTTGAATACCATATATAACCACCCAGAAAAATACAGACAGATCTAAACAACTCACACAGGCCTCATTGTACTCAGGAGAAAATAAGAAAGAAAAAAAACCAACCCAACAAACAAAACTCCCAAAACCTGAATTCATTCCATTCATCTAAAGTACTACAGCCGCTCCAAAGAGGTTAACTGTGTTTGTGCTAGTTTATTTGTATACTAAATGCAAGATAAAAGATCTCTAGGCGAAATATAAGAGATTGTATCTTATTTTTGGGAAATAAACAGATTCCAGAGGTGTGTTCTCGCCCAGCCAATCCCGAGGCTGTCGTGCAGCTCTGCCACCTCTCCAAGCCCAATCACAGCCACGAAGGGAAACTCGTTTTGCAGTTTGTCTCGGCGGTGCTGATGATGAATGGCTCCTTCAGGGGGAGAGATCAAGCTGTGTGGTAAATCTTTCTATTTGTTCCATCTGCTTTTCTATTTTAAGCAGCTGTAGTGATCAGCCTGGCACCTTACATTAAGTACATATGAATTTCATAAGAGAAAACACTTAAGTAAGTGAAAACATGGCTTACATTTGTCGTCCCATTCTCAAAGTGAACACTGCAACTTCTGCAGGCTCAGAACTATTACTATTACCTTGTATCTACCTTCCAGAAAAGATATAGCTTGATAATACAGCTTGATTTTACAGCTTTTAGAAGGTCAGCTTTGCAGCCATAGCAGATTTCAAGATGATGTCATTCTCCACCTTCCTCCTGCCTAGCTCCACTTTGCAATACAAGTGGTAAGATGGCAGGAGAAGTAAATATGAAAACAGAGTATGTTTACCAGACTATGCCCTTCAAATATACAAGGGTCTATCCTATAAGCCTTACTTATCTTGTAACTGTGCTGAGGTTGTGCTAGTGTAAGGTATGCCAATCCAGCCTGGCTCCAAAGGTCACCATTTTAAAGGAATGCTTTACAATAAAGCCCATTACTGATTTGTAAGCTAAAAAGGCAGGTAAACATACTGAGACAAGCAATAGGGTTTTTTTTTCCTTTGGTTATCAAACCATTCTTGACTGGTCAGATTGCAGTTTGGCCAAATCCTGCTTTCCCCTAAACTTCTGCTCTGTTGTTCTTTATATCCTGACATACTGTGCAGCACTGCTGTGTTCTGCTAAACAGCTTCCTTGCTCCTCAAAGCTAACTACATTTCAATAGCCAGGAAAAAATGTTCATTGTCTTGATATCTACCCTACTCCCAAACTGAAATGTCTTAGGATTCTAAGGAAGGAAAATGCAAGCACGTGTAGGTTCAAAAATGGTTATTCTCACCTCCTATTACTCATGCTCTATTTCTCTCCCTTGACTTAAATTCAAATTCTTTGGAAGTCTGAACAAGTTTAGTCACTTCTGAATTAAAGCACACGAAAATGAAGTGAAATGGCAATAAAATGAAATGGCAAGTAACAGCACTGTATGTTGCCTTTTCACATTCTAAAAAGAAATTACATCTCTTAGGTGAGTTAATTTCCATCATATTCCATCTATATATAATTTTCTTCACATAATTATGTCACACTATAGAAGTTTTCTAAAGTGCAGTAGTGTATAAAAGTTAACTTGAAGTATTGCAACTTCAACTAAATACATCTCTGCAACTTCATCCTAGTAGGTTTTCACATAACTTAAAACTACTGTGAAGTTCCATGAGCATTATTTCCATTTTACAAACAAGCAAACTGAAGGGGCTATAACTCATCTGAGACTACACAGCAAATCAGAGAGTGGCAGGGCGAGGAGCAGAACTCATCTGTACTCCCAGGCCATTCCCAAAGCTGTTATGCCTATTTCAATATTAGTGAGGCAGCAGAAGGTGCACTTTGGGGAGAAATGCCAGAAGATCTCTTAGCAAGGAGTCTTGAGAAGTCAGAGAGAACACTCACATGCCACATTCTTGAGAGATTATATTTCTGTCCCCTCCTTGCAACCAACTTATAAACTACCTTTCAACAGCAGGACACTTGAATGTGAATGTGACACCAAGTTGGCAAAAGCTTCAGAAGTTAAGATATGATCTTAAAGGTTAACTACAGTATCTTTGATTAGCAGAATTTAAAGCTGACAAGTTTATATATTCATAGTAAAACTTTGCAAGTACAATGACTGAACAACAAAATAACCACAATCCCAGTGTTAATCTCTTAGGAAGAAATCAAAATTATTTTATTAGAGAACTATTTATACAATTTATTATTTCCTAAGTTTCATTTTAGAGAAGATTTTAATATTTAAATACGTTTTAAGGTTATTAGAGAAACTTAGCACCTTTAAGAAGAATTTTGGGACAGGGAATGTAATTTTCTGTGTTCAGACAGACCCAAAGGAGACATTTTGAATAATACTCTAATGGTAGCAGCATACACAGCTACATCATCCTACCAAGGGATTTTCTTTTGGTTCACCAGTAAGTACTGGAAAAATAGTGCAAAAAGCCTCTGCACAGGTATCTTGAAAAAATCTTTGTCAAAATAACAAAACAAAAAAACCCAAACAAAAACATTCTACTACACTCACCTGCTTTCAGCAGTATCTTAGATTTATGCAGCTGATCCTAAATTGTCACACCCTGTCAAGGAGCTGCAACACTTAACTGTGACTTCCCACAGGCTGACAGTTTTTCTTTCATTTGAGATTTCAGGCAGTTCAACATTGTTTGCTTTATTTCCTCACCTCCCCACCCCCATGTCCTGCCTCAGCAGTACCTTCTTCTGTCAGGCCATCGTGCGTCAGAGGGGATGCGTTCCTGCCCCCCATCCTGTGTGATGCAAGTGTGTGCAATCTGGGAGTGCTGTGATTGGCACAGCCCCGGCGTGGTATGTGCTTCGTGGGCACACGAAGTTGGGCAGATCCTGTCTGTACAGTCAATACAGAGATCAACAGCTTCATGGAGTAAGTACTGGTGGAACTGAAGAGATCTTTAAAAACAATGTGCTGATTTCATGGCACATCATGAGATGTCGTAGGAAAATAGTACAACGATGGCAAAGGAGGAAGCAAGAGCAATGAGATGATGACAGAATATAGAAGGGAGTTCTGACAGAATACAGGAGTTCAGTTTAGGATACACTGACTAAGGTAGTCATCAAGTCATCACACATGAATTTGATCTCTGCCCAGAGAGCTCAGACGGAAAACAGAATCTGCAAAACAGAGACCACAGATGGTCTACCTCAAAGGAAATGAATAACAAAAACAGTGATGAGTTTGATGGTGTAGAGTAAGTGTAAAAAAAGCTAAAACAGTATTACCCTGCACATTTGGTTAACATGAACATAGAGAATTTGCACAAAAATACTACAGTTAAAAATCTGTATGAGGCTGGGAATAAAGATATTTACTGAATGAATCTTACCATTCAAGTTGCTTTCATTTTCAAAACTCTGCCAGCCTAATATTTGCAAGTTCTGCTCTTCCCTTACAATCCCTGGCCATAGAGCTTAGTGAAATGATTGGCTGCTAACTGCCAAGTATTCCTGTGCCATAGCAGGATATATGCTACTTCATTCCAATAATATGATTTTATTTGGCAGTTGGTACAAAATAGGCATTAAGCTTATGATTCACTACTTGGTTGTCTCAACAATCTAACACTGAATGTTCTTTCTCCTCATTCCATGAAAGCCTAATGCCAGAGTTAAGTATCTGATTTCCCCTTCAGCTTATGTTCCCCCAAACAACTGGGTCCTCTAACTTAGAAGGGGTCCACATGGAACAAGCCACTGTGGGATAAATAAATGTACAGTTTAGGCCAGACACATTCCCAGATTTCCAGCAGGAAGAAGTCAAGTACTGTCATCCTTACCAGATTACATTTTGCCTAAACTGCCTCTTTCCCTGGTTCTACACACTAAGTGTAATTATATACAGTAAAGGATTGAACAGAACCTGTCCATCTTTCCAAGGACATTGATAACAATCTTAAAAGGAGGGGGTTTTGTTTGCCTTTGGTTTTCTTGCTTGTTTCTCCATTTGATATTTTGAAGATTAAAACTTCACAGAAGAGGGAAGGAATCGCCACAAAGGAAGCCTGCTAACCTGACAATGGGCCAGCCTTCATTTCTATGCTAGCTATTCCAGAAACAACAACCAACCAAACAAAAAACCTCACACCATTTTGAAGTTCCATATTTATAACTCCAGGCTTCTGATGTTCATAAAAGCTTTTACAACTAGGAGGTCACTAAACAGTCACCCCAGGTATTGTATAACTAATTAATGTCACTTGAGAGACGTGGGGGGATATTAGCCCAGTCTTATGGGAAAACAGGGAAAGAAGTGGCCATCATGAGCCACCTTCTTTAATCTACTGCCAATAGATTAAACCAATAATTGTCTGCAGCACCACTGGATGTTTGGCATTTGCTACATTTCCTTCCTTTCCAAAACTTTTAAGAAAAAGTTTTGAAGATGCTGGAATGTATGCCTAAGCATGCAGGCATGCTTTAACACAGAAGGAAGAGTAAACATTAATAAGAGCTGTTACCAGAGTAAGTTCCCACAACTGCAATCAATCAATTTACCACCCTCTTGTGAGTTAAATCTTGTCACTTCAGCCACAGCAACTGACAGTACACTCCCTGCTTGACCTGTGTTACACAGCAAATCAGACAAGTCAGTTTTGACAGATGAGCTACTCCAAAGTTAACAGAAATTTAGTTCACATGTAATCATGTGATGTTACCCTAAAATCAGAAGGCCTGAGTATGAAGGGAAGTGTTACAGCCTACCCTGTGGGTTCAGTCACAAAAAAACACTCACTTGCTCTTCAGGTTGCAGATTTCCATGCTACTGTTCATAGAACCTCTGGCATTTCAGGATGCCCATGGCAATCCACAATGAGCAAGATTCAGCTGCCCACAGATCTAAGTTTGAATGAAGCTCTGTTAAAGAGCTGAAACACAATATCACTAAAGAGACATGTATTTCATCTCCTATTGATTGTTTGATGTAATTAGGAGACGGGGAAACAAAAAGGCCTCTGCACCTTTAATACATGCTATTATGTCATCCAGTTGCATGTTTGCTAGAGGCTTACTTCATTCGGCCTGCATAAACTTGGAAGAACTTCAGGTTCTTTTAATGGGAATGATCTAGTTCCTGCAAAGTACAGTCAAGTGAAAAAGCCTGACATGAGAAAATCTAAATAGCAACAAGACTACACAGTTCTCTTCAAGAAGAATTTGAGCTTCAGCCTGTATTAAACTCAGCACAGTGTACAATACTTGTTGACACTGTTTTGCTTTTCCTTCAGACTGTACTGCTGGCTCTGTAACCTTGTTTCAGCCACTTAGCTGCTGTAGTGCAGGTTACTCACATCTCATTGCACTCAGATTTTGAAAGCAAGTCACAAAACTACTCAAGACCAATTTTTTCTTTTCCAGGTGCCAAACTATTCTGTGAAGTTCTATACAAACATCACTGATATTTTAAAGAACTGTTCTTCTTTTCCTTTGATGGCAACTTCTAGATGAGAACATTTGTCTCCAAAACTGAAGATAAATAAAGAGAAAACTTACAAGAAAACACCAAGAGACACCCGGTTTTGATTTAGACCTCCACCAAGAGCGTGTAGCACCTTTCAGCTATAAAGGAAGAATGAACCTACAGTGCCCTCAAGTGTGAGGGGACATGAACTGGAAGAAGTTTGGAGATCTACTAGGAAGAGGAAAGCTCTCAAGCCTTCAGAAAGGACCCTCACTGAAGAAAAACATACTTACCTGTACTGGGGAGGGGAGGATAATCGTCTTTGTGCATTAGGACAAACTATGTACTATAAACATGTGCAAGAAACAAATGACAAAACATCTCCACTTTCAACTGCCTTTTTCAAATTCCTGTAAACCAGAAGTTTTGTGTGCATTCTCACAATAGGAACATAGCAAAGGCAGTTATTTACCGCATAAGTCTCTAAGTAGTATGTAAAGGAAGAAGAAGTATCTTAGTGGAAGGTCAAATTTTACACTTCACAGACAAGTCCAATGATGCTTAAGTCAACATTGCCTCAATATCTGAATCTCTTAGCAAAGATCACACTTCAGTCTATTACCCTGGAACACAAAAGTTATATTTATTACAGTTATACAAAAATAGAGGAGGGTAATGCACCTTAACCAGCACTCAAAAAAACCTGCAAGTCAAGTTGGAACTCACCTAAGCTAGCCAACAGAAAGCACTGAAGAGAGGAGTGCATCTTCAGTCCAGTCTCTCACTGTGCCAGAGCTTTCTGCCCACCACCAAAAGCAAGTGCATTTATTCAGGACCACAACCTCAAGCCCAGAGACTGGTGCTCTCATCTCAGCAGTTAGATCACCTAAGACAGAGGCCAAGTCCAAGTCATTAATAAACCCAAGGTGATTTCACCTTCTCCTCCCTAAACAAAGTTAAGATATTTAATGATGACAACACTGTCAGCATTTCCTGCTTTACATACAATTCTTAAGGTGTTCACTAGCCCAGAAATTAGAGCAAAAGCTAGTCCACTTCTTTCCTCTTGGGAGTCTAGGCATGTAAGGGGCATGACTTCGAATCACCTCAGGGAGAAAAGGTACTGAACCTAGAGTCCTCACTCTTTGGGAATGCTCTAACCACTAAGCTATTGCTCAGGAGTGGGAGGGGTAGCTCTGGTTTGTTTTGTGCAAAGCCCATCTGATAGGTCTTCAGTAAACATGCTCCAAGAACACCATGTTCTGCAAGCCATGAGAGGAGAGAGAGGGAAACATTTAATCTCTGGATTCAGAGTGAGCTTACTTGAGCATAGGCGTGGAACTATTGCCTACTGCCAAACCTGAAACACCCTTATGCATGGCTGAGCACCTGATGAGGTTCTGCCTAGATGCTCTCTGACTTTAGCTATAGGGTTAGAAGGGTTTTGAAGATCTAAGTTAGGGCAGAAAAACAGCTTCCTGAACTCGTTTCCTCTCTTTGG
Organism: Platyrinchus mystaceus; assembly: GCA_035041135.1. Classification (NCBI taxonomy): domain Eukaryota; kingdom Metazoa; phylum Chordata; class Aves; order Passeriformes; family Tyrannidae; genus Platyrinchus; species Platyrinchus mystaceus. The sequence goes on along the minus strand of JAWWLV010000121.1, from coordinate 69,304,285 downwards.
ACTGCACAGATATCTTTCAGTGACTTAGTGAAAATAGAACTTTCGTCTTGCTGAATAATGCAGGACAGAGGAATTCCCATGTTGGTGACTATAAGTTAAGTGCCAGAAATCTGAAGAGATCTTATTCCATTAAAAAAAAAAAACAACAACAAACCCAAACCAAACTCCAAAAACCAACCAACCAACAAACAAAAAACCCAAACAAACAAAATAAAAAAAACCCATCCAAACAAAAACCCACCAGCTGTACTACAAAAACATTAGGTTTGAAAAACAAAGCATTCTGACGGCTAGCACCTACCAGAAGTTAAATCTATCTAGATGATTCCAACTTTCAACTTTTAAGCTGACATTCTGTTATAGGGACAACTTTTTCCTGTTAGGGTTACCTTTTCCTACAGTGCTATTGTGAACAATATATCTCAAACAAAGCAGGGACAAACTGTTCAATAAAAATGCTGCACAGTAAGCTCTGTCACAATCATGATCTGTATGTATACCAAGTGGCTGAATTACCATTCACCTGTAGGAGGCTGTAAGAAACAGTACGAAACACCAGAGTATTAAATATGAAAACACCTCAAAGATACAAGCTTTGCTAACTCTTTCTGTTGCATACATATAGTAAGGAAGTTGAAACAATTTGAAGAGTCTTTTATTTTCACCTAGGAGGCCACAAGCTCCAGCACCCTTCTTCAGTTAGAAATACCACCTATGTTCTGATGCATTCAAGAGTGGTAGTAAAACTTTGGGGGGACACACAGTCTGTTGGGTCATTGCTACAGCCAGGGCTGAACTAAGTGAAGCACCCTTCCTGCTGGATGAGGCCTTGCCACTAAGTCATACAGCAGGATAAAAGCTAAAATGCTGCCAGGAGGTTTCACTGTCAGGATCCCTTTGAGCATGCCTGAGCAACTCCTGTGTAATGCACCACAATCACACAGAAAATAACATCATTTCTTCTAGCAAGCATGGACTGCCAGTGGAAAAGAATTATCTTCTTCACTATCTTTTTTTATAAGAGTGGACAATTAATGGTATTTAAATGGATTTTAGCCTGGACAATGCAGTAGTTTTAATCTGCTTGTATTAGAAGAAAAAAAGTAACAAATAGCAACACTACCACACAACATATGATTTTACTTAAGATAATAGAGTCCAGCAGAAAAAAATTATTTCAGTCTAGAGATAGCTTAAACATGCTCATGGCTTAAGTTTTGTTTAATAAGAACTACAAAGACCCAAAACATTGAATGTCAGCCCTTTCCTCCCAACTAAAATCTACTCTGCTGTAGAATCTACCCTCAGAAAGTTAGTTAGCTACCATGTGCTAGTTTAAAAGTCATCATTGGTAAGCTCAAAATAAAAGTTGGGAGTTATTCACCTAAGTTCTCTGACAATTTCATTTCCCTCAAAGTCCTTCAGAAGGATCCTTGCTAGATCCTTCAGAAAAGGAAAACAGACTGATTATGGCTATTATTTTCACCTAGTACCTATACTAGTATTTTCTCATTAGATAAGAGACAGTCTGTGCCACAAACAGCAATAGAGGACACCATCATACATACTCAGGACTGATTTCCTTCACAGACCTCAGCTTTTTGACCCCAGTTGTTTCAACAATTAAAACATCATGATAGTTGAGTAGGGGATTTTTTTGTTGTTGATTTGGAGTTTGGATTTTTTTTTAATATGTGGGAATATATGCATCCTGTGTTTAGAAGAGGTGAACTCTAGTAGTTAGTACCTTCTTTCCATTTTGTTTTTTTAAAGACATGTTGATGTGAAGTTTTTTTTAACACTACAGAGATACAGTTTAGGAAGTTTCATTTGAAGACAAATACATTATAAAACTGAAATCCTGACAATCATAAAATAAAAATAGGCATGCAACTTGAATAAAGTGGTGGGCATTCATAACTAATATACAAACTGCCAATTCACCTACTATCACGAACTTCTTATTCACGCATGCTCCTCTTCTCCCTCTCCTATCCCTGTATCACTAATCATTGCTTTCATATCTAGCTAGAGAAATCAGTTACAATTACATTATTTCTAAAGAAAACTAGCAAGATACCATCACCAACAAAAATACCTAAAAACACACCCCATGTCAAGAAGCTTTCATGTTGCTATTCTGTAACTAGAAATAGCATAAGGCAACAAGGACAAAAGTTTCATCTTTCAAGAGGTTTAGAATAATTGATCTCTATTCACATTGATGTTACCTCAAACAAATCAAAAAACTGGAAACAAAACATGAGACATGAAGTCTCCCCCAAGTGTTCCTTCAAATTCATTACATCTTTTTGGAGTGGGTGCATCGGCTTCAGTTCATTCCACGTGGAATTCTGTGAAGCATGCACAAGTGAGGAAGAGCTTGCTCAAGCTAACTGAACTGTTGTGGACTTTATCTATTTACTGCTGTGGTAACTGGCACACCTGGTAGCCCACAGTGAGCCAATTTAGTCCTGAAAACACTGCAGCTGCATTCATTTGACACCCAAAACATGCTGCCTACACGTCTCTACTCAAGACATAACTTTTCAGATTAAGAGGCAAGCATGAGTGTCAGTCTGGCACAGTGATCACAAACTCTAGGAAACCTGAAATCTGTAAAAGGAGACACAAGATTGTTTACAATAAATGGAAGTACTAAGAATGTTATGAAATGGAATCCTGCAGCCAGGTATTAAGAGGCTTTTGGACAGACCAGCCAGCACACAGTCTCAACCCTGCAAGCTCATATATGCTTCACTTTAGCACACGTGAGCAGTAGTTGTGTTAATTCAGGGATGCTCCCAGGAAAACATTAGGATTGTTTTCAGGGCAATGTCAAAATTCTATGTTGTACACAACACTCTTAATGAAGTACCTGCTGGTTTGTCTTCTATAATTATTAGATTATCACACAGTATTAATGTAACTGCCTCAGTAAAGCAGTTCCCTCTGCTAATGTGAGTGTAGGTGGCCAAAATACTACTGCTACTACTACTTTGGCTTTAATCTAAAGCACTTTTGGACTGAGGCAAATGAATTTCACAGCAGCTGGACAACAGGTGCTTTTTCCTAACTAGATGAAATTTTAAAACCTCGGGTACTTATTTCTCCATGTACTTATTTCTCCAAGTCAAGTTTTGAGATGAGGCAGACCAGGTTTCAACCTCCAGTCCAGTCCAGTCCAGATCCCACTCATGCTTAAATGAGATACTCCTACATCCAAGGCAAACGTTGTAAGATTTTTACTGCTTTAAAAGAAAACATGCAATTTCTACTGCTTAAGAAGTTCTACTTTGTTCAGCTGTCCTCTCAATTCACTTATCTGAGAGGGGCAAAGCACAGCCTTGAATGTGAGACCTTCATACTCACAGTTTTTGGCTATTCTAAGTGTACTTTTCTTTCTAGTCTTCATGGGACTTTCGCTCATTACTGAGGAAATCTTCCCCTGCAAACACTTTGTTAAAAGCAGTACATTTTCACAGAAAATTTTTATTTTGAGACACCTATCAGCTTTGTAACAACCAAGCAAACACTGATATCCCAGCAAATTCTGAAATTCACTTTCAAAAAAACACAAAGAACTAGTTCAAATAACTGTGGTGGGTTGACCCTGGCTGGACACCAGGTGCCCACAGAGCTGCCCTATCACTCCCTCCTCAGATGCACAGGGAGAGAGAATAATAACAAAAAGCTTGTGGGTTGAGGCAAGGACATGGAGAGTTCACTCACCAGTTACCATTGTGGGCAAAATAGAACTAACTTGGGGAAATTAATTTATTAACAATCAAATCAGAGTAAGATAATGAGAAATAAAACCAAATCTTCAGACACTCCCCTGCCCACCTTCTTCCTAGGCTTAACTTCTCACAATTTTCTCTTCCCCTTTCCCAGCAACACAGGGGATCAGGGAATGGGGGTTGCGGTCAGATTATTACACACTGTCTCTGCCGTTCCCTCCTTCCCTGCTCCAGTGTGGGGTCCCTCCCACAGGAGACAGGTCTCCAGGAACTTCTGCAAAGTGAGTTCTTTCCATGGACTACAGTTCTTCACAAACTGCTCCAGTGTGGGTCCCTACCATGGGACCTGTTCCTTCAGGAACAGGCTGTTCCAGCATGGGTCCCCTGTGGGGTCAGAAGTCCTGTCAGCAAACCTGCTCCAGTGTGGGCTCCTCTCTCCAGAGGGTCACAGGTCCCGCCTGGAGTCTGCTCCAGCACAGCTTCCCACAGGGTCTCAGCCTCCTTCAGGAG
>JAWWLV010000121.1:69271834-69294359 GCA_035041135.1 Platyrinchus mystaceus | reverse complement strand
TTATTACTCTTAACAAGCATGCACCACAAAGCTCAAATATGGAGCATCCACAAAGCAAAGAGTGAACTCTCTTGTGATTTTACATTGCTAGAAAAAAAATCTAGCAATGAAACAGAAAAATAACTCCTATTTTATCCTTTATGAACACACATGAGAATCACTACCTCCTCTCCTGGCTTTATTTGTCCTACCACTGTGGCAGAGGAAGAGGACATGATGTCTGCTTTGGCTGTGACTAGAACTCTTCTCATCCTTTCTGGATGTTCATTTCATTTAAACCCTTACAAGTGTTTTGACAGGATTTGGAAATGTAAGGATATTCCATTCCATGTCCACTGCCAAGCAAACCTAGATCACAAACAGTGCCTGAAGGCTGTAAGACAAGGATATATCTGGCTGCTGACATGACCCCTCTCTTCTGTGCCGTAACAGCCCTCAGCAAACTATGGAATTCTGTTACATTTATGCCCTAGAGCAGTAGGCCTGAGAAAACAAAGAGGTACTCAAAGCCCCACCAAGCCCAACTGACGCTTTAATATGAGAGACAGGTTCCAGATCATAAGTTCCAGCGCTATCTGGTATATACAGTCTTGGAGATCAAAGAAAAAGGACTTGGTGCTCGAAGTGCCTCCAAGTAGTTACCAACACAAAACACAGAAAAAGCGGCTGGAAAGAAAAATCATCCAGTTGTCAATATTCTTCCACCTTTCCCAGGGAGAGATCAAATAAGCATATTGCTCCTGACTGATTTTTAAGAACAGTTTAGACAACGAGAGTTCTAGTGATGAACATGACATGCTTTACTGTCCTAATCTTGAAATGTTCCCCAAACGTCTAACCCAAGTCTTTCTGGAATTTACATCCGTTGATCATTCGTTCCAGTTCATGTTTCCTTCCTTTTTGCAGCAGTCTTTTCACTCCTTCCAGCCACCATTTATTTGGGAACATATTGTCTTAGCCTCCTTTTAGCTGACCGTACCACCACTAAATACTTCAAACTTTCTTCACAAAAAAAATCAGAGGACTAGTTTATACAAGCTCACATAAACTATTAAAATAATTTTATATTATATGGCTGCTCTCCAGTGTTCTTACTCTCCCTCCCAGCTTGTCATCTACAATTCAACAGTGTAAAAATTTGTTACTCAGGATTGTGTTGGACGGGACCTTGTAGAGTCTGTACCAAGTGCTTGTTACCTGACCTCACTTGCCTTCTGGGGATGGTTTTCCAACTAATTTTACTCATTACAAGGTAGTTTATAGATCATAATTCCCTAGCTTGTTAATAAGAATATTATGTGAACATTGAGAACTCCAATATAACAACCTATTAACATTATAGAACCTTGCTGCACCACAAGGCCTGTTACTCCATCATAAAAGTAGCAGCAATGCTGGATTTAAAAGATTTTATCCTGGATAAGTCAGTTTTGGCTGTTGCTCAACTTCTCATAGACACTAAAAATGTATTTCACCACTGGTCCAGTATTTTTTCTTTGAGCTAAAGTTAAAATCCAGCAGTTTCATCTTCATCCCATCCCACTTAGCCCACACTGAAGAGGTATGCACCAATTAATCTTTTCGAGTCTGCTACTTCCCTCCACCATCTTGAGATTGCAATCCACTATATGAGATTGCTTCAGCTAAGTTGGTTTTTTTAAGCATCTTGGAATTAATTTCATCAGGCCCTACCAGATTGAAAATCTGTAGCTTATCCAAGCACCCTACAGGTTTTCCCCCCCCTTCTAGCCTAGGAAAATACTATTTATGTTTTTATCATGGCTGTTGACTACACTGCCTGGATTAACCATTTAAAAAAAAACCATTTCAATCACCTCAGCATTATCTGTTAATCCATTAATCTGCGGATCTTTTATTTCTTGCTTTCTTTCAATATTCACTTCAGTTACACCTCTTTCTGTTTTTTACCATCCCAGTTTTATTCAGGTATCTTTTTGTGCTTTGCATCTTCAGCAACAAACGGTTTCCCATTTTCTGTATGTTTCTTTTGTCTACATCAATGAAAAGATCAATAGAGAGCAAAGTTCTTTTTCTCATTATTAATTTTCCTCTTCAGTGCAAGGGCTTCATATCACTACATTACTTCTCAAAGAGGTTGAGATTAGTTTCTTTCTTCCTTGTATTTGCCCCCAGTCAAGCTTTACATGCTAAGCTTTTTGACATTTATGGGTTTTATTCTGCTGCTGTCACCTTTTATCCTATGTATGCTGACATCTTGTCACACCTGCAGAACCTGCCTCCCATCTATGCATTCTCTTTGTTTGCATAAAAAACTCTTTTTACGAATTTACATCCGCTGAAGAGGAATATGTTCTGCTCAGTCTTTTCCACTGGATGGTTACAAGAGATTTTAGCTACCAAATCTCACACTTTCAGTGGTTCTTCTCCAGCTACAGATGTACACCTTGTATTTAAATTCCAGTCTCATAAATCTAATTGATCCGATGGAGGCTGGCAGAATACTTTTAATAATCACATGCTTAGACATTCCTCTGCTGTTCTTTCCCAATTTATTTGTGTTGGTGTGCAGACACCTAGTGTATTAGGTAGAATGACAGGCTATTCTGCAAGGTCATAAGCAATATGGTACAAATACTTGCAAAATACTACATGTGCAAGAAGCTATCAAAAGCCATGATATGTATTTGGTGTTTTAGCACAAAAAAATGCTCAAATATTTTCAAATGCAAACATTCAAACTCTTTTCACTTGGTTAAAGCATGGCAATTTAAATATTTATAAAATATTTTAAAAATTATCAAAATGGCTTTAAGACCTTGCTTTTATTAGTAAAAGTAAGAAAGTTTTAATGAGAAAAAAAAGAGACTAGTTTGCTGATACTGTCTTTGTAATAACTCTTACAAAAACAACTTGTCTAACCTAAATGAGAAATTAGATATATTTTCTTAGGCTAAAAAGTACATATTATTATATATAACCTACAATAAGAAACTCAATATCTGAACACAAGGGAGATCAACAGGACTTTACGCTAGGCAATAATTAATTTTTATAGATTCTGATACTATTTATTAATAATAGCATTAATAATGCTATTTTTAAGAGCAAATAAGAAAGTTGCACACTTAGCATTCCACCACATACCAGAGGAATTTTTATCCAAAAAAAAAAAAAAGAGCACAACAAAGGGAGGCTTAGAGGGATGCCACGCTGACACAGGCTGCTGCCAAGCCTGCAGCTCACACCAGCCATATAATGCATTCTACCAACTTGCTCCAGACACAGAGCTGCAAAAACACGAGCAGCACAGTTGCTCATGCCTATATATTTGCTGATTGCCCCAACAGGCAAGAGGGCACTAGCCCCAGAAAGAAATAGCCACATTAGACCACATGGAAAATTCAAATCTTGGATTTCCTCACTGATTTATCCTGGAAGCAAAGCTGGAAGATAAAGAAAGCACATTTTACAATTCTCCCTTTTGAGGGGGATGGGGGAAGGGGAAAGAGGGAAGGATAAAAAAAATAAATCAGTCCAGGCTCAGACTACTAGTCTGATTTGGACCATCTGACAGGAGAGAGAAGTAGGGGAGCCCCAGTTCCCAGAAGAACCTTTGGATTTCAAGTTGCCTCTCCTGCCTTGGGCTCTATGTCATTTAATAGCGTGGAAAAGAATAAGGTTTAGACAGCATATTGCTGTGGACTTAAATATTGTTTTGTACCCCAAAACAGGGAGCTAAAGTAATACAAGTGAGTCCTATGAGTACTGATGCTGTTCTGAATAGGATTTCACATTTTTATAATGTTACTAAGCTATTTACCTTTGGCATCACTGCTGAAAGCCACAAGTTCTATCGGATAATTATATTTAATACTTTGCTCTATCTGCCATCTTCATTGCAGAGATTTGAATAAAATTCCTCTTGGCCATGTAATCAACAGAAAACCATTTCACGCCTGACAAGAGTCCTCAGCATCCAAAACAGAATACTTGGATTGGATTATTTATTCCACACTTGTGGATCCAAATATTACAACAAACATTTTCATTGAATACAGACACAAGAAATAAGATTTGCCACTCTAAACTCATAAAATATAGAATACGTCTCTCTTGGAGCAGCTTTTAAAGATTTTCTTAAAATAATGTTGAATTTGATTTTATTTTGCTTAACTTGCTGTAAAACCTTTACTGCAGCTTGTGTGCATGCAATTGGTCTCATATCTATTACACCTTTCAAATCTATTTTTATTAATCAAGCCAGCTATGATCCTGGGATTTGAACTTGCACTTGCTCAATGAAGATGGACTTATTTTCTGCCAGAACTTTTTGGCCTAGTTAAAAAAAGCCAGTAACAAAGCTTCTAAACAAGACTAATAGTTGATCATGCCTCTAACTTCAAAAGAAAAACACCTAAGAGGGAGTAATCAGGTCATGTATTCTGACCTCCTCCAAAATTTAGGTGAGAGATCACCATCTGTTTTGGCCTTCGAATACACTGATATCTTGAACCTGATAAAAACAAGTCTTCCCTTAGCAGTCAGTCTGTTCCAGTGACTCATCGTTCTCATTGGTGAAAAACTCACTTCTCATTTGAATCTTTAACAGGGAAGATGATGTTGCAGAGGTGCCAGATTAAGTTTTCAACTTAATATTCAAGTTTGGGGTGGTTTGTTTGTTTCACTGGTTTGGGTTTTTAAAGAAAAGCTGTCAAGCTTTTCACATAGACCATGTGAAAAACCATCAGCTTCCACTGATAAAATCTGCTTTGAGAAAAACGTCCCATACAGTCTCAACTGTACAAAATAAATTATACTGTATCTACCACATTGCACACTCTTGAGAAGTTAGATAAAACAGTCTCTTTCAGCTCCAATAACCCAAACTCAGAATGTATTTCTACATATATTATTATATATAGTGGTTTTCATGTAATACATATGTATGCAATGTATAAATTATTACATCTATAATATTTTAAAATATTATTAATATTGTTGTTATCTTTCCTAGATTCCCCTTTATTCAACCTGTTAACGTTCAGGGAGAAAAAGCACAATAGTGGGAACTGGGCAGCTAACTCCAAGCATAGTTCTATGTATTCATTTGTGATTAAAAGAAATACCCTTCCTTTTCCTACTCTGCAGCAAGTAGTATTTTTAGCAGTGCTGCTGGACCCATTAATACAAGAGTTTCAAGACCTGCGCAAAAATTTGAGGTGAGCAAGAGAATTGCAATGCGACCAACTATAATTAGATTGTAACAGTGGAAGAGTACAAAGTAACATTTATTTTTGTTAGCATTAGGTCAGTAAAAGTAATCCTCTACTGGCTAGGCCGCCTATGAGCTGTAAAAAAAAAAAGTTTGGATACTGTCGATTCCAGTGGAGAAACTGTTTTCCAATAAACAACAAGAAGGGAATTTTGACAGGCTCTGGCTTAATAGCCTTGAAGCTCACACGGCTTTTAAATGCTCCAAAACTTCCCATTTATATTTTCAATTGGTGACATCGAATGTTAATACTTCCTCCTTTTCTGTGAAAGGCAACCTAGTAATATCGCGGCGCTGTTCAAGCAGACCGAAACTAGAGTGTTAAAGCTGTCATTTCAGCGCTTCCTTCGGGATGTCCCTACTTTCCAGCCATTCATTGCCAAACCCTCTCCGCCGGATTGTACTGAAAGACTTCACGCTTTTTCACAGAATCAGAGAATACTTAGGGTTGGAAGCGACCCCTGGAGATGATCCAGCCCAATCCCACTGCCAGGGCAGGGTCTCCTAGAGCAGGTTACACAGGAACGCGTCCAGTGGGATTTTAACGTCTCCAGACAGACATTCCCCCCCCTCGCCTTTTAGTAACGCTTTTCCGAATGTTTCTTCGAGGGGAGAGGGGTGGGGGTGAGCATTTGGCAGGTATTAATGCACCAATAAACCTGACAGAGCGGGTCAGACGGCAGAAAACCGAGGGTGCCCTGAGCGGGGACGGGTCCGGGAGAGCCCCCGACCCAGAGCCAAAGGGGGTGTGTTCTGCTGCGCTCACCTGCACCCCGCCGAGGATCGCCTCGCTCTTCTCCCTCACGTCGGGGAAGGGGCAGCGCTTGGAGAGCATGAGCAGGCGGGCCAGCGCCTCGCCCAGCCCGTCGCGGGCGGCGGGCGCCGGGAGCCCGTCGGCGGCCGCGGCGGGGGCGATGCTCTCTGCGCGGCGGAGCACGGCTTGCCCGATGGTGTCCAGGGCGGCGGCGCGGGCGGCGGCGTCGCGGCTGCACAGCCCGTCCCAGCGCACCTCGCCGTCCCGCTCCTCCATGGGGCCGCCCGGCTGCCGCTCCCCCGCCGCCGCCTCCTCCTCCTCCTGCTCAGCAGCCCCGCCGCGGCCGCCCCATGGCGGGCTCCCGGCAGCCGCCAGCCCGCCCACACAGACGAAGACGAGCGCAGAGCCCGCTGCCCGCGCCGCATGGGGGGCAGCGCGGGCGGGCGCCGCCTCAGCCCCGCCGGGTGCCCCCGACAGCCGCCGCCGCCCTCCCGCGCCGGGGCTGCCGAGCGAGCGGCGCCGCTGCGGCTTCGCCTTTCCCGGTGGGAAGAGGGGCGGCCACCACCCCGCGGCGCCGGCGGCTCCTCCTCCCTGCCCCGGGCATGGAGGGAAGGGGCCGCCCCGGGAAAGGCAGGGCCGGGGCCGCCCCTCAGCCCTCCCCGCCGGGGCCGCCACGGACCCCCGGCAACCCCTCACACGGGGCGGGGGGCAGGAGTTCCGCCAGCACGGGGAGCCCGCATGACGGACGCGCCGATCAGCCAATCGCGTCTCAGCGCTCGCTGGCGGCGGCCCAATCGCGGCGGGCGGCGGCACCGCCAGGCGGGGGCGCTGGGACGTGTAGTCCAGCTGAAGGGCGGCGCGGCGGCGCCCGCGAGGGAGGACTACGCGTCCCGGCAGGCGGCGCTTCGCACGGGGGGAACTACATGTCCCAGCAGGCAGCGCGGGGCAGGGCTTGTCCGGCCGGATCCTGCCGGGAAAGGGTAAGAGGGAGCGTTCGCTGCGGGAGTTGCGCACGGTATTCCCGTCACGGAGCGCAGAGCGCTGGCGGCAGCGGAGGGTGAAGCAATCCCCGAATCGGGTTTGCCTCAGAGCTTCGCACCGGCGAAAGCTTAAGCTTGCACGTGTTTTAAGCGACCCTGAAGGCGTGTGAGAGGCGCGCTTCAGCAGGAGCCTTGGATACAGCTTAAGTAAACTCGTCAGAGGGAAGAGAAAAACAGTCGATGCTAGCGAAACAGAGTCATCATCACTTGAAATGGCAGGAGGAAAAACATCCCCGCAATATTTAAACTGGGCAACAGTTCCGCAGTGTTTTTATCCAAGTTAATGCAAGGGAAGGGGTTTAATCCAAATGATGCAGGGACTGATGAACTTGGAGAGGAGATGGCTAAAGGGGGAGATCTTGTCCATGTGTATATCCATACATTTATGCATGGTGACATACATTCCCGCCCTTGGAGGGAAGGTGCAATGAGGACAGAGCCAGGGTGTTCTCGGTGGTGCCCAGTGACGGTGTCAGGGGTGATGGGCACAAACTGAAACAGAGGATGTTCCCTCTGAACATCAGGAAATACTTTTTTACTGTGACGGTGACAAAGTGCTGGCACGAGTTGCCTGGGAAGGTTGAGAAGTCGCCATCCTTAGATATTTTCCAGAGCCATCTGGACGTGGTCCTGGGCAGCTGTCTCTAGGTGGCCCTGCTTGAGCAGGGAGGTTGGACCAGAAGGTCTCCAGAAGTCCCTGCCAACCTCAGCCGTTCCGTGATTAAGTGTAATCTGCCACCAAATGGTCTGGTATTGCAGTTTCCCATGCTTTTAGTTAAGGGGAAAAAAGGTGACTTTTTTTTTTCCTTTTTTTTTTCTTTGATAAAGTTAATTTTCAGCCAAGTCAGTTCCTTGATCCAGTTCCCCTCTTGGCAGAGAAAAGGAGAGGGAAACAAGGGCAGAACTGTTTACAGCTCTCACATTAAAGCAACCGTGAAACTAAATTTTTGAGCATACTGAAAGGCAAAAGAATAATTGGAAGTAAATCAGGAACAGGATATTGGGCCTATGTAGTGTCTTGTGTTATTTTTCTTTGTTTCTCACGTACACATTTCCCACTCTAAAGTTCAAACCTCAAAACTGAAGTTAAATGCAGAACAATCTACTCTTCCGCCACAGAAAGATACAGAACCGACTTCTGAGTCCAGGAACAGAGCTTGGGCTGGCTCACCAACACCAGCTATCAATAGCTGTTTTATTTGTAAAGAATCTGGTTTCTTCATCTGACATCCCTTTTTTTTTTCCTGTCCCTGTTTCATTAAAGCTTGCAATGTAAGTGTCATTCTGTCATTAACTGTGCCTTTCAAGGAAGACCAGTCTCTTTTTCCCATAAAATCCTTTCTACAAGGAGACTGCATTGCTATTGTCTGGCAGCATGCACAGGCCTGGACTGCTTCACACAGCTGCTTCCTCCAGGCCTTTGGCACCCTCATGAGCAGTGTATCTGCCAAAATCATCACTACCTGTAATAAATATGGGTCTTGACTTCTCTGAGCTCTCGAGGCCTCCACCCATCATGACTGATGAGTTCAAAGAAAATAATGCTGCCAGTACTTTTTATTTTGTTAGGGATTTTTTTTGTTTTGTTTTTTTACATTAGCTACCACTTCAGCTTCCTGTCCCATTCTGTCATCACTCACTATGGTCTCCCATTTTCCTATGAATAGTCACATCAAGCATGTTTGTTTTATTTCTATCTAAAATCTTCAGAAGTTGGTAGATCTTATTTTTCCTGTGATAAGTTTGGACTTGTTGGGTGTCTCTGACAATGGCTACATACATGCAAGATCAATAAAGTGAACGAGAATCAGAACTGGAGCTTTGGTTTAGACTTTGGAACAGCTGTATTCACATGCTGAATGCTAAGATTGATAGAAGGCCACAGCACTGTCTTTTATCTTTTAGGAGTTGTTTTTTCCAGTGGCTGCAAATGAACACTGGCTACAGGAAACAGATTGTGAAACTGGCTCCAAGGCCTAAACTTCAGATTTCAGCTCTTTGTTTTATAGATTTTAGTGTAGTACTTTGGTAATGGAGATGAAGGTGGTTTATTTTTTCCAAACCAAATCTCTGCAGTTTTCTGATACGAGGTCAAGCTTCTTTATGCACTGCAAGACATTGTGGAAATCAAGGTCAAAGGCTACCAGTGGAATTAATCAGAGCCTGAAGTTAGGGGAGTGTGTTTGTTTGATTTGCGTGTTCACTGACTGAAGTTAATATGCTTGTTTTTGATCTCTAAAGAATGGATAAGAGAAAGGCAGAATTATGAAGGAAACAATCTGGCAGCTCATCCAGAATTACAGCATTTGAGTTTTCAAAATGATAAGCTGAAGAAAAACAAATTTGTGGCTGTTTTAAACCTCACTATTTCCTTCCTTGATGATGACTTATCAACTTCCCTCTTTTTTTAGCTAGATAAGGACTTCTATAGCCATATGCAAATGATACCCACTGGTAGAATTATGTTTGAAAATACAGTATCTAGTGGTTGTATTCATGTCCTTTCTAACATCTAAGACCTAAAAAAAAATATATTTACTTTTAAAAGTGCGTTCCAGTGTCTTTATGTCACAAAAGAGCAGTTTACTGCAGAATGCATTTTGTCGATTACTGTAGAACTAATGCTAACATGCAGCTTAGGAGGAACTGCTTTTTAAATTACATTCTTTCAACTGCTTTCATATACATCTAGTTTCGTTGAGGCGTACTTCATTCCAAATATTAAATACCTGGGATGGGATCACTCTCTTCTAAAATTCACCCTCCCTTTTTAGATCTGGGTATTGGCATGTTGCCACAATAAATGGCACTCCCCAGTATAATGCATTTTTCTTCACAGTAACCCTCTGAGGAAACAAAGTTCTGTGGCTCCTGTTTTGCAGAGATATACCAAAAAGCCAAAGGCTAATCCTCTACTGCCTTTGAACACAGGCTCAGGCTTGGTGTCAAGCCCAGCCTTGTATATCATTCCAACAGACTATCCTCAAAGATCGAGTAAACTGAAGCTTAAGATGTTTAACGTCTGTTTAACATCTTTGTCAGAGATGTGGACAGTGGGATCGACTGCACTCTCAGCAAGTTTGCTGACACCACCAAGCTGTGTGGTGCAGTCAATGTGCTGGAGGGAAGGGATACCATCCAGAGGGACCTTGACAGGCTTGAGAGGTGGGACTGTGTGAACCTCATGAAGTTTAACAAGGCCAAGTGCAAGATCCTACATCTGGGTCAGGGTATCCCAAGCAAAAATACTGGCTGGAAGGGTTGAGAGCAGGCCTGAGGAGAAGAACTTGTGGCTGTTGGTGGTTGAGAAGTTCAGCATGAGCTGGCAATGTATACTCACAGCCCAGAAAGCCAACTGTGTTCTGGGCTGCATCAAGAGAAGTGTGGCCAGCAGGTTGAGGGGAGGTGATTCTGCCCCTCTACTCTGCTCTTGTGAGACCCCATCTGGAGTGCTGTGTCCGGCTCTGTGGTACTCAGCATAAGAAGGAGGTGCACCTGTTGTGGTGAGTCCAGAGGAGGGCCATGAAGATCATCAGAGGAGGCTGGAGCACCTCTCCTATGAACACAGTCTGAGGGTTTAGGTTGGAGTTTAGTCTGAGAGTTGTTTAGCCTGGGGAAGAGAAGGCTCTGAGAAGGGCTTACAGCACCTTTCAGTACCTAAAGCCGGAGAGGGACTTTTTACAGGGGCACATGGGGGGGAATGTCTCACAATGGCACAAGGGGGAACGGCTCTAATCTAAAAGAGGCTAGGTATAGATGAGGAATTAGGAAGAAACTCTTGATGTTGGGGATGCCCTGTCCCTGGAAGTGTTCAAGGCTGGGTTGCATGGGGTCTTTGAGCAGCCTGGTGTAGTGGAAGATGTCCCTGCCCATAGCAGGGGGTTTGGAACAAGATGATCTTTAAGGTCCCTTCCAACCCAAACCATTCTATGATTTTATGTGGGAGAAAAGGTGGCCTTGTTTTACTTCTGAGCATGTGTTTGCACATTTAGCATGTGCTCTGGCCTATTGTGTGTTGCAGGTGTACATTTGCACCAAACTCCGCCACCCTGCCTCCTTAGAGGTCACAAATGCAGCAGGGATGGGTAAGTTAGTCACTGACTTCTTCTTAATGGACCAAATCTTTCATGCAGAAAGCCTTTGGAGTAGGTTTATGCTGAAGGGTGGGTTGCTTTGAGAAAAGCTGGGCTGTGATGTACCAAAACTACAGGCCACTTAAAGTGCTGCTGTACTTTGCCAACCTCTGACTATACTACATTTATACTTAACTGTTTAAATGTAGTACTTAACTATATAAATGTAGCCTGAAACACGGAAGACTAAGAAAAGGGTATGGGTAAACTGAAAGTTCAGTTCTGAAAAACTCCACTGAGCAGCCATCTGAACTCTGTTAGTCTGTTTCTGGATAGAAATACTCAGAATTGCTCCAAACGGGGCATCTTGGTACCTGTCTCCCCTTTGTGCCCATTTGTGGTCTAGGAAGTAGGTAGAGCAGCTCCAAGAGAGGTCCAGCTGAGTGGAACCTCTCCAAGCCCAACAAGTCAAGTTCTGCTGTTGTAGCCACAGCTGGCTTCAGTGCCTGACTGTGTTTGGTAGAGTGCTGACCTTCAGTACACCTTCAGTGATGAGAGAATTGGCTTTTAGCTCAAAGGCATTTATGTCAACACCTCCTAACTCCCAGGAAAGTATCCCAGGTGCTCAGAAGGACTGCAAAATGGAAAGGAAGCATTCATCACCTCAGTTGTTGAATTTGTGCCCTATTGGAAAGCGTGGCAAATGTGTGGCACTGGTGTGAACTGGAAGGAAGGGGACACAGGGAGCTGTAGGCAGTTATTCCTGGTTTCTGGTAACTAGTCTCAAGCCAGTGCTGTTTTTATCCAGGGACTATTTACTACAAAAACGCATAAATAAAGCCCAGACTCTGTTTTGATTATTAAACTAGATGAGAGAGACACATCCTTGTTTTACTCCGTCTGTTGCCTCAGCTGCTTTATCCTTGTTCTAGACTCTTATATGCTTTTCAGAACAGGGTCATAACTTCAAACAAAAAGGTGGTGACTCCCTGTTTCCTTCCTGCTCTTCTTCCTCCCAGTCTAGCTTGATCCTCAGGGATGAGGCATGAATGTTCCTCAGGAACTTCCACTTCCAGGCCAGTGCTATGACCATGGGGTAGCAGCACAGAGAATATGGTACTATTTCCTCCAGCTGCACTTTAAAAGAAAATGAACATTGCTTATTGGGAATTTTATATCTGCTGACAGGCCAGAAGGCCTTTTAAACACCTTTGGCAGGCTGTCTGTTAATAGAGACCTTGGTGTTTTCCAGCAATAACACAAAGAAAAATGCTGTGACCAGCAGCTGCATGAAATGAAGTCACAGACCAGAAAAGCTACAGGGACTCTTTATTTGTTCTTTTTAAGAATGGATTTTGGCACTCACTGCCAGAAAAGGGCTCCAAATTGAGTCCAAAGAGTATAAAGGTGCCAAGCAGCAGGGTGGGTCTTCACACACATCTATGTTCATAGAGTCTCCCCCAACTCAACTTTTGTTAGCTCCTCACTGAGTTTGCTGCTTGTTTTGGACCTATACTTGCACTTCTTTTATATTCAGGGAATGTAAGCCTGTCATCACCACACACAGCCCCGAGGCAGAAAGGCTCGCTATCCTGGAACGTTAGTCCCTTATCAGTCCCATCCTTCTAACTTATTAAGGTCACACAGAATGGCAAGAATTTAAGACAAGACACTAGAGATCCACTGAATTTCATTGCAATCAGAAACTGCATATAGTTAACAGGGAAAAAATGCCTTTAAAAATTTTATAATCAATTGAAGTTAGTTTTCTGTCTGCAACATTGTGCAGAATTTTGTAGCATCTTACTCAGATTTACTTTGCATCTCTGAAGTCATGCAAGTTTAAATATATAGAAGCAAGTAATGACTTTGAATACTTGGGGCAGAAGTAGTGATAAAACTATTTTTGCATTTCTGAGTACTCATTATACCATATCATATATAAACTATTTGGCAGTAATACTTAGGATATTGTGCCTGGTCAGGACGTGCAATGAGGATGCGTTGGAGTTGCGATGAATATTCTGAGTCATGTAAACAGATGATATTATTTAAAATTATTCTTCAAAAAAATAGGTCTCCAAAATAAAATTGAGAAGTTGCTCTGACTCAGATCTGCTTGCAATTTTTCTGTGTAGACAACTGTTCCTGACAAAATAGGATTTTGGGAATAATTTCATGCCTGAAGTAAAACTTATCTTTTCCTTGTTAGCATCTTTTTTTCCCCCCCTCATTCTGGTTCCTAGGTTGCCTGATATACAAATGAAGAATGCAGTTCTTCTTCCCTGCCAGGTGGCTAGCTATCAGTAGCATAGGAATATATGAAAAAAATGTAGGTGTGGTAGTTGGTAAAAAGAGACAAATCCTATGAATAATTACCTCCTTTGTGCTTCTCTGCTCATCCATGTCAAGCTTTTATAGTTATCTGTCTAAAAATCTACCTCCTACTCTATCTTCCTGCTAGGATGCTGGATGAAGAGACTGACAGCTTCCTTGAGAAAGTATTGGTAAAAACAGAAGTTTACTTTAAAAATAAATTTCAAGGCAATGGTGACAACACAGTCTGTGTGTTTCATCTGCCTAGAGGGCAAGTTGCAACACTCATAACAATCTGTCAATGATCCTATTAAATATTTGAGACACAAAAGGTGAAAATTATCATGCAGTAAAAGTGTTCACTGTAAATGAGTCAGTACCTGCAAGAACTATCCCATATCTTGTAATATTTCTTCACTATGATTGTCGTTTCAACCCACTCTTACATTTGCCCTGCCCTACTCTAATATGACTTTTCCTTTTTGCATTTTCCTTTCTAATCTCTAATTATTCTGCCTGTGCACAGATATAGTCTTTTATACTGGAGTCAGTTGCCCTTGAAAACCTTCCCTTTCCACAGCAGCAAAGCCTTCCTCTTCTTAATCAAGGGTCTATAGCCAAAGCCGGTAATTTTCTCCTGCCTTCCAATCTATCAGGACACACCAAGCTAAACAAAGTACATATGGAAGATAGTGTGATGGCATCAGCAGAAAATAGAAACTGAAGAGAAAAAGGAACTTCTTACATTCTTCAGTCAGTGGGAACTGGATTTTAAGTAAAAAAGGAAGAAATTTGATAGTTATTCTTGTTTGGGAGAAAACCAGGTATTTTTACTTTGAAAAAAATCCTAATTTTTTATGCTAGAAGAGGGAGTGGGGAAAAAAGAATGCCAAATGGAACAAAGCTATAGGATGATATAAATACAAAGAAAAGAGAGGAGATGAGGGGCAAAACGGAACTGTAACTGTGGGGGTGGATGACAGGAGAAAAGGAACTATGAGCGAAGTGAGGAAGTATATTAGCGACCATTTATAGTATTTGGGTTTGGGTTTGATGCTTGTTGCAAAAAGATTATATTTAATTACTTTGGACTGATTAAAGACTTATAAATGTAATTATTTTGATAACACTATATTCTAGGTTAAATGCTTTCATGTTAACATATTACTAGATAGGAATTCGCAGTCTTGTTCCTCTGAATTCCAAGTTCAGTTATTGTCTGCACATACAGGTTAAAGCAGTTTGCACCAACTGGATTTCCCCACAAAGTATTGATTATGAGTCTATCATGCCCTTTTGAATGAAGGCCCAATTGAATGAGGAATTGGGTCTGCTGTGCTCATTGAAGAAAACAGCAGAACTCTAATGACATTATGACCAAAATTTGCTTGCTTGATACACTGCCAGGTTAGAACCTATTCCTAAAAAAGTTGTCATAAAACTGTCTCAGTTTTTTTCCCACCAGGTTATTTTTTTCCCTTGTTCACAAAGTACTTGTATAACTCATTCCATTCTCTTTCTTCCTCTTTTTTTCTTCTCTTTCTTTTATCTCTAGCAATTAGGAACTAGAGAAATATGAGTATAAATGCTTAGGTCTGACACAGTGAAAAGTCTTGGAGCTTGTTATTTTTTGTTTGGTTTTTTTTTCATTAAAATGCCTGGTTTTATCCTACTTGACAGTACATACAGTGTCACGAGAAAACATAAAATGGTATTTCTTCTCCTTTTCTTCCAAGACTGAAGAACAATGATTGTATGGAAGTTCTGCATAAGACTTGAGATTCAGGAATGAATAGGTTTTGCTACAGTAGTATCAAAGAAGAAACTGGGCCC
The DNA here is from genome assembly GCA_035041135.1 of Platyrinchus mystaceus. NCBI lineage: Eukaryota > Metazoa > Chordata > Aves > Passeriformes > Tyrannidae > Platyrinchus > Platyrinchus mystaceus. The sequence continues at coordinate 69,279,089 of JAWWLV010000121.1, read as the reverse complement.
TTAACCTTTATATATCCAGTTCTGAGACTGCCAGTGTGTATCTTGCAGTTTGTACAACACACTAACTCCCAGGGACTCGTCTGTGTCAGTTTTTCAAAACACTCCCAGGTTCTTTATTTCTCTAACAAGTTTTTGGCCATTTTCTCTAAACTTATTTAAACTGGAACATGACAAACCTTAAAAACATGTTGAAATGCTTTATTGATTCAGTGAGGTTTTACTTCCTGTTAATTTTGCAGCTGTCACCATTTTACTTCTAACCCACTTAGATTAGAGATGGCATGGGAGTACCACTTACTTAGATATGTCCTGAACGATGTCGTATGTTTCAGGCTGATTAAAGTGGTTGTGTCAGGATGCTGGAGACTGGGTGTTCCCAAAACAACAATGCAGTTTGCCTACAACGTTATTTATGTGGGTTTTTTTTGTCTGTGGAAGGCCTGTTCTTTTTCTGTTGGGAATAAGGCTGAGTGTTGCAGCATAGCTAGTACAGCTGACCAAGCTTTTCCCCTAGTTCTCAAAGGAAAGGGTGGAAAAATAGACCAACTTGGATTGTGTCACGAAAATGGCTTCTCACATAACCTTTCGCCAGCAAAGCTTGGCTCAAATAGTCAAAGCAGCAGCCAGAATTCTGGGAGTTTCTTGGTATAGCCTGTGTTGGGGCAGTTCTTTAAAACTTCTCTTATGTCAGATAAACAGTGAATCATTCCTTGGTTCATCTGAGACTTTGTTTTCAGTTATGAAAAAAACCACTATAAATTTTGCATGCCCAGTAGGTCAGATCATAAGATATATATCTTTGTATTTCTTTCTGAAAAATGCTTTGATCTGTTTTTTCTTTTTCTTCTTCTTCTTTGAAGGTGTTCTGACAACGCCTCTTTCTTTGGTTCTAAAAGGTTGCCCTCACAAGTGATTTGAATGAACCAGTGTCTCCATGAGATAACAAATATCAGAGAATTTAGTGGAAACATTCCTTACTTTATCACATTTTTCATTTAGTATCTTTTGGGAGACTGTTAAGCCAGCATTAGTCCCTGAGTCTGCTGCAATATGTGGAAAAAGCTTTTCCATATGCTGCTTTACAATATGGGACATAATTGTGTATGTGGCAAAATGTTTCTGGACTTTTCACTTTGTGAGACATTTTTTTTAAGCTTTTTTAAAGATGTAGCTAGCAATGGAGGGGAGGAACGGAAAGGAGGAGAAGAGGGGGATGAAGAAGTTATAACTGATTATTGTGTAACATTTGGGATTTCATTTGTGTTCAGTAACTCCCTAATGCTGGTATGCTGAAAGATGGCAATAACTAAAATGTCAATTGATTTTTTCAGCAACCCAGTCCAGTACTCTGGCGTTTACTGCAGGCCACATTCAGCAAAACCAAGTAGAAACTGTATGAAAGTAAATTGTATTAGTGCTTAGATGACCATGATGAAATGGGAAATTCCCTGTTTGTGTTAAGGTACCCAACTCCAGCTTGCTTGCTCTCCTTTGAGACATGAAAGTCACATATACAGGTATGGACCTGGTGACAGGATTGCTCCCCAGCATACTTTGTGCAAGCTCACCCTCAGCCTGCATGGGATGGTGAGCCAGCAGGCAGAAGTGGTCCCAATGAGGGATGCTCATCCAGCCAGGGATGAGCACGCTGGCTGCAGCAAGGTAGGAAGTAGACACTGCATGTGCATTAATGCAGTGCTGTCACAGAGCTAATGTGCTATGCCTGGCATCGTGCACCATGCACAGGGTTACAAACGTGTGGCACAAAACTCTGGCTCAGACTTGGAGCAAAACATAGATGGCTTGGCCAGGCTGATGATTAAATGGCAAGCCCATGGTCAGCACCAAGTTGCCCCTCTGCTTGATGCAGAGTATGTAGGAACCAGCTACTTTGTGTTTTTCTGTGTATAATAACATTGGGTGTCTGAGCATCACCACTGCGTCCACCAACACAGGCTGTTGGGCCAGTTCTGGTTAAAAAACTCAAAGGGTTGGTGCTAACTCCAGATGTGACCTGCACAGCACAAGTGCTTCACCCTGCTCACCACAGCCGTGCAGGCTGCTGGGGTGGGAGTGCAGCATTTCTTCCTTCTTCCCCTCCCCTCTCTGTGGTAACTAGGATATTTTGACAGCTTCTGTTTAATATGCATACTTCTCCCTTGGCTGTTCCCCAAACTCAAAGGAGTGCACTGATTTCCTCAACGAAGGGCTTGTCTAAACAACGGTGTTCTGGCTGCTTTAATGAGTGTTGTTCAAGTGCTAAATCCCCCTAAGCCTTGTAGAGTTACATTAGTACAAACAGCGCTGTTTGGAAAGCAGTATCTGCTTTAAAGCACCTCTCTAGTGCAGGTGTCCACGGTAGCGTGTAATAAAAGAGTGGTTTAAGCTTGCAATGGATGTGGGCTGTATTAGACTTTTTAAAAAGCAAAGCTGTTTGTGATGGTTTTATAGAAGCTTAAATACTTGTGGGGGGAAAAGTTGATGGTAGGACAGTTGACGTTAAAACATACGTCAAGCTACTTAATTATTTCCTGATAGGTTTCTTGTTGCAAAGGGCTGAAAGTGGCCAGGATGTTTAGTGATGTCTTGCTGCTATAGAGTGACTTGGTCCTTTTCCTGGCACATCTCTTTGCCTGAAGTCTGCAGTGTTGGCATTACTCCTGTGCAGTATGGTCATTATAAACTATATTTACCTGCTAAGATGTTAGGACTCAACTACACCAGAGCACGTCTCCTAGAGTAATTATGCTGACAGAGTCTCCAAGCACTATAGCAAACATTCCTTCAGCCTATTTCACACGGCTTCTGCAACTGAGGAAGCTGTGGTAAAGCAAGGCATCCGTAAGTAAGACTGCAGCTGAGTTTCTGCGAGCACAGGTGTCTCGGTCCTGTGGTGTTTTCTTTCACACCCTTTCCTGAGCCTATGTTGTTAGGAGTAGCCTGGGGATCTCCCGGCTCCAGCTGCAGGGTGTGTGTTACCCTCTGCTGTGCTGACAAAGTTGAGGGTTTTCTTGCTGAAGCCCACACAGGATTAGCTGGATCACCACCACCAGGCAGGTGTGCTGGCCTCTTTCACTTTCCTCTGGCTTCACTTGCAGAACTAAAGGGTTTTTACTTCTCTTTCTCCCAAGTAGGTGTCCCCCATGTTCCTGCACCTTCGTGTTGCTGAGCTTGTCCCCAGACTCTCAATTTTTCTCGTGCTTTATTCCCTCCTCTTATTCATTATTTGCTTTGGATCACCGCCCTCTTTACAACTGCCCACAGATCCATCTCCTTGGAAACAGCAAAGCTTGTTTATGCTAAAGTAATAAGGAAACTAATTGGTGCATAGCTGCACAGGCATGTGAGGGAGCCATGTTCCACCGGAGGATGTTGGAAAAGCGAGTCTCTGCTTATGCTGACTGCCAGAAGGTTGGGTTGTGTGAGCAAAAACCACCTTCTTCCTCTGGTGTTTCCACAGTTGCCTTCCTTTGTTCACGGCAGTGGTAGGAAACTTCTTGCATGCGCATATGTTTATTTTTATGGACCTTTTTTACTATTCATTTTCATCACCAATGTGTAGGGGTTGAGAAGCAATGGGAAAATGGCTCAGTCTTGCTTATCTCTTATTTTGTGGGACACTGCCAGTGCACTGTGCCATGCCAGGACTGTCTCCTCACCTGTCTTGGCCCTGACCACCCCTGCGACCACAGGACTTTCCCATCCATATTTTGAGGTTTCTACAGCTCCCTGCTTTGTGCCCTGCACTGCCATGGCCCCTTGTGTTGTTGGATGTGTCTGATAGGCCTGGCAGGCTCTTAGAATTGGTCAGGTGTCCCTGCACAGCTTTTCTCTGTCCTCCAGGAGAGAGCTGTGCAGGCCTATAAGCAGATTTTGTGGCCATAAATGTGGCAGGGTCACCAAGTGGGACCTCTTGCCAGAGATGGTGGAGGGCCTGACTGCCTCCCTCTGCCGACCCAGCACTGACAGCTTGTGGCCTGGGCTTGGATGGGATGGCCCATGGGGAACGCTTTGGAAAAGGCCTGTTGTACAAAGGCTGCCTGGATAGCTTCCCACTTCAGTGCCAGGGGGCTCACCCTGAATGGTGTGGTCTGCCTTGGGAGTGTTAGCACACAAGAGCAGTGGTCTTTAGGAGGCCTCAAGCCAAGCAAGCCCTGGCGAAGAGATGCTTATGTCGAAATCTCTGTGATGAGAACTTGGACGAGGAAGAAAGGGCTTCTGCATACCTTTGGTTTAGTGCATGTCTTGAAGAAACAGTATGGATGGGGGTGATTTTTTTCTTGTTTTATATGGCCTCTGAAACAGTGCTGTAAGATCTGCTCCTGGAAGATTTTTCCATTATTGAAAACTTTTTTCCCCACCCACCCAGTATGGATGGCTTTTCCCAGGGTCTGCATCATCAGCAGGCTCCAGTCTTGGTTTATGTCACTTCCTCCTGTTACTAGATACCTCCTTTGGGTGACTTTCCTGGAGACTAACATCTGTAAATAGCCCTGCCCAAGCAGAAAGACTGTTCCAGTTGCATGCTTTTTATTTTAAACTCAAGTGATACCATAATTGTTGTGTTACTGAACCTTCAAATAAGCTGTTTTTCTGTTAGCTGAAACTGTATATACTCTTAATTTCTTACATTGTATCAAGTGAAATGCTTGATATTATTTTGCTAGGTAGCAGCAGGTTGATTTAAAACTTGCTTTAACTTCCTAGATGTTGTAATAGCCTAAAGCACTTTCTGCAAGTTTTGCTGTCCATGTCTTGAGTATCAAGGAAAATCACTATTTGGCAGGGTATGAACTGTCTTCAAATGTGTTTCTGATAAAACAAAGAATGTGAAAGGGCGGGGGAGAAAGGGAGTAGAGAAACAGGATTTAATACATGTGCCTAATAATGGGGAGAATGCTGGGGCTATTGCATATTAAATATCTTTCTGATATCTCAACACTAAATGTGAAGAACTGTGTCTTTATTATGTAATAATGGTACATTATTTACCATATGTAATTTGGTTTTTCATCCAAAAAGATGGGGAGAAGAGCATTGAGGAGGCTGCAAATGGAAACAGGCTGTAAAACTTGTAATGCTTGCTCTGTAGGGAGCACTTAGAGGCAAGACATTGAAGTCTGTAAAACAGTTAGTAGAAAATGCTGTTAATACTTGTGTTTTAAAAGTACAAAAATCAGCTTAAGTTACTAGAAACCACCAAGAAAAATCTTGGAAAATTTTGAGCGATCAAAGAGAGCTGTGTTTAGTGTTATGAAAGGCATTGTTTTGGAATCATATTAAAATACAGGATTCATGTGGGGGTTTGTTGTTGCTATTATTATTATTATTATTATTATTCACATGATCTGGTTTGATATAAACAGAGCCAGAGACAGCCCAGTGACATACTTTGAAAAATCTTACATAGTCTGTTAAAGAACTAATAACGTTAAGTAGCTCTCTTTCTACAGGCTATGGATTCTGAATCAAAGAACAGTTTCATAGGAAGCTTTCTTCAGCCACCAGATCGGATGTTTCCTGCAGCCTTTGCTTATATAGAATCAAAGAAGTTGGCAGCTGTTGCTGGTGACAGGCCTTCTATCCCAAATAACCAGGGTAAAGCCAAAATATGTCCTTAAAGTGGTCTTTTTAATTGTTCCATGTGAAATCTCCTGAGCAAACTCCCCATTCTATTTTACTCAGTTCAATGGCTTGTGATTATCAGACTGACATTGAGACAGGATGTATATGTGTCCTGAGGGTGTAGTCTCCCTGAAGTCATATGTCTGGATTGGAAACCTCTGCAAGTCTTTTAACATCCTTATAAACTTTGGCTTTGAAATTTGTTTAACTTAATATTGTCAGACTTCCTCTAAAAGCAAAGGAGGATACTTCTAACTCAGCAGAAGCAGTTCATGACTTTAAATACAGTAAAAAAAGATCACTAGTATGGTACATCCAGTATGGTATGACTTGAAATTGGCTTTACGTAGCACTATTTAGCTCTGTCCAGCTTAAAATCGCTTCCAAGTGATTTTTGGTGTGGTATGTTTCCTTGGGAGAACTTCTGAACAATGAACAACTCAAACTCTCAGGAAAGTTATCATCATAAAAGTTAGTCTATAAGAAATATGGGTCCAGTATGGTGGTTGTGTGCCTTTATGGGTGACTACTCTCTGGAGCTCACAAGGGTGAGCTTAGTGTGTCTGGAGAGCTTAGTGAACGATAAGGATACTCATCCTTGGACTTACAGTCACAGCCCACGAGTGTGCACGTGATCATTCTCCTTCACCTGAAAAATCTGTGACTTCTGTGGTAATCATATGTCGTGCAGAGTTTGGGCTTTTTGGATTAAAATGTGTAATGTTACATAGCTAAGTGTTTAAGTAAGGAGGAGTTTGGCATACCAATAGAAAGACGGAAAAGGTGGTCCCGCTTCATCTTTATCCTTTCGGGTATCTGTTTTTTATTTGGGGTGGAGGGGTGGCAGGGGAAGCTGTTTGGTTTTGTTTGATTGGTTTGGGGTTTTTTTTAGCTGATGAAAGTTGTTAAGGAGCTAGCAATATTTGATGGGTATTCCTGTAATGAGAGAATTGGAATAGGGACTTACAAAATGTCAGAAAATAAACTTGACTTGTTACAGAACATGTCTTAAACTTCCACAGGTGTATATACTTTTTGGAGTGTTGGTAGACTTCCTCTTGTAGCTGAAATTGCCACTTTTATTTTTGACATAATTTTGACAAATCATCATTTGTCAAAAAGCTAAAAGCAAAACCTTTCAAACTTGTTTCTGTCATTTAAAGAATCATCAAATACAAGAAACTAGGTATTGAATCATTGACTTTTGAAACAATAAAGTATTGCTAAATTTTCTCTTTTTATCTGATTTCTCCCCCTGTTCTGAGCTTGTTTTCTTTTTCTAATCTGTGCAGACCAGTCGTATTACACCAAAACTTGTGACCTCACTTGAATACTTGTGTTCCCTGCGTCTATGTAAACAGAAGTCCCAGGATTTATTGTGCTCTATTTGTCATGATTTCTTTGTGCCTGCTGCCATTTGGAGTGAAACTAGTTTTGCTCATAGGACCAATGTTTTATACCTCAGTTATGCAGGAAACATGTCCATTTTCTCCCAGATATGTTATGTATGTGTTAGTGTACAGCTGTATAATAAATATAATTAATTTTAGGAGTGATCCTAGGAAGAAAATTTAGGTATTATATTGCGCTGTGAAGTGTTTTCTAATAATCATCATCATCATCATCATCA
>JAWWLV010000121.1:69199000-69267145 GCA_035041135.1 Platyrinchus mystaceus | reverse complement strand
AATCCATTGCGCAGGCTTGAAAGGTAAAAAGACCTTTCCCAGATCTTCGTTCGCGAAGACTGGCCACGTTTTTTTTTTTATTTGAATCTTACTTACTAAAAAAAATAAAGTTTAAGATTTTGCTCTTGGGTCAGCAGATTGGAATTTCTTGTCTTGTGTTTTCTTATGGCAGAGAAGTCCTACAATGAAGAAAATGCACCTTTCACAATTACATGTAAAGGCTGGTGAACTACCTTTTGTGGCTGGGAAGGTGGGTGAAAACCAATGTTCTCACTAAAGTGGCATCTACAGTTTGAGTAAGTCTGTACTGTACTTGTTATTTACTTCTGTAAACCACTTAATAATTCTTCTTTAAGTCTGTCAGCTCCAGCCATTCTGTCAGCGCAAACGTACAAAGCGTGTTGCATATTATGAAGCATCACAATCCGTGTGTCTCATCACAAAGAGGAGCTACGTCTGGGATTTGCAGACACAGTGCCCTTTCAAAATATGTATCATCTTGTTCCATGTCACCTACTGCCACCAGAAGTCTTTCAGACCTTCTGCTGGCCACACAAGATGAGCTGTGCCAAATGAGCCTGTGAGTACTCATCCCTGGTGTTATAAGTGACTTCAGCAGTACCCCTGAGAAGCTACAGGTGTGCTATATATAGTTGAGCCTAGCCTGTTTTAGGTGTAGGACCGCTCCTTGACAGAATGACCTGAGCAGGCTTGAGTGGTAGGATTTTTCTCATTCAAAAAATTCTCTCTCTCCTACTGTTTAACTGGTCTTGTGAGCGAGCAACATACTCTTCATCTGGGTTTTTCTGCTTCCACATCCTGTATTTACATGAGCTGCTACTGAAGTAACAGCTGCAGCAAACAGAAGGTCTTTCAAGCATGTGCTTTTTAGAAATTATAAGCATACTCTGGGATTTACAGAGTAGGCCAAAAATGTTCTCCAGGACAAAACTGCAAAGGTGATGCTAATACTGAGTAGGCCTGCAGGATGCAGTCAGTCTGGGTGGTGGAATAGATTAGTACAGCACTGACATGAATAGTCTTGTCACAACATCTATGCTGTTCCTTTGTACTCATTCTCTCCTGACATGAGTAGCTGATGGGTCTTTGTGCTGAGTCAGTCTGCCCTTCATACCCTTTGCTTGTTGCAGGAGAACTTGCTGGTCCTGTAAGGTGGTTGTGAAAGAGGCACAGAGTCTCCTGCCAGAAAATGGGCAGGGTGTGGAAGAAGCTAATGCATTAGATGGGAGTGTATGTATAATTCTAGCCATGCAAATAAGTGGGGACCACAACTTGTGTTCTCAGGCATCTTCTGATTAATGCAAGCTTGTAGAATCGTGGGCCAAAGCTATGTAGCTGCTCATAGCAGACATGATGACATGATGAGCTGTGGTTTGAACAGAGGACAGTGTGTTGGTAAAACCAGTTAGGATGTTGACAGTGATTTGAAATCCTTGATGTGGCAAAATTTAAACTGGCAAGCAACCTCATCTTCAAAAAAACAATATCTGGCTTACTCATGGCAATTCAAGGACAGGCTTTGTGTTTTTTTTTTTTATAACAACAACCAGTTGCTTCAATTAAACTGTCAAGGAGCAGCAGTTACTCAGAAGTCAGAAAAGAAGCCGTGACTTCTGTGAAGAAGTGACTTATCTAGCAGAGGGTCTCTGGTTTCAATTAGTTCAGATATCTAGGTATCAAGAAGATCTACACAATTTCTTTTAGTTAAGCTGGTTAATTTAATTAACCGGCCCACTTTGCTGCAAATCTTTTTGAATAGAATATTTTAATTTGAGTAATCTGTCAGAAAAATTGTAATTTGAATGTACTAGTTTAAACAATACTCTTCTGTACCACACTAAGCTTTCAAAATCTGCACTACAGTGGGCAGGAAGTGAAAATGCTGTATTGCATAGCTGCTGTTTGCTTTAAAAAACCTCATTTTGCACACTACTGTATGGGTAGTTGTTAAGTCTGTGGGAGGAGGGAGAAATAAGGTGGACATCGGCTACAAATCTGGAATGAAAATCAGATGCATGAGAAAAGCTTTTCCTTTTCTCATGTTAATATATACCAGATTAATGTGTGTTGTGTGAGAGGGTAAATAATGCTGAATTGTATTCCAGACAAAATAGCTAGCAGCTCCTGTATTGAAAGAAATCCTAGGGACTATATCATGAACACTTAGCATGCCATTCTTGTCTTTAATAGTGAGTATCAAGAACTTCTGAAGCAGATACAGGAGACTCAAGACTCCAGAGTTCGTGAAGGCCTGGAACGGGAGCTCGATTGCCTTGTAAAACAAATGGAGATTAAAGGAGAACAAATATCCAAGCTGAAAAAGCATCAAGCTACTGTAAGAATTATGTGTAAAATCTCAAGCTTGTCACATTCTAGTTGAAAGGCTGCCACAACTCTGCCTCCTGTTGTCATCAGCTAGAATGTCACTGGAATGTTTTAAACCAGGATGTTCCAGTAAGAGTTATTGTAATTAGACTGCTACCTCGTGTTCTTATACCTCCAATTCCTTCATTTGATCAAGAAAAAGTGCTTACAGCTGGCAGCTAGGAATGTATGCTAGTGGGAAAACTTCCTGCCCTGTGGCCATTCTGCAATACAGAGCTGGGTTGCTCAGTCTGTCACTTCTGCTCACCATGTTAAGACAAACTGTAGAGATTTCATTCTTTTATGTTCCTCTGAGAAATGAGAAAACAGAAGCTATCTAATTCCTGTACAGACTGGATTAAATGTCTTTTGTATTTCTGAAATATTAAAGCTTTTTGTTAACTAGATAGTCTGTTGACCAGAGCTTCTCCAAAATCATAGCCAGACAAGCCTTTCAGTTTTGTTTAACCCCTAACCTGTCTGCATTCCATCAGTATTTGGTTTAGAGCTATAGATAACAACTTTTCATACATTCCCGTATAAAATCACTCTTCTGTAGATGAACAGCTTAACTCTTTCGTAGCAATTTGTTTTGGAACATAGGATTAAAAATTAAATCCATAGTTCTGTCTGATAGCTTTCTGTTCTTCCATCTTATGTTTCAGGATAAATAGATTCACCTGGGAATTTTGCTTATACAGGAAACAAAACGAAACTCAGTGTGAGGCCTTATGAAATGGAGAGGTTATAGTTAATTTCATTTAAATCTGACCAATTTTATTCATGCTCATTCTGTGATAGATTTTATTCAACGTTTTTATTGTCTGTGTAATTGCAAGCATGAAGATGCTTTATATGAAAGCAGAATTGTCAGAGTCACATGTTAGCAGTATGGATTGAATCCTCATTGCTTCTCTTGGCAATATCAACTGTTTTTTGAATAAATCTCTAATGTTCTTCAGGAGCCAACAATTATGGTGTTTTCCTTGTCTCAGAATCTTGCTGACTTCATCATCCAGGAACCTAAGAGGACAACCTTTATTTCTTTCTTTTACGTGTCTTTATGGCTACAGTTTGCCTTTGTTTTGGGATGATGAGGAGTGGCACGTACAATGCGATGCAACCTTGTTGTCATCCTTGCCTATTATCAGAGTGCAGATCTTCTGGCAAGTCATCCGTGCTCCTGTACAGCCTTATCAGAGCACACCCTTTAGGCTCATTATGTAAATAGTAATGTGTGTATGATTACTGTCTGTCATGTCCTTGTTATCAATACAGGCCATTCCCATAACCCTTTTGCCTACACTGGTGCTTTTGCACACAGACAGTCCTATTTGTATGTTGTAAAGACCACTCTTAATATTTCTGATGTATGTTTCTACTTCTAGAACCTGTCATACTGAAAATGTCGTGGCAATCTCTGTGTTTCACAGTTAATAATATATTCTAGAATGCATTTAAAGTTAATTATTTTTAGAAATGGACTTAAAGCCTAAATTGGCATTTGGAATGCTTCCAGCCTAATTTTATCTTTGGGAATTGACCTTTTCACGCCAAGTGCAAGTCAAGACTTATTATTTGACATGTAAAAAAACATTCTTTAGCAATTAACCCTGTTTATTCTGTTTTCCATTTTTGCTAGGGAGGCTTCAAAGTAAGCTGCTTAGATACAGTAACCAGTAAGAAACAGTATACATTTTAGAGGTTTATTGTTTTTTGGGTGTTTTTTTTATTAGGGTAGTACAATATGAAATAGAAAAAGACTGTTGTAAATCTAGCTTGGTAACAGATGATATTCCATCTGTCTCGAGCAAGCGTTTTTACCTTAGGGAGTGATGAGATTCAACAACCTACTGGGTTGTGGGTGAGGTTAGTTTTCTGTAATGGTTTCTGTATGGGCAAGGTCAGTTTTCTGTTACAGCAAGACAATTGTGCAAGATTAGTAAGTTTAACCTTTTTTTTTTTTAATGTTCCTTGGACATCTGTAGTTTGAAGTTTGGTATAAATCCAGTGAGCTCTACAGCTGTGGGTCTTTGGAGTATGTAACATGCTATCTTTCTTCCTAGGTGTGGAAATTAAAGAGAAAAACTCAGAAATTGAAGCAAGGGGCAACTCATGTCAAACTAAAGTGTGGTGACCAAAAGGAAGCAACAGAGATTGCAGTCACTGTAAAGGAAAGTAAGTCTAAATCTTGTCCTGGGCAGAAAAGCAGAAGCTCTCTTCAGCTGCTAAAAACAGTGAGGAAACTTCAATCATCTCTGAAAAAAGATGGTGTCATCTGAGAATAATAGTTCTGAAGTATGCTATATTAGAAGTTTTGGAAGTTGTCTGACATCTAACAAATTTTTAATTGCACAAAATAAAAAAAAATTAAAAATAAAATAGATACAGTATAGATGTAGATATAGATTCTGAACTGCTTGTTCTCTAGTAGGTCTATTTGTTCACCTCAGAATTAACTTTCACGTAGGGTAGCTATAACTGGATTACACTTCCTTGTAATAAAGTGTTTTAATGGACTAATTAAATGCTTATTTATTAACTTGTCAAATAAAATTTTATACCTTTTTTACCCCTAAAATAGAGTGCAATCTTTGATGTCCTATTTCTCCCACTGCCAAGGAGATACTTAGAATTTGCTTTTCCAGAATAACTAGGACTAGTGCTTCTATGCAATTAAAAACAGTGGGTTTCCTTTTCTCTAATAACTGAAGATTCAAATCATTGCAACTGAGGCAGAAGAAGATGTATTGTCTCTTATTTATATATATTTTCATTATTATTAATATTATTACTCTGTAAGCTTTACTGACAGTCCTAGGGACAGCTGGGGTCTGGAAGCACAACCCATGACTTGTTTTAACCATGATAATATGAGAGTGTTCTTGATTAAGTGCATGGAAGGGACCACTACCAAACACTTGGGTGCTTGTCTTCTCATCAACAGAACCTGCTTCTAGCACGGTGTGCAATATCTGAGCTGTCAGAGAGGAGACCTTGAACTGCATACCAGTACATGTTGTAGAATTTGTGTACTTATACAAATGTGAGATGGGTCTTTATGCTAATGGTGACTCTCTTCTTTTCCACACCACCCCCCCCCCCATGTATATGTAGTAAAAAATGTAATGGTGACTTCAAATCAACACTGGTTATTTCGTTGCAATAAATTCTTGTCTTGAGGTTTCTGACTGATACTGAATTTCCTGTGTATTTGCATATGAGAGAAAAAAAAATAGCTTCCTCTGGATGTGTTAGTTCTGCTCCAGACCTGTTGTATAAAAAGAATGCAGTGTTTTTTTCAAACCTGTATGCAGGTAAGAATAAGAATTGGAGGCATACTCTGTTGTCAAGGGTTTTGAATAAAGGCTAGTAATGGTCTTAATGGAAGGTTGAGTCTTTGGATCAGTAAGTTTTACTCTGGCATCCTTCAAGGCAAAGGATTAGGAAAATTTTCAGATAATTAATTTATATTTAGAATAGATTGTTGCAATCTTTGACAGGAGTTATGTGTGTGAGCTTTTTCATCTCTATGTGTGTGTGTGTGTGTGTGTGTGTAGTTTATATACCCTAAATGTATTTATCAGGACAATGGAAGACCAGGTTGTTCATGTGATATTCAGGGATGAGTTTCCTCCACTCTGTTAAATTGCACAGACATCCCTCTTAGGGATTATTTCTGGCTTAGAAAAACACATTGTATGCTTAAAAACACTTAGACAAAATTCTAAGCATGGTATTTTCCTGGTGTAGTTTTATACATTATTTCTGAGGTAGGTTTATGCATTTCTGGACACTGGAATCACTGATACTGGCAGGGATACGATGCGTAAATCACCTGTTCTCTGTGTCTTGACCAGCTATTTTAGTTGACTATAAAATCCTGGGGAGAGGGGGCTATTTTGGAGTTGGAACTGGAGAAGGAGGGCCCTGGCTCCCCTCTTGGACAGGGGCTGTGGTGGAGGGCCGCAATTTTGGGCCAGTCAACCATGTACTGGATGGGGCGGTGCAAAGCAGATACATTTCAGGATGGGCTGGGAGATTCAAACCAGATACAAAGGAATTGTATCCCAAACCAGTTTTCTTGCTTGAAGAAAGGCAAAAAATTTGTTTTCACATTGTGTCTTGGGAGGGTAGAGTAGGAGGTCAGCTGACGTATTTATTTAATAGCGTATTCACAGTTTGAGGCAATTGTCAGTCACGTAAAATAAGTCTTCAAAGAAATATACAGCCGTGAATAATTCTCTAGAAGCTGCAGGGGTGAAGTTAAGCTGGTGCACAGCAGTGGAAAAGTTCAGCTCCACGAGAATTAGGCAGATGGCAGTGAATTTTGCTGGGATCTGAATGCTTCATGTCTTTATGCTCCAAAAATGTTCTGGCCTGGAACTCCGTAAACATACATTGGGGAAAGCACGGTGGTCAGAGCAGGGTTCTTCACAAGAACAATCTGTTTTTGGCTCAATAAGTGCTTACTCTACTTTTTTATAAATCCTTGTTTTGATTTATATCCTGTGTGTTTTTGTTTGTCTTCTCAGTTGGAACTGTATATTTATTTTTTTATTAATGTTTTGGATCTAGCTGTACAGGGCAGCCACAGAGTGATCCCAAAAAAGGCTAATTGGTTTATTTACTCCAAATCTGGATTGTTTTACACTGAGTTAGGCAAAATTGCCACAACAGGTTCTCTTGGTATTTGAATCTAGGGTCATATTTTATGGCTGGACATTAAGGAAATTGGACAAAAGATGTAGGTCAAACAGTATAATTAAAAATACAGACCAGCAAATTGTATCCAACAATAGTTCACTTTCCTGCTGCTAATGAAATATGCTAGCACAATTTAATGGTTTATTACTTAAGCCTACTGGAAAGGCTTTGTCCTAGTACAAAAGGCATTCAGTTTGAGCATGTGTGTTACAATATTCTAACCAGCAAAGCTGGAGTTTGGACATAGCTATAAATCCAGGGTGTTCTGCGAATAGAAGCTGGCAAAAACATTCAGAGCAAAATAATCAGGGCAGGATCTCGCTGAGATTTGGATACTTGCTAATGTAACTAAGTGCAGATGTTTATGTGGACAAAAAGACATTCCCAGAATAAAAGTACTGTACAAACACATGATAATTTTATAGCAGGAAAAAAGCCAAGGAAGTGGGGATAATAAAACAAGTGCTCTTATTTCTGATGAAGCATTTTCTGGTTTCCTCTGCTTGCCTGTACTGAAGTGGTCAAGGCTGCCTCTATTGCATCCCTTGTTGGGGCATGTTGAAGCATGTGCAAGTTGCCTGTGTTACGGCTCAGGTGCTTACCTGAAGGGCTCCATGGGCTCCCCGTGTGGGTGCCATAGTCTGTCTTAGATAAGCAAAGAGAAGCAAGCACTTCTGATGGAAGTGTTACAGCTAAAACAGGTCAGCTGAATCTTATCCCAAGTGCCTGGTTCTCTCTGCTGAATACAAAGGGAGTCTGGAGTGATAGGTGAACTTAAATTAAGAAGTATTTATATGGTACAAAGAGTTTGGCCAGATAATTTCTGATGAAATGCGAAGCTCTTTTCCCTGATTTTTAGGGTTTGTGGGTGAGCTCTTCAAAATCCAGAAGCACTGGATAAGTCCTGGGCTACTGACAGCCTGGGAATTCTATGCATTGCTCTGCATACAACCATTTTTCCTCCTGTTTTCGTGTCAGCCCCTTGTGCATTGGTCTACATGTGGGTGCCTGTCCTGAGAATGCACTTAGTGTAACTTCCCCATGATGACTACTTTCACTAATCCAAAACTAGGATATCAGTGTCTCAGTGCTGTGTTCTTTGGAAAGACACAGTATACTAGAGGATTTTATTTTGTTGCTACTTTAGATGATTTCTTTTTGCAACCTGAATTTATTTATGGGCAGCTTAACTATTTTGCCAGAAGTTTTTTCTTTGTACCCAGAAATGCTAATTTATATTCCCACTGCATCACTCTGCAGTTTACCCTAAGTTTACTTCCATGTTATCAAATAGCTGAGGTAAATAATTGCCATTAGTTTTACAGCCATATCTGAATTATTTTTATCTGAACTCCACTTGGCATAGTGGCATCATTTCTCTTCTCATGGTTCCTTCTTGTTTGTACAGCTAAAAAACATCCTGCTCTTTATTTTCCATAGCAATTTTTAATTTAGCTGATATTTCCTCCTTTAGTTTTGGGCTTCCCAGCCCTGACTTTTGGGTTAGCTCCACCATGGTTGCTTCCAACCTCTACCCTCTGCTTTTACTGTTGAGGGCAAGTTCCATTTAACTTTTAATCATTGATTTAAAGATTCTCCAGCTTCTCTAATATCAAAATCCTTGAGGTATTTGTTGCTTTTAAGTTTTCTAATTACTTTTATCAATTTATCTAGATTAGATCTTTTTGGGTGTTAGCACTTTACTTTCAGGTCTAGTTTTGTTCTTCCATTCTGACCCAGATTATGATGGCTTCTCTGAATGTTCTCCTCACTTGCCAAAACTGTATAGAGTATCATCTAGGTTCAATGACCAACTGAAGGCATTTGTAGAGCATGGCAGATTTTTTTCTTTTTAGTACTAATCTAGTAGAAATCTTTATCTTCATTCCCCAAAGTAAGAAAATCTACTGCACGTAGGTTCCCTTTGACCTTTGAATGGTGCTATTCAGTCGTAAATGTCAATTTGTTGACAAAACAGCAGACTATCTCATTACTTCTAGCATAAATTCAGTCTTTCCAAAGCATCTCATATCCTGCTGCCAAGGTGTGGTTGCTATCCTACCTTGTTTATATTATGCTTTTAGTGTCAGATTTCGTGTCTTATATTGTTAGTTCAAGCTCTCACATAAGCATCTCTCTGTAAATTGGTTACAAATGTACCGATCCCCCTCTTACCCTTTGCTTCCAAGAAACACCAAATCTTTCTGCAATTACTTGCTTCTTCCCTTAGAAGCAATTTTTTTTTCTTTCTATTTGATTTTGCCCCCCACTAAAAAGTGAAAGAGTAATTCTAATTCCAGATGTTGAGAAGAGAGCAAGGCTACTTTAGAAATTATCACAAACCACATGTTTCCTGTGAATTTGATATTAGTGATTATTTATACAAAGTGGCATTTCTTGCAAATTCTTTCATTCCTTTTATTCTGGTCAACTTTAAATAATAGTTTCAGGTGAGAAAAATGGGGAGAAAATAGATTATGAATGTCAGCGTATTTGATTGTAGAAATAAAATGGAAGCAAAAAGTTTTGATTCTTCTTGGGTAAAACTGGGTGAAGGAGGGAGGAGATGGCATTTGTTAGTGGGACGCAGGAGACCCAGGTTTTCTACTGTTTTCCTCAGGCTGGCAATCAAACTGGGGATAATCACATTTACCCAGTTCTGTTCCTGATATTAAAAGTCTTCTTGTTAAAGGAGATGTTGAGTAAACAATTATTTAATGAAGTCGATATTGTCTATATAGCAGTGGAAATCTGTACTTTTTGCGTGCACAGTTCTCCAGGTCCGGAGTTCACAAGTAATTTGCTCTTGAGAAAGGAGCTGCTTCTTGACTGCTTTGTCTTTTAGTCTGGCAAACTGAAGTAGGCAAAATGGCTGAAGTGTACCAGCTTTCTTCTACTGAGAAGGCCTGGCAGCCAGAACAAGAGCTAGCAGCACAGCTGGAAGATCTGAAGGCGGAAAGAGAAGACAACAGGATACTCCAGGGAATGCCTAGTAGGGCATACAGGTACCAAGAATTTGTGGGGAATGAAGGAGAGAGTAAAGTTATAGTGACGTGTTGTATCTTCTTGGGGGGGGGGAGTTCAGTTGTGATATGAAAGTTGTGTATATATAGCTGTTCAGTTTTGAGACCTGAATACATACATGGGAGTCAGGAGTAGCAGCTTTTCCATTGTGTGCTCACCACAGAATTGTGGCTGAAATGAAAAGGAATGTCAGAATATAAACTAAAATGATTTCATGGTGCATATTGTAAGCAAAACTTTAGGGTTCCCTAGCATGTCAAGTGTGTCCTTCTTACAGTGAAGAGGAAGCATCTCCAAACATAACACTACAATGTATAAGCAGAGTGGTCACATATAAGGCAGATGCTCTTACTTTTCTCAGTGGTGATGAGATGCAAACTATGGCAACATACCCAAGTTTGGCAATGTGCTTCAGGGAAGCTGAAGACTACCTGGAGAATATGTGGAGGAAAACAGAGGTGAAGAACTCTTGATTAGGACAGTTGAGACAAAAGGGAAAGGAGCTGGATTTATGTCTCCACTCTGTTTTCTTTAGATTATGAATCTTGAGACACATGGGAGATTGCTGTGAGGGTGAAGAGATAAACTTTTGTTTGCACTTATGAATAGGGCATAGAATAATGGGCTAAAATTCAAGCTTTCCAGAGATAGTGCAAATTAAACACTGATCTCTAGACTAGGAGGTTGCTGACCATCTGTAATGACCATCCATCTTTAAGAACCTTTAGGGAGCAGATGATCATAAAACCCCTCCTGATCCTACCTCTTCAGGGCTCTGAAGTGCTCCATCAGAATTTGCCATATATTGCTTTTGGACGAGACTTAGGAGCCCCTTTTTTTAATGGTCCAGTTTTTCACCTGCTTTCAATTTTTATGTATTTGTTTCACTCAAGTACATAAAAAACATGTGGTTCCTGTAAGTATATTTATCATAGGATCTTTGAATATCTCAAGTTGGAAGTGAGCCATAAGAATTAATGAGTCTAATTTCCTGCTCCTCGCAGGACTACCTAAAACTAAACCATATGACAAAGAGCATCATCCAGACACTCCTTGAACTCTGTCAGGCTTGGTGCTGTGGCCATTTCCCTAGGGGCCTGGTCCAGTGACCAACCACCCTCTGGGGGAAGATCCTTTTCCTAATGTCCAGTGTTAATACATGGGAATTAAAAACCAGTTCTTCTCTGAAAGTTTCCTAAGCTCCCCCTTCTGTGACATGGACGTATTAGGAAGGTGACTAAATTCTGAAAGGTGCTTCATTGCATAGCTGAACACTGTAGTATGTGTTCATAGGATTGACAAACATGCTAGTGGACTTTTTCGGGGCTTTGAGGTGGAAGAAAAGAGTTTGCCGAAAAATGTCTGTTAATTAAATAAATTCTGCTGGTTTAATATAGTCTTTTCATATCATTAAACTTGCTTACTCTTAAATTCACCATCTGAGCTATATTTGGCCTGACAAATGTTTGGTTTATACCAGCTTGTATGTAGCATCCTACTGAACTTTTTTTCCCCTGAGGCTCTGTTGGAATTCCAAAGGATGCTTCTTGTTTCAGAAAAGAAAGGGAGGTAATACTGAAACAAGGTTTATGGGTAGGTGGCTAAAATATACACTGGTTTAAAAAAAAAAATCTCTTTGCTCTTTACCAAGAAGTAACTGAAAACTAAAACAGAGAGAATTATATGTTTTTTTGAATCTGGGCCTGTAAAGACAGAATGGGAAGGGTCATAATGTTGTTTGCACAGTAGTTACACAGCATGACCCTATTTGAATACTAATCTGGACCTGGCTCTGCAGCATTTAATTATGTGACAGCTCTCAAATAAGTTCAAAGCCTAATAATTTTTCTCTATTTACCACTTTTTTAGAATTTTTTTATATCCTGAAAAATTGATAAATTGAACGTGTGCTCCTTTTGCAGGTGCCAGAAGCAAATCCTTGTGTTATTCAGGCTGCTCTCATGCAGAGGGAGGTAGAGAGCTGGGAATAACCCGGAGAAGGGAGCACACAGTAGCAAGCTTGCCTCTGCTGCTGTCCCAGGTAGGACTTCCACTTACTGCAAAGGCCCAGGAGCTTTTTCTGGCCCAGCAGGTTGCACTGTGCACATTTGAAAATAAAACCAGCATGAAACTCCCTCCTGAAAACAGGCATGAAAATATCAGTGGTTTCAGTTCTGTTGTATGATATGAAAATTTTCTCTTCTTCTCTTTCTTTGAAGGACAGGAATCTATGCCAGATCAGATGGGCTGGGACAAGGTTCTCCCAATTCTCTGATGGTTTGGTGCTGTTCTAGTACATCTGTATTGCAGCTTATTGTTATTTTTATTTTCATTTTTTAAGTGGAGTTCAAATTTCTACATTCAGTGGACTGAATTCTGCCATTTTCCATGTATTAACCAGGGCTTTTTAAAACCTATAATACTTCCACTGGGTCAGGTTAGGGGAAGTAGACTTCACTGCTAGCACAGTGGTCTTTGGTGGCTGATTAGCTGTTGTGTTGGTGTTACTCTCCGATGCTAAGGATTATATATATGCTGTCCAAGTTTCCTATAATGTCAAGCTGCTATTGTTTGCAAATGCATGATTTGCTGGTTATTTCTGATTTTATTCACATTTTTTGCAGACCTTATTACTCAGCTAGTCCAGAGTAAATGTTTGCACATGCTAAGATGGAAGAGACTTTGTACGCATGGCAGTGTTGTTGGACAGTTTTATCCCCTTTATCAGGAGGGAATCAAACCTAGGATCTAGCACATAGACATCTAGCACAGCAGCTGTTCATGAAAAACAATGTGTCAGCAACCTCTTTTTTTTCCACCCAAATTAAAAGCTATTAACGCTAAGGGTAATTTTTGTCTAGACTCTCAGCTGTCTGCTTATGGTCAGAATCAGCTGCTCAGAAAGATTCACTGTTGGGACTGAAATTCCCTTTTCCTCTCTGGGTCGGAAATACCATTTGTAATCACTTAGGGAGGAAATAAACCTTTGAGATTACTCACAAGCTATGACTCCTTGTACATGGGAATGCAATGGCCTTCTAGCTAATTCAGGAAGAAGAAGCAAAAGTGACAGTCTCTCTTTTATATATATATAAACAAAAGCAAATTAGTCACATATACAGCATTCAGAGGGCTGCAAAGCTTTCAGTGGCAAGGTGAAGTTTTCTGACAGGAAAAAAAATCCAGTGACATGGGAAGATCTGATGGTTTACACCTGGTGGTTATAGTCTGTCACCTACAGTCTCTGAAGGTAACGTTCTCCTAAGGTATGATGAACATTTTTTGAACAGTGAAGTATAATTATGAAGCATCCAAGTCTCGGATAAGAAAATAGACAGAGGAAGATCAGTGTAAGAAATCTAGAAATCTAGAGGTTTGTAGGTAATGAACTAGACTGCGTACACATGACTTTCAGTTCTTCTAGAAGATTGATTTTACTAGAAAGGAAATACTGCAATGATAAAAATTAATTTAGGTAAGTGGAATAATGAGCTCCTTGTGTGCAGTGTAGCTAGAGTTGAGCTGCTTGGATTTGAGGAGATCCAGGATGAGGAGAAAGTTAGAAGAGATAGGGCAGAACAGTTTCAGGGACTGAGACATCTCAAGTCTGCAGACTTGGGGAGTATTTGTTTATTTAAGCATCACCTTTTGGAAATAAATTTTGGAAATAAATATTTTATCTAATTTATTCAATGATTTTATTTTATCAGTGCTACAAGTCATTGACAGTGAATAAACTTCTGGAATTATATACAATGGAGAACTGCTGTTTGTTTTTTTCTCTTTTGTGTTTTATTTTGTTACTAAATTTACCACTGAACAGTTTTTATGCTTTCTAAATGACTAAGAATAACAACTGATATGTTCTTAACCCCAGGTTCTCCAGCACTTGCCTATTTCTCATAGAAAAATGAGCTAATGTGGCTAATGAGAAATATCCTGATGTGCTCCAAGACAACTAGGAAAAATTAAGAAGTGCTTTTGATAAGAATTCAGATATTTTTAATACTGATGTGTTTCCCTCTTCGAGTTTTAGGAGGAAATGGTGAAAAATTATCAGCTTTCTTTTGAAACCACAATCCTACATATCCATTGTTGGTAGGTATTTTCTGAGAAAGGTCAACAGGGAAAAGGTTGCCATCCTTGGTTTGTATGCTTAAGAAATTTGGAGTGTGGCTTTTAAAGTCAGCAAGAATCCTGGAAATCTGGTGTTCAGATTCCAGAGTCTGGAGCCCTGAATCTGCAGCGGTTGTTCCTTTGGCCTTACTGTGCCCTGGGCTGCAAAAACAGAAGGTTCAGAATGATACTTGTGGGATCAACTTGGTGGAGAATCCAAGATGTTGTCCCAATTATGGCAAATCCTGAAACTCACCCTTCCAATTTTCTGTAAGAATATTATGTAAAATATTTCTGTGGGTGGCCTGTTTCTGGAGAAGCTTAGAGAAGAAAGCTATTATTTAAAGACTTATACTGAAATATATCTAGGAGAATTTGCTTGTGGTTATTTTCAAGTTCTCTTTCCTTTTGAAGGAAGGGAGTGATGATGTTTATGTAGAGTTACCTGTGTGAATGGTACTTAGCAAGCAAGGCAGCATTCTCGTCACAGGGTGTTTAAGTCCTATGATTTAACCCATCCTGTTACAGAGTGGAAATAGTGTGGA
Organism: Platyrinchus mystaceus; assembly: GCA_035041135.1. Classification (NCBI taxonomy): domain Eukaryota; kingdom Metazoa; phylum Chordata; class Aves; order Passeriformes; family Tyrannidae; genus Platyrinchus; species Platyrinchus mystaceus. Next base: position 69,252,368 of record JAWWLV010000121.1, on the reverse strand, counting down.
ACTTTAGGAGCTCACAGGATTATTGTCTCAGGAAAAGCACAACCCCTTTCTCCTGGTGGAGGCACACCACCTCCTTGCAGGGGTGGAATGGGCTGGCCAGGGTGGAGGAATGAAAAGTGGCTGTGACTTGTTCTCCCTGTCTCTTTTCTCCCCTGAAAACCTCTACCACAAGGGAGGTACCTGTGGGTCTGCACAGAGGAGGAAGGCACAACCCTTGGCTGGAGTAGCACTGCCCAACCAGTTGAGAACAGTGCTACAGAAAGTGCAGATTTACCTGGGACAGATAAGGGGCCTTTAGCCCTTAGTTAGTGGTCTAATTAAGCTCTAACTGGTCTAGCTGGCTATGCTGGTACAGCCCTCTTTGATTCCTTAGGCCCAAAGGGGTCCCATGAGGGGAAGCTATGGCAGCACTGCCCCAGGAGTGCAGTGGCATCAGTGCAGGAAGAGGGCAGTTAAACTCTTCTTTCCAAATGAAGCTCCTTGAACCTGCAGCATTTCTCTTGTATGAACAGGATAGGAGAAGGAGGGATGATCCTTGATCTTGGATATAGTGGGCTAATAATGTAGAGAAGGATGCAAGACCTACAACATTACAAAGTTCACCTGAGCCATTCTGTGGAGTAGAGCCTTATTGGTATTAAAAGCAAATCTGACATGCTCTAGCTCATTTTGATCTTCAGTATCTAGTTATCTAATATTTGAGGAACAGTATCATATTACCATCATAAGCTTCATTAATCTGCTATCTAGATCTGAGCATCATAGATGAAACAGCAGAATGATTAGACAAGACATTAAAAAACAAAGCAGAAATAAAGCACGGAGTAGAAACACAGATGGCTCTTTATTGATGAAACAATGAGATAAAAATTCGATCACATGTAGTTGCACTAAACCCCAATATTTTTGCTGAGCTTTAGCAAACTCCAACTTACCTGTATGCACATGTATCAGCAGTACTCGCCCATACTGAGTAAAGGAGAATCAGTTAATACTTCTTTAGGCTTTCGAAAATCTTTGGATAAGAAGTAGCAGAAAAAGTGCTGCTGCTTATTATGGTTTGGCCTAAGACAAAAACCAGCCAATTGAACAACCAACCAAACAGTGTTAAATATACCTGTCAAAGAGCTGGAAAAAGGGAAGAAAATATGACAAAACTTACAGGAGCACAGTAGTTTTTGCTCTTCAGTGATGAAGGAATACTGGTATCCTTCAAAGCCATGAGCAAGCCCGAGATGATGTAAAGAAGGAGAAAGCATTTCAGTTCTTCTAAAAATGTGTGCTGTGTTGCCAACAGACTCTCCAACACTGATACGAGGCCAAACTCAGCCATCCCAAGCACACCCTTGTTTCAGAAGTTGGCAATAGCAGCATCATGCCAGAATCAGATACCAGAGAGTGATAACTCTGAAATAGTAACATACTTAAAGTTCTTATGGCATGTGAAGATTTGGGAGGTGCGTGTGAGAAGAATGTTGTATGCTTCTGAGCCAGCACCCTGTTCAGGCAGAAGGATTTGTTAGCTGGCATCCTTTTCATGCTAGAAGATAGGCACTCCTCCAAGGACCATGGAGGTGCCTCAACCTGCAACCCCTGTCTTTTGGGGTCTGGCAGAAGGCCCTTTCTTAAAAGAGATATGAAAATAATAAAAATCCACACAATGTGAGTTTCCCCCACCATCACATTTCATTCTCTGGCATACTTCAGCTTCAGGATTAAATAAAAGGGAATTACATCATGGTGTGGATACAAAGCAAAGGACACTGATGGCACTGCTTACAGACATCTTATACTCATGTTACTTGAAGTGTTGATGTTCTCCAGCTGGTCTGATTATGGCTTTTTGCAGAGTCCTGCCACAAGGACACAGTTTTCACTTTGTCCTGGCACAGCACTAAAACCCAGGAGCTGAAACTTCAGCTCCAGCTTCTGCTTTCTCACTTTGGTATTGACTATGACCTTAAGAATCTCAATAACTCAGCTGAAGAGATGGAGCTCTTTTCCCTGGTAAGTGAAATGCACCTCTCAGTGCTAAAAAAAAAAAAAAAAAAAAAAAGTCTCTTCAAAAGCATGGAATAAAGTTCCATTTATTACGAGTTAGTGTTTTGCATCACGAAAATGAGATTGTAGCATTTTTGCTCTTGACAGGAAGCAGAAGAAAGGTTCAGCTCACACCCACTAACCTCTAGTAATGGCTGACATTCACATGTTCAGTATTGTGGCTCTGAGACTGCACCTTTGCTCTCTTAGCTCTCACTCGTGGTTTTATGGGTTTTGTGCATTTTTTCCATTTTTCCTGCCCTTGTTTGGTGTCTCCCTGAGCTGTGGTACTTCCACTAGAGGTCAGCTGCAACACACCATTGTCCAGGACCTTGCCAGACTCCACAGCTCAGGGGACACCAGCAGGAAAACTCTCAGTTTCGTTTTTTCTGTCATCTAAAAGGTGAAACCAAATGAAAATCTCCAGCAGGTGTCCAGGGTCCAAAAGAGATGCGTAACTGCTAAACAGAAATAACATACTGCTTTTAAATGTGTGGCTTGCCTTACAAACTGCACCTTGAATGAGTGCAGGTGGTCAGCTGAAAAGGAGGAAGATTTGGTTGCATTAACTGGTCTGTAAACCTTTCCTCAAATTAACATTTGAGTAGTTCAGCTGAACTCACTGAGCTATCAGAGATAAGCACAGGCAGACTTGTTTACACAACTAGGCAATGATGTACATTACCTTTACTGTAGGCTGGCAGTGGCTTCTAATTTTTGAACAGGATTTTCAAAGTACATCTTCTATGCTAGTGCTGTTCCTCACAAAGCCAGTGATAAGAAATTTGCTATTGACTTTGGTTGAAGGACAGTGGTTTAGAAAATATTGGTCTTCTTTTTGGAGTCACCAGAATTAATAGCAAGGACTTGCATTGTGTCTGCTGGAAAAGAAGGAAAACACAGGACCAGAATGTCTCCATTCCTTTACCACTCTTTTTTATTTTTATTTTTATTTTTTTCTGATAATATGCAGTATTACTTTGCTCTAAGATTTCATATTCATTGTAGGACATTTATAACAGTAGCATCTCCTTTTGAGTTTTAAAATTTAGCAGCATCTTCTGCAAAGAGCAGGCAATGAGAACTTTTCCACTTTATGATGCAGAGGTTTCTCAGTCAGAGAACTGGGGCATGCTAGATCCAGCCAGGGCTTTGAAAAAGAGAGACAACTGGATCCCTTATTTAAAGGTAATTATGAGGAACTTCCCTCCTTCAGTTAGTTTTAGTCCTAATCAGTGTCCAGGATGTACTAAGATACATTTCAGTGATTAAAGTCTAAAATGTTCCTTTTGACAAATGGAGTGAATATTTTTTAATAACTCAGGCCTTATCAAACTACAATATTTCTGTATAGTCAAGAGCCTCTATTCATATCTGTTGAAAATACAAAATGAGTGTGTTGCATTTTCTTTACTAAATATTGCCTCCTATATCATAAACATGTAGCTGTATTGATAAGTTTTTTTATTACTTTTATGAAAAGCAGGTTAAGCCTAAAGTAGATCCCTGGAAACAAAAGCTTTTGATGAAATTGAAACAATGGAAGAAAGGAGCTAAGCTAATGGACCTTCATTCAAAATCTCTAGAGTTAATGTGACTTATAGTGATTTAATTTAAAGTTATTTTAATTTATTTATTGGACTCTTCCAGGGAAATTGAAGTCTCTAGAGAAAAGTTGCCTCAGGTTTGTGTATCATGTATTTATTCCTGAATTCGTTGAAGACCCATTACTAAGGTGGTACTGAGATATTTTCCCCTGTCTTTCTCAGTTCAGCAGTTTCAAAGGCAGCTTGAACACTTCCATACATATTCAAAAGCTCTGAAGTTCACCTGAGTCAAAATCTCTGAACTTCACCAGGTCAAAATCAGCCCTGGAATTTGTTTCAAAGGGATTGTTCAGAACTGCTCTTTTTTTAGTGTGATCAAGGTTCAGACCTGTGCTTCAAAGATAAAGAGAGATACTCCAAGAGCAAGGTACAAGTTGTTAGGGCACAATGTGCCCCAGGGAGCAGTTACTGCGTGTCTCTATTTTGGTTCTAGCTTCACAGTTTCTCTTGATTATGGTGATATAATGCTGGTTTTGGACATTTTGAGGATGTGTTGCAGGACAGCTCTGTCTAGGTTGCTTGCCACCCAGCTTCCTTGGAAAAATGGCAATGTATATATTCACAGATCAGGTCTGTTTTGCATCCACAGCGAGCTTGAGGTACCTCTTACACCTCACATTCCTTTGTCCTAATTGCATCTTATTCACTGAACGTACCCTACAGGGCTGACCTGCATCTGCCGAGGAAGCTCCGCTCATTCACCCCTGCTGCAGCTGCGTGAAGGAGCTGCGGGTGTGACACTGTCAGGTGTGCTGGGGTCTTGCCACTTTTTTCCAGTGAAATTTGAGCAGGTCTGGAACCCTCATCTGTAAAACCGGTATAACAGCAGTGCTCTGCCTCTGAAAGATGACATAAACTAATGCAATTAACATAGTGAACTTCTACTATAAGACTAGATCTATATAAATATCTCATTCAGTAGCACTGATCTTGCAGTCAAAGGATAATGTTACTGCCTCTCATCCCCTGGGTGAGCCTGAAGCACTACGAAAAATAAGAACACCTTGTAGTTCAGCTTTTACATGGGAACCAGAAAATAAATACTTCCTCTGAAGCTGTCAGAAGTCATGCCCCTGTTTGCCCTCTTCTATCAATAGTCACATACCTGACAAATGGAAAGTCCTTGATGTGCCATCTCTTTCTTCCTTTAGTGCTCTGGTGGTGTTGAGTACACCAGAGCAGCCTAAGCCGTGTCTCGAGCTCATGCGAGGCTGTTTCAGCCCTGAAATGTCCCTGAGCTCCTTTGTTTTCTCTTCCCAAGGAACCATTGCTCCAGTCATTCCAAATACCTCTGTCTGTCTAGAAAGGGGGTAGTGGGCTTGTCACAGAGTCCCAGATGCTGCTGTGTATGTGTTCAAGTTATGGGCAAGCCTTGATGTGGGATCCCTGCTGGATGGTAGCTGTTTAGTAGAGGAGCAGTAATGGATCAGAAATTGTTGACTCCCAACCAAGTAAAAAAGCGAATGAAGGAAATACTTGGGAAATCAATGGAAAAATAATTCCCATAGGGTTTGATATTTAATTTACATTTTCATTAAAGGCTACTTGCTCCTCTGTGTCCTCATTTTTTAATTTTTTCTCTCCTGTGTGAAGTGAGCAGGTTATCATCAAAACAGGTAATAAAGAGTCCTATAAAACTCCTGTTCTTAATACCCTTAGAATTCCTATCAAGGCTTTGCTGGAATTTCTGTCAACAAAATTTTACTGATGCTAATAATTGCTAAAACATGACTATGTTTTTCAAATTATACTTCTGATAGAAGTGGCAATTAAAAAAACTCCTGCAAGATTACATGTGTTTTTTAAAAATTACTTTTGTACTACTACTACTACTACTAATTTTATTTAACCTGGGATTTGGCAGTACTCTGTATATATATAGTCTCCCTAGCTCCTGTCTAACATTCATCATTACATTTGTGGGTCTCACAAAGCATTTGAGCGAGAACTCATCTCACATTGCAAAAGTCATAAAAGTGGATGTGTAGGCTTTCCAGCTGAGGTCGGCTTTACAATATTTTAAATAATTCAATGGATTTGATTTTGATGATACTCTTAGAAAGATTAGACACTTATGGTCTTTTATTTTTAAATTTATTTAGCAGTGAAATAAGTTTTCTTTTATGATTCTTGTTTTCATACCTTTTCCCCATGCCAGACACTTCACAAAGAAACCATTCTTTCAAAGCTTGCCACAGCAGGTAATTTTTCTGGAATGCTTGGGTGCAAGCCATCATCACCACTAGCAGAACTAAAATGGCTTTGCAGCTCACTGATAAAATGAAAAAAGAAAGATCATTCTTCTTGGGTTTTTTTCCATAGTGACTTTCTCACCAAATACATTTGATTTGGATCACCACTCATTAAGGGTGAGGGGTAACAGGAAAGGAGAGAGGTAGTCCTTCCTCTCTGTAAATCTCAGGTAAAAAAAAAAAAGTTTCATATTCTTTCTTATCTGGTGTATTTTCTCCTTATGTTATAACAGACAAGTCCATTTCTATATTTTCACCTTGGAGAGGGGGCAGCAGAGAACTGTCCCAAGTCCAGGAGAAGCAGTAAGGAGTGGTGCTGCAGAGGCTAGATGCTCTGAATTGACCTTGACTCACTGCAGGATGGGGTCTGGCATGCTGCTGCCTCATTGGCCTTGTGAATCTTTTGTCTGCATTTGATATGATTTGACACAAGGTCTCACACAGAGAGAGGGAGGGAGGGAGGATCTCCAGGGACACGAGGTGTTTGAAACACATCCTGTGAGGTCAAGTTCTACTACTTCTTTTCATGCCTCTGGACAGCAGAGCTATGATCATGTCTGGGAGGAGATCTGTGCCTGCACTGAGCTCTACCAGAAGAGTAGAAATTATAAATAATGATCAATGAACACATCTAGCAGGCATTTGTCAGCTCTGATAGAGGGCTTCTCTAATAGATTTCTGTTTGGATACCAGCCTTCCTCTTTTTCAGAATTCAGCCTCCTGCTAGTGCTGGTGAGCAGGAGCTGCCCAGCTGCAGTGTGTGGTGGTGTGCCAAAGCTGTATGCACCATGTCCTCTCCTCCTTGGTGCTCACCAGCTCTTGTGCAGCCACTGGTCCAGTACAGCACAAGCAGTGTGAGATTGCACCTATGTAAAAATAACATGTGTATGTGCCTGTAGCAGGGTTGGGGATTTGGCCATAAGAAGTGTGCCCTAGTATTACTGGAGGGTAATGGTGTTAGGGAATGGTTTAGCATGTGTGTATGGAGGAGAGGAGAGGGGAGGACCGATGGTGGCATGCTTTGGCTGCTGGAAGCCACCCAGCAGCTAGGCACCTGTGGACCTGGGGGCAGATGCCTGCTTTGTGCAGAGGCAGGTGTGATAGCAAGTTCCTCCTCTCAAGGAGGAAGTGGCATCTGTGGACATCACCTCACAGAGGCTCAGAAACTGCGAGAGAACTTCATGTTTTGGAGGAGGGGGAAAAAACCCAAATGGCCTCACTGGCAGGGTAGTGAATGAGAAGTAGGACCTACTTCTCTGGTATCTGGGGAAGTTGTAGTAACTGTGTGGTGAGCTCTGTGACTAATCCTCTGAATGTGAAGGTATCCCTTTGATGCAGATGGACTTTGATTCCCTACTTCTTTACTGTCCTTCTGACTCAGAAGTCCTTCACAGCCTCTGCTTTGGTAAGTATAAAAGCACAGAACTGTTACATCCCAGAAGTTTCTGTATCTACAAGCCCAATGCTCAGTTTGTCTCACTCTACACATGCCTGCACCAGAGGACCCTGATGGCAAGGTAAGAAAGAACTGAAAAATCTCCTTGCTTTGCTGCTGTTTTTTAAAGAGTAAAGGTCTCAGCTACTAGGGCTGGATGCAGCCCTAACATTAATGAGAAGGTCTTGAACCCCTGCACTTGGTCAGCACCAAACAGGGCAGGAATTCAGAGGCAGGGGAAAAGGAATAGAGCGAGAGAAAGAGACCATTTAGTCTCCCACCCATTCCGTCTTTCCTGCTGATTAATCTGCCCCAAGCCTGATGCCAACTCTGTGTTAAAAAATATATCCACATTTCTCTGTAAGGAAAAGCTCCCACATATGAAAACATACTGAAATTCTTCCTACCTCAGGCTGACCCAGAGCAGGAAATATCTGATTACTTAATGAAAACTTCAGAAAAAAACTCAAACATTGGGTTGACATAATGATTATTAAAAAAAAAAAAAAAAAGGAAAGAAAACAGGATTTCACTCCATCTTCTGTCAAGTGCACTAAGTCCTCAACTGTGTTTGGAAAGAGTACCTGTTTGGGGGCCATGCAAGAAACATGACAGATCTCAATTTTGAAACAGTCTAGTCATCAGGGTTGTTGAAAAACTAGAAGTAGATCCTCCACAAAGAAAAAAAAAGTGCTGTCCTGGTCTCAGTATTTTTAAAATAAAAGTTTAACTGCTATCCAAAAATGTGCTGTCACTTTTTTCATCATGTCACTCATGTTTTTCAGACAGCAGTGTCTGTCTTTTTAGAGTGGAAATTTTAAGTGAGGAAGCTTCATCCATAGTCCATATACTTATTTTTGTATTTAACAGAGATGTACAATTAATGCTGTTGATTCAGGAAAATATATTTTAATACTATTTGACCTCATGTTATTTTAAGTAATAGAGATGGAAGGACCTAGTGTTTCTAAAGTTTAAGAAATTAGACCTTTGAAGTCAATGAGGACAGGATGAGTAAGGATGATCTTATTTAGTAAGGACAGAGAAATTAGTTCACAGATAATCTGTCATTGCAAGGATTATGTAAAGAATTCATTGCCTGACAGTTTGTCATCAAGATGTTTGGCTTGAAGGAATTTTTGGAGACAATACACTCACGTCAGCTTGCAAATTTATAGAACTGCCAACGTAGTCCTAAGTATATCCATGTCACTTCCATGAGTAGCTTTGTTAGGATGTCTTGTGTTGAGAGGGATAAATTTGACAAGCACGAATTTGTAAAGATACATTAATAAGATTTTCTTTAATCAGAAAAAACAATGCCAAGATCAATGCTATGAAACCTTCAGAACACTGGGAAGAATGCTGTACAAAGAAATTGGGATAGAGAAGACAGAAGAGTTTTTCTTACCTACTTGATTGTCTGAGGAAGTTAATTGGATAATGCCAAGTAAATCACAGTCCATAATGATCCACAATAAATAAATACTGTGTGATTCACATTAATCTTCTCATTTACACTGATATTAATGCCAGTTTAATGTCACCGATATTGGTGGAGTAACTCCTGATGCTTCTGAGAAGGCCTTGATGGAATTGATAGCAAGGCAGGTGTAGCTGTTTTCCTGTTTGTTGCTCTTCTGCTACTCTTTGTACTATGGCTTTGAGTGTGCTGGAAAGCAGTGAGGGAAAAAAAACTCAACTATTTAATTTAATTTTATAGAATGTTAGCTAGAGATTTTAATGTATGCTTGTGTTGGGGATGCTGTGTATACATCCCAGTAAAACTTTCCTACAGCCTCATGTGACGTTACTTCTTTGTTCCTCACTATGATTTTGCCCCATGCTCATCCTATGACCTGCTGGAACCCAGACATCAGTTTTTCTTTTATGTCTGGAAGAAAAAGGATAAGCTAGGAGGTCAGACATGTCACTAGCCATATCTGGGTCGAGCTTTTGATGAACGAGATGTTCTGAATTTCTTTGGAAAATTTCCTTGATCTGACCCTTGCTGCAGTCTTGGCTTTGACATGGTGATAGCTCTTTCATACAGCCCAGAGACTTGATAAAAATAAACCGCTAAGGATTGGAAAGCAATCAAATATTGTGGAGTTATATACTCTGATAATTTCACTGCTGGCTGCATTATGAATTTCATCCAGTATGGAACTTCCTTTCCTTTTCTTTTTATTGTGGTAAAGCCTATGCATAAAATTATGTAAAAAATATGTATGTATATATTTAACAAAGCCTGAAAGAAGGAAGAACAATACCATCATACTGTTTCTCTGTCAGAAGCAGTAGTGCCATCCTTTTCCATTGTTCCATTCTGCAGGTTTCTGTGACTGTCAGTTCTGTAGGCAACACCAGTCTTCTTTCAGACAACAGACGTAGCCAAACTGTCTGCTTTGGAGAGGTTCAGAAATCTCCTTGAGTAGCAAAAATGTAATTACATTTTTCTTGTCTGGAAAAAGGTATAGTTATAAAGGCAGCTCATGTGCTGCTAGGGCTGGAAGAGGGCACAGCGACTGCACACAGGGAGCACGTGGTGGGGAGAGGAGCCTACTTGTCCCTTCTTTTCTTATGTCACCCAAGAGTCCCTGAGCTAAAGGTAAAAAACCCCCACAACATAAAATATGCAGAGTCAATATTTTTAAGAGGGGAGCTCTGATCCAACTGAAAATGCAACTGTCTGCTTGCTCCAGAGAGTGTGCCTGGGGATCCATAACTGTTTCAAGTTCATGGACAGAAGCCTGACCATCAGTGCCACTGGCCACTCCTTCAAGCCTGGTCACCTAATTCTCAGTGCAGAAGACACCTCGGGGATCAGAGTTCAAGAAGCATTTGGATGATACTCTCGGGCACATGGTGTGAAACCTGGGGATAGTCCTGGCAGGGCTAGGAGCTGGACTCGATGATCCTTCTGGGTCCCTTCCAACTCAGCATGTTCTGTGATTCTGTGATTTATTCTTTAAAAATATAACCAGTTAAAATTCTTAAATGAAAGCTACTTGGAACTAGAAAACTGTGTTTTCCTGCTAAAGTAATGTTGAACAGAGTGTTCCAGCATCTTCATATTTTCAACTCAGAAAAACTAATTTAAAAACTTTTACTTTCCAATGGGAGTTGTTAGCTTTCTGGGAAGCAGGTGTTGGGACAAAGTCTCCTTCTGAATTCTACGTAGCATACCTTTATTTTCATTCTCTATTTTCAATAGCAAAAGAAATGATGTAAAGATCAGTTCTGACCTTCTGTGTACGCACTCTGATGGGGAGATTAGCTGTGAAGTACTTCAGAGGGCCCTAGCAATGAGAGAGACATTATTGCACACTGGGCTCTCTTTCTTCTGGACTAATACTGGGATATGGATATATACTCTTGAACTTTAGCTAAAGCCTAGATAAATATTTACTAATCCTATTATAGTTTCTTTGGCAGTGAATTTATAAGCAGAGGCAACAGTATTTCCTTAACAACAGTTTCTAATGTGATTTGCTTTTATTTTTAATTTATTGCATAGACTGTCTTTCAAGAACTGAAACAACAGTAAAGCCATTTTACAGGCAAACTACTTGACACCTATCTGACATACTTGCTGGCATGTGACATAAACACGAAATGCATGGCACTGTTTCTTAAAAACGTTATCATTTAAGCTGTGCCCAAAATTGGAGGAGTACCTGTGTTAGGAATCCCTCCACATTGTAAGATGTGAGCTGTGGGCTGGTGAGATGGCTCAGCACACAAAGTATCCAAAACTGAGATTCTGAGTCAGTGTTGCACCCTCCCTAGCAGACTGTTTGGGATGGAGGTGATCAGAGGTGGGTGTTACAAGGACACAAGGCCCTGCAAACCAATGTGTTGCATTACATTACCTTAAAATTTTTTGAGATTCAGCTGGGAAGAAAGTAGATAAAATATATGTAGGTGCGTAAGTATTGCTTTATAACCCAAAAGGGATTTGTTAAGTCTCAGTAAACCTGAGCAGAACTAGAGGAGAAAAATCAAAACCTTCAGGCAAAAAAAATCACACAAATATCCCGTTACTTGATTTGTTGCTGTAGATATATAACTGAGTTATAACATTTTTTTTATAAACATAAGTTGTATTTAGAAGGCTTGGACAGTGTCTTAAAAATATGAATCCCATATGGAATCTCCCAATGTGATAGGGAGAAAGTCTTCATTTCCTTTTAGTTTTGCTTTGTAAGAGCTCTCCAGTTTTGTAGTCACATGCCCCTTTTGCAGATTGCAGTATTCTTGACTGAGATTTTTAGGAGTGAGTCAGAGCAGGAATTGCCAAATAAAAAATAAAAATCAAGAGCTTGAAAGTGGAAGTATTTCAATGAAAGTTTTTCATAAGGATATTTAAAAACACAACCAAAACCCTCTCCTATCTGCTGTGGTGAAGTCACCCCAGTATTTGCTTAGTTATTTACTTCAATCAAGTTGAATTTAATTCTTTCATAAAGGGCTTTGATTTAACCTTTAGCAAATTCTGCACCCTGTAATTAAGATCAGCAAAACAAATAGCCTGTTCAGAAGAATAAGAAAAGAACAGAGAGTGCAGAACACCATAGGAAAAAAAGGAAAGGAATCTGACCAAGCTTATCCAACATTATGTTCAAATTAGGTGCACATTTTGTAGGGCTGCCTAATTAACTTTATTTTAAAGAATTAATTCTGATCCTGCACATATCTCTGAAGGTGGCAAGGTGTTCTTCTGAATACATTTAAATTTTACTCAGATTTCCATGCCTGAAGGAAATACCTTTTCCTTTTCTCCATCCTTTCTTTGAATAAAATTTTAGACACCCAGGTGCTAACAGGGAAACTTTTGGTAGCACTGGAGATCTTGTAAAGGCAGATGTTAGGACAGCCAGTGAAAAGAGAAAGTCCCAATAAATCATGTTGTCATTATTTGGCACTGAAGTGAGAACAAAGGTGCATTGCATACCAGGAACAGCAAAAAAAAAAAAAAAAAAAAAGGAAAAGGAGAACCTTGCATTTGCTTGCTAGCTATTTATAATAAGAACCATTAAAAAAAATTCCATGGCTATTACCCCTACATCAAGTGTTTATTTTCACTGGAAGATTAATTTCAGTAATTATACAGCCAGAGATAGATGTATGTAATTCTCTTCGTGGCACTTCTAGTCAAGAAACAGAATCTTTTGAAAACTAACACCACTTCTGCTGACTGCAGTACTGAATTCTTGCCTGGGTGTAACCATCGTTGCTAATGACTCACTGCCAAGGTAGACAATTCTCTTTTAAAGACGCTGATGGGGTTTTTTTGAAAATTAAGGTCATTGTTAAACTATTCTGCTCAACAAGTGCTGATGTCACACCAATTTGGGACATCAGTCAATGGGCATTCTTTATAATTAGTGCTAAAGTCCTTCTGTGTGAGAACTTATCTACAAATCTTGAAAGTGGAACTTAGCCAAGAAAGCTTTAAAAATATGTTGACTTTGAATATCACAATTTAAGACACTTTTTGCCAAATTTGATCTAGATTAGAAAAAGGAAAAAAGTTCTACCTTAGGTCAAGAGATAATCTTTTGCATTTTCAGGCCTTCTTAATGCTTTTTTGTGAATATATATGACTGAAGGAAAAACTAGACACAGTAACAATTTCATACAGTTTGACTTACTCTATGGGAGTATAAATGAAGCCACAGGGTAGGTCTTCCCTAAAAATAATATTTTGTAAAAATTATGTAAAAAATTATATTTTGTCAATATTTTATTTAGTTGTTCTCTGCTAGTGACATGTTCTGAGGCAAGGTCCACTCTTAGGTTAATAATACAGAATTGCAATCCTTTCAGAGCTGACTGCTGCTATGTGTCTCTTTTTCATAGCACAGGTCCACAACACTCAGTTCACAGTTTGCAGAGGTAGAAAACCATGACAACGCTCACACTAGAGAAGACGGATGTATTCATACACAAGACCAGTGAGGGGTTTACATCATAATACATGATGTGAAGTTAGAGGACCCAAAGGAGCTTGGGAACCAGCTGCTGCTTGTGACCAGCCAGTGCACTGAGAAAGATAAACGTAAGATATCCACAGGTCCAAAAGACTTGTGATAGTTTGGTTTGCTGTTTTCAAGGTAGGTCGATCCCATGACTCCTTGAACTGTTGCTGTACTTCTGCAAGACCAAGTGCTGACTGGATTTCTGGGACTTTTCTTTATACTCCTAGTTAGCTAAGTGATGAATGTGCTACAAAGACCTAACTGAGCATGTGGAATTGCTTGTCACATGATGTTAATGTCACAATTTTGCACTTATTCAGGGTCACAGACATCAAAGTCACCCTGTAGGGAATAATAACACAGAAGGCACATTTACTGATGTAGCTAAGTAATATAATGAGCTAGCACATCTTCAAGGCACAGAAAGAGAGTCAAAAAAGAAAAATGTTAATTGTTTCTGAAATCTTTTAATTAATGTATTGGATTGCTTTTCCTTGGAACTAAATTTACTTCCCACCACTTTTAAACTTTTTTCGTCTGTAAATAAGAATCTGCAAATTATTTGACATTCCAGCCTTCTTTTTTGGGGGGTTTTCTCTTTTCTTTTTCAAATAGTGAGATCTGAGTTAAGGGAGTCTGTATTACAGATTTCTAAAAAAGAGAAATTGTACTTCTAGATGGGTGAGGAGGAAAAAGCTTGGAATGGTAGAAACTATGAGGGGAGGGTCATTAGAAAACAGTGAATAAATGGCACATACACGTACCGTGTTCAGAGAATTCCATAAAATATATCTTAAATCAAATTACTGAGATTACTTCCTGTATTGGTAGGATAATGCTCTTGATGTTTTAGTATGCTTCCCTAAGACTGAATATTCTGATAGAATGGAGAGCAGACCTGAGCATCAAGATGACCAAAAATCTTTACAAACCTGTGAATGTTTAAATACCTGCTAGGACCTCTTTTGAAGTCACCAGAAGATCCTCATTCTGAACCCTTTTTCTGGAGCGTCTTTCATGTGAGGAGAGGCTGAGAAAGCTAGGACTGTTCTGCCTGGAGAAGGCTCAGGAGGGAACTAATCAGTGTGTATTAACACCTGATGAGAGGGAATGAAGATAAGGGGACCAGACTCTTCTCAGCCATCCCTGCCATCAGGACCAAAGGCACTGGGCACAAACTGAAACACATGAAATTCTATGTGAACACAAGAAAACATTTTTTTTTAACTGTGAATGTGATCAAACACTGATAAAGGTTGTTGAGAGGCTGGTGGAGATACTCAGAATCTGACTGGACACAGTCCTGGGCAATTCACCCTGAAGTGACCCTGCTTGGGAGCATGGAGTTGGTTCAGTGACCTCCAGAGATCCCTTCCAACCTCAGCCATTCTGTGATTCTGTCATCACAGGAGGCAGGCTACTGCATGAGTCTGGAATAGCAGATCTTGTGTTTATAGGTCACTTAATTGTCACCCTCACACAGTACTCCTGAGGAACGATCATGTACAACTTGCCCTAGTTCCTTATGTTCCTTCTTGTTATGGTTTATTTCTGTGTGCCATAAACTCAAACATTATTTACATGCTGACTTTTCCAGTGATCATGGACTTCAAATTACTCTCTTGTTCAGCTTTGAAAAATAAGACCAAGTTTGGAGTTGAAGAGTAGCTGTGGAAGCCTCTTCTATTTAGACCAAGGCTGATTTTTAACCCTGCAGCCCTAAACTTCTCAGATTCACCCTAGGATTTATCACTTATTGTCAAAAATAGCTCTAATTTACATAGTATCACAAGAAAACAAAAGCATGATTTCTTTAAGTATTTCTCATGGGCTGACAGCATTGAAACATTTGTAGTGATATTTTCTCGTCCTTTCACAGTAATTTTTAAATTATGAAAACTAACTTTTCTGATAGTAAGCCACCTGAAAAAGAAGCCCTCACCTCAATCCACTTTCTGGCCTGCTATATCTCTTGCCAAAATTTATCTTTGAGTAGTATATGTTTCTTTTCTTTGATTTGAGAGTGAAGATGCAGGGATGAAGATGATCCCAACATGATTTGATGCTATGAAAAATTAAGCTTCTATTCACTTTCCTCCCCTGTTTTTTATGTTTTCTTGGGCTTTATCTCTTGATGTGGGTCTTTTGAACTTGAACCTCTCAAAGAATATTTGTTAAAAGATGATGGAAGAGATACGTTTAAACCAAATGGCTCCTTGCAGGATACTCTGGGGTGCGCCAAAGCTTATGCAACTTGAAATCTTTTCCTGTCCTGGGGTTCCCTGCAAGCAAAAACCACAATCCTGTGCTATAAATAAAGAGAATTACCACAAGCCCTGGGACTGTAGACATGTGGAAATCTCTCTGATACTGACATCTGCTTGTTTTCTCCTTTTTTTGTGCATCTTAGGCAATGTAACTTGTGAGCAACTCAGTGGCAGCAACATCCTCGGCCGGGCACATGCCTCTGGTTCAATGCACTATGCTGCTTGACCTCTGGACCTGTGACACTGCTCTCTTGGGAAAAAAAATGCCAGGTACAGAAGCTTTTCTTGGTGTGAAAACAGTAATTTGCAATCAGTTCACTTCAGGTTGTGTAAGATTCCCTTTCAACGTTTCCAGTTGTTTATACAGAAATGCTAGAGCCAGCAATCATATATATCCTATTAATATTATTGTATAAATTTATTTTCTCATTGTTATTTAATCTATTTGAGCAAAAAAAATTCTATGCTTTATTATGTTTTTAAAAAAACCAACAACAAACAAACCAACACTTAAATGTGTATGAAGCAAAGCATAGCATTATTATTCACAATGGCTGCTGTATATTCTGAGGGCTTTCCCCTTTTTCTCTCTGATTCCAGGCATGTGGCTGCATTTTGCCATGGGGCATGGAAGTATCCAGGGTTTCCACCCAAAGTTTTCAACCTTGAAAGATGAAGATTAGACAAGTTCAGAGGAATGGACCCAGAGGAGTCCGGAAATATATTTCTCTCTATGGGACTCAGCAGTCTCAAGGACAATTCTATGAGGGTCAGGAAGGGGAAAGGAGCAGATAATCCACTTCAGAAACAGGGAGAAATGGCACTAATTGAGGTCGCCTTCACACACTTTAAATATTTTGTTCTCAGTCCTGGAGTAACAAGGCAGCTCTAAAAACAGGAATGGTAGAGGGTGTTAAGGAATCTCCTGCGTACCCTTGAAGAGGGTTTAAATAGAAAACCTTTTAAACTAAAAGTATGTAGTTTAGGAAATCTCCTAAGGCCACTTCCCATTTTCATAGGGGAGTTTTATGTTACAGAGCTATATATAATACTGTCTAATTGCCTAGTTCACCAAGCTTCTGCCCTCATCCCAACAGACGTTGCTTTCCACTGCTGTATGATCATGCTACCTCTGTGAATCTTCCTTTCGTTTTTATCTTGGGTCTTCTGTATAAGGAAACTTGCTTTATTTTTTAAAGAAAAAACTCCTGCTAGAGAAGAATGAAACTTCTACAGCAACAACACGGCAATTCTCTTCCAAAACCATCAGAGTATATTCTGGAATTGCTTTCACAACCCAGCTCTCTAGTCAGGGTTAAATGTATAATGTGCTGTTGCTGGAGGTCTTTTGCTTTTAGCTGAAATGGAATGGAAATGGGTCTTGCTAGCTTTGTTAACATGTGGGACAGAGTTCATGCAGAAGGATGAGGAAACAATAGCACTTTGTCCAGCAGCTGAGACAGCTTAGCTTAGCCAATATAAAACTTGCTAATGGCCTATTGCTCAAGCACTGCCTTAGCTTCCTCAGAACAGTTCAGGTCAGGCAGGTTCTCAATCAGAGAACCTGACTATTGAAATCTGCATTCTCAGCTACCGAGTTACCTCCTAAGCTTTTCCGCTTCTTCCTCTTCCACAGTCTTCTGGTTTCAGTAAGGAAAATAATGTGAATGCTTTTCTACTTAAGTGTCAATGCAAAAGAGTCAGATTTAGATCATTGCATATTGACATTATCAATATGTTCATAAGGAAGAGCACTAGATGTTCATATTTTCAATCCTTTAATTACCATTTGACCAAAAAGTACTACAATGTCATCTCAAGAGTTCCTACATGCCATTGTGCTTGAAACATTTCTTTTTCTGACCTAAGCTGTGGGTATTTATAATTAAAACTTTTATTTAAGAAACCCTTTACAGCTGTTCTTGGTAGAGCAGCCTAAGGAGGGCTTGAGTAGTTGTACATCTTTATTGTCATCTTCAATTAATTTGGAGTTTCTCCAAAAAATATAAAGTAACAGTGACAGTGACTGCCAAATGTGGTAACAGAAAGTCTTGCATGAGTCTGCAGGTTTCAAGTTGAGGGAAATGGAGTTTTTCAAATATATGAGAATGGATTGCTTGTGGAAAGAAGCAGGTGTTTTTAGAGCAGTAAGTAATTGCCTGGTACTTTTTAAAAGGAAAAATGTGTGGAATAACAGTCTTTATGTTTTGGTAGAAAAAAACAAAAGTTAACTTCACAAGATTTGGAAGAAACTTCTCATGTGAGCGGTTTATTCTATTGTTCTGTTCTTGAGCCTTCTGATGAAGCATTCAGTAATATCCTGTACTAGAAACATGATGCTGCACCAGCTCACTGTTGGTTTGATACAGGCAGCAACCACCATGTTCAGAAATCTCTCCCCAGCAAAGAATGAATATTTAGGGAAATAAACATTTCTAAATGTGCTCCTATATGCTTACTTTGAAGCTTAACAGTGTGCTTTGAAGCCCAGAGGAAAGATTCACTTTGGCCCAAGCGAAGATCGAGATCAAATATAAACATTCACGGTTTGATCTCAAGCTTCAATATATGTCAACACCTACATAGATGAATGTATGTGTTTGCAACCTCACCTCGAGCCACTGAGGGACATAGTAAACCAACAAGTAGGTTGAATTTACGGTACAGCCATGTTGGGTAAGTAGGAGGTGAAATCCCTAATGGGAAACTTTGATTAAAGCCTGCATGGGTTTACAGTGTTAAGATGGTTCAATACTAATATAAAAATGAAGTCCATGGATGCTTTCTAAATAGAAGGTCTGGTGCTCGAGAGAAAGCTATAATTTCCTCAGCATAAGAAATAAAATTGCAGAGCTTCATATGTCATGCCACATCTGGTGTTGTTTGTGACAACTGGAAATAATAGTTGAGAGGCGTGAAAGGTAAATAAAATGATTACTGTGAATTACCGCACTTATAACTAAAGCACAGCATTTCAAATCCTCATGGTTTTCCTCTGGTCTAAAAATCTGCCTCAGCTTTCCTCTATATCCTGCCACAGGATATTTCCTTTCTCTGAGCTTTGATTTCAGAGGCTGCAAGTTGGGAAGTTTAATTAGCTAACTTTTGTAACTTGTCTTTTAGTCCACAAATAGAAGTCTGGAGTTTGTTGTGCTGCTGTTGCCACTAGTGCTACCATATTGATAGCAATAAAAATGGAACATTGTCAGCATCACTGGAGCTCAAGTTTTGTTCTGAATGAATATGAAAGACTCAAAATAATTTTTGCATGAATGATTCATCGAGAGTGTGTACAGAGATAACTGATTCAAAAACATATATATATATATATGTATATACATAGAGAGAATTTTTCCAGTTTATGTTTAAATAAAGAATAGTTGATTTTTGACTTTTATTCTAGCTATATGTGAATTTTATTGGCTAATGTCACTTCTGTTTACTGATAAGTTTTAGGCTTCCCCCATGTTCGACAGAGTCAATGCCAGCTGGGTCCAAGATGGACCCACTACTGGTCAGTGCTGAGCCCAGCAGTGACAGTGGTAGCACTTCTGGGATTAAGGATTTAAGAAGGAGGAAAAAAACCTGTGCAACAGTAACAGTGTTCAGAGAGAGGAGTGAGAAGAAACAGCCCTGCAAACACCAAGGTCAGTGTAGAAGGAGGGGTAGGAAGTGCTTCAGGCACCAGAGCAGAGGTTCCCCTGCAGCCCATCATGCAGACCATGGTGAGACAGGCTGTCTCACTGCAGCCCATGGAGGTCCATGGGGGAGCAGAGATCCACATACGGACCCTGGAGCACCCCACATTGAGCAGGTGAATGCCAGAAGGAGGCTGTGACCCCCTGAAAAGCCTGTGCTGGAGCAGGTTCCTGGTAGGACCTGTGGCCTCATGGGGTCAGGAGCCCACACTGGAGCAGGTTTGCTGGCAGGACTTTTGGTGCTGCAGGGGACCCACGCTAGAGCAGCCTGTTCCTGAAGGACTGCACCCCATGGAAGGGACCCATGCTGGAGCAGTTTGAAAAGAACTGCAACCTGTGGGAAGGACTCAGGTTGGAGAAATTTGTGGAGGACTGTCTCCTGTGGGAGGGACCCCATGCTGGAGAAGAGGAAAAGCATGAGCAGTCCTCCCACTGAAGAGGAAGGAGTGACAAAGATAACATGTGATGAACTGATTGCAACTCCCGTTCTCCATCCTTCTGCCCTGCTGGCAGGGGGAGATAGAGAAAATTAGGACTGAAATTGGGACCAGGAAGAAGGGAGGGGTGGGAGGAAGCTGTTTTAAGGTTTGGTTTTATTTCTTATTATTTTACTCTGATTTTGATTGACAGTGGATTAATTTTCCCCAAATCAAGTCTGGTTTACCTGTGACAATGACTGGTGAGTGATCTCTCCTGGCCCCTCTCTCAACCCATGAGGCTTTTGTTATATTCCCTCTTTCCTGTCCTACTGAGGAGGTAAATGATAGAGCTGCTTGGTGTGCACCTGCCATCCAGCCACCACATTGGTTGTAAAAAAGTCAGGATCCAACATCTGAAAGTAAGACTATCTGAAAAAATGACAGTCTTAAGGTGAACCAAGAAAATGATAAAATTTTCATGCCATTTAGATATCCAGGAAAAATTAAAAAAAAAAAAAGGAAACAAAGTGATTGCTCTCCCACCACCTTTACACTGCCCTTCCATGGCAATGCATTTGATAATTACATCTTGCAGTGCACTGGACATTAGTAGTCCTATGGGTACTGAATATTAAACAGTAATGGTGAAAGTAATTACTGAGGTTAGCCTTGCCTCAGGATTGTTGCAGTATCCTGACCTGGTGTTAATACTTTCCCTGCCCTTTGGCCACAGTCTATTACTCTTTTGAGTACAGCTGCCCAGCTGGATGTGTGTGCACTGTTACCTGCAGTACAGGGGCAGTACAGACCTGACCCGTGTTTTTCATCCTGCAACATTCTGTGTTATACAAAGGGGTCACACAGCAGCTGCTACACACCCAGAAGACAAGAGCTCCTTGCCTCAGGTCCCTTCCTGCTTCCTGCCTCTGTCTTGAGCCCCTTGCCCTTATTCCTCCCCTGACAGACGTTGTGATTTTGTGTGAGTTATCTGAGGACTTGTTTCCAAGTGCAGGCAGTTTTAATGGGCAGGCTCTTGAGTGTATCTACCAGGAATTCCACAGCACTTGAAGACCAAAAACAGGCAGTAAAGCAAGTAATCTATAAAAATAAGTACTTCAGCTAATAGCTGATAAGTGGCTATGTAAAAAAACCAGAAACTTTCTACAGCTCTCAGATTCAAAAGGATCTAAGTGCCACTTTTGCTTATGTTAGTAATAACTCTTTCAAGTAGAATGCCCAAGAGTGTGGTCTTGCTAGTTCAACTACACTTGATGGTTAAAGTTCTAGTTATGTGATTCTTAACTTATTTAATTTTTGCTTAAGATCAATGAAGATCCATTCTATCCACCTTTAAAACAAGATTTGTTTTCTGTGAATTAACACAGAAAGGTAGAACTCTTGACCTTATTATGGTAGAAAGTAGGAACAACCAGCTTAATGAGAAAGAAAATATGCACAATTAAAACTGATATGAGATCACAATAACTCTCTAGACTTTACATTTGTGTGTGTGTGCAGTCTGTAAAGAAAAAAAAGACCGGACATTAAAGCAAATATTGTTATAGTTGAATCCAGTTATTACTGTAATGTCCACCATTTCCTGGTATAAGACTCCAAATTTGGTTGGTTATTATTTTGATAAATGCTAATTATGGTGAATGAAATTACTGATCTTGGATGCCTCTAGCAGGTTGGGACTTTTTTAATTAGTCGGCTTAGCTGTTGCAAGAAATAAAAAATAAATAATTTTATCTGATTTCTCTACAAGATTGTAATACATGTATGCTTTCAGGCATACATTTCAAGTTTTTGAAATCTCATTAGGTAGTGATACACTATGCTTTCATTTCTGCCAAGTTTGGCCAACATAAACTAAACTAAACTAAACTAAACTAAACTAAACTAAACTAAACTGAACTAAACTAAACTATGTTCTTGCAACATTATTGCAGACATTATCTGAACTTTGTGTGCCCCGGTATATCTATAACCTGAGGCAAATTAGGACTTTCCACTGCAGTAATAGTGCTGGTCCAAGTGATCCATGCTTGATTTGGGTCTGACCATTGAAAATGGGTACCTGGAGCTGTTTGCCTGCACTGTCGCTCGTGTTGCCTTCACTGGAGGCAGCAGTTGAAGCTGGCTGAGCAGATTGCAGAGGAGAAGTGGCAGCTCTGTTACTGGAGCAGGGGCTGGGCAGGAGTGCAGAGAAAACACAGCTGGCTTGTCAAGTGTGGTGGCAGACAATGAATGGGAATGAAGGCTGGAGGTAGCTATAAAGCTGGGAGGCAGGGACTAAAACTAAAATCCAGTGGATTCCTTCCTTTTGGAAAGAAAAAATATAGGGGAAAAAGGTGCACAGCAAATTGGGGTGGGGCAAGGACACACATCAGGAGGTGGTGGAGGATTGAGAATGATTTGGTAAGGATTATCTCAAGTTGTCCCAAACCAGTCATAGCAGGACTTGCTAATGGAGGAAGTGGGGCTAAAAATGAAAAGTTTGAGGCATGGAGACAGAACTGGTTAGATGAAGAGACTGTGAAGACAGTGATGGGCAAGAAAGTATAGAGGTAAACTAAAGGCAGAAGGGCACAACCTCCCAGAATGCTTCCCTCCCTGCCCTAGAACAAAATACATGAATTACCTATCCAGCATCTCTCCATTGCCAATAAAATCCACAGGCAGTGTCCCACTGCTCTCTCATCCACAGCAGATCACAAACAATTATTTTCTTTTTAAATTTTAAATCCTAGAGGTCAGCAGCAGAGATCTGTGCATGGATCATAAAGTTACTACAACTATGGTTGCCAAGGGGGAAGGGAGGGATTTTGTTGTGTTTACCTCTGGCCCCTTCTTTTTCCTCCAACAGAAGCTGCAGATGAGACAAACAGATGCAAGCAGACAATGTATCTAAGACACTAAAGTTATAAAAGTCCTGCATTTAGATTTTAGGAAATCTAGTTTTGCCAGAGCAGATTTAATTTGGTTTACTTCTGCATAGATATGATGATGCAGTCTTCACATGATCACATATTGTTTTTCTTTACGACTTGTTGTGCTAGAATCAACATTTATGTCTTTCCTGGAGTGCTCTTTTTCTGACCCTGTCCCTCATTCTTTGAGGTTTTTCCAGCCATTCACTAAGAATGGTTTTTCAAGATCCAATTTTTATTCCCCGACTGACTTCCTAAACATCTTCATAGATAAACTTCATAATGAACATATTGTCCAGAGATGATGGACTGTTGTCTTTTTTCCAGCTCTCCACATTACCCATCTGCAGCTTTTGATCATTTTTCTTTCCTGGGTTTTTGTTCTTTTGGAGGCCTCCATCATCCCAGTAGAAAAGGGGTCCAGCTCTGCTGAGTTAGGTGAGTATAGGTTTTTACTGCCCCCGTTGTACATTCAGTGGCATGTGTGCTGGGATCTCCAGTCTTTAGAGGAGGAATGGCCTCAGTAATATGTGAACCAAGTTACAGAGCTCCTGCTTTAGAGGGGAATATACATCTTGAAAGCCTTCTGAATTTTGATTATAATAAAAAAGGTAAATATTTTGTGTTAGATATAAAAAAGAAATAAAATAAACTTTGCTATGTCCTTTGAGTAAAGCCAGGTTTATAGATTCAGTGTCTTTACCTTCAAAGCAAAAGACAAAATGCTAGTGTATTTTTAGGGGTCAGGAGAGGTCAGGGTGGGCACATTTCTGGACTTGCATGGGTAGTAAGTCAGAAACAAATCCAGTCATGATTTACAACTGATTTTTGAATGGTCCCTTGAAGCATTTAAAGGCCTTTGTTACCTATATGTAAATGATTTCTCTTTCTTTTTTTTTTCCCCTTTTCTTTCTTTGCAGTTATTTGATGGGGTACTGATAGAAGACCCTGTGTTGGTGCAGTAGATTGCTTTGTCACTATTAGAGATGGGAGCAGATGAACAGAAAAAGACAGGCAGAGAAAACCAGCTCTTTATCCTGAATTCTTCTCCACTCTCCTGGAGCTTGTCATGCTCTGCCATTGGCTAATGGAGGTGGCAATAGGGAGTGCACAGTTAGCTAGATTAGTGCTGTTCTCACTGTGGTGACTTCAGAGAAGTGTGGATTGTAGGGGAAAAAGTAACTTATTTTAAATAAGCCACCTACTATAGCTGGAAAAAAATACAGAAGGAGAGTACCTGCACTTATGCTGTAAGAGATGTGTTTGCCTGTATGCGGAGATGGAGTCTCTACAGATGGGGAAATGGGGTTTGCAGATGTTCGTAATTCCAAAAGTTAAGGACGTGCTGCTTCCCAAAGCTTAGCAGGAGAGACCCTTTCCCAGTAAAAATACCAAAATTTTGTCAAAAGGGGCAGGAGGAATTCACTGGCTGAATCAACACAAAGATGCCTCCTGCAGAGTTTTACACAAAGCCTTCTTATTTTTTAAGAGCCTTCTTACAAAAAGTAGTACAATATAAGAAAAGGCACACAAGAAGTACAAGTTTTGTTCATCCCCGGAGGTAGGAAAGTATCAAAATTGCTCTGGTTCTGCTGATCTTTACAATGATAATGAAATAATCTATACAAGGAAAGTCAGTGTCATGCATTTATGGAGTTATCAGCTGGAGGAGATGACAGTTTGTACTGGAAGACGAAGATAAGGACTGAGATAATGGGGAGGCTACAAAGGGTAATGTTGAACTACTTTCTTGGAGGTAGGTTATTGGTGAAATTCCCATTGTTCAGCTCCATATTACTTGACATTTTTACTAATGATCTCAGTGGAAAATGTAAAAGGGTCTTATTAAATCCAAGACATTGTAGTGTTGGCAGACAAAACTGATATGGAAAATAATTGGAAATATCTTACAGGAAGAACTGCCAGCTCTAAGGACTGGACTAACAGAAAGGAGATTAGCATCAATAACTCAAAGCTTAAGGTTATGCAAAACAGTAGGAAATTCTCCTGTGGGCTTTGATATTATTACTTGGAAGTAACAGAGGAGGGGAAAGAACTGGGTGTGTAGCTGACCATGGGATGATTGTAAACTGCCAACATATTGCAACTCTGATGAGGGGAAAGCCATTATTTCTGACTTTGAGTCAGGCAATGAGTTCTGTGACCAGTAGATGGAGGGAAAATTGATGCCATGTCTATGGTTCTGATAAGACATTACCTGTATTAATAAGTATAATTTGGAGATTTGTATTCAGATAAGATAAATTCAGACTGAAACAGGGGCAAATAGAGACATACTAGCATGCTGAGGGCAAATGAACAATGCATTTTACTAAATCAAATGAAATAGCTTGGCTTGTTTATCCTAGCAAAAATAAAGGCTGAGAGAAGATAAGATTGTTCTCTATAAATACACCAGGAAGATAAGCACTGGGAATGGAGAGAAACTATTTAAGCTAAAGGCCAATTTTGGCAGCAGAACAAATGAATCTAATCACTGTGAATAAATTTAAGCTTGAAATTAATAGGGGATTTCTAAGAATCCGACAATAAAATTCTGGAAGAGAAAGAGCAAAGGGTAGAAAACTAACAGTTTTAAAGTGGTGCTTGATTAATTTATGGAAAGGATTTGTGAGACATGATTGCTTGCAACAGCAAAGCTGAGTGTGTAGGATGGATGACATTTCAGTCATGGTTTTACTTTGTCTTAACCCTTTCTCTAGCTTTCTTCTTGAAAATTCAGTATCTGTATCAAAAAGTTATCAGCTTTTATTTTCAGCAGTTGAAGACCTAAACATCTTTAAGATATGTGAGTCATGATGATTTAACTCAGTTTAGTAGAAAATGTAATTTTCTGTTGCAACTCTTTTCCATTGAAATAAGAATTCCTTGATCTATATAATTTGATATGTGGAATTTTCTTGACCAAACTAACCAACAGGTTAACCTATTTCAACCCAAGCAATTCCATGAAGCAAGGAGATTTCCTTTCTTGGCAATTTGTGTTTCCTGTTTGGATACTCAGCTTTCTAATACAATAGAAATTCTAATTCAGCTTCTGCTGGTGAGTTATCTCTGTATGCCTTTACTTATACACATGCATACATACAAATATTTTCTGGTAATTATAAAGGGGTAAGGTTACACTACAACTTTTCACTTAGCTTAAAAAATCAATATCCAAATAAGGTGGTTTTTTCGTGAATTCTGTAGGAACCTGGTATCTTGAAAGTCCTGTCTCTATCAGATTTCGTTAATATTCACCGATTTAAAAGTTACCTAGAGAAGACAGGTGGGCAGCCCTGATCATCGCATGGCTTCATTTCTTTTGGGAACAGGACTAAGAGGGCATACTCATTTGAGATTGCATACTTAGAAATCCCTTAAAAATAACAGTAAACTGTCATTTTCTAGGTTAAGAACTCAGTGGAAAGTTATGACAGAAAGTAAGACCTCATGAGGCATATGTGAAGCCATAAAGCATAATGTTATCTTCATTTAATAGAAGACGGTTCAGTCAATTTAAATACCATAAATATAGTTTATTTAATGTGTTACTTGGAGGTGATATTTTTACATCTTCTTTTGATGTGATGTTCACAGTTCATTATCGTATGAACTGATAGAGACTCAGATTCAGACTGAAACATCAGAAAGGTCAGCGATCTCTTTTCCTGTTATGCAGTGTTCAGTGTATTGAGTGCACCTACATTTGTGGACTCCTCCACCTCACACCACAGCTTCTGTCAGACTTTTGCACGGGCACCCTGCCAGCATTACTCCCATTATTTGACTGTCTCTCCATTCTTGGAGTGGAAGATCATTTACATTTAAAAGTACATATTTATGCTGTATATACTGTTTCTTACATCCCTTATGCTGTCTGTACTGTTCCTTACAGCTTCTCTTTTTTCCTCAGTGTTTCCCAGTTCTCAGATTTTCAGTATTTGTCTTCTACTGTTTGATGAGAAGGGACATCTTTTATAGAAAACTAGAGCTAAAGAGTGCAGCTTTAATATGAACTTTGTTTCTATCTGGTTTTGTTTGACACAGTTACCTTTTTAATATCTTTTATTTTTCTCGGGTTTTCCCTTTACATGACAACAATAAGCTGATTTGCGTGCCCGTGACTGTTCTGTACAGGCCCTCTATATGTCTATACTGGTCAACTGAGAGCAACATTTATAATAATTAAACAGAGCTCTTTGTTTTAAGACCCTGGAGTTGATTTTGGCTGTGGTCCATATTATTATTGATTGATGCACATGGTGTCTCTCATATATTATTTTGCCTCCTCCTCCTTCTTTTCCCTTACTTTGCAGGCAGAGATTTTAAAAGATTAGGAGCTATGTATTCTAGGTCCTGTCTTTATCACATTCTCACAACATATATTCTCTGTGACCTGATTGCTTGATTGATAAAACACCTGATTTGATGTTGGCAGGAAGCAAGGAAGTATCTTACTACTTTGTACTCTGTACCAAAAAGTTAAAGCCTTCTTTTTAATATCTTCTTACACTATATGAGAAGAGCCATCACAGGCCAGATCAATATTTCTGTGGTCTTGCATCTGAAGGAGTGCAGTGATGGATCTGAAGGGAGGGAATGCTAAAAGCAGAACACTGTCTGACTTCTGACACTTGGTGCTTTAGAGGTTTCCTGAGCTAGTGGCTGCATCTAGACCATATGTTTACTGTCTGCTGATGGACCGTTCTAATAATTCATTAAATGAGGGAGGTTGTACTAGGGCTGTGTCTTACTGGGGGCATCTAGAATAAATGTTTCTTAAGTTATGAAGTCACTGTTTAAATAGTAATAATGTGTATGAGCTCTGCTTGTCTGTTGAAGCTTCCCCTCTGGCAGTCACTTCTTTGCCCAATTTCTAGTCTAAAATAATGTTATTCATCTCTCTGCCAAATGGAGTCCTTTCTAAATAGGAACAGTTAGCCCATTTCCTTTTATTTTCTCTTATGACATTACAGGCTCCCAGCTGACTGTCCTTTGTAAGTGCTGTCTGTGCCAGTGGAACGGGCAATACTAAGCAACCATTAGCTATCTGGGTACAACACTCACTTACTTTGTATCCATCATACCATTTCAGATGCCAAGAGATGTTTTGAGTGCAAGTGTCTAATTGAAACTAACTTGATGGATGTAGGTTTCTAGGTGTGTACTGCTTACAGCGGGAGGAAAGAAAATTTTTCAAATGCATCCATGTGGATTTGTTTCTAAGTTATAAAAGGCTTTTGCAGTGAAAGCAGGTTTTGGGGAATTGTGATTGTACCTGAGGCCCATGCTCTTTGAATCAGCATCTCATATGGAGAAAGCAGACCACATCCCACCAATACTCATTACATCTCTCCTGGAAGATGACAGCTGTGTTGATAGGTAGACTGAACTTTAGATCAGATGGGATCAAGCCTTTAGTCTGCTTGGGCTCACACATAAGCCACAAAAACTTCAGTGTGTAAAATACATAAAATGATTCATGCAGAAAATATAAAATGCTGCATGAGTTGTTTCCTATTTTTATAGAGTCTGGGATTGAATAATGCTCATTTGAAGCTCTTGAGTAGCGAAAGTGAGGAAAACATTGAATTTGTTAAAACACCGGCAATTTTGCAACTAAAGGGCATTTTCATTCAAAGTGAGCTATTCCTAACGGGGTTGACCTGAAAGTGATTGCCCCAAACCCCATAGGTAGTGAAACAGGACCTCAGAAACTGTTGTGGTAAGTTCCTAATTCTGAGCACAAAGAAAGCTTATATTCCTACAGTTATACTGCACTTCATGAAGTGACCTCTTTGGTCTTTGTTTTTTCAACCCAGTGACTACTGGACCCAATCTCTGAACAAGGAAAAGGCTATTTATTATCTTCCCTTTTCCTCTGGGAAAAATGACTGGACTAAGTAGTTTTTACTGTCATTTACTCTTTAAAGAGTTGATAAATATGTGTGTAAGAGCATACAGAAATACACCAGTTTCCTCTGTGTGTGTTTTATGTCTATTTTATATCAGGGTTTAGGAGGAAGAAAAGAAACAACTTGTGAAATCTATTGCTATGTTCAAGGAGGGCATCCTCTCAGCCATTCCCTGTGGCTAAGCATGGGCAGCAGAACTTCCTTTCAACCTGCACATATACCACCTGCAGTCCTGTGCTGTTGTTTGCATCCTCTTCCCTCACATACAGTCTAGCCTGCTGTGTAAACAGGACTGCTCCAAACAAGTTTCCCACGGGCAAGCAACCTGGAATGAAACATCAGCTGCTGATTGAATTGGGGCAGCAATGGATATCAGAGCCCAGAAGACAGTACAGCAGCACAAATCCTCACATTAGTAACCAATATGTAATGCAGGGCATGATTAAACTGAACGAGCAGATTTTTCACTGGCATAGATCAAGCTGATCTTGGAAAAGCTAATGAGTTATTGTAAAGTTAACAATAAAAAGTCTCGAGATTATATTCATTTTCTTACAAGACTCCTTTGAAAACTAAAGCAACGTCATCATATCACTAAAGTAAGGACTAGAGTGACCAATTCCATTATTGTTGCAAATTTAAAGGAGGAAAGAAATAAAAAGTATTTCGGAATTTATTATTATTTTCCTTCTGTCCTCATTTTGGCTTATTTCTGTGTCATACTCGATGTTGATAAATAATTTTGCTTTCATTGCAGATACATTCCATCTAGCTTACCATTAAGCATTCAAGAAATGGGCAGTCATACTGAAGAGTTTAGTGTCTGTACAAGAGATGATGTAATACAGGTGAATGATTTAATTTGCAGAACAAGCAAAAAAAAAATGGTATTACTTTAGTATTTATTTGCCAGAGTATGTCAGGGTGTCAGTCATGGGTTCAGTAGACACTGTAAAATTCTCTTTTGTTTTTCTTTCTCTGGGGGATGATATGATCTAATCTGCCGGTTATAAGTAAATTATAAAATTGCACTGAAAATTTGTTTGTTAATGTGGCCTAATCCAGGTATCCTTATTGGGATTAAGGTCTTTAACTCAGCAAAATTTAGTCTGAGAAACTTTGTTAAATAAAGCAGGATGCCTGTATGTGGCTATATGCACATATAACAACAATATTTGGTGTTAATTGTTCTGTAATGAAAGAAAACCACCTTAGTCTCTTATGGGGTTTTGCATACTTAGTCCTTTCCTCTTTGTACAAGTGTATAAAAACAGTATCACAAGCTGCCTGGCCATGGACATTTCTTTAAATCTCTCTACAAAGTTTCCTTCTTGCCACCAACACAGTCATGGCCTTTGCTCTGCAGCACAGTGGCATGTAATTAAAAATTTACCAAGGAAAACCAAATGTTTTATTTGGTATCTATTCCTTTCCCAGCCTGTTTGCACTTGGCTGCACTGTCTGGCACCATCCTGCTCTAACCAGGGTAGAGCTGAGAATACAACTCGCTAAGCACAAATGAATGAAACGTTTCCTTGATCTCCACATTTAGTCATGTTTCAATGATAGCAGCGTATACAAATATAATAGAAAGCTCTCCCTTACTCGCTGTCCCTTACCCCCTCTTTCTTTGAATGAGGCTGCTGAAGTACTACAAAAGAGGGAGTGATGTCTGTAAAGTGAATAGCAGAGGAAATGCCTAACACATTGTTTTCCCTTTCCTTACTTTTTTGTCCATCTGGAATAAGGAAGATGCAACTTATCCTGGCCTGTCAGATCATTCAGAAAAATGCTATTTTGGCAGACGTTCAGCAAGCCTCTTTTGTTACTTGATCCAGTCTCCCCATACCCTGGACATAAATGTTATCAGGATCTTCTTCCTCACTTTGCGCTAGTAATAATAAGGTTCCTCAGACCTAGCCCTAAGAGGCTATCTGTTAGTTCTGCTTAGGATCAATTGGATGGCAGTCCTGCACAACACTTGGAACAGCATCACTGATGACTACAGGAACTGCAGTGGTGGTGTATTAGCATATGACATAAAAATAAATGGTGTCACATCAGTGATTTATTCAGTCTATTAGTTGGGTAAGTGATGAAGCACAGCTAAAAATACCCAAGAGAGCACTGAAAGAGGTTGGAGATGAATTCAAAAGGCACGTGTGAAATCTTAAAGCCTGTGGCATGCAGTAAGGCTAGCAATCACAACCTGACCTTGAAATGTGCATTCTTCTGGGATGGCGAAACCATGAGTTCCCACTAGTCTCATTTGTTCTGTCTTCTGTAAAGAGAAGTAGGGTCTAGAATATTTGCTGTGGGAAACGTTAATGCCAGCCTGATGCCATAATTTTGGTTGAAGAGCTACCTGCCACGGTCACCAGCATGTCCCTCATCTCATCTTATATTTGGATTTTTTTTTTTGTCCCATCCTGTGTTTAATATATGGTGTTCAGGAGCTGCTCATGCTAAATTTTTGCAGGGCTCTATGCTGCATTTTCTTACAGAGCTGTTGTGTGTCTCCTCCAGAGACAGATGGATTACAGTGGTGAGCTAAGTGAACTCATATGCAATATTGAATTCATAAGCAAATAGCGATTCTTTAGGGCTTGTTGTGCCTTCTCTGTGCTTATATTGACATCTCTTTCCAAGTTCCTTCATATACCTCTTCCGTCTCTCCTCAGTCCCCTCTTGCATCCCTGATGCACCCTCTGCTCAATCCCTCACCACTAGGCAGTATCCTCAGCCCATTCCCGTGAATGGGAAGTGCCTGTGGTTTGCTGTTTAGCTAAGCAAGAAACACTGTGTTTTGCAGTAGGTTTGTGTCTGTGCACGTGCTGACTTCCTGGCTGTGATGCTGGGAGCCCAGCTGGCCACTGCCTCCTGGGAGCTGAGCAAGCCAAACAAAATAGCTAGGGATCAAACTCTCCTCGCCTTTTCCCTGAGTAGAGAATTCACTAGCTGAATGCTGATTTTGCAAAACTGGAAGGAATTTTTTACCCTTGAGACCACTGTTCTTATGTCAAATGTATTTAAAATTAGTCAGAGGGTTCAAAAGTTGTTAGACATGAACCAGCTGAGGGAATGAGGCCAAAACATTTCCTGTGTGACACAACACCAGTTTCTTTCTGAGTTTAAAAACGAAAAATAGATGTTATCATGCCTCTCTGTTGCCTCATTTTGGGTCACTCAGAGAGGTAGCATGGGGAGAGGAGGGAAAGACATCACATGCAGCTGCAGCTATGACTTGCAAGCTTGTGAGGATGAATTGCTGTTCCTAGAGCATTGTCCTATACACTTTCTTTCCTTACACTGGGAGCGAATTTAGAGGAGGTTCTATGGTCAACACTCACCCCAGAGACTGCTAACTACACCAGAACAAACTTGTTCTACCACTACATGGTTTGTACCCTGTCCCAACACAAGCAAGGCGGTGATTCTGCACTGTATGGCTGAGATCCATTGGCCCAAACAAACAGATACCACAATGGCCCCCCAAAAAAAAAGCTCAGTGTCACGTGGCCAGTGCTGCCTGCTTGCTGCTGAGCAGGAACCCTTCACACCACCGAAACACAACTTTTGGCAGCACGCAGACATTGTCCCAAAGGAGCTGCTACACTCTGCAGCCACTTGGTGGGCACTCAGGCAGGGAGGCCAGCTGTGCAGCCTCTTAGAGCTGGCCATAGTCTGCTTCATCCCAGAAACTGGTTTCTGTTCCCTCTCACGGACAAGCTTGAGATTCCCTGTCTTCATATCTAATCAGATCCTGCAGCACTGAAGTCTTCAGTGGAACTGAGCAACCAGTTGAAAAGGATTGATCTTCCAAACATTTGGAGCTCTTTTACTGTCTAAGTGCTGAATGGTTTCTTTTCCACAGAATGGCAGCAACTGTATTTTTTGGTTTCAGATGTCTCCTCTCCTCTGTAAATCATTTAGTGGCTGCTGCATCCATTCTGAATCAGTTTTTGCTGATTTACAGTCAGTAGGTATTAGCTAATTTATCAAACACACACAGAAGGCAATCAATACAACCAACAGAGGCAGTGATAAGGTGGTCATGCATCTGTTATGCCAGAGCAACATGTAAAACTGGGAAATAATCTTGTAAAACCTCCTTACACAGCAAAAGGAGATGGTTGCAGGATGTCACAGCCGTGTCTGCACTGAGGGACCCACCAGTGCTGTGGGTAGTATGGTTGCCCACACAAAACAAGAAAAATTTCGTGGTGTCTCCCTTCAGCCTGTGTGAAGGCTGTGTGATGCCGAGGGAGCTGTGTGCTCTGCAGCACCTGCCACAGTCGGGTTGGTTGACAGCCAACACCCATGGGCGGTGCTGTGAAGGGCACAGGCTTAACCATGCCAGACTCATCGTGCAGTAAGTCCTCATGCAAACCAGTCTGATAGCAGTCTAGGACTTTCAGAATGATGAACTCCACGTATTTGAAATGCCAGTGCCCAACTTTTCTGTACTTTTTTTATAGGCTGAAATATTTCTCAGGAACAAGGACACTGCTCATGTCTCCCCATTTACTTCTAAGGCAGTTGCTGACCACTGTTTTTTTTTAATACATGTAGTATGTTCCCTGTGCTCAGAAGAATTTTTCTCTGGGCAATAAATCCATTTTCTACTACAACAGAGTCAAGGCACTCTTTGGTAGACCTGTCTACAAGCTATCACTAACCCAAGCCAAGATAATACTTAGTTAAGAGAAAGAACTCAGCCCTCAAAACATGGCTTTTTTTCACCACTTTGGTCTTTCCTTTTCCCACTATACACAAGAGACAACAGTTCTCCTTGACCTGCAGTGAAATTAGTGTGCTTTTTTAGTACCCCTGGACTTCAAAGTGCCTGTGCTGCTTTTGAAATATGACTTCAACAACTTGGGAAAGTACCACTTGTTCCTACTTGAAAATTAGGATTATTTTTATATAAATGCACAGAAATTTCTGAGGTTCCTTCATATCAGGAGCCAGTGGAACTTACATAGGAGGTGTGAGGGGATGCATGTAGTTTTTTATGGGTTTGGGGAGGCAAACTGATTTTGCAGACAAGTGATATACAATTATTTGTACATATTTGAAAAGGTGACTATCTGTGAATATTCATATTTTATTTGCAGCTGATTAAATGTTGTGAATGTTGTCTGATTTATAAATAGGGTACTGCCTCTAAGTCTGCTGCTGCTACAGTTTCATTATGCCTGTGCTCAATGAGAAATGTTTTTTTTCCTGTGACTTTCAATGATCCCAGTGAATTATTATAGCATAAAACGAGAGTAAATGAAAGCATACAGAATTGCAAATCTGCATTGATTTAGTAGGAAGAGCTGCCAGTCTTTATGAGACCAAGCATAGAATTGATATTCATGATATTTTAGGAAGGAAATGAAAGTTTAATAAGTCAGAGCAGTTCAGCAAGTAAGTGGAAGAAATTCAGTGTCTGGGAGTGAAACAGAGGATTGGCTGCTGCAAGCAACCACACCAGCCACTTAATTTTCTCCTCAGCATTCTCCAGATTTATTCCATGCCATGTAAAGGTAATTGTCACACACACTGACCAAGCCCACTCTGCCTGGGTAGGAATCAGTCTGGTGCACGTGCAAATCCCCAAGCACCACCTGTTTTACATTGTGCTGGGTCTTCACCGTGAAAAACCATACTGATGGGCTCTCAGTCATAAGGGCATGTTCCCAGACACCCTGTTTGTGGTGTGAATTGGTGGTCTGAGCGTTATGGCTGTCTCACCATACCCTGTTGATGGCATTCAAGACCGGGTTGGATGGGGCTTTCAGCAATCTGGTCCAGTGAAAGGTGTCCCTGCCCATGGCTGTGTGTTGTAACTAAATGATCTTTAAGGTCCCTTCCAACCCAATCCATTCTATGTGACTCTGGTTTCACATCAAACTCCATGGAGATAACCTTTAATTAACCACAGGAGGAAATCAAGATACCTCTCAGGATTTTCTAAGCATCAGCAAGTTTACAGTTGAACACATTGCAAAATTATGACAAATACTAAGGATAAGGCAGAGATAAGGCCATTAAACATGACTGCTGCTCCTGTTGAAAAGAGCTTGGTCTCGGGGCTTGTAAGCCCATTTACTATCTCCTGGATTTTACATGGGGTACTGTGTACTAACAAGGTACAGAGCTATTTTTTATATTACTCAGTGCTGATCAGCTGGAAGTTGAGCACTGAAAACTGTGCTAATTGAACGACCTGTGGTTTGAAAGTACAAATAAAAGTGTACAATTTCAATGTGTCTAGCTTGGCCCAGGCAGACTTATGGTTCCTATTACTACCTTAATGTCGGTATGAGAAGGTATAGATATATATTTATTTTTATTTGTATTTTTTTCACCATGTATTTCACTCGCACTGAAATTAAAAATATGTAGAGTGGGTGACTTTCCCCAGAGCTCATCTCATATCTCATCTCAACTCATCTTGCCTCCAACAGCTGATCCACAAGATTCAGTTTATGTGTAAGTGTTGTATAAAAGGAGTGAATAAAATAAATGTTGTTGTTGAAGTTGCATTTAATTTAAAGAAGATATATAACTGGTTCAGAAATAGGTTATCAGTTCACCTTTCAAGAGGTGACTCTTCTCAGCTGCCATTCTTTTTTACCCTCATTAGTCTTTCAGAGGCTTTAATTTCCATTTAGCTGAAGATACAGGGACTCTGAGGTAGGATGCAGAACATTTTCACTCATCAGGAGGCTCCTAGGTGATTTTGAGTGGCACTGTGAGGTTTTGGCATGTAGGTAAAGTGGCAGCTTTGAGTTAGCATTGTACTTACTCAGTTGTTACTTTAGGGAGAAAGGTAAGCAAGTGGCAGGTTTGAAAACCCAGCAGAAGGGAGGAGGCTGGGATGTGGCCAGGGTGTGCAAGTCAGGTGCAGACAGTGGCCTGGCTCCTTCTTCTACTGTCCCCTCCTGTGGTCTCCCATGGGCGTGACTGCAAGGCGTCTGATGGGGAGGTGCACGGAAAACAGCAGCATTCTGCAGACTATTGGCTGACTGAGGTTGTGGATGCTACCTGACATTGCTCCTAAACTATTTCCAGCCTAGGCAAGGAGGTAAATTCTGGCTATATTTGTGCTGATAGGTGCAAGACTGTTCCAGGCTTTTACACATGAGGTATCCAGCAGTGGTCCTAGTAGACACAGGCACTTTGTGAGGAAGGCTCTTTTAATAAATAATTCTTGCAGTTTTAATGTTTTTAATTTTAGAATAAGATGTGAGAATTTTAAAAAAAATGATAAATGTAAGGATACATGAGTATAGAGTTCGTCTTTTGCAAATTCTACTTTATCCAGTCTCTAAAGATGAAAGCATAGATTATGTATTAAACTTCCTGTGATTTTGAATCTTGTGCTGAATACATTGCAGGTTAGACACAGGCTTTATTAATTCACCAGGTAGTAAAATCAAACTTCTTCTACGCAAACCCTTAATGGCTATTTTGTTTTTGAAATAGCCAGCATAAATTATACAGTTTAATGTACTTCTAAGCTTCTTGACAGCTCAGCAGGCTATGTGAGTGAGGAAATAACTGCCAGACTCTTTTGGGAAATACTACAGAATTTGTGAACAAAATTATATAAACCAGATTTTAATAAAGCAATTCTGAATTTATTTACAAGACTGACTTAACTGTCTACTGGACCTGGTGTACTGGTTGAAATCTTCCTTGATGTTTAACCTCCTTAAAGTTTTGGAATTTCATAGTTTAGATATTTGCAATACTGCACATAATCTGGAGGGGGTTTAAAAATTATATTAATAGAAAATGTTACAACTGTTCTGGCTTTGTTAGATTCACAGTACAAGGAAGTCCTACATGACACTAAGAAGAAAGTATTGTCTCATTATAGGAGCAAGTTCTAAAACTTCTTCTATAGGAAGAGAGATCTAATTGTTGAATATTGCTGTAAGTAAGTATATCTGATATAGGTGTTTACTATCTGTCTAATATGTGTTTAGTATAGACCTGGTATAGACATTTTCGTACAAACACTTCATATTTTAAACATAACTCTTGTTCTGAGAGCATCTTTTTCCTGTGGATGGTATGAATTTATAGACTTTGTATTGTGAATATTATGAATATACCTGTAAGCTGTTTTGCAAGCTGAGGGAAAGAACATTTTCAATGGTCTAGAGGGATACATTACAGGTGGTACAAGCCATGTTGTTAGATTAATAGGTCTCTTTGTGAGGAGAAAGGATTGATGATGGGATGTTAAGCAGAGGCACACAAAACCAACACTTCTTTTGGTATTTCAGCAGAAATACCAGATAGACATAATTGATATGAATGATGAACTGTAATGGAAATAACATGCAGTAGATCAGAGAGTGAATGAGTGGGATGTGCTATTCTTTGAGTTCAATCTAGTTTGTAAAACAAATTGGGAGGAAACAGAAGTTCAAACAGAGTCTGACTTGATTTTACTTTTTTAACTTTTCAATCATATGTAAGTGTGCAGTATTTTACTGTTTATATTCCCAGATAAGTTTACATTTTTGGGATTTTTCTCTTGGACACAGTATCATGAGATTAATCATAAATGCCAATAAGGAAGAAAAAAAAAAAGGAAATGAGCCTTTTCCACTAAGAAACAGACCATACTTGATAAATGCCCTAGGCTAGTTTATGTGTTTCCTTTCTACTGAGTGTGGAGCCTGTTGCGAAGCCACCTAGAGCTGTGTGTTCCACTCTGCCAAAAGACTTGGGAAGAACGTGGCCTGCGGCCAGAATCCAGTTCTGTCATCTCATATGCCCAGGCATGCAAAGGTGCCTCTGAGCAACCTTGGGAAAGAGCTGCGAGTAGAGCTGCTGTTCCAGTAAGCCATGTTTTGTAAACAATGCGGGTTTGTGTCGCGCTGCAGATTCAGACTACCTTTAACCCAGGTACAGCTGATCAAGTGTAGCTCAGTGATGATGAAATCTGACTCAGGGTCACACTCTCGAATTTCAGTTCTGCATTTAACTCATCATCTCACTTATCTCCTTCCTGCTTCTGCTTCCTTATTGTAGTGTAAGTATCACCAGCTACCACAAAGTGGCTCCTGTAATAATTTGTGGATATTTCTAAAGCATTGTAAAGACATCAGTGTGATGAAAAGCATGAAATCTGAAATTTACCCTGGTTCTTAAATGCCATTTTCACAATTTTTATTGCACTGCTCAGCACAGAGGAATCACAGCTTGTCAGTTCCACAGATTGCTTTTGTTTGTTTCACAGAACATTATCAGGTGGAAAGGACCCACAAAGATCCAACTCTTAAGTGAAAGGCCCATATGGAGACTGAATCTGTGACGCGTGCATTATTAGCAGCATGCTCTAACCAACTGAGCTAAATTTGGCTGTAGAGGATGCCAAAAATGTCTGTAGAGAATGAGGTTCAACAAAGGTAGAGCTTATCTGGGCTGATGACACCCTGCACAACACTACATATTTAAATTATGATTTTTTTTTAAGCTGAATCAGTGTGTGTCCCAGCATTCCCTGAGAGATCAGCTCACTGGGTACTACAATAGCCTAAGAAGCCTCTTAGATGATTTCCCTGTCATCAGAGACAAGTACTTCATAATTGGACTATCTCAAGAAAAAAAAGAGGAGCAAGACTTAAAGAAAAACCTTGCAGCTGATACCAGGTTTGTACTATGTTTGCAAGAGTCTTCCTGAGGGCCAGAGTCCTCAGTCAGTGCATATTACTAAGTAAAGGTGAATACATGTTTGTAAAGGGAATGATAGTCTGAGAGTGTCTTGAGCAGTGAATTCTGCCAGTGGTGAGGCAGTTTTTCACGGGTGAAGAATGTGTACAGTCAGAGTCTCCTGCAAAAGCTGGCATACAGAGAAGGAAAACTTTGAAAATGTGCTTGTTTCTAATCCTAAGCACTACATGTAAGGGGAAAACAAACAGATAATCTCATTTTTAGGATGTAAATCCTCTGATTTAATGATTAAGCCTAGGCAGTGAGGGTTGTTCTGCCCTTAAAATTTTATTTATTTGAGATTTAAATGAAACTTGTTAATAAGTTGCAGACTTGTCAGAAGTTAGGAAAGGAGAGAAAGAGCACACAACAGCTTATGACCCTGTATCATCTGCTCCCTTCAGAAAGCACAATTTTTTGACTGTGTCACAAGGATCTCCTTCCTCAAAACTTGTGTCTAGCAAGGCGTACCCTTCTGCTGACTCCTTGTAGGCCTCTGTGTTCCCCATGTTAGCACCAGCAGACAGATGGTTTTAGAACTACCCCCCCAGCACACTGGTTTTGCTTTTGGTCATCTTGTTCCCCAGCAACAGACGGGCTGAGCAGGAAACACAGAAAAAAACAAGTGTTTAAGTTCAGGCAGAAGCTTGCGTCGATGAAAAAGTTGGCAGTTGTAGTTACAAGCCCAATAAATCATAAAAGTTGCGAAGGTGATTGTCACCCCACCCCTGTGGTTTAACTGTATGCCAGCTGCATGCCAGTTTTGGGCTAGTTCTTATCTGGCTACTAGCTGCTGGGAAGCCCATCACAGGCTCATTCTACAGGCTGATTTTTTTCCTATATCTACCTATTTTTATTGGGTGATTAAAATGCTGTATTTTGTACTCCTGTTTCAGATGCCCTGAGAAGCTTCTAAGCTGTAGAGTATTTTGCATATTATCATAAGGAATTGTACACTGAGTTCAGCTGCAGAACCTAAAGATCTGTAATTCATGCACTGCCTGGTACTCTTGGAGTCACAGGGATGTCAGGCAAAGAATAAAGCCATGGTGCATTTCAGGAGCATCCATCCTCTGACAGAGAAGACCTTCCAGAGCATTGTCTCTGCTGGGATAATCAGCAGACAGATCTGCAAGTCATAGCATTGTGCCCCCCTATTAGGTATTGGCTTGTGCCTCTTGGACCTGTAACTTTTCAACAGCAGGAAAAGTACTTTGTAGTGTTATACTATTACACTTCTTCAAAAAAGTTAGTATAAGCATATTCCCTTATAAGCAGTTACGCATCAGCCTTCTACACTTTAAAATGAAACTTTCAAGACAGTGAAATATCCTAGAAAATAAACATGTATACGTATGTATCCCCTTTTATTTTTTTTATGGCACTGAAGTTTCTGAAGTTGCCTTTTCTCCTCGTGTGCTTTGACACTTGCCTGTGTCTCTCCCTCAGCTCATGGCCCAGCCACACTCCCTTCCATATCACTTTCATATCGCTTGATATGCTGCTTTTCTGTGCTTCATATACAAAGCAAGGCAAGAGCAAAACCTTACTTACTGGAGGGAGGCAGATGTGAAGGTGTTCAGAGAGCAGTGAATGTGGGGACAGCATGGGAACTGGGGATGGCTGCAGCATGGGGACCAGGGACCACTGAAGCATGGGGTTCTTTGCATCTGCATCAACCTGCCCTGCACAGGCTGCCACAGAAATTGGCATTCATGCCAGAAAGGGATCTGCAGGTAGCTTGAGAAATGGCTTTAATTAAAAACGGCTTCTGCCCTTTCAGCTCCTCTGGTCTTCTTTTGTCCCCATTTAATCAGTTATTACGAGTTAATGTTTCACTTTCTGGTTTTGTCTAACCGATGCCAAGAAGCACCTTGTAGATAGCAACTGTCAATTAGTTATGATGAAAGCAGAAATGTAGCTTCCATCTTGTATACCAGGAGTTAATTCAATTACTTTCCTATCTTCTGAACTATTCCTGCTGCCTGCATTTGTGGCTGCAAGGTGCTTCTGGTGGTGAGCAGGCCCTGCCTTCCCTGTCCCTCCCTCCCTTCCTCCTTCTCTCCCTCTGAAAAAGACCTGCAGCTGGGAGGAAGAAGTAGTAGATGTGGTGGATGAGGGGAAGGTGTCTAGTTACAGCAGAGGAAATGCAGGGACGAAAAAAAAAATCAGCAGGATGGAGGGAAAGCTGTGGACAGTACTCTGCATCCACCCTTGCTGGCTTACCTAAGCCAGTATCCCTTTGAAATAGGCTGGGTGTAGCAGGAATGTTATCTTACAAAGGATAGTAAAAGACTCCTGCAGCAACTGCTGTCTTAAAAGTAAGTGTTGGATTCAGGAAGAAAGAGGACAATGAAGGACAGCAGGTTTTGTGCAGTGGTGCCATCCTGTTCTTCCCTTCCCCCAGCCTTTTTTTTTTGTTCCCAGATTTGGCATATGAAACTAGGTCAAGGCTCTTAGTCATACAAATTTTAAAAGTACTAGTCACCCTGTGAGCATGACAAAGCATTTTTGAGGGGTTTTAGGTTTTTTTTTACATAGTGTAGAAAATCTGTTCTATCAGTGATTAAACTCTGTTTTAGCTGTTTCTTGGGAAATGACAGTGCAAATTGTTCATCTGTTTCTGAGGTAGGCAGTACCTGGGCTTATCTAGATGCAGCAGGCTGTCCTTTTCACTCTGAAGAAGTTAGGTGCTTCATCATGGCAGGGTGACATCATGTTGCAAACACGGCTACAGAAAAGTCACCTGTGATGGGGGGGTGGGGAGGACAGAACCTGTGACAGGCAGCTCACAGTCCTTGACTGCTGAAATCAGTAAAGAGAAAGCACATCTGGATGGTGGGTGTGTTTCTGTCTTTGAAGGAAACTGTGGTCACCCTGTTTTCTCTTGCCGTACTGGTATCGTTTCTGGGTTGTGATGTACAGCAGAGGAAATGGAGAGTGTGAATACTAATCTCACCCTAAAAAGGATCTGGTTTCCTTAAGTACAATTAGTGCTTATCATGCTTGTGCAAAAGTTAGTAGGTCACAGCTGGTTAAACAAACCCTCCCCAATTATGATTTCCATGCTTACAACACAGAGTATTTAACCTTTCATTACTCCTTCCCACCCAAACCAAAGGTCTATTTTTTGCATTCAGCCTTATGGGATTTTTTTCCCCAGGAAAAAAAAAAAAAGATTAAAACCCCTGTAACATTCACTTCAGAAAGACATGAACCTAATCTCCAAGGTGAATTTATATCTCTTATTTCAGAATGTACTAACTTCATATTGTACTTCATCTTCATGTATATGAAAACAAGAAATGACACATTGTATATAAAAACAGGAAAATACATTATTCATGTAATAAATGTTGTATTTTTATGTGTTCTGGAAAAAAAAAAAAAGTGGGCTGTCTACTAGTAATTGCACATCATATTTTAAAATAATGATAGAGGTTTTTAATGTGTGAGTTGCACTGCCCCGCCTGTTTCCTGCTCTAGCCAGCAAAAGCATGTTCCTAGGGGAAGAGACCCTGAATGCCCTCAGCACAGCAGCTCACATCCTTGCTTTATAAATTAGATACTTCAAGAAAGTTTCTTCCAAATGTCTCTCAAATTCAGCAGGTTTTAAAGGTCAAACCTTTACCTTGTACTCTACACATCAAAGCTAAATCATGTTATGTCTAAAATACTCTTGATCCAGATCTTAGAGGCATATCTTATGTTCAAGCAACAGTTTTATTTTTTTTAAAAAAAGTCTTTATGGGAAATGACAAGCAGAAAGAAGCCCCCAAATACTGAACATTTCTCCCTTCTTACAGCAACTCAGATCCTTCCATTCTCAGCCACAGTCTCTGCTGTCTCAAGATGGATGCACCTTCCTTAACTTGTGGATCATCCCTCACCCTACCAAAGGACTGATCATGTTCAAAACACTTCCAGAGAAAGTCAGTGCTTGCTAATGCTAAAAGATATTCTGTTCTAGGCACTAAGCCATGGACATCTTTTCACATGCATTACAATTTAGCTTGTCACTGGAGATGAGGAAATAACCATCAGTGGTTATAATCTGGATGAAGCCAACATGTGCCACTGATAAAGGGTGTTGATGTGGAATACCTGCCAGAAACCACAAAGCCTTGGTCCTCTTGGTTTAGAGGAGAAACGAAAGTGAAAGAAAAGGAAGGATCCTTTAGTTTAAAATCAAAAGTTATTAAACCAAAACCCAGCCACACAAATATTTCCTATTTATGAAATGATTCCCCATCCCATCAGTTTGTGTAGTATTGTCCCTGCCCCTGTGTATGCAGAAGCGTCAGACCTTTTGACTTATTTCTGTGGAAATAAGGAGAGGGAACAGGTAGGAGGAACCTGGGCTGGCCCTGGCAGTGCAGGAGCTGGGAGAAAGGACTGCAGGGGGAAGGCTGCCTGACCCTGTCTATCTGTTTGGATAGATATAAACACTGAAAAAAGCAGTTGTAAGAGGCACTGGGAAGGCAGTTTCTTAACCAGAGTCTGTGACACTAGATGGAATGGTGACAGCTGGGAGTGATATCCTGAGCCTGAACAAAATCCAGTGGCTGACCTTGCTCTGGGGTCCCCAGTGTCATTCCAGGGAGGTCTTGTTTGGTGTCTGGGAGCAGTTGTGTCCCGAGAAGCTAAAATATTTGCTACCTGAAAAATTTTATTTGTGCCTTTATCTTGTCTGCAGGCTGCTCTCAGAGCTCCCCACCTGAGCTGGTTGATGCATTTCACTGCATGGTTTAATATCTCCTGGCTTTTACTCAGTTAGGAAATTCCCCAAACTGCTTTTGTGTCTTAAACTCAGAGCCTCTGACCCCAGACTGTGGAGGACCAGTTTTGTCTTTTAATATCTCCAGATTTTTTCCCTTATGTGTTTTTCTCTTTATGTAAGATTTTTATTATCAGTTCTGAATTTATTGTCTTAAATTTTCATTTTCAAAGGGAAGAAAGGAGTCAGTGAATCATAAATGCTTGTTACAACTTTTATTTTACTACTGTGCTTGTGAATGTTTGATTTTGAAGTAGGTTTATTTTCTTTGACAAAAACCACTGCTTGTTCTGTGGTTTGAGCTCATTGTGCCAAGTGCATATCAGTAACTTCATTTGTATATGACTGAGAAAGCTCATGTAAATTAGCATGCTTAATGAGCTTTGAAACAATCAAAAAGGCTGAGCTCAGTGATCAGTGAGAAACCACATAACCAGACGTAGGAGGAATATTATGTGCCATGTATTTCAATTTCAGACATATCTAATGTGTGCTTAACTACCACACTTTTAAAACAGAAAATATGGACAATGATAGAGTCCTCACTGCTCTGCTGCCTCTATAACATATTTTGAATGGACAGTTTTACTCTGTTGCTCATGACCAAGAGATCTTTTTGGTTGCTGCTGCTGAGGAATAGTTTCCCTCTCCTCCATTTAACTTCCCTAAATAATGGCAGGCCCTTCAGTCTGACAGAGAGAACACTGGGTTTCTATAACAGGTACTTCCGAGCTAAATCACTTCTGCCACGGCTGTCCTGGGAGGTACTCAAGCCCTGTGCACACACTTCCTACAAACACCGAGTAGGTACTCTTGTAAGGGTAATGATTTGTAGAGACCTATTGCTTTGAGAAGTTTTTTGCTAAGCTTAAAGGGAATAAAAAAACTTTAGAGCCTCAGCAGGAGGCTCGTTACCTTGCAGGATTGAGCTACAATAATATTTTATTAAAAAAAACATTGGAAAGGTTGTGCCTCTCATTCCTTATCAGAGAGTAACTAGCTTAGGTCTCTGGAGTAAGTAAAATGCTGTCTCAGGACCTGATTCTGCTTGTGTCTGGCAAACCTAATCTTGATATACCACCATTCTTGCTAGCATTTTATAATAATTAACTTTTTAATGGGAAAAGTTAATGCGAGAACCACTCTTTTGAGTTGTTCATAACTTTCATTCCTATTCCTTTTCCTCCCTGACTTTACTACATCCTCATAATTCTCTACTGGCCACAATCTATTTTTAAAGCCTCATTTTGTAATGTTGAGGGGGATGTAAACACATTCTTCTTCTGCCTCTGAGGGGAGGGTGAAATATGGATAAAGTCCTGAAGTACAAAACCCCTGCAGTGAAAATGAGTTTGTAAAACTGACATATTTTTAAGTGCAGTTCCTGACACCTTACCTGGTAAACTTACTGTTCTTGGGACCTCAGGGACTAAACTTCAACACATACAGAAACTGATTGACAGCCTCCAGAATTCACTGAACTCTAGCAAAATATCTCAGCTGTTAGCCATTCACAGAGAAATGTTCTTTGAGGAAGCAATTCGGCATCAATTACGGTAGGAATTACAACCTGTTAGGGATGGGACTGGCACCTTTTTAAAAACGAGGCTTTTTATTCAGTTGTTCACAAAGAAAGAAGAGAATGTAGGAAAGACAATTTCAAATTTTGTCCATGGTATCTGCTTCAAGATCATGACATGTGCCCTCTAAGTGTAGACATTTTCATTTCACTAAAAGTATCAATATTCCTTTAACAAAAAGTGCTGAGGGTCCTTACATGCTTCATTGAGGGGTCTCAACGCACCATGTCTGAGTACAGCTATCCTATT
Organism: Platyrinchus mystaceus; assembly: GCA_035041135.1. Classification (NCBI taxonomy): domain Eukaryota; kingdom Metazoa; phylum Chordata; class Aves; order Passeriformes; family Tyrannidae; genus Platyrinchus; species Platyrinchus mystaceus. The sequence continues at coordinate 69,207,483 of JAWWLV010000121.1, read as the reverse complement.
ACCTGAGCATTAAATCACCTTCATGTCCTGATTCATAGTTTACTAAATTAGGGAGGTTGGTGGCTGCTACAGAGTTAATCTTTTTGTTTTGCTGTGAGATCTACATTCAATTTTATATTTTTCTCTATCAAAGGATGCTTAACAAGCAGGTACAGAACTTACCTGCTCATACCGAGATCTCGGCTTACCCCCTTGTAAAATGCTGCTCTTTACCTCATCACAGAAACCCAACTAAGATGTACTTTTCTAAACATAACTCCCTTCCTCTTTTTCCTCCACTCTCCTCCCATATGCTTTCTGTCAGTAATGGTCACAGAGTGGTTTGAATGCACTCAACAGAACAACCCTGGCATAAGGGCAGCACATGCAAAAGCAAAGGAAATTTCAACTCTCCTCCCCTCTGTAGTTGCCACATGGTGCCATGACACAACTCTAGATTTGCAGGTGTAACCTACACAGGGCAGGCAGGCCGTGGAGTCCACCAGAAGAGAAAAAAAATCCCTGGACTTGCTTTTGAGTGACACACAGGACTGAGTTCAAAATGCTGCAGTTAGAGAGCTGTTCTCTAAGAGCAGCCACGATGTGCTGGCAAAAAACATCCCTAAAGGATCAATGAAAGCCAAATAAATATCACCATAGCTCAGCTCAGCTTCAAAAATGGGAAACTACATAAAAAGGAGAATACCTGCTGAGAGAAACCCAGAAGAATTAGCCAGGGGAGTTAAATTCTTGCAAATGGCATGGAGACCCTCTGGGGACATACTGGAGGCATTCAAGAAATGCATACCACGTGTGAAGAAAGGCTTAAAAAAGGGTAAGAGGATGCTGGCATGAGTAAACAGCAGGATTAAACTGATATTAAAGCAAGAAGGCATCCTTCAAAAAGCTGAATTTTCATTCAAATGAAGAAAAAAGAAAGGGCTATAAACTATCACAGGATAAACATAAAAGGATTCAAGATAGCCCAGCAAAGATTTTGAGGAACAATTTTGCTGAAGGCTTCAAGACTAATAAATATTGTTTCAAATATACCCAGGAGCAGGGCACTTGTCAGAGAGTCTGAAAGGCCAGTAGGTGATTAGGAGTGTTCAGTGAAAATAAGTCAATAGCACACACTTTAAAAAGTGTTTCTGCATCCCTTGTGGAAGAACTTGAGGAGGTTCCCACACCTAAACTTTTCTTTATGGGAGATCCATCACAGAAGCTGCTAAAAGTGGTATTGCAAAGTTATGGGACAAGTGGACTGAACTGATGATGAATAAGTTGCCAAGACCACACTCAAGGATTTATTTTTTTAAAAGAAGACAAAGTACTTCCTATGGTGTGTAGCTTCTTGCTTAAAATTGCCTTGATACCCAAAGACTGGAAGTGGCTGATGTGTTGCCAGTTGTTAAAAAGGATTGCAGGGGTGATCTGGCTAGTTACAGTCTGATAAACCTGATATCCATAGTGTTCAATCTAGGAGAAACTGCAGTGAAGTGGATGTGTGGGCAAATACCATGTATTTTGGGAAGAGTCAACACCACTTTTGGAAAGTGCAGTCATGCCTTACAAACATATTGGGGTTCTCTGATGGTGTTAACAAGCACAGCCAGAGGGTTGATACAGTTTGTATGGATTCCCTGAAAATTTTAATAGCCTCAACAGAGGCTCTTAAGGAGTTTGAGCAGCAACTGGATATGTGAGGAGATGGTCACATTCGTAAATAACTTGTTGAGAATTAGGAAGGAGAAGGCTGTAAATGTAAAAAAACCCTACAACTTTTGTAGTGGATAAGAAAGGCTCCCAGTGGCTTCCCACAGGAGTTTGAGCTTTCTCCTGTGCTATTCAGGTGCTCATAGACAAAGACACTGAAGCTCCAGTGGCACTGTGTGTGCATGGTACTTTGATACTCAGGATAACAAGGGCAAGAGCTGGCTGCAGAAGGATCTTCTTACAAAATAGAGTGGCTGCAAAATAAAACAGCAGATGAAGTTCAGCGTGTTGGTAAAATGATGCATCTGGGGGAAAAAAAGCAATCCCAATGTATAAAATGATAACCTCTGACTTGATCAGTACATTGACCATGTAGTAATGAAATCTCACTTACAACAGATAATTCTGTCAAAATTTCAACTCAGTAGTAATTTAAAAAAAAAAAAGCAAATTGATTCCCTTTAGGTGAGGAAAAATACACCACTACACCACTACACCACTGAATAAATCTGTGTTGATGAGCCTACACAGTTCTGGTCCCCACCAGAGGAAGGACAGAGAACTTGGAAAGGAGCCATATGGTTGCTGGTTGAAACAAGAGGTATAACTGATGGAGAGCCCCATGCAACTGTCAATCAAAGGCAGGGAATAAACAAGGAGTGTTTGCTCATGGTCTTTTCTAGTGTAACATGCACAGGTGAACAGCAGGTAGGCAGCTCTGAACAACAAAACCAAAAAGGTGGTTCTTGCACATGGCTTGTAATTAGGCTGTGGGACTTCTTGCTGCATGATGCAGCAGATGACCAAAGTTCATAGGACTCAGAGACAGCCTGCACAGGCTCGTGGAAGACAAATCTACCAAGGATTATTAAACATTTAGCAATCACCTCTGGCTGAGGAAATGCCTGAGCTACAAATTCTGGGAGGCCGTGAGAACATCAGTGGGAAATATCATCATAAGCTTGTTCTGGAGATTTTTGTAATCTTCTCATGAATCTGCTTTTGATCACTGTGGGAGGCAGGACTCTGAGCTGATGGACCTTTGCTCTGACCCAGTATGACCACGCTTGTGCTGTTCAGAATATATTTGTAGACTGAAGATTTTTTGGGAGATTTGCAAGGATATAAAATTACCTAGTGCTTTAATTTCTATATTTTCCTGATTAAAATACTGTAAAGGCAATTGGTGAGGGGAAATGTTTTCCTCAAATAAGGAATTGTGTGTTAACAGGGAGTAAGAAGAAATTCACAATACCAGCTATTTCACCCTTCTTGTTCCTTACTGCCAGTGCAATTAGTTTCCATATTCTTCACATCAGGGCTTACAGTGTGACATTAAATCACATTTAACCTCTTTTGAACTTCTGTGCCAAGTTCAATCACAGAAGCTGTTATTTGTCCCTGTAATTCTTTAGTTAGTCCTGCAACTGACACAAACTCCATGTAATTTTTAAAAACACTTGTGTGTGTTTGACAAAAACAAAAGAACAAGATCCCTGCCTTAGAGTTGCCATTCAAAGGAGGACGTGCAGCTACAGAAAGAACTGCAGTCTAGATTGCTTCTTATATTGCAAGAACTGGTTGAACAGGGGCTCTTCTTTTTTTTTTTGGTTTTTTTTGGGGGGGTTTTTTTGAGCAGGAGAATGAAGTGCAGGAGAACTGAGGGTGACAAAGAAGCTGTAATGAAATGACAAAGTCATGTCTAAGCTCAGTTGAGTAATAATACATTTACATGATGCACAGAGTGCAGTAAAAGGTAGCCTTATGTGTGGGATTGCACAGTACAATGCAATCCAAGCATGAGGAGACAGCTGGGTCCCAGAAGTGCTGTACAGCTGTGTAGGAAGAGCATTCTGATGATTTAGTTGGGTGCTGGAGCCCCTGCATTGCTGTGTGAGCCCAGGTTTCCTGAAATCAGTGGGGAATGTTGCTACTAAACCTGGCTCTGAACTCCAAGAGTTCTTCAATTTAGGTTCCAAAGCTTTACAAGCACTTTTAAAAACTTTGAAAAGTTTTAGTGGCTCTCCCACTTTGTATTGGAAATTTTGTTAGTATCAAAAATAGGAGGCAGTAGAGCTTCTGAACTATTATCCAGCCTACTAGCTACATGAGCATTCCTCTCCATTATCTCAGACATATATTTAGCTGTAAATGTCCCCAATCAGAGGCACTTTCACACGTGTATCTATATCATTACTATTTGTGCCTATTTGTTTTAATCAAGTCTGCCACTATCCCTCTGAGTTGCTACCATGCTGGTTATGATGAGGTGCTAGTAATTTTGTTATGCACCATTTGGAGAATTTTGAAGTCATCTCACTTCTTTTTTAATACAGAGAGACATTTTTGTCCTTGGGGAATATTTCAGCTTACCAGAGCATTACAGACAGGATACACCATGCGCTGCCTCCATTGAGTAACTTCTGTGATTCAGAGTGCATTTGCTTCACAGCTGTGACTCCCACACCTTCTGGATCCTCTAAGCTGCAGAGTGAGTAAAGTGTACTCTCAGAGGCACTCTTCCTTCCTCCATTTGCCTTGCACTTCTTGGAGAACAATGTCCTCTCCACTTCTTTTTGGTGTTCTTACTCCTTCCCTACCATGGCACAAAGAATCTAACCACTAACAGCTAATTAAAAAATTCCCATGATCACAGCTTATTAACTTGATTCTCCAGTAGGAGCTCCAGAAAGCACTCTCTACATAAGTGAATAATAAAAATTTTATGAAATGTAATCACACCGATGTCACCGAAATGGAATTATTTTGCATGAGAGATGTTGGTGATTCTCCCAACTTTCAGTGTTGGATAATTACCCTCCTGAGCTCTCTTATCAACTGGCAGCGGTTTTGATTGCCCAATGTGTCTGTCATTGTTGTGTGCAAGACATTTAGGTGGAATGGTATTCTTAAATATAGCACTACATGGAGTTACATGATGCCAAATTACATGCCTATGTGCTCAAGAGGCACCTTGAATGACACAAGCAAAAAAAGCTGGTGTCACACTAGGGAAAGTAAAGATGAGTCTTGCTGACAATACTAGCATGTTCCAAGGCAGTAGGCAGTTTTAAATAATCATTCTGACCTCATGACTCTTCATTTTAATGCCATCCTACTAATTATCCAATACTACATACTCCCATTATTCACCTTTAATAATGCCTTTCCCAAATAATGATTTATAGGAATACAATTTTCTGCCTTGATTTAGGTGACAATGACACATAGGACCTACTTAGCATAACTGAGAAGCAGGATTTGTACTGGCATGCAAAATCTGGACATCTGATGAATAAGACATCTGATGCCTCTGAGATAGGACCAGCAATAAATGATTGACAATAGGTAGGTAAGGACATAGGAGCTATTCTGTGCAGGCAGAAGTAGCACAGCATCTTGGTAGGAAATGTATTCTTAGTTAATTCTTAATGGAATTAATCTTATTGTTTCTTTCCCAAGGAGTGATAACAGATGCTTCTCTCTTTTCTAATACATGGCCTACTTTCAAAGTCAGAGCAAAGTGTAACACATATCAGCTATCAGCTTGGCCTCTGAGTTGCCTTTTCCTCATCATATTAGATGGGATTCTCAGAACTAATTGAATGTTGTTCTTATTTACGAACAGTCATCTCTATTTTTTTAGACAGTCATGCATTTTCCTTGAAGGACATTCCTAATGGATGGAGGATTGTTTCCAGTCACTATCAACAATGCAATTAATATAAATTACAACATGCAGGTACAGTAAGAGAGCAGCCTTGTGCTTATGCCCAAAGACATAAAGACAAGATGATTCTATGATGCAGGAATAAAGCAAACTAACACTATCTCATTTCTTTTCTTTGGTGTTTTTTTTTTTTTTTTTTTTTTTAAAAAAAACAGAAGTGAAAAAAAAACCCTCCCCTTTTTCTGTCCAAAAGCTCGTCTTACCATTTGCTTCACATTTGACCTTTCTTCAAGCAGAACTGAGTATTTTTATTGATAATGAACCTATATTTAGCCTTTTTCTAGTGTGCTAGAACCAGAGAATTGCATAACTTTCATGCACAGGCATATGTGTTTTAGGACCATGGCGCTAAAGACTTGATACCCATTTTTGTTTCTAACACAAAAAATTTTGTGCTGACAGTTATCCGAGGTTTGCTATTATTGGTGAAGCTCTGACACCAGACCTTCAGAGACCTTCCCTTCCTCTCCAGCTGTGCCTGTGCAGCCCGAGTGATGCAGACCAAAGGGTTGCTCGTGCAGAGCTGGTGGTGATGCAGTTTCTAATGCAGGATGTACTGCAGAACAGCCATGGCTGTGCTGTGAACGAGGCATTGACTGTCAAATCTCATTAGCTCAGAACAAGCAGATGCTTCCAATAGTTCAGTTTTTTTGGGACTGTACAACTTCTATGCAGGACTCCTCTTGGTTTTTGCAACCATTTCTCTGTGAATGAGAAATGACCTAGACCTGAGTTGTGCCATAATAACCTCACCTACTCCTGGTCAGCTCGTAAGAAGCAAAGGGAACAGTGCTGTCCAATCAATCGTGAGTGCTCTCGAGAGAAGCCCTAGTGGTAGATGCCCCTTGAGGACCTGTTGGTACCTTCAGACTTCTGGAGAAACCAGCGACTGTCCTGACTTCCCCCCACACCCCACCGGAGCACCTTCTCCTTCTTATCAGTGCAAAGGGAAAAGCAACAGCCTGGCCACTGTCCAAAACTGAATCTAGTCAAGGAGAGAAAAGGTACTTCCAGGCTGTACTTCCCTGAGTGGATGTGTTTGTGAGGAATGGCTGCTGGGGGCACCTAAAACCTGCCAGAAACTATTACATAAAGATTTGGTTCAAGGAATGGGGAGAGATTCAAACTGTTTTGTGATGGAAAACAAATGCACTGATCAATTTGTAAGGTAAAGAGAGTGGAAAGGACAAATTTAGCTATTTTAGGGTCTGCTTCCTTCATGATCTGACCTAAGAGTCTGATTTCTTTAACAGCACTTTTACTAGTGACCCAGGAGAGACTGATGCTGTTGAAGTGATCCTCTTGAGGAAAGCAGAAATAAAACAAAGGATTTAACTTTTGTGAAATTTTATCCCCATCTCTAATGTATGTAAGTACCCACTGCAGTCAAAAAATAGGCTCCCTTTTTCCTGTGTTGTGCTCTGAATGACACTGATGTGACGCACTGTTGTAAGTTCAAATTGCACAATAGCCTGTTGCATGTCTTGTTTCACTGTGTATCTCATGAGATGATATTAAGCGCAGAAAATCATGTGAAAAGCTTGACACAGCTTTCTGAAGCAAAACATTTCCCTGGGACTTCCAGAAGAATTAGGCAGAAACAGTTGACACTCAAGTGCTAATTGGTTGCATAATAGCAAAAGGGCTGCAAATTTTGCTGAGACATCATGATCTGGTCATATCATTTAACTTGCTGGGATCTTGTCTGATACTGCGAAAGCAACTAGAAATATTAAAGGCAGAATGGGGTGTGCTGAAGCTGAGAACTGAGGGTATCAATATAGTTCCTCTCTACAATGAATTCTGTGAGCAATAAGGATAAGTTACCTTGGATGCAAGAATATTCCAGAGTGACTGAAAAGAGGAAAAATAAGTAATGTCACTGCCTTCTCCATTTTCCTCCTGTCCTCATCTTTCATTTACCTTTCTTTTCTCTTGCAATGTCTACTTTTCTTTATTTTTGCTTAGAATTAGCCTCGTGCTTTTGCTGTTCTCTAAAGGCTTGTTACCTTCTGTTTCTTTGTTGCAGTATGGTTGTTTTTTACCCTCCTTCAATGACTATTCAGACTGTTTGTTGGTTATATTTTCCAAGTGCATTATTCTCAGTTGTGTGACCCGCCCCTGTATTTCAGGTTCCATAAACAATGTTAAATACAGTACTTGAATAAATGGAAATTTGGGAAGCCTGAACTGTAGCAGAATTATTCTTAACCCTCCTATTTGGCTCAACTTTGAGCAGTCAAGAATAGAAAATTGCAAGGTTGCCATCAGAGAGGTCCTTCGGAAAGCAGAAAATGGAACACTGCTTTTTAAAAAACCTTGTCCCTGAAAACCACAAGAAAGGAAGTGAAAGAGCAAGATGACATAGTGAGGGTGAAATCCGTGCATGAAGGCACTGGAAAGCACTGTTGTCAAGCAGTGGAGGAAGAAATGCTCAGTGGGCCTGTCCCTACAAGGCCAAGACATTTTAGATTGACAAGTCTGAATCCACCACAGAAAATCTATGTGTGTGTAAAGAGCTGGTATCAGGTTTGCTCCATTGTGGTCTCCATGTATCTGTATCCCAGTGCTATTTCCCATCATTACTACCAGAGTGGAAGGAGCCCAGTCCATTAGTGGGGACCCATGGTCCTCACCTCTAACTAATTTATTGAACTCTGCTGAGAGCAGCTCTGGGACAGAGCAGGACTGGGTTGCAGGAGGGCTGGGAGTCAGGGATGCAAATTCTCCATGTGGAGTGAGCAACAACTTGTGCTTCCACCATGGGGCTAGGCAGGACAGCCCCACAGCCTCAGCATTTCCCAATCCCTCCACAGTCAGAGCTTTCTTGTGGTGATGCCTGAGATTGGGCTTAGCAGTTATTGCCTCCTGGGAGGAGAGGTGAGCTCCCTGCCCCTGGCTTTGCTTACGCTGGCCTCTGAGCATGAGGAGTATCTGTAGCAGCACCTGCAACCACTCTTTCATAGCAGGCAATCTGCTAAATCTACTGTATCCAAAAATCCCACTGTTTCCCTCCTCCAAATCCCCACCCATCCCCTTCCACAGATAAGACCTCTCT
>JAWWLV010000121.1:69182791-69198900 GCA_035041135.1 Platyrinchus mystaceus | reverse complement strand
ATCTACTGTATCCAAAAATCCCACTGTTTCCCTCCTCCAAATCCCCACCCATCCCCTTCCACAGATAAGACCTCTCTGAGCTCTGTGCTGACCTTTGTGCCATACTATTAAGGGTTTGAAAGGCTGCATGATTAAAGCAATAAAAAGTAACAAGGTATATGGCTTGCTAATGTCTCATCTGTTTCTAAGAGCAGAGTGTCTGCCTTGGCACTTGGCACTCAGAAGCTCTTAGCAAACCACGATCAGATACCAAGGATAGGGGTAGAAGGTGGAGAGAGTTTCTTGGTCTATTTGATCAATGGTGATAGACAAGTTCTTGATAGTGACCTTATTTCCCTGCTTTATCTGCTTGACCCCTTGGTTTCTTCCCCTCAGTTTTAGTTTTGTATTATTATAAACTTGGAGAAATTAGTGAACTATGTAATAAGGCAGCACTAGTGAAGAAGAGACTGTGTCCTGCTTGTAGGTTGAGTGGGGCTAATGCAGTGAGCTGAGACAACCACATTCTGCATGGATTAGAAACAGAGGCAGGGGAAGGAAAAGCTGAGTTAAGGTCCAAGGTCAGTAAATGAGAGAATGTGTGAAATACCCACGACTTGGGTGATTCTAGCACAGATATCCTGTACCAGCCATGAAAGCCCTAGTCAGACAAATGGGGCACAGAGGAGGAGTTTCTGATAAGTGAAGTTCAGCAGGGGCCCATGGAGGCTGTCAGAGGGAGGAAGTCTCTCAGATGTGGGTGACCCGGGAGGCTCTGTTGCGTGAAACCAGGTGTGAGTCCTGGGAGAGCCCAAAGCAACAGCGGAACCTGCCTCTGTCCAGAATATTTGTAGCACAAATGATACTGACCTTGATATTCTCTCTGAAACTTCTGTATTTTAGAGAAGAATGGCAAGAGAATTGCTTTGGTTTAGTCTGCTACTTTTTGCTAGCAAGTTGCTTTATAAACAGCATAGAGATTTAGAAAAAGCTAGTATTAAGCTTGGTTCTAGCTTCAAAATCTTCTGGAAAGCCCAGAAATCCACATGATCCATGATGTACAAAAGAAAATTAATCAGGAGATGTCTCAACTGAACCAGACAAGAGTGGTCTCCTCACTGGTAAGGAGAATTAAAATACCCTATCTGGGAATATGCGAGCCCAATTCTTGCATGTGAAAAGTAGCCTTGATGCATAAAGGCAGCAAAGTGTTGTCCTGTGAGTGTGTGAACACCTTTGTTGTCAGCTCCCCACTGGAGTTTGCAGGCAGGCTGAAACAGGCTGATAGGAAATTACTTCTCTACTCCTCTATATTGGAGTGTTAATATCTGAGGCAATTTAAATGTCAGACTTTTTAGTATTTTAGGTATGTTATGCTGGTACAATTACTGCATGGATATGGGCAATTTGGGTATTTACAGACAGAAACAGTAAAAAAAGAAAAAGTGGAAACAAAAAGTAAGAAAAATGTGCCCTACTGCCACTGGCTCTGGTCTCAGGCAGCAATAATTAGTGTACATAAATGTTCAATTTCACGCAAAAGCCATATTCTTTACTCAATATTTACAGGAAACTCCAATACACAACTGTGGGCCAGGTCATTATTGACAGAACTGGTCTGTAATGAAATTGCATTTTGGCTCGGATACCAGAACAAATTTGATATTGCTGCTCAACACTGGCTTTGCAATCTGTTTGCAATGACATTTACTCTTTGTTGTAAACATTTTAGGAAAGCTGAGAAGCCTTAAGCTCTAAAGCATACCCAGTGTCAAATCCCAAGGATTACTGAAGGATCAATATTTTATGACACTGATACCCACTGATGTGGGGTTTTATTCTGGTTTTCTGTTTTCTCCCTCTGTACCCGCAGAGCTCTGGAAACACAGCATAATGCAAAAAAATTTCTCAGTTGTACAACCACAGATAGTTGAAACATTTAACAGTTGATGAAAAACTACCAAGAATCAGATACAGAGGTACAGACCCTGCATTTCTATCTAAGCAACAGCTGAATCATGTTTACATCTTTATTTCTTAAAGCTCTTGTCAATCAGTGACCTAAAAGAGAAACACATTTCTTAAGCTTATGAGCTTAGATGCAGATTATGTTGGTTTGTAATAGCAGTGTTGGCAGCAAACTTGTGTAGTGCCCTGCTGCTTTCTGACAGGTTTATTTCAGCTCTCAGGACTGTAATAATGTGAAGATGAGTTAGGGCTGGAGGTTTATATGCAACTGCAATGCAGGATTGCAGGACTTTATTCACAGAATCTGTAGTGGGAACTCTTCTTCCTGAGTCATTGCTAAATCATGGGTCAATCACAATGTTAGGAAGCAGGTTTTGTTTTCTTCAGTGAAATTTAAAGAAAATATTTATAAAAATATGACCACTCCTGCTAAAAAAAACACAAACCATGTTTTTCTGTGAGAGAAGGGATGTTGGGGCCCAACTACAATTCAGGCAGTTTCTGAGCTGGTGATTTAATTTCTCTACTGAAAATTCTCTTTTAGTTTCAGATGGAAAAAAAAAAAACAAACAACCATTATACAATTGCAGCTAGAACCAGTCAAAAAAAAAGAGACAAATCTGTTTTCCATTAGTTCAGTGAAATTGTAGGTTGAGAAAAAACTTTTACACTGAATGATTTGATTTTTGCTTCATTTTGGTATTGCTAAAGCATTTTATTTACAATAAAGTGACCGTGTTTCATTTTGATGTATGCTGTATATAGCAACACTTGTGACTCAGGCCACCCACAAAGTTTCTTATTTTGTTTTCCTAGGTCACTTTTTGAAAAAGCCATTTAGAGAAGTGTCGCACTGTACTGGACTGTGATATCATGGCCAGAGAGTGCAGCAACTTGAAGCCCTATTCCATGTTTTATGAAAATATTCTCCAGCAGCAGCATCATTTACTTTACCAAAAAGAACAAGTACTACCATGCATTGATTCTACTCTCTGAGAACAGGGGAAGGTGGTTTCTCTGGGTGGGAGGTAGTGGCTAAGTAAAAAATAAAGCCAAGCTCTCTGGCTGGGAATTTGTTGAAGTGGAGCTGGGCTACACAAGCACAGTCACCATGAATCTTTGTGATTTAGGAGCTGGCAGCCCTAAAGTCATATGGCTCTGACACAGGTTGGTGATGGTGGTGGTCTGTTGAGCGGCAGTACTTAGTGGTCTCATTTGGGACAGAGTCCCACTGTACAGACACATTGTGACAGCCTTTGAGAAGGCTCTAGGGCTCCTGTGTCTGTGCTCAGTGCCAAAAGTCATGCCAGAAGGAGTGGTAAAACAAAGCTAACCTGAAGGCAAAGGTAGAGGCCTGCTGCTCTGTGGTTCCTGTTCACAATGGATGATACACTGGTAACCTTCTATCTTAAACTTCTACTGATGGGTGTCTTCCTGTGCAAGGCATTTCCCCAGAGCAATTCAGTCCTGTGCATTGACTGAGATAGAAAACAGAAGCGAGTCAGGCACACAGGCTGTGCCACAATGTCAATAGCAGGTTTGCTGCATCGTGGCTGTGTAACCAACTCTTCTTAAGTTTTGAGCACTTGACTTTGCAGCTTCAGCTATGTTTTTTAGGATAGCTGGTGTGTGTGGGTGGAATTTTGAAAATATGTAAACCCAGCCAATAAATCAATAATGCAATCTTGTGGAATCGTGATATCCATGTAATCTATTAGCTGACTTGGAAGCAGGGCTCTGTCAAAACAAACTCCACTGCTAGAGGCATGTCAGCTTCTACAGAAACCTACACTAGGGAGAAGACTGCTTGGGTTTCAAGGATGTTGGCACAGCAGTGTTAGAACACCTGCACTTTGAATTTCATTCTTGGGTTTCTATTCTCATCTGTCCACGATTTCAGTTCTTCTCTGGGCCTCTTATAACTTTTTTGTCCCATTTTCTCATGCTTTTTCCATTTTATTTTTTTTTTCTCCCCTATATCCTTTTCTATATGATGTCTGGTCAGCAACATTTCCTCTTGCCTGATTTCACTGTCCTATCTATATGTTTGAGAAGGCTGGAGTGAGAGAGGAAATGAAAAATGCATGTGAGGTTTCAGCTGGGTGGAAAGATACAGGAGGAGTCACTTGGACTTTCCTGAAGCCTGAGGCCAGTGGAGTCTCCACCCTCTCCCTCCACTTTGGTAGTCCATTACCACCAAATTCTGTGTCATCTGTGTTTGTACTCGCAGGAAGTGGCTCAGGGTCAGGAGCTGCCTAATGTCACTGGCCTCTGCTTCAACCTCATAAGAGACGTCCCACTCTCAGTTCCACTTCTTGTTAGCCTAAAGCAATTAACAGAGGCCACTGCAGGTCTGAAGAGCAAGCTCAGATGCTCAGTGAAGGTGTCAGAAGCCACAAGAAAGATTCAGACATGATCTGCTAAAATGGGATGGCAGATAGTTAAAAACTAAAAAGTGTCTAACTCTGTGCATTGTCCTTTTTTCTCCAATAGAGTCTTAGGATTTGACCACCTTTTCTTTTCTTTACTAAAAAGAAACATAGATCAGAAGAAAGGTAGTGCTGCTCTGAATAAAGATCACCAGAACTTTTAAGCAGGGCTAAAATACTTGTATCCCCCAACATTCATTTTTCAGAAATCTCTCAGTAATGTTTATGTAAGACAAAAAATTTGACACCGAAAATTTTACCAAGAACCCAGTGAAGTTATTAGCATTTACTGCTTAGATCTGGCATGCAGAGGTGCCAGGCAACCTTGAAAGCAGACTGTTCTGTTGGCTGAGCCTACAGTGTGCAGTTGTGCCTATTTCTTATCTGAATAATGTAATATGCTACGAATGACTTTTAGCTTTCCTCCATTGTGTTAATCTGGTTGCAAATGCTGTTTAGCAGTATGAAAATAACCAAACATTTATATCTAGCAATGACCTACCTGTGTGAAATTTAAATTCTGTCATTTAAATATGTTTAAGTTCTATTCTGTACCTTCCTATTTGTGCTAACCTGTGTGCCCTTTCTGAAGGTATGTAGATTGTCAAATATCAACAAATAGAACATGTAATTGTTTTTATCATATATTAAATGGTCTGTATGTACAAGGTTATCAGCAGACAGCATATTTGTTCTGATAAATGCATTACCTCACAGCTTACTGAACAAAGCCTGGTCACAGTTGTTCTGACTTTCTCTCTGGAGGCAGGGGACATTATGCTGTGGAAGGCCAGGCTCACTGACATAGCAGAGCCAGGCACTGGACCTTCTCCTAAAATTGGATTTCCTAATCCTGCTCCCCAATCTTTCTGCTCCTCTGTCCTCTGCACACATTTCCATCTGTCAATTCTCACACCTATTAGTGAGGAGATCTTTCTTTTCTGATGACCAGAAACAGATATTTTAAGATTACATATGAAACTTAACACATTTCACAGAATTACAGAACCATTGAATCACAGAAGGGGTAAGAAGGAACCACAGTGGGTCATCTGGTTCAACCTCCCTGCTCAAGCATTTGCCACCTTCCAATATTGGTCGTGAATTTCCTACTGTTTCCAGGGAATAAATGTTTCTAAAATCAACGGAGATGTACAAAATGGATTATCCCACATCATCAATATATTATTTTCAAAAAACCACTCCATTAGGAAAATATTCTTGCTACAATTAATTAGGTATCACACAATGTATTCAGAGCTCTGGATTGTTTCCTCCTAGGCTATGGTGTTTGCTCATCCCTAGCTTTGCTCATTCACTTTTTCTGCTGTGATAGATTGTGGGGCTGTGCCATAGGATAATTATGGAAATAACAGCTCTTAGAGCCCAGCTCGCTGACTTAGAGAAAGAAAACCTTGGTCTCAAAGAGAAGATTAGAAAAGAAGGACGGGATAGCTATGAATCACTAGTGCAGAACCTATTTGTGACTTGTGTCCATCTAAAAGTAGGTACAGAATATGAAGGGATACTCGATCAGTCTTTTTGTGCTGCTGTATAATTCACCACAAGTGTAGCACTCAAAGGAATAAATTGCTGCAGTGTGCCAGGTGGATGAATGGGTGAATCATTTGTCTCCTGCTGCTAGAAGCATCTTGTAAAAACGTCTGGTGGAAAAATAGTGTGCCTTCTCTGAGAGAGGAGGCGTATGCTCGATGGAACAGGTACCACATTAAAGAGAGTGATGGAAGCTCTTTTTAGTTACAGTGGAGGGGACATTTTGGATATAATATCTCAGCTTGTAATGTTCTGCATTATTTTTCTTGTAAACTTTATGTCCATTGCATAATTGTATTGCTCACTCTAACAATGCCCTTGTTTTCAAGTAGTCCACCGATTTCTTTGGGGCTACATATGTCATTACTTTACAAGAATAAGACATCCCAATCTAGTCTGTAAAAACTCACCTGATTGTGACCTTAGAGCAACTACCTGCATCAGATCCCCTGGGTTTTGATCTGATGGTCCAAGGGCCCATTAATGTCAACAGTGACTTGTGGAATGTTGTGATTTCTTTTGCAGTCCTGTGGGTGAGTCCAGTTTTCACCTGAGAGCCTACTTTTTCATCATGGTGCTGCTACTTCCATTAAATACACACATCCCAGGATTTCCAATAGGTTGCCTGCAAATTATACAATTGAATTTCCATTTCTTGTAATGCCTGGATGCAAGATGAATATTGCTCTGTTTTCCTGATACATTGATGCTTGGAAAACAAATATGAAGAAAGACCATCTTATTGTAGTTGAGAGACTTTTGAAATCTTTTGAATGTTGCTTTCCCATATGTGCACACTTCATCTTTTATTGGTTCTGTTTGTAATTGCATGGAAAGTTGGATGTCTATCACCTTAGCACTGACCAACCAGTGTTTGAAATCACCAGTGAAGTGAGAAGGGAAAGAGTTGACAACATTATTTATCAGAAGAAAAAGGTCGGCTCCACTAAAAATAATGGTGACTTGAAAGAACATTTGTCTAAAGTAAAGACATACATAAGTGTGTCAGTAGACAAAGAAAAGGATAATATCCTGGTTGAGCTTGCTGAAGATAGCTTACATTATTTCACTCTGTCTGGGACATTGGTTGGGTGAAGAGCATGGAGGTGATCCATTGCTAGACTCTGGTAATGACTACTCATTTGTCAGGCTGTCACGGTGTTAGCGCTCCAAGTGCAGAAACGTTGGGCCAAACCCAGCCCATAGACCCTGAATAACTACATGTATTTGAACTGAATTTGGTTCTAAACTTAGCAACTCTAGTTTCAGACAGTTCTGAATGAAACCAACACCGTGCTTTCTACACAGATGAACATCAGAAAGGTTGAACGTGGATCTGAGGAAGTATATACATGAACATTCAATCATACATCAGCATTTTCATCTATTACCATCGTCCCTGTTCTGGGCAGGGGAAAAATGCTGTGATGTTTCAGTGACCTTGACAGAAGTGTTGATGTGAGTTTTATCTTCTTGTGTTACCTAGTCACATAAAATAATGGGGGCAGAATCCTTTTTTCCACTTGGGGTTATTCAGGAAAAAAAATACATTCAGCTTTATGTTTTGAAAAAATGACCCCAAAAATTGATCTTCTGGGAGTTATAAAGCCCGGAAAGTAATTTCCAAGCTGTACTTTCAAATCAATCCCTTCCTCCTCAGCAAAGTTCAATAGGTACTGAAATTATGTTAGTCAGTCAGTGAATACAAATGAGATCAAATGGATAATGGCTAAATATTTCTGTCTAAAGCATATATGTCTGCAGATCTCTAAAGCAGATAAGTTTGTGAAGCAGGATATAACTGCAATGCCAACAGACAGAGAAGGGCTTTCAACACCCCCAAAGAACTGGGAGATAGGGACACCCAGATGTAAATGAGGAACCAGTGGAAATGGAAGAGATGTATGTGTGAGAAGACTGCAGGGAGACTTCCATGTCCCCACTTGAAAGGGACAGTGCACATGAAGTGCAGTGAACATGAGGAGTGGAGAGCTCATGTACAGTTAAAGAGCTGTGGTTTGAGCAAAGCCATGGGAAGTTGGTGGGCTGGTGCACATCACAGCCATGGGTGGTTACAAGGTGTTTAAGAAGGATCAGTGGGGAAGAAGAGTGAGGATTGCCTTCTGTGTAAGGGGTTCTTTCCCTGCACAGAGCTTGTGTGTGAATGTGGAGATGTACTGCTGCAAGCCTATGAGTCAAGGTCAAAGGAAGGAGGAATGTTAGTGAAGATTAATGAGTGTGGTGGGGAATCTGTGACGGACTGCCTGGTCAAGAGAATAAATTGTATGGATCTGTCTATAGAGGGATAAGAAAAATATTTTTGATTTGACGTCTTAGTGTTCATCTGGAAATCTACTGGGAGGAGAAAACAGCATTGTGAAAGCCTAGGACGTTCCTAGACAGCACTAGTGATAATATCTTACAAGCAAATGCTAAAGGAGCCAACTGTGGTAAATCCCTACTTCTGCTGCTCACAAACAGGGAAAACCAGGTAGCGAGTGTCATCTGAGGCTGCACTGAGAATAGGCAAAATCCCTGAGAAACTGCCAAGAGAGGAAAAGTGCAGATGGAAGATGGTTGATTTTTAAATAAACTGAACAGATTTCATAACCAACTACCCTGTTATGCAAGAAGACCAGGGGGTTTAGTAGAAATTTGGTCTTGCTTGCCTTAGCAAGGAGCTTCTTGAGGGACTAAAACACAAAAAGAAAGATTGCAAGTAGAAACACGGACAGAGGTAGAGTATCAGAGTTCAGACCCACAGAAATGAAATAAGGAAGGCCAAAGCCCAGCTGCAGATAAAATTAATATTGGGCACAACGGCTCAGAAGGTAAGTTGACACTGAATGGCAGAGTTTCTCTGCAGAGACACTTCTGGCAGGAGGGGCAGGACCTCCAGCGGTCCTCTGTAAGCTCTGGAACAGTTCTCAGGAGGAACTCATAGAGTCATAGAATGTTAAGGGGTTGGAATGGACCTTACAGGTCATCTAGTCCCAACTCCCCCTGCCACAGACAGGGACACTTCCCACTAGACCAGGTTGCTCAAGGCCTTATCCAACCTGGCTTTGAACACTACCAGGGTTGGGACATCCACAAGCACCCTAGGCAAGTCTGCTATTTTGAGCAAAGAAGAAAACCTGATGAAAACACTTTTCATGAATCCACTAATTTTGTTTTTATTAAGGACAATGTAATTAAGGTGAAGCAAGTATATGGATATGGTATGAACCAGAATCCCCGTTTGCTATAATAGTGTTCACCACTGTTTATAGTGCTCCATTTTGGAAGGGTTCATTACTTGCTTTTTTGGATTAAATTTCTTCAATTTTTTCCCCATTCACGTCTCCTGTTTCTGCAGAGACACTGTAACAGAAAGTTATTGCCAATGGCTGCACTGTTTCAAACTGCAAAGTTTGAGCATTTGAAAGTTAAAATATTTGAATAATATTTGAAAGTTAAAATACAAATTGTTGCATGCTTTTACAATTGTATTTACTTCCAAACCACATTTCTTCTTGGGGAAATTAATCCTTGTGGGTCTACTCTTACCAATGTCTTCTTTAGCAGGAACAGCTGCAGCTCTTACAGGATGAAAATATCATGCTTAGCAAGCTGGTAGGTAAGCTAAAGGCTCTGAACTGTTGGAAGCAAACCACTCAGTAGGCACAGCCCTCTGCTAAGCTTAGAGATGCTGAGAAGATGATATTTCCTTATAATTTTGTCTGTTATTAGTGTCTAATTTTGAGCAAAACTGGTGGTCACATTGGAGAGGCTCGTGGAATAATGGTGAGCCTAGAGGAGCTCTTGGTAACTGCACATTTTAGGTAAAAATTATAAATTTTTTTCCCACTATATTATGGATATAGTGGTAGTCTTTAAGTGGAAAGTGAAAAAAATTCCTGATGCTTGCTTCTTGAAGCAAGAGTTCAGTAAGTGTGAGTAGCCTATAGTATTCTAATTCTGTTGTTGACTCAGAAGATGATTTATGACATTGCATCAAAATGTACTACTTCATAACTGACCAAAAATTATGAAAAGAAAAGACAGGCGGACATGAAGTGATAATGAACTAAATTGTCTTCTTGGGAGTGGCTGAGTTTGTTTTCTTTTTTAAAATTGGTATCTGATTAAACAAAGCAGAACACAGCATGAGGTTTATAAATTTAATTAGAGAAATATAAGATGAAGGCCAAAAGTTACTAAACTGAAGATGGATGGAAAGAAAAGTGGCTCACTGCTTTAAATGAGTCTGATTAGGATGGAACAAACAGATTATTGATTGTTATAGAGGTTAATTAGCTGCACATGTCAAGAAAAGGCAAGGCAGACTGGAGCTTATTTGGTAACTTAAAAAAGGGTGAAAACAAAATGGGCTTAGTGTGCTTGTTAATTTTAAATTTTAGTAAAACTGGATGTGCTGTATCAAGGAGATGCTAAATCATCAGAATATTTTATTAAACAGCTCAGTCAAAAATGGATTGAATTATTGCAAATTTGTGGATTTAAATAAGAAATAAGAGCTATCTTCATGGGATCTAAAAGAAAAGCCTGAAACTGAGAAAAATAAATGGGAGAATTTGGCTTTTTTAAAATTAGAAAGTAACTCATCTCGTTCTGACAGAGCTTTCTTGTGTTTGACTTTGGAATGATCCCAAAGATGTAAGAACTTGTATTTCACTGTCCCCCACTCTAAGTGCAGAGGATCCTGGACCTTGCTTTTTTCAATTCAAACAGCTGGAAAAGGAGAAAGGGTTGCTGAATCTGTATATGACATAGTAAGGTGTATATATACAATCACAGAATCACAGAATCAATCAGGTTGGAAAAGACCTCTGAGATCATCGAGTCCGACCCATGACCCAAACACCACCCTGTCAACTAGACCATGGCACTAAGTGCCACATCCAGTCTCTTCTTAAATACCTTTAGAGACAGTGAATCCACCACCTCCTTGGGTAGCCCATTCCAGTGTCTGATCACTCTCTATAAAGAATTTCTTTTTAATGTCTAACCTAAAGCTTCCCTGGCACAGCTTAAGACTGTGCCCTCTTGTGCTACTGCTGGTTGCCTGGGAGAAGACACCAAACCTCACCTCTCTCCAACCTCCTGTCAGGTAGTTGTAGAGAGCAATAATGTCTCCCCTGAATCTACTCTTCTCTAGGCTAAACAGTCCCAGCTCCCTCAGCCGCTCCTCACAGGGTCTGTGCTCCAGTCCCTTCTTAGACATTTATGTTTGTGTTTAAAACAAAGAGATTCTGCCCAGAAGGAAAACAAGCTTCATCACACACGTTTTTACTTCAGAGATAATGAAGGAATAAACAGATAAGTAGTTGGACAGGTCTTTCTAATGCATAAGAAAGAGCAAGTTTTGCACTGCTCTGAGCTTGTTTGCACACAAGACCTTGAATTGCTGACATATGAATATAATTACAGATATGCAGTTGTACCCATATGAAAGATTATCTTACACTTTCTACTTTAAAGGACCCTTCTTGTCCATCCTCTTCCCCACTTTGCTTTAGAAAAGGTCCAGCTTTTGTTAGAAGATAGGAACCATTCAATCCCACTTTAGTCAAAATCTCTGATTTACCTTTCAAGAAACCCACTTCTCTATGAAAGAAAAACGACTGCTCTCATCACTGTTTTTGTTATGAGCTTTCTGCTTTTAGTAAGCTCTTCAAAACAAAAAAGGAAGAGTGTCCAAATTCTGTGATGATGGCAGAACTTTGAAGGTGACTTTGTTTCAGGGGCAAGCCTATAAGGAAAGCTCTTGCAAAATCTGAAGCAGACATTGTCAAGCTAAAGAAACGGTCACATAAACTGGTATCAGAATTCAACAGTTCCTGGATTCTCCTGTCCATCTCACTTGTTTTAGAATTTGACTACTGTTATTCTAGGAGACAAATGGATTAAAACCTAACTGCATAATATAGTTACTAAGGCTGGATGTGTATTATGGCATTGAAACCATGTGTTCATATAAATGTTTTCACCAACACAGGCAGAGAGAACTAGGGAAAAAACTGTAGCATCTTGGAAAAAGTCTGAGTCACATACCAAAATGACAGTTTACAGACATTACATTTATGTATGTCATCAGCAGTGCTGGATATATGTTTTAGCAGAGCAAAAGACACTATTTTTTTCCACAAATTTAAAAAGAAAAAAAGTTACAGATCCTGAGGTTATTAGTCTTCTAACCAATCACTGAATTTCAAGGAAACATTCAGAGATGTTGTCATTAAATCCAGAAAAAATTCATTACATGTTTTTGGTTTGGTTTTGTTTTGTTTTTCCATCTGAACACCTTCACGGATATATCCCTGCCACAGCAAACTGCTTTTCACTTCTACATAGGGCTGCCCATGCTGAAATGGCCCATTCCTCAAAGTCAGACTGAAAAGCATGCCCTTCACTTACATATATTTAATGCCAGGCAACATGATTATATGGAAAATAAGTCTTGTCAAACGAAGCTCATTTCATTCTGCTGATAAGATTACAAGTTAGATACATAAACATAATGCTAGATATGTAATATATATTTGGAAGGGCCCCGTGGGTTAGCAGCACATAACTTTTGTATTTTTAAATTTTAGTATTACACAATACCAATAAAAATGCTAAATGGATTGAGAGCTAGATTTTTGGACAACTGAAAATGCATCATTTTCATTAACTTGGTTTCTGATGGGTTCCTACAGGGGTTGGTAGCAGAACTATCAGTATTCAACATTTTTGTAAGTAGATTGGAAATAAATATAAAATTATAGATTAGAAAAATAACCAATCACATATTTGGGGAACAATATTAGTGAATTTGATAAGGCACATTTTGTGGATAAAGATACGGGCAGAGCAGGAGTACAGAACCACACAGAAAACTTGGTTATCCCTCTGAGAAGTATTTCAGTGCCTGGTTAGATGAAGAACAAATGAAAGCAGGGCACCCCTGGACAGGACAGGGACTGTGACAGATGACCGGCCATGTAGTGTGGTGCTGGAAAGGATGGATGCTACGATCTCTTAGTTTATAAAAAGGCGAATGGTGGACACGTATTAAAAATTAGTTGGTAGCTCTGTGCACAACACAGAAATACAGCTGCTGGTTCCAGAGTGTACCACCTGAAACAGATGAAGGAAAATATGAGAGAATGCAGAGGAGAGTTCCAAGAATTATTTGAGGGCTGCAGGAAATGCTTTCTAACACAGGGCTCAATCTGTTTAGCCCACCTGAAAGAAGAGTGACATGATTACAGTCTACAGGTAATTCTGCTGGGAGGGAAGATCCAACATTAAAAGGTTCTTAGGGGAAGCTAAAACAAGAGGTGATGCCTCAAAGTTGAGGCCAGAGAAACTGAAAATGGGGAATTAGAAACAATATTTTCAAAATGTGATTAATGGTGGAAATGACAATATGACTGAGTATGATCAAGACCGGATACCTTTCTGGGAAACATGGTTTAGCCAAACCAACTTGCTCATTACAGTACAAGGGTAGTAAATATAATATTAAAAAACACATCCGATGGCTCAATTGTTCCATTTTGAGATTATCAGTCTATGAAACTCCAACCTTAGTAAGGCTTAGAGAGCTCACCAATGAAAAATGTTTGGGCCATGACTGCTTTTAGCTCTTTGTGTTCAGATTTTTCAGAAGAGTGGAGTTGCCCTTGCGTAACAGATGGCTTTTCTTCCCTGACAAGTTGTCAATTTACTTCCAGAAGACCCACTGGATCTGCCATCTTTCTAGCAGCAGGTTTTGTTGTTGTTTTTGTTTTCTTTTGGTTTCTGACATCAGCTTCTGGTTCTTTCTTTTCTTCCTAATTTCTTTCTCACCATTGTGATGATGGTGTTTACCAACAGCAAACTCCATTCCACAACCCTTGGCTGCACGAAAGGGTTTAATCTGATCTGGATGGCTTGTAATACCATTGCATTTGATGTGGTACAGATTCCAACATGTGCCATACTGTCTGTCTGTCTCTAGAAACCACATATAAACAACATTTGAAAAAGCTGTGCCCATTTCTCCCCTCTTTCCTTGTTTATATGTTGTTTTAAAAACAGCATTCACGTGCAGAACAAAGGCTGGTTGCAGAAAGCAGATTTACAGCAGAGTGAGGAAATTGGAAGCAACTGCCTTCTTGTTTATTTGCAGTTGAATGAGCTGTACATATGTATGCTGTTTCGAGGCTTCTCTCTCTAACAAGCAACGGTATGAATACAGCATTCTGTTCCCATCCTACCCATCCCTTGTGCTCCCTGTTCCCACAACCCTGATTTTATTTTGGGTTTAGGTCTGACTAGGGTCCTTTCATTAGATATTAGGACAATTCGGATTTGTTTGCCAGCGTTTCATTATTTTGAGTACCAAGCTGTGTGTGACTGGGTCTCTCCTCATTCAGTGTAGCTGAGCATGACAGCTGAGGACTGGTCATCAGGGTTTAAAAGGAAATCTAAAAAGGTGTGTATAGGAACTGAGGGAATGCAACCTAACTCTGAAGATTTTATAATTGTATGTTGTAGAAAAAAATGCTGTTGGAAGTAGTACAGAGAAACATACAAGCCAAGAACTTCCAAGATACAAGTAGTCCATGCAATGAAAGCTAAAAACATGGAGAAGATGCTCCCAGATGGAAGAAAAAGAGCAAAGAGTAAAATGCCTAACCAGGGAAGCTGAAGAACCTCCTAAAACATACTATCTTCAACGAAGAGGGGTCATGTAAAAAATGCAGCAGGTAAACTCTTATCACAGAATTGAAATATAGAAGTATTAGCATTTCTGGAGAGAAGTCTCAACATTTAACACTGCCTGACCACATATTTGAGAGTATCCCTTCAAGTGTGTGAACTTCAGAGCTTCACTGTAGCCATCTGAGTGCTATAGATGAATGTCTTCCAGCAGGAACTTTGGCACTGTGCTGGGCCCTGCCTGCTGGGGCTTTAGGGTCATGGTCCACCTGTTGGTGGCATATTGTGTTTCTGATACTTCTCAGGGCCTTCCTGAGCCCAGTTCAGTACCTTTGCTCCAGAAAGTAAGGACTACTCTCCGTATTCTACAGGTAAACTGCCCAAGAATTTGTGTAAGGTGTTGGTGCAGAGGGAATGGGTGTACAACGTCAGATGGAACATGCTGGCAACGCTGGGGGGATTGGGGGTGTGGCAGCCAGAGCAGCAACTGGCTGGGTCTGGTGGCTCTGGAGGATCTGGATGTCTCCCAGCTGTGTGCCCCAGGCCTCTGCCATAACCACCACTCTTGTCACCAGACTAAACAAGGAGCTTTGGAGCCTCACTTGGGCTCTGCCTCCTTGCTGCGGTCATTTTCCTGGCTCTCCCTGTGACATTTTCCAGGCAGATCTTTGGCACCAGTGTTGCAGAGCTGACAAACTGCTGTCCTTTTGCTTTATCTATTCTGCACTGGACACAAACCCTCTGCCCTTACCTCTGTGTCACATTGTTTCAGATACATTACAACATTATAACACTGTTCCCCAAATTCTGGGCTGTATTGGGAAGGGAACTGCTTCAATCCAGTGTGGCCACAGAAGTAGTATTAGCTTTCACTAAACTGATGCCATTGGACTGAACTGATGTATTGAATTTAAATCTTTTATTGCTTTGCTAATCATTGATGTAGCCTAACTGGAATCAGATGCACTCTTAAAGGATATAAAAGGAGCTGTTGAGCTTTAACTACTTCAATTTTAGAACTGATTTGGCCGAGTAAATACAATCTCTGTTTAGCACAGCTGGTGGAGTGGGCCCTTGGCTGTGAAATGTGCAGTGCTTCTTTTGTAGTATAGCCTGCAGAAAAAAACATACTGTTTAGAAACCACTTGATTAGACTTTAGCTAGATTAATCCATCTACTGACAACTTTGCTGCCTCTTACCCTTGCTTTCTTGGTCTATAGAAAAAAGAGGTTTGTAACTGTAACAGTATGCCTCTCCTCTAAACCAAGCAAAGTATACCCTGTCTTCAATCTTCTCAAGCATCAAGGTGAAAAAGCATGAGCTGTTTGTTTTGACCGAGTCAGGATGACAAATGCCATTCTGCTGGGAATAATTTCTCAGGCTGTTGGCATGTTTTCTCTGGCGGTCTACCCCCACGGTTTGGGGGCGCTCCAGTAGTTCTGGATCCGATCCCATGATTCGGAGCCATTTCTGACGGCTGAAGG
>JAWWLV010000121.1:69169099-69182691 GCA_035041135.1 Platyrinchus mystaceus | reverse complement strand
CAGGGACTTTTACAGACAATGCAAAAAGCCATTTTAACCACATGTTCACTTTAACATTAGAATCCCCACTGCTACAGTTTTCTAAACAAAATCATATGAGAGACTTTTACACAGCCATAGCAGTTGGTGCAGACACGAGGCCACTGATTTCATTGGTGGCTCTGAACTGTTTTGCTGTGTTTAGAAAATAACCCTTCAAGAGATCAGGAGTGTCAACACCTGTATCAGCCTTTCAGGAGAGCAGAAAGGAAAACAGTTACTGCCACACAAAAGCCCCAGCTGCAGCTAGCACCTACATGGTCATTAACACTAACAAACTTTAAATATAAATTTAGTTAGCAAATTACAGAGTCTGTGTGTGAGAGGTAAAGGAAGAGCTGCTGTTTTTTGTTCGCATATCTCTGCCCTGAAAATGGATGCAGGACCTTGTATAATTAGGGCTACACACAGAGAACACTCAGAGAAGGTCTCTGTATTATCTTCCTCCAGCAATGCCTGAAATGCAGATTCCTATTAAACAATAATGAGAATGTCAATTTGCACTATTCATGCTGTATTTTGCATTCAGAGGGATTATGGGTATGTTTAGCAAAGGTGTAATTATGGATTGTTTCAATCAGAAAGAACGGATGGTCTCTCATTTACATGAGTGCACAGGGCAACAATATCTTTTCCTTTAAATCTAGGCCCCTGCCTTGAGGCAGAGCTGTTGGAAGACGAGTTTTTGTTCCTGCCATTAATCCTTTTACCATCTTTTAGACAGGAAGCCAGTTAACCCAAGAGTGTAGTTTAAAATGGGAGGCAGGTTGATGAACTGCAATGTCAAGTTTATGACCTGGAAGCTGCAGTCACCCAGAGGAATGTGACTGCAGGTAAAGACAGGTTGTGAGCTATGTGTGTGTGTCTCTGAATCCCTCCTTAACCTCTGAAGCAATAGGCAACTTAAGCCAAATATGAAAGAGAAGATCTCATCTGTAATGGAAGCATTTAGGTAGAAGACAAGGACCTAAAACAACCTTCAGGAAAAGTCAGAAAACTCAAAAGCCATATATATGCCTTCTTACACCACAGCTGCTGAAGCAGCACAACACAGTGACTCTCCAGTTAACAACTTTAAACTGCAACTTGTGCTATCTTTTGCTTTGTAGGGATATCATGGGAAATAAGCATTTAGCTGAAGAGGCAACTGGGAAACAAAGGATCCCAAGTAGTAGGAAAACGGGCTTCAGGAGTGGTTCTGTCCTTGGAATAGCTAAATTGGAAATCATGTGGGGCTGTCAAACAAGACTTTACCCTTTTAATTCTTTTAGATATATGCCTATGATTGCAGGTGCTTTTAGAGGCAATCAAGACAGCACTGAGAGCTTTCTTGTCCTTAATTGAATTAACTTGGAACTTAAGCCTTTAAACAAAAATCTTTCTTCTCAGCTGATTGTTAGGTAACTTTTAAATGTAATGCTTATGTAATTCATTTAGTTTTAATAGCTTGATTAGGGATTTCTACTCCTAACTGTCTGAAGTTGCTGCTTTTCTCTTTGTTATTAAAATCCTACTTTCAGTTTGACAAACACATGCAGCAAAATTGATGGGCAATACCTAAATTCCTAGTAACTTAACAGGAAAAAACTCCAATGATCTTTCAAGCTTCATTTCCATGCTATGAAGAATATGAAGTACTGCAAATTTAATTACAGTTTCCTTCTGCAGGAACATTTTAGTTGTTCCTGCTACAGGAAACAGAGAAATGCTTATTAGCACACTGCTGAAGACAAGACACAAAGCCAATGTGGAAAAATAAAGAAGTGGGAGATATCTTTAATTAATGCATGAATATACTTGGTTTCTCTGGCTTTAAGCCAATCAAGTTCAGGGGAAAAGTTGGTGCAAAACTTTTAAGTCATATTGATGCTACTGAGCACAAGGAGAGCAGCTGTGACAGAAAGGAGATGATTTTTTTTTTCCAGCAGTGAGTTACTAGTGTTAAAGATGATGCAGAGCTGGAAAATCTGGCTGAGGAGCTTGGATTTCTCTATGCTCAACATAGGAGCTCCATCAAACTATAGACACTTAGTCTGAAACATGTTAAAACTGCAATGTATTGTAGCTACCTTTTCACTTGTGTTATTTTAATTCCTATGTCTGTACTATTTAAGGGATGTTGTGAAGTTTGCTTCTGTTTTTCCTTTCAAAAAGGCAGAAGACTGCAGAGCTGTTGTAGTACAAGTAGTATAAGAAGTTGTTTTCTAGATAACAAGTCAATATTAAAGAGATAAATTATTTTTAAAGCATTAATACTAGTATTTCTGATAAGGCAATCCAGACTTGCATGATGTAAAGATTTGCTTTTTCTATTAAACTGAGTTGCACTATGCCACTGGCCTGACTTCAGACCTATACCATTTGGTCAGACCTATCTGTATAGAGGTGGCAACTCTTACTTGCAGGAGCTGTGTTTTGAGTGCAAAGGGGGAGGTGTTTTTGAAACAGGTTGTGTGAACTTCAGGAATTACCCAGGTAGACTAAACTTTCAGCCAGTTTGTAAGAATAATCTGTAGATTAGCAGCCTGAGCCTCTAGGTGTTTTCTCCAGTCCTTCTCCATTTTCACATTTTCTTCCCTCTCCAATGCACTCAGTCACGGCCTGCCTCAGTAATGCAAAACTGTTTCTACACTTCTTTCTGGGGTCATGTGATGTTTGTGCAGGCAGTCCTCTCAAGCCCCTGCTTCAGGACACATCTGATGCATCTGCCCAAACAGGGTAGCTGCACACCCTGGGCAGCTGCCAGCTGCTCTCCTGCTGCTTCAGCGGAAGGCCAGAGTCACTTGGACATGCACCCTGAAATAATGCCAGAAACAGCTAACCACAGCTAACATCTTGGATTCTATCTGAGAAGGAGGAGGAACCTTGTCTCAGTTAACAAATTAAGTGCAGGATTACAGCTACACAGCAAAAATACCCTCACGTTTTTAGCTAAAGTTAGTGAGAAAGATTAGCATAGGGTTAAGAAGTGGTACAATCACACCACACTGTACAGATACTAATCAGGGCTAAATCAAGGCTGATGGCAGTGGGGATTTTTTTTTTTTTTAGGAGTTGAAGGGTTGGCATTAAGTGGCTGCAACTCTGCTTTTTAGAAACTTATGAAGACTGGAATTCACTGGGGAATTCTGGGAACAGATCATTAACACCCATCCACACCTTTTAATCCTGGCTTTCAATGGGACCAGAAAACACACAGTTGTGGGGAAGATAGTCACATATCATAAAGTAGACTTAGGACAGCAAGAATCTTCTGCTTCACTGAGATGTCTCCTGCTGCAGGAATGAATGCTAATACACTCATTACTATGAACTGAAAAGGCATGGAGTGAGCTGCAAAAACTGGAGATAATGGCAATTTTTGTGAGTAGTTGCAACTATCTGCAAATAGTTTTGTTCTACTTTCTGTCAAGATCATCCATTAACTTTTGCTTTTTGCAAACTAAACAAAGTAATATTCAACTACTAATATGCTGAGTCTTCACAACTTGGAGTTCATTCTTTTTTTTTTCCTTTCACCCTAAAACTTTTCTTAGAGATCAGAAACAACAGCTTTTGCATTTACCTGAGTTCTGCTTTAATTCTGTTGTTAAATAACTCTTCAGGCTCTGCAGCTCAGGTCTTTCAACAAGCTTTAGGCATTACCAGCAAACATCCTTTCAATTTTGGCACAAGAAGCAGCAATGTCACAGGAGGAAACACTCTTAAGACCAAAGACAGTAAGTAATGATGGCATTGGTAATCACTTGATATGGTTGGAGAACGAGCAAACTTTTTGCTAGTTTGCAAGCTGTGATTTGTATATATGGCCAGGCAGGTCTCAAATCCCTTTGAAGATTGATCTTTTTCAGAGCAAGGTGACAGGATGTATTGCTAGTAAAAAGCGTGGAAAATAGTTCTAAAAATTGACTAAGGAAAGGGAGCGGGGGGAGGTATTTAGTTAACAGTGGTCTAGGCAGTAATTTTTTTTGAGTACCATGCCTTGGCTGCTGACACTTTTTATGTGTTACTTATGCTTTCAGGTGCCTAGCAGATGAAAGGAGAGAATGTCTATTACTACAACTAAATGAAAAGTCTCTTCCTACTGTCTTCACACAGCTACAGCAATAAAGGCTGATCCAGAAGTAAACCAAAATGTATTTTTAGTTAGTCCAGGTCACTTTAGAAAATGCCACTGAACAGGCAACCTGTGATTGAAATAAGAGAATAATAATTTACACACAAATCAAAGAGAGGCAGTAATACTCAGTGTCCTGTATATATACTTCAACGTAATTTAATCTGCTAATCCATTTTTGGTACTGGGTGATTCAGATTCTCCTCCTCCCGAGCAAGAGCAGCACTGCATGTCCTCCTTTCACAGACAATGCAGCACAGGAGAGAAAGGCAAGGACACCAGCCAAAACTAAAAAGCTTCCTTTGATTGTGGTAACCTTGGAACATGATGGTGCAAAACACAGCTAAGTGCTTAGAGCAAATACACTGGTGTCTGGTATTTTATTTGGTTTTGTTTTAAACTGCTTTCATGTTGGAACCCTTGCCCACCACATCCTGCCCAATGCAGTGTTCTCACCCCCCGAGGCTGCAGTCTGTACAGTAAACCTTTTCTGACTGTTCAAAGATGAATCATCAAAAGTGTTGTCTTGACCTTCCCTAGCACCCTCTCTGCCCTCACCCTAGAATGGGTAAGTGCAACTCCTTCCCCAATGCTACACTATCTAGATGAAAATAGAGAAAATGCGTAAGTTTATCTGCATTTATCTTGCATGGCAAAAAAGCTTGTTTCTATAGCCTAGCCAATAAAGGACTCAAAAGTGTCTTTCAGGGGTGTGTCTAATTGTATTGCAGCTATAGATCAGTTAGAATACACCTATGTGCCTTTTGGCATCATCCATGTCCCTGGATGCTTCTCAACATGAACAATCAAACACTTCAGCACTACTTCTAGAACTAACTAAGACTTAGAATTAAATTCAGGCAAACCTTAACAGCATTGCATTGATTAAACACCAATTATGTAGAGATGCAGGATTCCTAGAACAAGGCTGACATCCTTCACCATTACTGAAACAAGCTTTATTTCATTCCAGCTTACTGCTATATCCAAACAAGTCACAGTATACTCAGAATGCTGTTATTTGGCTATTGAATAACATGGTATGCCATAAATGAAGGACAAGGTGAATGATAACAATCAAAGGACAGTTGTCACTAGGGAAGCCATCAAATGTGATTTTAGCACATTCCAGGAACCAGATGCCAATTTGGAAGTAGAGTGATAGCATCAGTAGGAAGCACTCGTGTGCCACTGTAGTAACAAAAAGGAAATGGCTGTCTCCATCTAATTACAGCCTTCTGTTAAAATACTTTAAGAATTACTCAATAAAGCAAAAATCATAGACT
This sequence comes from Platyrinchus mystaceus, assembly GCA_035041135.1. Taxonomy (NCBI): domain Eukaryota; kingdom Metazoa; phylum Chordata; class Aves; order Passeriformes; family Tyrannidae; genus Platyrinchus; species Platyrinchus mystaceus. The sequence continues at coordinate 69,177,249 of JAWWLV010000121.1, read as the reverse complement.
ATTTTTGAACAAATGTTATATCTACAGATTAAATTCAAAGAAAAACAGTAAAACAAAACTAGTACTATAGGGATAAACAATTGTGCAGAGACTTTCAGTGCTGCATTGTAACAAAAGCTTAATTCAGTCCTTAACTGTGTGCAGTAGCTGGGTGATTTTCTGGAAGGCATGCAATTTTAAGCACATCAGAAAGCTCTTCATTTCCATACAGCCCTTCCAGAAATGGGACTAAATTTTTGCAGTTTCTTATCATATGAGACTTAGCTATGTCAATATACATTCACACTTCATTCACTACCCACATAAGCATCAAGGTCATGATGTGAAACTGAGGTTCCTTCCCTCAGAGCTGGTTATCATTTTAGTCAGTCAGCAACCACAGAACTGCACACTCTCTGTTCTCCTGTTCAAGCATACTGACAGTTATTCCCTAGCAAATTCCCTACCCACGTGGGTACTGAGGGAACGGGCAGATGAAGCTGCTAAGCCACTGTCCATCACATTTGAGAAGTCATGGCAGTCTGGTTTAGTTGCCACTGACTGGAAAAGGGGAAATGTAACTCCACCTTTAAAACAAAAAAACAAAACAAAACAAAAAACCCCACATAACCCAACAACAACAACAAAAAAGGAAGACCCAAGGAACTACAAGCTGGTCAGTCCCACCTTAGTGCCTGGTAAGAAGACAGAGCAGATCCTCTGGGAATTTATGCCAACGCACATGGAGGCAATTTGTGACACCGAACACAGCTTCACTAAATGCAAATCAGGCCTGACCGATTTGGTGGCTTTCCACAGTGGGGTTACAGCACTGGTGGATGAGGAAAGAGTGACAGACATCACCTACCTGGACCTGTGCAAAGCATTTGCCACTGTCCTGCATGACATCCTTGTCTCTAAACGGAGAGACCCAGATTTGACAGACGGACCACTCAGTGGATAAGAGTTTGGCTAGATGGCCACACTCAGAGTTGTGGTCAATGGCTCAATGTCCAAGTGGAGACCAGTGATGACTCATATTCCTCAGGGGTCAGTATTGGGACCGGTGCTGTTTAACATCTTTGTCGGTGACCTGGACAGTGGGATCGACTGCACTCTCAGCAAGTTCGCTGACAACACCAAGCTGTGTGGTGCAGTCAATGTGCTGGAGAGATGGAGGGATGCCATTCAGAGGGATCTTGACAGGCTTGAGGGGTGGGACTGTGTGAACTTCACAAAGTTCAACAAGACCAAGTGCCAGGTCCTGCACCTGGGTGAAGGCAATCCCAAGCAAAAGTACATGCTGGATAGAGAATGGATTGAGAGCAGACCTGAGAAAAACTTGGGGGTTTTGGTGAATGAGAAGCTCAGCATGAGCTGGTAATGTGTGCTCACAGCTCAAAAAGCCAACTGTGTCCAGGGCTGCATCAACAGAAGTCGATCAGCAAGTCAAGGAAGCTGATTCTTGCTCTCACCCTGCTCTTGTGAAACCCCACCTGGAATACTGCATCCATCTCTGGGTTCCCCAACATAAGGACGTGGACCTGTAGAAGTAAGTCAGAGGGTTACAAAAATGGCCTGAGGGCTGGAGCACCTCTCTCATGAAGACAGGCTGAGAGAGATGGCACTGTTCAGCCTGAAGAGAAGGCTCTGGAGAGACCTTAACACCTTCCAGTACCCAAAGGGGGCTGCAAGAGAGCTGAGAGAGACTTTTCACAAGGGAGTGTAGCGATAGGACAAGGGGGAATGGCTTTAAACTGAAAGAGTGTGGGCTTAGATTAGGTATTAGGAAGAAATTCTTTACTGTGAGGCACTGGCACAGGTTGCCCAGAGCAGCTATGGACACCCCATCCCTGGAAATGTTGAAACACCCAACCTGGCCTTGGAGCAACCTGCTCTAGTGGAAGGTGTCCCTGCCCAGGGCAGAGGAGCCAGAACTAAATGATCTTTAAAATCCCTTCCAACCACAACCATTCTATGATTTTATGCAATCAGAAAAGAAAGAAGGCTCAGAGCAATACCTTTTTCATGAAAGTTTTAACGGCCTCTGTGGAACCACAGACTGCAGCCCCTCTTCAGCCTGACATACTGTATTATAAACTTTACAATGAGGAGTATTAAGCCTTACAGGCTATTGCAAGTGGAACACTTAAATGCCTTGCTGTTCTCTGGCTTTTTGTGAAAAACAAGAGTTAAGCTAACATGGAAAAACATGACCTAAATGAAAATTCTTTGGAGATGATTCTAAATCTGAATCAGTGTTGTTGCACATACCATATGCAAAGTTAATACTGTATTTAGGAGAGCTAACAAACCTTTAATCCTATTTGCCCTATAGAGTTTCTTCAGTTCCTATGGAAAAAGCTCTTATTTCCAGAAAGTCAGCAAGCAGACAGTACCCTCTGGGATTGCCCACGTTAAAGAAAGTTTACAGGTAAAATTCCATTCAACAGATTTTATTTATCAATTTGGTTTCGCGATTACAACTGCTTCAGTTTTCTTCCACCGAAGACAAAATACAAACTTTTACAGCAACACTTGCAGATAACATTCATAAGGTAACAGCTTGATATTTGCACAAGTTGGCTTCAAGAAAAAGCCAGATAACTTGAAGAGTCACTACAATTCAGTGCCTAAAACTGATTTAGGGGCAAGTACAACTACAGATCTATGAGTTACCTTCCACTTCAAAACACAAGGCCAAGAAAAACTGCAAGTTGTTACTTCAGGTTTTTTGCTAGTACACAGCACAGATCAGCTGATACTGCCATTTCACAAAGGAGTAATTACTTTCAACAGTGAGGCAGCCAAGCACATGGTGAAGATGTATAACCCAGCCTCCCCTCCCCACAAACAACTAAAAGGGAAACAATTCCAGCCACAACTTTAATCTGTGGAATTATACCTTGCTGGCAAGGCTAATGAGCAAGAGGTGTGTAGTGCAGGCCCTTTGGAACATGACTAAATTGACATAGCACAAACTTGAGTTTTTCAGATAGGCATCGGTACATGTCAGAGATCCTGGGTTTCTTAAAGTCTTGGAAAATAGCAATTGCTGGCACCACAAAAAATTTAGTAACTAAGGCAAGGTATCCTTTCTCCCCTTTTAAACAAAATTTGAGGCAAACTATTAAGCAATTTTAAGGCACTTTAAACATTATTTTTAGTTCGCTTTTCCAGCATACTTTGTCGGCAACCTAAATCAGGATCAGCATAGCTCATGAATAAGCATTTCAGCAACATTTTACAGAGCAACTCGTTTTGTGGCAATGTCTCCCATGCTATGAAGTGTTCAGTAGGACTTTTCTGCAAGTTTCCCAAAAGACAGCCCTTTGAGGCCAAAAATTATATATTGGCATAGTTTGCTTTGCTGAGTTAAAAGCGAACTGTCATATTTTCGAAGAGTACTTTGTTCACTTCAAAGTACAGAACACAAGCTCATGGATATTGTTTGAAACAAATGGAATAAAATAGTTTTTAGATAGGGAAAGGACAGATTTAAGTGATTTTACAATAAGGCCAAGGATATACCACCTAACTCACACACATATTGTTGCTGGAAACTGGCTGCTCACTGCTGTTTTCATAAACCTGAGCTGATTGTCTTAGTTTTGTATAGAAAATCAAAAGCTAATGAACTCAAAGATACAGTACTGGTGAGTAACCTCTGCATTTTGTAGCAATTTGAGTTTTCTATGCAGCATAACAGAAACAATGCCATTCAAACTAAAAGAACACAAGAAAGCAACACTGTACACTTTAAATTTCCAACTGAAGTGCACTTAATTTGCTTCATATTTCAAGTTCCACTGCCATGACTATTATCTGCTATTGATGCTATTTCGTTTTGGATGCCAAGTTCCAGTCAAGTCAGAGCTAATAAGACACTACTTCAGATTATCTCAAAATTGATGATTAAGGGATATCGTCAGAAGCTATGCATTATGTGCCACATACACCACTTGATTTTATCTTTACTTCCATTTTTCCTGTAGGTTTATTTTCACAGGTGATCAAGTCAGTCTGTATTGGAGATGACGTACCTTTGATACTCAGATCACGTGGCTGATCCAGCCAAGTAAAAAAACCCAACTATTTGGCTGAATAGATTTCCTTAACCAGTTCACTGCAGGGAGATACAAACCTGATGCCAGGACGCAGGAAAAGGAAAGGAAAAAGGTGTAGCCTGTAGTCACAGGACTACAGCAACCCAGACTAGGATGAAATCAGCAGATACTCTGAACTACCCTTAGCTACTCCTTCAGCAAGCAGACATACAGGAGGGTAAAAAAGAAAAAAACAACAACCCAAACCCCTGAAATTAACTGCAATGAGTTTAAGAACCATTTGAATAATAAAAACCTCAGGACTTCCCAAACATCAGTATTTCAAGTATAAACGTGAGTTCTTGCCTTTTTATACAGGGAGTGAACTGCATTTTATTACTAGTTTTATGGTTGGTCTTTGTAGGCCAGAACAAAAGGTAAACAAGTCAAAGCTTCTGTTTGTAGCTGAACATCACTGTACCACGCTCCTCACTATAAAACAAGGTCAATAAGGGACAGTTATTCTAGTGAAATTTTTTTTAAACTGGAATACTCAAGTCACATGTATTCTATTTTTCTATGTTAAAGCTAGTACTTAAAAGTTTTATTCATCTTTGACACATTTGCAGCCTAGTGAAATTTAGTCTTTAAGGCACTAATATTTATTTTCCCATTAGAAGAATTATCCTTACATCCACCCTTAACATTAATTGAAAAGGGCATAGGAATTCTGTTTGGAATGAAGTATTTAATGAAGCAACTTTTATTCTTGTGTAAAAAAAATAAAAAGGGTTATGTTATTCTATTAACACATTATCTAATTCTACATTTTTGTCCATCTTTCTAGCAACATGCTGTAAGAGCCATAAGCTAGTATAAATGGTATTTCACTCCCTGAATTTAGTCACCAATAATTCACATCTTGATAGAACTGAAGGGATACTGTATCAAATGTGGATTAAATTAGCCTTCACAATAAGTCATCATGAGATTGTCTACTCAACAGTGTTACCACTGAATAAGAATTTCTGAACGTCTACATTTGGCATATCAAGAAAAGTCCCACAGCAGCAGCCACTAAAGGAAAATAAAACAGCCATTAGAACCCATGCAGCATATTGCAAGTAATCCTGTTGAAGAGATTCATATCACCTCTTGCCAAGTATAATGTTGCAAAAATATTCATTTAAAGTCTTCTTTTAGAGATTTAAAGGATATTATGAACTGCTGTCTTCCATGAGCAACAGAAAATATTTTGGTTCCGTGAACTACAGGTGTTGGGCTACTAGTCCAATATAAAGTGGCAGATCCTAAAGTGTGTGATAGTTTCGGTCTTTTGACTTGCAGAATTTGTACAGAAAGAAAATAACAGCCTGCAGACCCAGAACAAGGACAATTCCACCTATGAAACTTGCAGCATCAAATGTAGATTTGCGTGCAGCAGGTGCAGGAGTCACAGTAGCATTTGTACCTGTTAAACACCACATTAGAAATTGTAAGTGCACAATGATCACAACAGTTTTACAGATTTTAGTGCTGGCTTCCTTGTATTAAGATTACTCAGAACATCATAAGAAAAAAAATATCAAAAGTAAAGACACATCAGCATCTGCATTTAGATTAGTGATACTGAAATTCTGATTAAATCCTGACTGTAAAAGACTAAAGCTATTTATAGACAAATTGCTCTGGACCTCAATACTGAGCAATACCCAGCTGAACTTTATTTGTACTTCAAAAAGCCAAAGCCTTCCTCCTTTACAAAGAAGTATATTATTCATATGTTCACATTCAAGACACATTTATGGTCTCTGCTCCTTGCTCCGTTTTTGCTTAAATTTAAAATAAATTATTATCTTCCATCTACTGTATTTTACCACAAGAGTTATGCTTAAAGAAATCAGCTGAAATCACAACAAATATGAGTCTGGAAATAACAGCCATCAGCTGACGGCTAGTTTTAAAGAGCTTTACTTTGTGAAAGCTTTTCATGAAATAGCACATTTAGGACTGACACAGAAATAAAATACTTCAGCTTATTCCCATCACTGTAGCTCAATTTTCATTTAACAAAAAAAAAAAAAAAGGCAACCCATTATTATGCTGCAAATGAAAACCAAAATATTACCTCCTTGACAGGTGAGTTAACAAGTGACTCCTAGCCACACTATTAAAATCATCCAGCTGATTTTTTTTGACCAAAATGTTTCTGACTTTTAGTATCTCACCAGCTAGCTCTGATTCTTGGGCTATTACCTTGCTACACACATACATCACCTTAACAAAATTAGACTTGCCATAAAGTTTGAAGTGACAACAGCAGATACAGCAATACTGCTTTGATGCTGTCAGTTGGTAAGTCTTTCAAGGTAACTTTTAAAGCAACACTAATTCCTAAGTATTTTATGCTTTAATTACAGTAGTAGTAGTAGCAGTTACCTGGAGTAGTGGGTGTTGTGGTAGGTGAAGTAACGGGAGTTGTAGGCAGAGGAGCATGTGTAGTTGCATTGGTGACATTAGCTGTTTGAGAGAAGACAGTACATGCATACCATAAACCTCAATAGCAAAATTTGCAAGCACTGAAGTTCTTATGCAAATGATTTTTCTTGTTTTGTTTTAACAAGGATAAGCTTTGCCCTCAGACTATCCTACATAATTTAGGTGTTCAGCTGCATTGCTCTAAGCCAAATTTCTGCAATAAGGATTATTTTCAAATTTGCATAACATTGTTATCCAAGTATTTCAAGGTTCTCCACAGATCAGACACTGATTCTTCATTCAGACAAAACCATTTCTCTTTCAAGCACTAGTATAAATGCTGGTATTTGAACAAGAATCAAGACAACTGCTTCAAGACAACTGAGAATCTGCATCAAGGCAAAGGACCTTCGTTAAACAGCCCTTACAATCAGATAGCGTTAATTGTATGAAAAAAGTACTTAATATAGAATCTCTAGACAGGACATACACACTCCTCCTATCCCCAAAACACTAACCATGAATGCCCCATCATTCGAATAAAACCACCCACCTATAGCTAAACTGGCTACTAAAACCTCCTTCATTATCAGGCCAGAATACTGGGTCCCTGACCATTCCTCCCCTCCCCTACTGATTGGTATTACTAAAAATGAATCAGTACTTCACTGTGCCTGGGACAAGTGCCAACATCTGTAGGTTTACTCAAAGCTAAACATTGCCCTACTGTACATTAGGCTGTCCTGAGACTAATCAAGTACCAACTTGTTACCTCCCAGCTCACTTGATCAGCAGATGCTTTTAAAGATTAGATTCGTTTTTTTAAGAACATCACTGTTAAGATGGCAGAGAAATTTTTGAATAACAACAAAAAAAACCCCTCCTAAGAATTCATGATTAGTGGAAATTACTAATTCAAACAATTACCACTGGCCCAATTTTTAACAGATGAAAGGGTTTTTTAAAATCCACCTCTTCCAAACCTTGGAACCATTTATGTATTCTGTACATCAGATGTTTAGTACTGAAGCTACTACACTGAACTGTGGAAGAAGCCCTTATCCTTCATTTTATTCACCAGTTCCTGCTTTACTGCCATTCTATGTTCAGTGCTACTGTGTTACCTATAGTAGTATGAGCTGTGGTAGCAGAACTGGCTGTGGTCACATTGGTAGATGCTGTGGTAGCATTCGAAGACGCTGTGGTAGTATTGGAAGACGCTGTGGTAGTATTGGAAGACGTCGTGGTAGCACTGGAAGGTGGTGCAATAGTACTGGAAGCTAGGAAAAAGTAAGAGTTCCATTAAAGAGATTAATGATTTAGCTAAAAAACAACCCAACATCAAGCAGGCACAGTTTTAGATATTTCATATAGCACCAAGTTCTACTGTAGTTTTAGTACGAGAGTACAAAGCAGTTGACTCCACCATACTAACATCAAAAGTTACACGAATGAATACATAGAAAATCTTGTCACAGGCAGCCCAATTGAGCCAGTGTTCAACAGGCAACTCATGATTCCTCAAAGAAAAAAGGAGTGAGATGAGCCCTACTGTACATGCTTTACACAATAGGGAACTAGGCATATAGTACTGCCTCCCAACCTCACTGCAACTTAAGACTGAACCTGACCTATCAAGTTCAACCA
>JAWWLV010000121.1:69140349-69165812 GCA_035041135.1 Platyrinchus mystaceus | reverse complement strand
AGCTGAATGACAGATACAAATTATGAGTTAATGCTTCATTAGGTTATCAAACAGAGTATTTGTGTGATGAACATCAACATAGATGAATTAGGTCTATCTGGCTTTAAGGCTCTCCATGGTGCTGAGGAATACATTCAGTGCAGCTGTGCAGCCGCAGTATGAGCTGCAGCTTGAGCTGGAAACTGGATGCATAACAAAGGGCACAGGGACCTGGGGCCCAGACACTCAGAGACACCACAGGAGCCAATGACCCCAGACTATCACCCATTTAAGACTGTGAGGGTATAAAACCCAGGGATTCCTTTACTGGAGGTCCCTCCCGGGAGGCACCAGCTTGAGCTGTTTCTGTATTACTGCACTATGAATAAACTGCTTTATGGAACAGGACACCTGAGACTCTGTGAAGGGAAACCCGGGGTTGAACTGGTAAGGAAACCTGGTTTGACTGTGTGAGTGTGGGGTGTGTAGGGAGTCAAGCAGGACACCTGCCATGAGCCAACCGCTGCAAAGGGGCTTCAGTCCTGGCAGTGAAAGTTTCCAGTGTTGAGAGTCTGACTGCCAAAGTCTCCCGAATGGTCAGACAGGGAAGTTTCCTCAACAATGGCAAAGTAAGGATCTGCACTGTGTAGTCCTCCTTACCTTCACATTTGATCCACCTGCAACCATCTGTGACATTAGCAATACACGAGTCGCAGTCAGAGAAGTTTCCACAGATGCCTTAAAAAAACCAAAAACAAATGGCAAGCACTGATTAGGACGAAATCACCACTGTCGAAAGAGCAACTTCACTCACAGAAACAAATCTTAGATTTGTACTCTCCCATATGTACATCTCCCATGCTAGGCACAATCCGTTACACTGAACTAACTACAAGCAAAAACTACAACTTTTGAATGCTTTTGACATTTTCCTCCAGACAGTAGTGATACTTCTAAACCAGACCCCATATGTACACCATGATTCTGCCTCATGCAACATCTAACTACAGTAAACTCAGATAATAGTGGATATACTACTCTAGTGAAATTACCAAAGTCCACTAAATTAATTTTGCAGAAGTTTGTTGAAACCTCAGGTGGTAAAAGCCTGTTTCCTTTTGATTATATTTTTCCTTTAGGTAATACAGTCAGCTATAAATAACCCTACACTAGAAAGCAATCAAATAAAGACAAGAACCTGGAGGAATTCATTAAAAAGGAGAGCAGAAAGAAAGTCAATCAATTCACATTCTGATCACAGCAGAAGCCAGCAATCTAACTAGTCCAGCTGCTTTTTTACGTCAATCTCAGTCAAATATTGTTGCCTTAAAACCACAATGACAACACATCCACTATCTGGCTCAAATAAGATCTCCAAATCTGCAGTCTGACTGCATTAGCTTTAATTAAGACTTATTCATACAGCCATCATACTCGGAAGACCCACATGCAATCCATGTGTTGCATGCTCTCCACCGCATTTCACACCATATCCACCTACTCCAGGCACCTTTGGGTGACCTTTCACTCTTCTCTGTGAAGGGAACACTTTTATCCACAGATCTCTGGCAATCAGCATGGCAATTTACCTCTCAGATAACAACTACAAATATATTAAGAAACTTTAGTAACCTGACAATCAGAATTAAGCCTGAATCTACCTGGCCTTTCTCTTGGTTATGGGTAGGATCGGGTCAGAAATGCTGGTACTATTTCTTCCCTTTCACATAAGATATGAAAAGACCTTTGTCAGTTTGCATCAGTGAGGTATGCAACAGTTGCACTGTTCCCTTTGGGAAGGCAGCACTCAAACCACTTGAAGAGCTATATGACAGTTCCTGGATAACAGATTTCAGGGGCAAAAAAAATTCTGGGGAAAAAAGAAGTCAGTTAATTATTATTCTGGATACACATCTGAGGAATGATCACAGCACACACAACACTGACTTCTGAAAAATGAACAACCTTCACTTTTGCAAATTCCTCACTGGTACACAGAATATGTAGCACAGTACATCTGTGGAGACAGGAAGACAGTCAGTGCAGCCAACTAACACCAGATGCACTAGGGCTTTTAGTTTAGTTTCAAAAACAGCTTCCCAGACTGTCGTGGAGAAGGATCTGATGTGCAAGACTAAAGGATCCGGATTGTTTTTATCAATGAGCTGTTAACTTCAGAATCTGTAGCAGGGTCTCAGACGTTGACTCTTAGGGTCTTTTATAAGGGATAACTGCAAGTTCCCCAGCTCTCCCCATTAGAAGATGCCTACTCTTCACTGAAAAATTATCACGAACTCAGCTCTTCAGCCTAAGCGAGCTGACGTTTGCTCCCAAGATAAACCTGTTGTACTGGCTCTCACACGGCGCAAATTCGGATATTTCCCTTACACTCGAGGAGAAAACCTGGAAACAGGTCCTTTTGGACCAACAGTGCCCTCTCCCGCTGCTGCTGCGGGGTATTAACTCCTGGCTGAGCAGTCCCGGAGCAGCTCTCGGTTCCCACCGGGTGTCCCACACCGTCCTGCATCCCGCCGTCGGGGTATGGCCGGAGAGGAAACCTGGAAGGGCTGCGGCAGCGGGTACCGGGCAGCCTCAAACCCAGCTGCCTCCAGCGCCACCGCGCAACGCGGCCAGGGAACACCGCAGGACTTCCACACAACTTCTCCCCTTCGCTTCCTGGAGCACGGCACATTTCGTGGTTCTCGGCCAAGCAAACACTTCAGCACACAGCTCACGGGGCCGGAGCTGCGGGCAATCGTGGGCAAACCCACGATAGCGGGACTCGCACCGGGATAAGGAACGAGCGGCAGCAGGGACAGAACATCACCGCTGAGTCAGGGAACCCTCCCTATCAGACCCGCACCGAGTGTACAAGAACCACCCCCGTACACGGTACTGGCAGCGGCTCCCGGCCCCCTGCGGCGTGCCTAGGCGGCACCGCAGGCGGCGTCCAACCGGGATAACGGATCCAAACCCGGGATTACGGGCCAAACGCTCCGTGGGCTGCGGCCGCGGCGCCCGGGGCGGGCGGCAGCGCTGCCGCCCTGCGGAAGCGGCGGCGGCCGCCGAGCGCTGAGGGAGCGCAGGGCGGGCCCCGGGCGGCGCTCCCGCCCCGCCGGCCGCGGGGGCTCCGACAGCGGGCGCGGAGGAAGGGCCGGCGGGGCTCGGTGCGCGCAGCCCGCCTCGCTCCCCCCAGCGCCGGGCACCGGGCGGGGCTGCCCCGTCAGCAGCTCCCGGGGGAAAGGAGGGGGGGGAGCGCGAATCACTCACCGACGGGCGCGCTGCCGCTGCTCTCCACGGCCAGCCCGCAGAGGCAGCATGCCAGGGAAAGGGCGGCGAGGGGGAGCGCGAGTGTCCGGCCCATGGCGGCGGTGCGGAGAATCGAGCGGCTGCAGCTCCCGATCCTGCCCGGCGCTCCCTCCGCTCCCGCTCTCGCTGCCCGCGCGCAGCCTCCGCGCGCCGCCGCCCCGCCCCACGTGGCGTCACGGGAGCGCCTCCGGCCGGCCCCGCCCCCCGCCCGCGGTGGTTCCGCCCAGCCTCCTCCTCCCCCCCCCCGCTGCTGCGGGTAATGGAACGGTCCGCACGGCGGTGACGCGGCGCCGCTGCCCCACGTGACCCAACCGCTCTCCCCGGGAGAGAGCATTTCCCGCGTGTCACGCGCTGCGCGAACGCCGCACGTCACACGGAGGCCCCGCCCCCATTCCTGCTGGTTTCGCTCATTGGCTGGGGCGAGGTGGGGGCGGGGCTGGGGCTCGCGGTTCCCGCGGGCGGGTGACACGTGGTCGGTGCCGCTTTCCGTGAGGCGCGGTGCGCCCTCGGTCTCGCTCCGCGTCCTGCGGCGCGACCCTCGCAAGAGAGACCGTCCTGTCCCACGGACGCCAGCCGCCTGGGGAGGCACGGCCGTGGCGCGGCGCCTCTCGCTTCCCCCCCTCGGGACGGCAGCTGGCCATGGCGGCCCGCCCCCTGCGGCGGCCCCAGCGTGGGGAGGGAGCGGGCAGGCGGTGCGGGACGGGGCCGAGGTCGCTCCCTCGTGGCTGAGGGGTTCGTGCTTGTCCACGTTGCCCACGCCTGGGGGACAGCTGCTCGCCGCTCCGTAGCCCGACCCCGGCTCTCAGGGCTGTAGCCTGTCCTACCTCGGCTGTCTGCTGCTTCCCTGAAGTTGCCAAGGCCGAGCTGCCCCCGCCTCGTTGCTCTCAGGTACCGGGACTTGTGCCTCTCACCACGCCTATTTTTTTGCGGTGGAGCTCTCTCGGACAGTGGTCACAGGTCACCTCTTAGCCTTTTCCTACAGTGAAAGAACTTAGTGAATAGTATGTAATAGTGAGTTAATTTCATTTTACTTATTAATTAATCACCTTAGCAGTCAGTGTGCAACACTTTCCAAGTGGTGTCCGACTGTGCTCCTGGCAGCATTAGTGTGCTGGCGCCATAGCAAGCTGCACACCGGGAGTTGGGGTAGATCCAGGATAAAATGCCTGCGTTACTAGAAGGCAAGCGTGGTACAAACTGTAGCCCTTATCTTCTCACGCAGCACCGGAGAGAGACTTGGAGAAGGCTCAGGTTACCCCGGCACTTTATTTGCTGGTCTTGGCAGTGTTAGGTTTGCAGTTGGACTCGATTCTAAGAATCTATAATTCCCTCCTCACCACTGGGAAGAGTTCCCCCTCTGCCTATCACGTTTCCTGCCTCTCTGTCCTTTGTTTTTCCCTAAGGCAGCTTAAGTCAATGTATGTCATCAGTAGTGAACTCTGCAAATAAAGGTTTGTTTGTGTAAATCTGCCTCAGCATTTTGTGCAGTGCCAACACTGCAACAGGCGAATGTTGGGAAACCAAGGCAAACATTCACGGCTGCTTGAATCCAAGGAGAGCTAAGCTGGAGCTATAAACCATATTTTAGCGTCGTCCTGGTGAAAGGACAAATGGAAGAGAAGAGTTATAATCAGGAAAATTCCCCCTTGTTTTTCCTAAGTGTGATCTGGACTTGGGCAGTGAAGAGAGAGCCACCAAATAATTCCCTAGATTAATCTTCCATTTTACTTTCTTTCCTGAAAGTGTTTTATTGTCAAGAGACCAATAAAAATGCAGGAACCTTAAGGCAAACTGCTTGTCATGATTACTGAGTGAGCTCTGGAAAGGTCTGTAGGGCTGCTGGTAATACATAATTTGAGTACCAAGCTTTCTGACAAGCTTCTGTATTGTCATATATTGTGGTGCTCCTAGCAGGCAGGATGGCTAGTGCTTTGTCTTCCTGAAAAGGAATCTTAGAGTGAAAATATTAAAAAAAATTATAGCAGCCGTGTGAAATGACCAAACATGTTCTGATGGATGTAAATGTCAGTAACATCTGAATTTAGTTCTGAAAAGTGATGGGACTGAAGTCACACGCTGACTTTAGTTATCTCTCATTCTGCATGTACTTTTTACTGAAGTGTTAGTGCAAGTTGAGTTATTTCTGCAGTATGATGAAAGGTGCTGGCTTTTGAAGAAGAAAAAATACTGTGTTTCTGATCCATCCTTGAATAAGAATAAATTGAGGAGCAGCATAAATAGATACAGCAATGTAAGCAAAACTGCTTGGAATCTCCTTGCCATACCTGCAAAAATTTTTATGGCCTTCTGAGACAAGGGTCTTCTGCTGGGAGCAGGGCTTGATTCATGGGATCTCTTGTAATTTCACTAGACGGTATTATTTGAACTCAGGTTTTCTTTTTTGCAGCTCTTGTGGGTTATATTAAATATATCTTCAGCAGTTATCACAGTGTTTTATGAGGGATGCAGTGGCAGTTCTGCTGGTATGCGGGACACGTGAATTGTCATGGTTGCTGCAATCTGCATTTCATGAGGACTGCATACTAAAAATCTCTTGAGAAGGAAAACAAATACGACATAAGTTAAATATGGCTGATAAAAGACAAGACTCTAGTCAGTGTTTATATATATGGAAAAAGTGGGAGGAAACAAAGTACATAATAAAACACAACTAAGATTACAAGCAAGGCAAGAATTACAGCACATCTCCACAGGCGAGTGAAAATGTCTGTCATGTAATCCTGGGGGTTGGTGAGAATCCAAGGGAATGATAAATGTGGTTTGTCTGTTTTTTCTTAAAGTCAGCATCTTGGGACTTCGTTGTAGCATACAGTCAGCAGGATCATGGCAGTCTGGGTTGTTGTTGCATTTAAAATAATCACATTCATCACTGTATTTGGTTTTCATTGCACTGTTATATACTTAGCGGTTAGTAAGGCATTTACCTCTGTTTTGAATCTATAAGGAGTTCCAAGCACAGCATTACTGGAAAATTATGTAAACGTCTTGAGAAAAAAGGGTCTGCAGATGTCCCACATTTTAAATGCAGTAAATTCCCAGGATTTGAAGCAGATACTTGGCAAGATGTGGTAAGGGGTTGAAAAGGTTCCATAGGAGCATTTAAGATAATAAAAATAAACAAAACCCAAAACTTAGTAGATAAACCAAAGGGACCCTGTATTTGTTTCAATTTGTAAACATTTGTTCTTATTTCCATATTGGCATTTCAGCTACACGGAAAGAGAAGCACGTGTGAAGCTGAGGAGCCACACTAGCAATCTCTGCTGGCTTTAGCAGCCCTCCTGGATCAGAATCAGAAACCCTGTGACCTTAGATTAGGTAAACTAACTTGTAGTTAATGACTTCAGCCTCCAACTTTCGTCTGATCAGTGCTTGAATAAGTAAGGGGTGGTGATTGGAGCCCACTGTCTGTGTTTTATTAACACAGTGTCCTTGCGCTTTTAACACATATGCTTGTACAAAGAAAATTTGTGTGTAGTCTGAGGGCTTATTTCATCACTTTTCATTTAGAGCAGTATCTAAGAGAGTGTTTTGCTGGAGTAAGAAGCTCAGCATAAGAGTCTAATAATGCAAAACTTGAAAGATAACGATTTTTCTTACACCAGTGACACATTACATAAATAAAACACTGTGTAATCCAGTAAGATAATAGTTTTCTCAGAAGGCATGTTGCTGCCAGCTGTTCTTTATAGAAGGGAGTTTTTTTTAATATGGTTGCTGGGAAGGGAACTTCTCCAAAACCAGCAGCTGGCAATGGAAGTCTTCATCTCCCTGTCTGCAGACTGCCCCTGAATTTCCCGGCTTTGTGGAGACCCCGCGGCTTGCCTCTGGACTTGAGTGTCCTCTGGATGCTTGCACATGCTACTTCTCTGTTCTGGCTCACTCAGAGGCAGCAATGCATTCCTGGTGACTTGATCAGAGATGTAAGTTACAGTAGAAAACATGGCACAAAACATCATTTTGGATTGAGCTTAAGATGAATATTCCTTTCCTGTTTCATTGTTCATCGCCTTGAGCTCCTTAAGTGTATCCACCTTACAGGCACTGTGGAACCAGGCTTAAAAGATACTCTTTCTTTTAGTTGACCTCTTAATACTAGATAAAAGATTTTACCCTGTTTTTTCTGGCATAGTGTCCTGTCATGACCAATGCAAATGCAGTAATTATGGCTTGCTTGAAGAATTGTTATGCCTGAAATTCAAAATATTTCCTGGTTGTACTTTCCTCTTCTCATTATAACTTTCTTTTCATGTGGTGTAACTGCAGCCAGTTGTCCCCCTGCGAGGCTCTCCTAGATCCTGAGTATATGATGCCTGGCTGTACGTCCAGCCATCAGATACTTTATGTGATCAAGTATTTGCCTGCCCTGAGGGTCCCTGAACACTCCCCATTACCAGAGCTTGACTTTCTGGGCTCTGACAGCTGCTCAAATCGGGTCATTTGGACTCAAAGAACATGCTGTGCTCTGGCTTGGTCCCTCATGGGACACTGGAGTTACTGAGGTGGCAGCCATGCCACATAGCAGACCTGCCGTGGGGGACCAAGCTAACAGCAAATAAAGAATCAATTAATTGGTCTTTTAACATTGTCCTTTATAACCTGCAGAAATAAAATTGCTTTCCTGACTTTAAACATCTGAATATAATTTAAAATTCTTGCCAAAAATAAGAGCTGCTAACCTGTGTCTCAATACTGAGTTTCAAAATCATATCCTTTCATAGCAAGTCTCTGTTATTTATGAAAAGTAATTTGTCAGGAAATGTGGGGTTTTTATGAAGAAAATATTACACTCTATTTTCATCTTTGACCCAGAACTATAAAGTGAAAATAATTACTCTCTAGGCAGATTGATTTGAAATGTTCCTACAGAAGACTTGGTTCTACATAGTGATCTGTGTATAGATTGCAGAATGCTGTAGAAAATGGAAGGATGAAATGCGTTAAAGGCTCCTTCGCTGGCTACAGACATACAAAGGTGTTTTAGGTTAAATAATCTTTTTGGGTTTTGTAGCATAAGAAAAAAAAAAGCTAAATCCCCCTGCTAAAATTAATATGGTCTCCATACTCAGAGCTTGTGGAGATCCCTCTGGGTCTATGCCCTCTTCAGGCATTCAGTTAAACATTTGCTGATTTGTTAAATTCATTCCCATTTTAGAAGTACACTTAAGATTGCTACTTTTCATGAAATCCATGGATTTAAGCTCAGACAAAGTTAGGACTCTCGTAATTTTCTTTCTCCTAATATTTACCTAATTCAGCCTTCCCTATCTTACACTGGCACTGTTTTGTGGGGTTTAGGGGCTCATACAGTGAGCCCAGGAGCAAAGGTCACTCAGCACAGTGCTTTTGGCAGCACTGGAAATAGAGGTGGGAGAGCTGCACTCTTAACAGTGTCTGGGTTGCCCTGGCACAGCAGGGCTGGTTTTGCCTTGTGTCTGCATCCAAGCTCAACGAGAGTGTTGTTTCCTTTGAACTTCCAATGCACTTGGTTATCGCCTCTCTTTCCAGCCTGCATTTTGATCTTCCATGCATCATCTCATCTTTTAATGCTCACCTGCTGTCCTCTGCTGAAGCCATCTGTGCCCCAGCTCTGCACTGTAGGTCAGAGAGATCTTGCATGTAAGAAATCACTTACACTACCAATCATGTATTTATATCCACCCATAACCTTAATATTTCCTGTTTCGCAGTAACTTCATAAACAATATTTTTCTCTGTTTCAGTCACTTTTTTGTATTTGAGACCATCTGCTAAAAATAATTACTTAAAGCTTATGCATGCACTACCGTTTCCTGGTTTTAGCCTAATGCAGCCCAATCTGATTTCAAGGGCATTACTTCTAGGTTATAGTAGTCAGCACAGGATCAGATGTTTGGCCTTCACAGTTACCACAGTCCTGCAAGTGTATTTTTTCTCTTTTTCTCTGAGATGTCTGAATTACCATATACAGACTCCATCTGGTGTCTGAGCTATATGGGCCTCGGAGTAATCTGATGTAGTTGAAGTCACTGCTTACTGCAGGGGGTTTGGACTAGTAGAGCTTTAAAGGTCCCATCCAGCCCAAACTATGATTCTGTATAGGGCAAACCTGGCAGGGCAGTGTTGATAGAGGTTGTGATAGAGGCAGAATTTAGTCAGAAACAGTTAGATTTATCCCTGTGGGTGTGTATCCATCTGTCCACCTGTGCTTTAGCCATATGTGCATTTTACCATATCCCCTTGACTCTGTATAATCATATTAACGCTATTTCCCATAAACTGTAAATGCACTGAGATATGTTCACAGGTCTTTTTCTATACTCCTGTAAAAGTAATTTTTAACACCATATGAACATTTCTTATTAAGCTAAAGGAATGTTTCCAAGCCATTCACATGTGCAAGAAGCAGTTTTATTTTTGCCTAAAGTGAAAGCCATGAAGGTCTGTAAAAAGCTGAGTGGGAAGTAATTCTCTACCTTACAGCAGGCAGGAAAAGCAGCTGGCAATCATGGCTCAAAGGTCCCACAGTTAACAATCTTGCAGGCTACAGTAGGCCTCTTTTTATGTGTAGGTACAACTTCCAGTCTTCAGAGGATCTCCATGCCCTCCATCAGTTGCCTACAGGAGGGAGAAAGTGCATATGTGATGTCTCCATTCAAAGCCAAGCTCTGCTGCTTCTGCCTTGTGCAGGGCCATTAACAAACCCAGGCACCTGTTTCCAGCTGACAGGCTACAGTCACTCTGCTCTTCAAAAAGTTGTTCTTCTCAATGGAATTGCAAATGCCATCAGTTCTTGACTAAGTAGCCTCTAACTGGTATTTTAGGAGAAATGAAAATATTATGGAGCTACATTTATTTAAAGAACCAAGTACTGTTCCATGTGCCCCAGCTACAAATGGCTTTTACTTTTGAGAAAAAAGAAGTCAGGAGACACACTGTCAGAAGTGACAGAATTAGAAGTGACTCCCTGAGAAATATCTTTTTGTTTTCTTTCTTTCACTGTGTGATCTGAATCCTGAAAACAGTCCAACATTTTGCCATCTTTATGATTTTCAGCCTGTCCTGCTCCCACGCTGTGGGAGGACGAGCTGTACCTCCTGCAGGCACCGTCATGGCAATGTTTGCCAGCAGTGCTCCATAAAGCTTTGTACTGTATCCCATCCCACCCCAGCCCCATTCCAGCAGCGGCACCAAGCATGGAGGAAACTGCAGGTGTTCCTTGTCCAAATAGGGATGTCAGAAAGACTGAGCAGAGCTGGAAAGTGCACATCTGTCCTTGTCATATGCTGTGGCTACTTTTTGCTTCCTCGGAATTAAACTCCCACTCAGATTTAGGAGGGCCTTACTGTAAGATCATGGATCCCACACTTTTCAGATTGCACAGAGCTGGGCAAGGTGGAAACTTGAGGTGAATGTCACTGGTTATAAATATATCTGTCTTTTAGTTTGTTCTCTGGGGGTTTGACAGTGATGCTTTTTGCTACCTTTGAAAATGTTGTCTTTCTGCATGATGGTAAAATGGAAACTGCACTGTGAATTTCTCTCTTTATGGTAATACTTACATATTTTGCTCTCTTCCATCAGACAAACTGCTCAGAGCAATAATCTTATTACATTCCTGAAAACTAAAAATTTTAACAGGGCCTGTCCTATACATTAACCTACTGGGAACAAACTTGTAGTATATGTTCACTAAAATAGTTTCTCTCAGCTCTTGAGGGCAGAGTAGAGCCTGGAGGTTTTGTGAAATGCCTCCCTGTCTGTCAGCACCCACCTAAGCTATGCAGCCACAAGTTTGTAACCTTGGTCCTGGAGATGCCCTGGCAGCCTCCTTAGTTTTGCAAAAGGGTTTTCAAGCTTGAGCCAGGCCAGGGCAGAGAAGGAAGGAATGGGGGTCATTAGGTACTTCAGTTCCACCCTCTGGCCAGAGGCATTTGTGTTGTAGCTGCCAAAGGGATTTCATGGATGCTTCCTCCTGGGCAGCAATGTCCTGCAGGACCACGATGACATCCTGCATAGTACAGTGATGCCAAGCTTGTGTGTACCTGCCCAAAAGCCAGGTGGGGAGTTTGCTGGAAGGTGATGTAGAACTGCAAGCTATTGCTGTGGCAACCCTTATTGGCTATCCTGAGGACCCCCCTGCTTCTCCTGTGATGGATGGAGATGCTTTCATCTAGGGAAAGAATTGGGGGATGAAGGGCCGCAGTTGTGTTGCTCCCTTTGCTGCTATTCACCACACAAGTCCCTTTTGTCAGCTCCCACAAGCTCCCCTTTCCTCCTTCCCACTCTCCCTTCTTTTTCCTCAAAGGTCTTATCAAGTCTCATGCCAGCAAAGTTTGGTTTGAATCAATGTTATTTCTACAAAGAGCTTCCTGCTACTGTCTAGTGCTTAAGCCAGTAAAGAAGCTAATGAAAAAATAACCATAGAAAAGCACTCTTGGTATTTTTTTGCCCCTTGTTGTTAGTCTGGAATGCCTCTTGCCAGAGGAGCTCTGGGTACTTAGCATGGCAGTTCCCCATGGCTGCTTGTGATTATTCCCACATTATGGATGAGGAAGGTGGGAGGCAGAGCAGATGCTCCAAGCACAGCCTCTGCTCTGCCTCCCCTCATGCCTCTGTCAGCAGTGCAGGGGACAAGATCCCCCACGAGCACAGTCAGGGCTGAGAGGACAGGACATGGCTGGCTGGGGCAGGCTGTCTGGCTGCTCCAGTGCTTGGTGACTCACACAGGAGGGTGAGCAGGAGACTTCTTTATCAAAGTAATACAACAGAGCTGAATAAATGGAGAGCAGATATTTAGTTAAGAAGGTCAGGGTGCTCCCAGAGTGAAAGCTTCTTTCCAGGATGAGGAGAGAAGGTAAGCGATGGAAACAAGAGCTGTGAAAAGGTGAAGAGGATACTCCATGCTGGCTGAGGAAGAACTGGTGAGGGAGAGAAGAAACAGCTCTCAAGATGAATGACTGGTGAAGAAGAGGCATTAGGCATGCTTGAGTTTGGAGGATGATGGCAAGAACTTGATTCCTTCTCTGTGCAGGGGAGCCTGGCTATGAGGTTGGGAGCAGGGAGTCTTTCTGATCCTGTCATCCTCCATCACTGTCTGACCTGATCACACTGCGAGCTCCACTGAGCTCTCGACAAGCTTTAAGGAAACTGTAGAAATTTTAGATTTTATTGTTCTCTGATTATTTTTTCTAATTCTTGGTACCCTGTTTGAATGCCCTTCTCAGAAACTGAGTCATAAAAATGGTAATTAAATTTTAACTGAACGGTTTCTCCCTGTCTGCTGCCTTGTGTTTTGCAAAATTACTTCAGCAGACTAATTTTGGAGGGGGGTGCTTTGTCCTATGACATAATGCTCCAGTCCAAGTGATTCTGTGTACTTGCCTCAGTCCTTTCGTCTCGTTACAGTAAAATGAGGTTGTGTCCCATTAATTTCAGCAGGCGCTGGTTGCAGTGCCCAGACACATGCCAAGCACGGAGTCTCCCAGAACATTACTGGCTGACACAGGCATCTCTCACCCTTTTCAGATATCGAAGATATTTGCCCTCAGTGTAAAGTAGTTTTGCAGGAAGTATTAGTATAGCAATCTAAGCCTTAAAATAGAAAGGCATACCCAAGGGAACACCTTTCTCAATGGTGAAAAGCAACTTTTAATTAAAGAGGGAGAGGGCAAGAACTAGCAACCCTCTCCTTTAATACATCGGCACGTGGAGTATGTGCAATATGGATAAAAAAGCTCTTCCAGGGACATTTTCAAGGTTGACCGATTCCAAATTAAATGCACCTTAAAATTACCAAAGCAATTTTTAGTGCATTGTCCCCTTCGCACATGACATGGCTGCTTCTTTCCTGGGTAGCACAGGGAAAGCACAAGCTCTGCTTGGAGAAGGATGGAGCCAAAGCAAAATGCTGGGGCTTTGTGCTGCAGCCCAGGAAGTGTGTAGGGCCACAGCTCCTTTGTACAGAGGTGCCTGTGCATGCCCAAACTCATTTCTACCTAACATGTAGATCAGGTAAATCTATGGGTCATAAAAAATGGCAATTTCTACCCAAACAGAAAGTGCAAAGGGTGCGAGATGGGCACTAGTGCAAATCCGTTGGATAGCATTGCTGGAAAAGAGGATTCACAAAATTTTAAATCCTTGGTGACATCCACTTTATGTACAATTTAACATCCAGTCCTATTGTTTTCCAGTACCAGCTTATGTTCTTTCAGAGATGTGTGTGTCCCGACAGGCTAGGCTTGCTGCTCTTCCAGGAACTCTAGCACAAAAGAAGTGACTTTTGCATAGCATTTACTGCCTTAAATCTCACACACTGCCCTTCCACCTCCATCAGGTTTCCTGCCTGCCACTGCCATTATGTTTGGCTCTGTCCAACATGGGACCTTGAGCGAGAGCAGCTTCTCATCACAGGCGAGCTCTTCAGCATCTTGGAAAAGGAAGTTTTCAGCTACACTTGGCATTTCTGATCTCAGTGTTGGCTGCTGCTCAGCCTGCTCAAATGGTAAAGCTTTTATATAAGGGAACATAAACCAGTTTCAAAAGTGCTTTAACTGTCATAAAACATCTTGATGAGTAGCATTTAAGAGGATTCCAAATGCCTATGTCAATTTTATGGGTTGTTTTTCGTAAATATTGAAAGCTAGAATGTTCTTTTTTATTTATGTTTTATTGCTTTATACCAGTTTGAGGGAACATTTTTTGTTAAACTTAGCTCATGTTCATGAACAGTCATTTCGTGACTTTCATAGTTTTTTGTGAGATTCAGAAACTCCACTTCCATCTGCAGAGTTGTAGCTGCTGGCAGGAACGCTTGCAGTGTGCTCAAGCCTGAAAAGCTGCCAGGTCCAGGAAATCTAGAGTTAAAGCTGATAACTTCTGTTACTTTAGATGCATTTAAACAGGTGGTACGGGTGTTCGGAGATCTGTAGCTAATCCACTTCTGCATTTCTAAGGTCCTTTCCCCAGAGGTGAATATTTGAAGTTTGAAGTAGACAGTGGGTGACCATCAGCCCTCATTTAGGCAAGGAGAAGGGGCTGGTGGAGCTAAGTCTCAGGCAAGGGGACATCAGAGGAGGGGGACAAGGTTACAGATCAAAGAGGGTTCTTACTAAAGCATTCTGCTCTTGCTAATACAAGCAGATAATCTGAGTGAGAAGCAAACCTTTTTGCTTTAGGGAGATGAAAAAAAATTCCCAAGTTATTATGCGAATAAGATCATATCAACAACTTGGTTTTTGCAGAAATTCACCATTAGTGCAGTAAGATAGCTGAGGAAACATATTTTCAAAGGTGGGACCATAAACTGACTGTCCTTCATATCCTTTTCCAGTTATGATATCTGCAGGCTTGATAAAAGTAATCATCAGAGACTAGGTTTATCACAGACATTTATCACAAGGTTGTCAGTGAGCAGCTTAGCTGAGGTCAGGAACGTGGGGTGCACATCAGCCTGGGAGAATGACTGCATCCATCTTTCTGTTTCACTACTGAAATGTTAACAGATCTTTGGGAAGAGCTGTCCCAAGAGGCACTCTCTCTATGAACTATTACATGCAGTGCATTTAATTGCTGCCCCTCTTAGAATGTCCAGCATCTCCTGCTCTGGCAGTGGCAGCAGTCAGCTGAGGAAGGAGCGCTCCAAAGAAGGACATCTGTCAGGGAGAGCAGGGTTAGAAGAAGGAAGGATGAAGATGCAGCTGTGATTCTATGGTGAGTTAAGGCCACTAACTTGTCTAAGAAAGGAGATTTGATGAGAGACTCATAAGGCCTCTTGAGCATCTCCTTCTCATCCCCAGCAGTTGGCCATCAATGAAGCACATCACCAGGGAGACATGCTCACACCTCACCTCTGAGTTCCAGCATTTTAGAGGGACACCAAAGCCTCCAGGAATTAATTACACACTTAGTGAAGAAGCGGTCATAATATCCACCACAAGTCAAGTGGTCTGTGGTATTTTTATGTCCTTCCTACTTCTAAAACCACAAATCCTGTCAACTGGAATGCACCATGCAGCAGCTTTTGGTGAGATGTGCCCTAAAAGTCTGGATCCTGCTGCTTGGGAAATTCTTATATCAAGAGTCATCTGGGTCTCACTTGGAGGGTAGCTCAGACTGAACAGCTGAAGCGAAAAAGTGCCTCTGTTCATCTCATGGTCCCTGTTGCTATTGTTGGGATGGTGGCTGGAAAAAAAATTGAAAAAAAGCGCCAAGAGACACACACTTCTGCAGCAATTGGCAGGGGAACAAGCCTGGCAGATAAACTCTTACAGGCAGGGAGGGCAGAAAGGTCAGGGCTGTGCACCCTGCGATGGGCTTCATGTTGTGCCTCTGCCACACAGCTGAGCTTCCCAGGGAAAGCCTCTGAAACCCCGTGAGGTTTGCAGCTTCTTGCTTTCTCATTTGAACTGCCAGAGGTACGTTTAGGGCTGAGCTGTGATGTGTGTGACATCTTGTACAGCACTGCACAGCTGTAACATTTCTTGGAGATGTAGGAATAAGGAGGTAAGGATGCTGCAATGCAGACCCCTGCCCCAGGCAGCAGCGAGCCAGGAGTCCATAAAGGCTCAGTTCTGATGCCAGCACCTGGCAGTGCCAAAGGAAAACAGAATCGCGAAATTCAGAATATTTTCTTCCCAAGAGCTGCTGCCAGGCACAGGCATTCCTCTGCTTATTTGCTTCCAGTCCACACAGCTCCTCCTGCTCCCAACCTGATTCTGGGGCTGAAGGCTGGAGTAAACCTCTGCCATGCACTTGGCCACATGGATAACTGTGTCCTGGAGGAGCCCTATCACCGTCACTGCCATGGGTACCTGACATGGGCCCATGGCACTCTGGCCACCAAGAGTTTGAGTCTGTCAACAGAGCCTGGCCCCATAGCAACACCAGACACCAACACACACACCCCACCCTGCATTTCTAAGCACTCCCCAAGCCTAACATAAGCAGGCTTAAACCCTGTCAGAGATTGGGAAATGCTCTGTTTTCTCTTGAAGGAAGGAAAACGAGGTTACACAGAAAGTGTGTGGCAGAGCAAAGGACTGAAGCCAGCTCTTTCCAGAGCTCATGAGAGATGCTGTCAGTACAGGATCATTTAAAAGAAAGGATGAAGAGCCTGTTGCTAATGGTATCTAAGAGCAAATGCCCAGCAAGAAGTGGTAAGAACAATCGAACAAGAGCATTGCTTCCCCATTATTCTCCCAGCCACCAGTGAGCCTCTGCTCAAGGATTTCCCATATCTTTAATTGCCCTTGGTGTCTCTTTATCATGTGAATTTCTTTGCTTTTCAGACATCCACATGTTTCTGTGGCAAGGAGATTTACAGCTTAATTACACCCTGTGTAAAGTGTGTGTCTCCTTTTGACGCAGAAACTCCTACCCACAGCTGTATTTGCTGGGCACTGTTGAGACATCATTCCTGCCAGCAGCCCAGGCAGAGCACGACAGTGCGTGGATGCAGCGGTTCCAGAGGGGTCACGGCTCCCACAGCAAAGCTTTGTGCCACCACGGCAGGTTTGCCCTCTTTAGGCTCATGCAGCACAGGCAAAAGCTGCTTTGTGGGACAGCAGTAGGCTCAGCTGGGGTTCCTGTCAGCACGGCTGGGCCAGGTCACTTTTCATCTCTGATACAGATCAATACAACTGAAGTTTATTGGGCCTTTTGTAACATCTCTTTTCTCCGTTTGCACTACAAAAT
Source organism: Platyrinchus mystaceus (assembly GCA_035041135.1). NCBI lineage: Eukaryota > Metazoa > Chordata > Aves > Passeriformes > Tyrannidae > Platyrinchus > Platyrinchus mystaceus. The sequence continues at coordinate 69,148,826 of JAWWLV010000121.1, read as the reverse complement.
GTAAGTATTAGAACGGGAGCAATTCACTGAATATTATTTTAAAAAAACCCTGAGACTGATGTCCGCATTTTGTAAATGTGCTTGAATTTACACACAAATTCTGTTCCTGAAATTTCATTCTGCACATACATATGACTGGTTCCTGTTAATCTTTTTTCCTTAAAAAAAAAAAAAAAGAAAAGCATTTTTTCTTTCACTGATAATTTCTAGGCAAGGAAATTCTTACTGTCATTGTGGGCAAGGAAGGGGATTAACTATAAGCATACTGCTGATAGTCAACTGATAGTCAAAGTCAAAGAGAAAAGCAACAATCAGCCTAACAAGCATAACATTTTTGCTCAACAGGACTGTTTTCTGAAAATTTATGGTGGGCTTTTTTAAGAAAAAAAAAGAGCAAGCCAAGAGCCACCAATTACTTGCTGTCTTTATCTGTTCTGGTTTTTATTTCTCTTCTTTTCTCATCACTTTGTAATTCAGGTACATTAAATTCCATTCAACAGGTTGCCAATTATGAAAACGATGTTTATTAAAATCTTGAACTGGATGACTACTATTAATTTCAGACTCTATTACTATTTATGACAACACCTTATTGTTCTGCAAGCCTGTTCATACTATGTAGATGAGCATAAATGTTTTGCCAGTGATAAGACTTAGAGGTGCTGGTGCTGCTCTGCTCACCAGCTGTGGCAGGCGTGCCATGGTGCATTCAGTTTGGAGAGAAAAACAACTGCCATAAAGGAAAAAATGGAAAACACAAGAGACTGTGCAGTACATTTAAACAATGATACTGAAACCCTTTCAAACCCTTTTTGAAGCTAATGGTCTTAAAAACAGAATCACAGAATCACCAGTGGAGAGCAGAGCAGGACAATCCCCTCCCTCGACTGGCTGATGATGCTGTGCCTGATGCCCCCCAGGACCCGGTTGGCCTTCCTGGCTGCCAGGGCACTGCTGACTCATATCCAACTTGCCATCCACCACGACCCCCAGGTCCCTTTCCATGGCACTGCTTTCCAGCCTCTCATTCCCCAGTCTGTACAAACATCCAGGGTTGTCCCATCCCAAGTGCAGCATCCGGCACTTTTCCTTGTTGAACTTCATATGGTTGGTGATTGCGCAGTCCTCTGATTTGTCGAGGTCTCTCTGCAGGGCCTCCCTGCCTTCGAGGGAGTCAAGAGCTCCTCCCAGTTTTGTATCATGATTTGAAGTCCTTTGAAAAGTGCACACATGGCCTAACACAAGAACCCAAGAGTTTTGCTTCTGTGTGATTCTCAGAGGGTTTCCTCACTCTAAACTTCTCCACCTGCTGTGGCTGGAGCTATTTCAGTTCCTTTCAGTCCAAAATAGCATCTGAAAGGGACTGAGAAACAGAACAGAAAAGCAGACTAAATTGATTTAAAAAATTTTTGACAGAGATCCCCCCCATGAAGATACTAAAGGAGAGTTGCTAGGGGTCACCTAGAGACATCTGGGTGAAGAGCAAGTGAAATCACAGAATCATAGGATGGCTGTGGGCATCCAATCCAACCTCCCAGCTCAAGCAGGGTGATCACAGAGCACATGACACACAGGATTGCATCCAGACGGTTTTCAAATAAGTTTCTTCAGTGATGGCGACTCTACAACTTCTCTGGGCAATCTGTTCAGTGTGTGATCACCTGCACAGTAAAGAAATTCTTCTTCGTGTTCACGTGGAACTTCCTGTGCATCAGTTTCTGCCCGTTACCTCTTGTCCTATTGCTTGGCACCACCAAGCAGAGCCTGGCTCTGTTGACACCCTCCCTTTGGATAGTTACATACAAACGACTGCAGTTGTTTAGTTGTTTAGCATTGCCTTGCTAAAAGCTGCAAAAAGAATAACGCTGACACAAATGCCAGATAACTTCCAGCAAATACCTGGAGAGGAAACATTGTACAGCCTATCTGAAGAAGCTGCTGAACTGCAACAATGTGATGTGATGACTAGTGGGAGGGCCATCAGCACTGTTCCAGGCCCTTGGGCCCTCCTTTCTGAGGGGCTCCTACTGCCAGGAAACAAAGGACAAATTCACCTCCAGAAAGAAGGAAGACCTGTATGAGCTTCATCTTTCAGGTGAAAGGCAGAAAGTGACACCACTTTATCAAGAAATTCAAAGGAAGGCCATTGACGATGACAGTATATTAACTGGGATGTCCACAACTCCCTGAAGCTCTCCGGGGGACTGCTGTAATAACCACGAGGCATGTCACCCTCCAGGGCAAGGAGGATCCAGTGGTTCGAAGGGAAGACCCGTGAACATGTAAGAGTCAAAACTCTGCTTCTTGCTATTCCAAAGATACTTTCCATTGGGTAGGATTAAAATATTAGCCAGAAATGAGCAGTAAGTGTAGTACAGTGAGATGCTGGTTCACCTAGAAGATGCCTGGATGTTTTTTTCCATTTGGAAGAATTTCTTGGGAGAAATATGAACAGTAGTCCCTCTGTTGTGGAAAGCCATTTGTTGTTCGTCATGTTTTATAGAGGATCTGAAAAGGGATAGAACACAGAGAACTGCCATAGGACTGCAGCTCTGCAAGAAGCATACCCTTTAATGTCTCTAACGAATAGATAACAGGTCCTAAAATCATAGCTATGGAGAGTATGGCATTACCTCTTCTTCCTCTGCTCTTGGAGAGAACCTGCAGTGCAGTAGGGTTGGGAAAAAATCCCACATGGCCAGACTTATGACAGTGTGGAGATAAGCGAACACAGGAAGCATCCTTGACCGCTCCCAGCCTCCAGGGTACGCCTGCTGTGCAAACCAGCCTCCTCCCAGCCACTCCCAAGTCAGACTCGGCTCCTCCTGAATAAGGGTATTTACAAGTCAAGGAGGCAGTGTGCTGCAGAGATGGAAGATGTGGTGAGACAGGAAAGGTAGTGGGCTGTTCTGCTCACACAGGCACTGGGTCAGTTTTTAGGAATGAATTCCATACCAACTTTCAGTTAAGGTGAAGTGGGAAAAGACTGAAAAAACCCACATCCCAGAATACTAGGATAGATCTTAGCAAACCATGACCTTTGTCACAATGACTAAGCAGCTACAATAGTAAAACAAGTCTTTCACGGTAAAGAGATGCAAGCAAAACTCTTTTCCTGAACAACTGGCAAGATCTATATCAGGCTCAATGTCCATAACTTTAACCTATTAACAGGTGTTCAGTTGTAAAGTTTGTGGTGGGGTAAGGAGTCATCTCCTAGATACTGAGAGGTAATTGCTGCACAACGCTTGGTAGTGCTTTTTCTTTAATCCCCCTGAGCAGAAGGGAGAGCATAAACCAAGTATTTAAATGACTCTTGGAAAGTTACACCTGCCAGGATGAAGCTTTTCCTATTGGCAGGATAATTTGCTTTCACAGCTCACATGAAATAAATACTCTGATATTCATCTATCAAAAACGAGATGCTGGGTGGGAAGGCCAAGCAGGGGAAATACACACAGAGTAGTCAGATACACACTTCACAGTGTGTTTGCTCTACCACTTGAGGTTTCATTTCAACTTGCACCTTGAGAACCAACCAAAACTTTCAGAAAAAGCCAAAATCTGCTAAACTTGCATTTTGAAAAAAAAACCCAAAACAAACAAACAATAGTAAAAGCCTATCAGAGTTCAACTACACTGGGCAACTTAAACATGCAGCAGAAGACATTACAATGCTGTTAATTTCTCAAAAAATGGATCTCTGTAGTCCTTTTACCGTCCTGCATTTATGCCTAAAACCCTAATCTCATTTTAACATACTAAGCAGCAAGATGGATTTCTTAAGAAGATTAGTCTGTGTGAGAAAAGAAGAAGTTAAGGTGTTTACTGACTAAGGAGTAAAGATATGTAGAGAGCTGCTTTGAAACAGCAGCTTTGAACAGTTTTTAAGGGATGTCTTTTTTTCCTAAATAGTTCTCAGTGGCAGCCAGACTGAAAAACAAAGCTGAAGGGGTTTCCTTTCAAATACAAAGCAATTGTGGGCTTCAGCCATAGCGTTAAAAACACACACACAGAAAAAGGATTCATTTTCATCTTTGACAGAAATGCATTCACTAAAAAGGAAGCAAATGGTGTCCAAAAAGCAACATTTGTGATATGAGAAGCCATGCCAGCTTCTCGAGTGCAAGTTACAATATGTGCTGACAGCTTAAACAATGCAGAGTGCAAGATCAGTCACTGCTGTGCTATTCACTGATGCTTGTTTCTTCATTGGTAATTTGTAGAAAAGCATAAAAAATTCCAAACACAAAACTTCAGTTATTTTTTTGTTATAGGAAAAGCACTGAGAAGTCATTGCGTGGTGGCGCCTCATGTGTAATGTAGCATTGAACTGAATCCTGCACGGATAACTGCATAATGAACAAAATAAAGTTCAAAAAAAAGGAAACAACTGAACAGTTACTTTACTGGTAGCCTTAGAATTTAGCTTGTAACCAGTTTTTAAGCATTTCAGGATTCATAAATATACGGCAGAGAATGAATTCAGTGCAAGCTCCTGTAAACTTATGACCTGACAATGTTCTGGCTGCACTGTAGTGTTTTAGATAAAACCAGAAGTTGTTAGGATGAAACCGACAAAATATTTACTGTAAACTTACACAATTAATCAGTGAGATTCTCACTGATGTTGTAAAGACTTTAATGTATTTAGTAATGTGTTCTTACAGCATCAAGACTTCAAGCTTCTCAAGCAGGACTGCAGAATAGGCTGGTTTGCTTTGGTAGCAGGAAGTATACCAATTTTATTTCTCCATTCTGAGAGGAAATAGAGTTTTATTTTGGGATGGTTTTATTTATTATTTGTTCTCACTTACTACCTTTTATCATAAAAGTGATCTAGTACTTTGAAAAAATGGAGATACTTACCCAAACATCTGCAGCATGCGGTCAGGAGCCGGCCAAGTAGTTTGGACTTGAAGGAGGAATATTATGCAAAATTTGCATAATTTTTATATTCACCTTTTTAGATTTCTCCTTTGTTATAACATAAAACATCAATGTAAATCACAAGTATTTTAAAGCTGAAGTGAAAACTGAGCATGTTGTTTTAAGTAATAGCGGCATTTTATCTGGATTTTTAACACACCAGTCCACTATGTGAGATGTTACCAGTAGCCAAACGTGGAAACACAAAGCATGTATTTTGGCAAGACATTTTATTAAGATGTCAAATCTTTTTTGTTAGCAGCCAGTCATTGAAAACTGTCTGTATACATTTAATTTAGTCAAAAATAGCTGTACAACTTTAAGTGATGTGCCCCATTTATGTAGCTCATTAAGCTCTGAAGTGACGCTCTTCATTGTTTAGGTCCTCACGTAAACAATTACCAGTCTTAACATATATTATTAAGTATGATTACACTCTTCTCTCAAAAGTACAAAAAATAACACTTTAAATACACACTGGCTCCTAAGCTTAGACAGAATCCTGTCAGGAAGAGAATTTTGCACTTCAATAGACAGTGCCTTCAACATCAAGAGCTCTTCAAAGTGCTTGGCAGAGTGTGTGAACACTATCCCCACTTAATAGATGATGAAATAAGGCACAGAGGTCAACTACCTTGCCCACAGTCACACAGAGAGTGGGTGGTAGAACTAACAGAGCAGAATTAGGGCTTTTCAATTCTCCAGTGTAACCACCACAACCCACTGCCACTATTCAAATGCAATGGCTTAAGCATTTCTGAGGAGCAAAACTTGTACAGCATACAGTGAACAAAAGGGAAGAGCCAGGGCCAGTTAAAGGCTGCAACAGTTTCAACCCAAACCAAATGAATTGGTAGCCAGTAAATCATAATGCACTTCAGGGAATGATCACATAGAAAATTATACATTAACCTGCAAAGAGAAAGCTCATCAAACATAAGACATATGGTGTTAGCTTTGCAAAAAGTACTGGTTATCTAAAGCTTGACAGCAGCTCAGGTATTGTTGACTTTGTCAGTGGTACTTTTCTGACCCACCGATGTCTTAAACACTGTTCTTCTACCAGCAAGGTGCACTTCTCTGGAGAGTCACAGAGAAATGGAAATAAGGAGCCAAATATCTCCTCAGTAGGCATGGATGTATATCAGGCACAAAACCCCACATTAATCACTGGTGAGGTATGGACTAGGTGGTAAAGAAATACCAATGTGGAAAAATGAAAAAAGTCTAAAATAAATAAGGTTAAGAAAACTGAGTCGCCCATCTAAAATCACCAAGAAATTCATCCTCAGATAGATTATGCTGCAGAAAAATAAGAATGATACATGTAATCCCTGTCTGGATGAGAAGCATGCTATGGCCTAGCTGTCTGATGGCAAATAAGCATTTCAGAAAGCCTGTCCTTGGGTAGGATGCTCACAGGATGACTCATTTACTGACAAAGACTGCTGATGGGATTCAGAAACACGCACACTTTGATTCTGTTCTTCACTGATTTGATGGGAAGAAACGGTATCATGGCTAGAGTGAGGCTGTTGACTTGATTCCTGAGCCACCTGCACACGCTGAGCTGGATGTGAAGATCCTGCTAAGTGGATTTGTTCATTTTGTCCTTGATGAGCACGGAGATGTTCTAGTGCTTCCTTGGAAAGAGTGATTACGTGCATTTGTTCAGGTTGGGCAGCCTCTATTTGGTTTGCAATCATATTGATACTTTGGATTTGTTCTGCTTGCTCCTGCTGAGCCGAAAGCAACAAGTTTTGCAGCTGCTGTGGTGGCTGCGCAAGCAGCGTGAGGTTCGCAGCCTGCTCTGTTGTCATGTTTGGGGCATCTTCTGCAGTCACAATGCTAATGCCTTGATTATGGCTAGGCATGAAGTTGATGTTGTGCACTGCATCTGTAACCAGCAGTTGAATTTCCTGCCCCCCGGAGGTGGCAAGTTGGTACTGCTGCAGCTGGAGTATGTTTCTCACTTCTGCGTGAGTGCTGCTGCTCCGGGCAGCGCTGGCTTCCTGAAACTGCTTTTCCTTGCTATGAATTTTCAAATGAGACTTCAGGTTGTCCAGACGAGCAAACTGCAAACTGCATTCTGGACAGGAGAAGGGCTTCTTGCCTGTGTGTAAGATACAGTGTCTTCTCTTAGCACTGGAATCAGAGAAGGATTTTCCGCATATACCACAAGAATATGGCTTTTCTCCTCTGCAAAAAGAGAAAATTTGATCTCATTAAAATATTCACTTAGACAGTGCTGCTTTCTGAAACTTGTTCTATAATAAAATACTTAAATGATTACTTTGTTTTGCTAAAATCATAAGCTCTTAAGAATAGTAACATTAAAAATGTTCTCCATTTGTCTTCCTGATTATTTTTACTTGACTTCACAAACTGTACAACTCTTTAATTAGTATATACTCAAGAGCTACAGAGGTATCTGCCCTTGTGTCATAACCCCAGAGGTACAAGCTTTGTGCTGCTAGACCCTGCCAAGAATGCAACAGCTTACTTTGCACAACTCTAAGCACTGACTATTTTAAAAACATTTACTAACAGGGCGGGCTTTAAAACAAAGTGTTGTGTCCAAATCCTAATTGCTGCCTGAGTCAAAGGGACAGGAAATTTTACTGGAAATGTTTTCTTGTACAACAGTTCTCCAGAGATTTAAAACCTAACATGCCTTTATGCGATGCATCACACTGGCAAGGGTAAAAGACAACTAACGCTATTAATGAGACATGATAGATTACAGTGACAGGAAAATGCTCCTTGTTACACCATGCCTACTGTTCTGCTGTCACACATAAATTCACAGTAAAATTTTCATATAAATAACATGGCAGTAAGTACCTTGTCATTGAACAGACACAAAACACCAAAGGAGACTCTGACAATGTCCTGGCACATGAGTATTTAGCAGTTCGGTACTTTCCAGTACCACTTATTTCGTTACATAGATTAAGCAAAAATTTTAGTCTTTACCCATCCAGCCAAAATGCAAACAAGTTCTGACCATTCTATAGCACTCCATAGAGGTTATCAGATTAGAAGTTACATTTTTAAAGAATGTAATGAAAGTGAGACATACTCTACCTGTGAATTCTAATGTGAGTCTGAAGTGAACTTTTAGCTGTAAATGATTTGCCACAAATCTCACAAGTGAAGGGCTTCTCACCTATCAAGAAGAAATGTGACATCACTTTTAATATAGCACTTCTCATCAATATATTAAAAACATTTTATATTTTACCATACACAGTATCAAGTGAGCACTGACAGTTCCTCACATTTCTGACATGTATCAGGACAGATATCCAAAGCTGAATTAACTCAGTCAAAATGACGGTATAGTATTTTAAATGTACACCTCTGGCATTTCTCCCCTTTGAAGACAAAGAATTAGGTGATCCAAGCCCTCAGAGCAACCAAAAGCTGTTCCTATGACACAGACGCGGGTGTTCCACATGGAACAGAAATGTTTTGAGAAAGGATGGCCCTGAACCAGTAGGCATTAATGCCAGGATCACGTGCAGCACCATGCAGATGAGTAAGCC
>JAWWLV010000121.1:69123407-69140249 GCA_035041135.1 Platyrinchus mystaceus | reverse complement strand
GTTTTGAGAAAGGATGGCCCTGAACCAGTAGGCATTAATGCCAGGATCACGTGCAGCACCATGCAGATGAGTAAGCCCGAATTTCCACAGCTGGAAAGTGAATCCATTATCTTAACAAGTTGGCTGGCTTTCTCTAAGGCTCCATCACACTGGGCCTATGATATTCTAGGAGCACCAGTTCGAAAAAAAATTAAATTATCATGGGTTGAATAAATTGTGAGTTTGTTTGGGGTTTTTTCCTTTGTTTATTTGTTTGGGGTTTTTTTTACTACATTTTGAATTTTTGTGACTAATTGAGTGGAAGCAGAAAGGCCAATTAAATTATAAGAAGGTTCGCAAGAAACAGATAATTCCCAACCAAAGCAAATCCCAATTTACACCATAACAAATCCCTGGGATTGTGTTGAGGTTCTTTAAGACACCAGACACGAGAATCCAGATCACCACTGCGGTAATTCACACCATCAAAGCACACTAAACCCAGGTATTTGACAGCAGCCAGTTTCCAAGGAAGCTTCACATTTAGCATAGAACTGCAATGCTTACCTGCCTTCATATGGCTTTGGAGGGCAGGGATAAAGGATGAGACAACAAGAAACATTTGTCAGAAGGGACCTCTGGTCCTCTAGTCCCAGCCTACCACTGAAAACAGGAGTAACTTCCCAGGTAGACTGTATTATTATGACAGTGTTATCAAACTGCTGCCAAAGCAGAACAGGCATATCAATGTTAACACCTGTCCCCAAAATGCCTTGGAATTTTACTTTTTGCTTCTGAGATGGGACAGATCAATTATTATTTCTGCATAATTAATACTGGTATCTCGCCTGTCTTTTCTGGAAGCAAAATATATTGCAAACCAGTTTTTGCTAGAATTCAGTTTCATCTGGTTTTGCAACTTCCTTTGCGAGTATGCTTCCTCTTCTCATTTCCCACACTGAACTCATTTCCCACTATATTTAGAGAGCTTTATCACCTTCAGCTACAAAACTGCTGTGTGTGTCAATAGCATGCTGGAGATATGAGTTATGTATTACAACTGCAGACAATATGCAAAAGAATAATTTGATTTTGGGAGAAAACAATTGCCACTGTTTACAGTTATTTTAAAAGACAAAATTATTCACACATCACCTTATGGACTTACCCTTCAAAGAAAACTATTTTAAGAAGTTTATGCCTTGTTATTACAAGAGGGTAGGTCAACATTTTTATCTGTTCTCCAGTCATTCACTACCACCTCGCCCTCTAAAACTTTTAAAATACCCTCTGACACACTTCCTCCCAGCCCACTTCCTCTTAATATCCAGTTTATTACAGTGTAATAGAAAGGTAAATGGAAATAATTATTTTTCTGGTCACAGCCCTTTTCATAAGCACCCATCCCTCACAGACAGGGGTGCCCAACTCATTTAGGACATACACTTTCTGTTACTAATTAGCTTAATGAAAGCCCCATAGATCCTGGATGCAGCTCTCCGGACAAACTGAATTCCCAGTCTAGGATTTTATCATAGGAGAGCTAACTGGCATTTTCCACAGCAGGCTTTGTAAAAATGGGGGATAACCCCTCTTCCTGTAATAGGCACTGCTTCGGCTGCTGTAAAACGAGCTCTTTTGTGCTCCTGCATTCTTGGTGTCAAATCTCTTCGTTAGCAATACAGGCTTCATTACGTACAAGTAGAGCAGAAGTTCCACAGAGACAACTGTCATTTGCCTAACATTATTTTGTCTATGTAACTTCAAGAAAAAACAAACCACAAACCCCACAAAAGGCAAGGAACAACATTTACCTGTATGTGTTCTTAGATGTTTCTTTAACTGAGCTGCATCCATGAATTTGCGACGACACTGGTTACATTCCGGCAGTGAACGGCCTTGTCGCAATAATAAAAAAAGTGTCAGTGCATAAGTGATCCCCTGTATCTCTTCAGTGATCTTTGTTAAAGCACTTTCCTGTAAAATAACCACTTTGATATAATATAGAGATAAAACAAAAGGTGATTCACTGCCTCCTCCCTGTCTTAACTGTCACACTCCTGTTTCTCTATTAAATATTACCATGACACCTGCTCCTGCCCAAACACACCTTCTCTTGAAGCTTTGTAAATTCTGATTTTCTCCACCACTTCCTGTGTGTGTAACTTAATCTCCAACCTGCTCCAGAAGTGAGGAGGACACTTCCTAAAGCCTGTTTGCCATTACTAGTCCAAAGCAGTGGACAACTACAAGGCAATTTGCACGCCAGGCAGCGGACACAATTATTTATACAATTCCTAGCTTTGATGTAGGACAGCAGGGCTGAAATAATACAGTTGTATGTCAAATACAGCATAACCAATTTTTAATTATTGTAAGATCCCTTCTCAATTACCTATTTTTTTACACACACCATTTTATCTTTTTCACCCTATCCACTGTTATATCAAGATGTGACACACCAGACACTAAATACATCACTGAGGAAGAACTTTCAGCCTTAGTCAATCTTTGGGAAGACAAATAAGCATGGACTGTAAGTCAGCTCCTCAACCCAAATTTGTTATACCTGTGTGTACTCGATAGTGGCTCTTGAGCTGTCTCTTCTGGCTGAAGTATTTCCCACACTGATCGCACGTGAAAGCCTTTTGCCCTGCAAAGAAAATCACTTATTAAAAAGCAAGCCACGTCCAAAGCAAGGGGAAGAAAATAAATACATAAGCCAGCACACACGAGATGGAACAGAAAAACCTTTTTTTCAGAAAGGCAAATTTCTGGAGCAGAGAGGCTACATTTGCCTTGAACTATTTACCTGTATGTAGGCTCATATGCTCCAGAAGAGAATGCTTTGTTGTCAGAGCCTTACTGCAGACAGTGCACGTGTATGGCCGTTCCCCAGTGTGCATCCGCTCATGGACCTGAAGAGAATGCTTCTGGGAAAAGCCTTTGCCACACTCACTGCACTTAAAAGGACGCTCTCCTGAAAGTAAAAGGTGACATTTTTAGGTATAGGTGCATCATTTCTCACTAGATATTCTAAGCTGACAGTGAGATGAATTGCAATGCAGTAGCTACAAAAAAATTACTTCTGACCAGTAGTGAGAAGAATTAAGAGACAAGCTTCACATAACAATAATTCTTTAACTATTGCCATATAATTCAGTCTTTTAACAGCAAACTGATTAACTAAACTGCAATCAAGATGAAACATAAAGGCACTGAGATCTGCTGGCAAGAATAAAACAGCGAACACAGGAGACACACCATAATTTGGATCAGCATGCTATTTGGGATAGCTCTTGCTCTAAAAAACAGCCAACATTTCAACAACTTGCTCGCATTTAGCACCATCATGAAACCCTAATCCAAAACCAGCAGTCTTTTAATGCCTACCTGTATGACTTCGCTGGTGAATAGCTAAGAAGTGATTATACTTAAATACTTTGCCACAGTCTTTACAACGAGCTTCAGAACCTGCACGTTTTCTTTTTCCATCGGTTCTCTTTGCCAGTCCTTTTTCATCCTCATCCCCAAGAAGTTTATAATCCTTTAGTTTGACTGATCTCCTTATTCTACGTTTGCTGTAACGGCTCTGAGTACTCTGTATTCCTTCAGATTTGGGATCACAGTTTTCATCTTTCTCAGTTGACAGATCAACAGCAGCCTCTGAGCCACAAGCAGGTTCAGTTTCTTCTCCATCTTTCTTCACTGGAGCCTGTTCACTGGCAACTGCTTCTTCTGCTGCAGTATCTTTTTTCACAAAATTTTGCTTATTTTGCATGGAGTTGTTCTCTCTCAGCTGCACATCTTCGGCAGAATTTGCTCCTGATTCTTCTTCTTCTTGGACAACCTTGATTTTCCTCGGTCGCCCTCGTTTTCGCTTTGGCGGATCTTCATTTTTGTTGTCACTTGCAAGAACAGCTACAGAGGCTCCACTGTTAGCTGGAGCTGGCAATGCATTACCTGGGTTACAGCTGGCCAGGTAGTCTGTACAGACCCATACCAAGTCAGTCACTTTCAGCAGCTGTGCAGTAGCCAGGATTTGTTCTGTGCTTTTCTCACTGGCACAGAGGCAACCGGTGTAGATGAATTCCAGCAGAACTCCAAAGATGTCTGCAACCATTCCCTCCAACATGTAAACAGACTGTCCTATTTCACCCTCATTTACAAACATCATTGAGAAGTATTCACTGCTGGCAGCCAGCAAGGCTTTATGGGCTCTGAATTGCACATTCTCCACTATCAAAGTAATGTCGCAAAGAAAATCCTTTTTCCTCTGTTCTTCAAAATTAGCTAGAATGATATCTTTGTGAGCTTTGGAGTGGATGATGACCAGTTTCTCAGAACCATCAGGAGTTGCTTTTGCCATTTTAATTATGAATATAAAGGAGGTGCCTACAAAAACAGAATAGCTTTAATAAAGAATTATTTTAGCAATCTGCATTATAAGACACCAAATATTATCTGTTTTACCAGTAACACAGTTCAAGAGTTTCTGAAGCAATTCTGAATCCTTTGAACTTTTGAAAAATCAACACTATTGCTGACACGGATTTTCTTCAGAAAGTGTTTTTAAATCCTATGAAACGGCTGCACAGTTTCTTTGATCAGAATCACTGCCTATCATTTGTTTATCTCTGATGTACTGAGAACTCTGTATTATCTAAAAAAATTGCGACCTGTTCTGAAATCTCCTTTCCTAACTAAAATAATCAGACAAAAAGAATTGCTTGTTCACGGCTCCTTACTAGAGTACTGGGTTTATGGGGGCAAGGTTTTGTTAGTGGGGCAGCTACAGGGGTGGCTTCTGTGAGGAGCTGTTAGAAGCTTCCTCCATGTCCTAGTGGCAAACAGAGACACCACCACCTGGATCCAGGACGGACCTGCCGCTGGCCAAGGCTGAGCTCATCAGAAACAGTGGTAATGCCTCTGGGATAACAGATTTAAGAAGGGTGAAAAATACCTTCCCAACTGAGCTAGAGGGAGGAGTGAGAAACAGCCCTGCAGACACTAAGGTCAGTGAAGAAGGGGGAGGAGGTGTTCCAGGCGCTGGAGCAGAGGTTCCCCTGTGGTGCAGACCATGGTGAATCAGACTGTCCCCCTGCAGCCCATGGAAAACCCCACACCAGAGCAGGTGGATGCCCAAAGCAGGCTGGGACCATTTGGGAAGCCGTGCTGGAGTAGGCTCCTGGCAGGACTTGTGGTCCTTTGGAGAGAGAAGCCCACACTGGAGCAGATTTGCTGGCAGGGCTTGTGACCTCATGGGGGACCCACGCTGGAGCAGCCTGTTCCTGAAGGACTGCACCCATGGAAGGCACCCACACTGGAGCAGTTTGAGAAGAACTGTAGCCTGTGGGAAGGACTCACTTTGCAGAAGTTTGTGGAGGACTGTCTCCCATGGGAAGAAATGCTGGAGCAGAGAAAGAGTGTGAGGAGTCCTCTCACTGCAGAGGAAGCAGCGGCAGGGACAATGTGGGATGAACTGACCACAGTCCCCAGTCCCCATCCCCCTGCACCACTGGAGGGGGGCAAGGCAGAGAAAAGCCTGGAAAGAAGGGAGGAGTGGGGTGACGTGTTTTAAGATTTGGTTTTATTTTTCATTATCCTGCTCGGATTTCATTGATTTCATTCAATAAACTGATTTCCCCAAGTCAAGTCTGTTTAGCCTGTGATGGTAATTGCTGACTCATCTCTCCCTGACCTTATTTTGACCCGTGAGCTTTTTATTATATACTCTGTCCCTGGTCCAGCTCTGGACAGGAGTGATGGAGTGGCTTTAGTGGGCACCTGGCATCCAGCCAGTGTCAGCCCACCACACTGGAAACAAAAAAGGTCAACTGCAGTTTCATCATTGCAGATTATTCAGGGATAAGGCTATGAAATCCTGTAATTGATGATAAAACTTCACTTGTATTGGTATGACAGAACTTCATGACTTCTTTTACCCACTTATGTCATTCTGAATGTTTCTTTTTCATAATACTCTACCTACTAAACTTCAGCCTATGGAGGTAGGCAATAAAAGCAGAAAAACAGCAGCATTTTAAAGCACTCTGTCTAAAATAGGGTCGATTATGGTAATTATCAGGTATCAATTTGACTTGCTAAGAATTGTAAATTTGCAAAAATTAATAACAAACAAAAAAATTCCACAAACTTCAGAAGAATCCATCAAATGTTATTATGGAAGAGATGTGCCCAAAATGTCCAATTTACAAGGCTCACCTGAGCCAAAGATAAAACAGATTATATACCCGACATCTTAATTTATACAAGTATCATACCAAACACAAATAAATTTTCACATTTGTATTTAGTGAGTGCAGCAGCAGTTTCAATCACCTGAACAAATGCTGCATGAATTAACAATAACACTACCTACAGATGATACCTAAATGTTACCGTGGTGGTGAAAAAGTGATTCTTTAGCCCAAGTCATCTACCAAATAGTTCACGGTGGAGTCAAATTGTTTTATCTGGGAGCTTTAATTTCTGGAGGATGTGAGCCTGATGTTTGTTGCTGGAACACCTGAAGGCACAGCTGCAGGTATGATCCAACTCTGCCTTCCCGTGCATTCCAAGAACTCCCGAAGAGCTGCTGCCAACCTGCCCGCAGGCATTCCCTGACACCCACACGTCTCAGACGGGGCAGTGGGTGTTCTATGGCTTTCCATCACATCAAAAAACTTTGGCGTTGAATCAGGAGGTGACACCATTAGTATTTTGACCGCAAAATTCAAAACACCCGCCTGCCTTTCCTAAAAAAACCCCAACAGTTTCAGAGTGGGGCTGTGCACACGCGGGAGGCCCCGCTCCAGCCCTGGAAGGGCTCAGGAGCTCTCGGGGTGACCCCGGGGCGCAGCGCACGGCCCGGGGATGGGTCGCGACACGGGCACGGCCAAGGACACCAAGCGGGAAAAGCCCGAACAGCCTCGGCAGGAGCGGAGCCGGGAGGGCACCGGCGGCACCGCAAGCGCCGCCTCCCGTGCCCGCGTGAGCCCCGAGACTCGCTCCGTGACTCGCTCCGCGGGTTCGGGCCGCCCCTCGGGGAAGGCCGCTCGTCCCTGTGCGGGGCCGGAGCCAGGAACGGGCGCTGCCCCCCGAGAGCCGCCGGCCCGGGCTCTCCCGGCGCGGCCGCCGCCCGCCCCGCCCGGCGCTCCCCGACGCCCGCAGCCCGCCCCGCACTCACCCCGCGATCGCGGCCGCCCCGCCGGCCCTCCGCCGCACTTCCGGCACGGGCGGGGCCGGGCCGCGCGTGCGCTGCCGCGATGAGCGATGCGCGAGGCGGGACTTGGAATCACGGAATGTCCTGAGCTGGAGGGCACACACCGGGATCATCCGCGTCCAGCTCGCGGCCCTGCGCAGGACAGCTGCGAGGATCACACCCCCTGCCTGAGAGCGTTGTCCAAAGGCTTCTTGAACTCTGTCAGGCTTGGTGCTGCGGCCGCTTCCCTGGGGAACCTGTTCCAGTGCCCAACCACCCTCTGGGTGAAGAACCTTCTTTTAATATCCAGCCGAAACCTCCCCTGACATAACTTCGGGCCCTTCCCTTGGGTCCTGTAAGTGGTCACCGGAGAGATCAGCGCCTGCCCCTCCACTGCCCCTCTCGAGGAAGCTCTACTCTGCGATGAGGTCTCCCCTCAGTCTCCTCCAGGCTGAAAAAGCCAACCAACCTCAGTCACAGCTTCCCCTCAAGACTCTTCACCATCTTTTCAGCCCTTGTATGGACGCTCTCTAATAGCTGAATATCTTTCAACTTCAGACAAAAGATTTTATTTCTAAGATTCTGTGGTTAAAAAACTGGTCTGAGAAGGGGTGACATTTTTCACGGGCCGTGTTGCAGCCATGCTGGTGGCTCATGGCAACGCTCCACACGTTAATCCATGGAAATTGGAGGGGGAAAACAGCCCACACTACACAAAACTGGGGCGTGTGTCTTTCAGGGAAAGGAAAGTCTGCACCTTGTCGTCAAGGCCAAGGGGCCGATCTCTTGGCTCCCGGTATGGGCCTGCCATGGCAGTCCCCAGGTAGGGGATGAGCTGGCAGTGCTCCAAGAACTGCACCAGCCTCTTCTTGTACATCTGTCGCACTGGCTCCGAGCTCCGGGGGTTGTATGCTGCAAGAAGTTAAAGAGCATGTTAGTGTCCCCTGTCAACTTTGTGGAATTACATTACAGAAATTTTCAAAGGGACCAAGTCTACCCCTGATGATGTTACCCATGGTACAGATAAACCTTCTGTGGGCTGTGCCCATTGGTGCCAAACAAAAAAATCAAGTCTGGTGTTTCAGAAAGTTCCTAACTCCAAAGGGTAATGATACTTGGAAAGATCAGGCTTTTGTAAACAAAGACACAACAAACATGCTCAGCTGCTGTCAACTTCCCATTCCTCAGGGCGTGAGGTGCTGGTGAAACTCCAGGTAATGACAAATTTGGGTAGTGCAGCAGATACCCTGAAGTGGCGCAGCCTGGGGATAGCCCAGGCCTGGCGTGGCTGGCACCAGGCCACTGTGTCCTTGGCACAGCTGTTCTATGACCTAAATGCTTTGCCCATAAAAAGTGAAGAGCTGATCAACAGTGTAGAGGAGGGAGGGTTTCTCTCTGCCCTAAGCTCTATTTTACATTAGTATTGAGAGCCAATCCTCAGAGTACACTTTATTATTTTAATTGTTATCCTGCAGCAAAGGGGAAGATGTGACAGACAAAGCATAACCTATTTTTTCCTGTGGACAGTACTTTATATCTCATTACAAAAGCTGGACAGCATGAAGAATTATGCTGTGAGACACTTCAGCCCACTAGCTTTAAATTGCAGACAGCTGCATTTAACAGCTTCTGATTTTTCAAGCATAGCTGCATGTAGAGCTCTTAAAGGAGTCAAGCTTGAAGGGCACTCCATCATTCTAGTGATGTATGGTTTAACACTTTTCTCAGAAGTAAATCTCTCTGCATTTATGGTTGATCACCTGTACCTTCTCAGATACTGAAAGCCATCCAGTGTTGTTGTGAGAAAAGCTGAAGGAGCAACTAAACCACTGTTTCTTGTCCCCTATTTAAATGTGAGATCAGAGAGTGACATAAGTTGAAGATGAGAAAGTCTTACTTCAGATAGAAATAGGATGAAATAAATTTCCAGGGGACCACAACGTGAAGCACTTTGATTAAATTTTTGATCAAGGATAGCACGACTACTCTGAAGAGATGCACAATAATAAACAATGCAGTATTTGCAACAATCACGAATGGGTCAGGCTGGGAGGTGCCACAATGAGTCATCTGGTCCAACTTCCCTGCTCAAGCAGGGTCATTCTAGAGCACATGGCATAGGACTGTGTCCAGGCAGTTCTTGAGTATCTCCAGTGAGGGAGACTCAACAGCCTCCCTGAGCAACCTGTTCAGTGCACGGTCACCTGCACATACAGAAGTTCTTCATGTTCAGGCAATTTGTCAGTGTACAGGAATGCTGTATCTTAAAGCTGGAAGCAGTTCTACCTGGTATTAGAAGAAGGTAACTTGTTTACCTGGATTCCTATGGTCAAAGTATTCAGCACTGCATGAGGAGAAGAGATTTGTGCACTTGCATAACCTTTCTGTTTCATCATCCAGTGCTAATAATGATTTAATGTTGCAATATTTGGGCAAAGCATTTCCTAGAGTCGGCATTGTTGCATTAGCAAAGCTGTTCTAACAATAGGATGAAAACAGCCTTTGTGGATGGAACAAACTACTAGGGTAAATGCAGTTTGGCATCTTAGGAACTGTACATTTATGCAGGGGCTTACCGTGTGTCTACCCTGTTGAGTGGTTTTCTTTAACAAAGCTGTGCTAGTAAAAAAAATCTGTGGTAGTTCAAGAAAATTCTGGAGGACTCTGGAAACTACATGAGGAAACACAGGATGTCAAGAACTTTTAACAAATAATATTATCTAAAAGAATAAGTAAAAATGTAGAATACAAAAGACAGTACCCCCACTGAACAGGTTGACTTCTCTAAGACAAAACTGGTGGGTTGAAAGAAATGTCAGTCTTGGTCCAGAAATCTCCAGCAGTACTGGAAACCAGACCAAAGCTGCAGCAGAGCTGCAAATGAGAATGTTGAAATCAAGAGAGCTGGCACCATTTAAGCTGATTGCAGACTATTAAAGATTACTATCTGCAACTGATATCTTGGATTAAAAAAACCGCAGACAAATATTCTAAAAAATAGCAACTCTGAACACAGAAGATAAAACTAGAGCAACTTTCCTCAGTACAGGAGTAGTCCTAACCTCTGGTAGCTCCACGAGAAGTTCTTCTTTATCCTTATTTTGTGGACTGTTTATCGTTGTTACGGAAAAGTAAGATCGATTGGACTATCAATTAAATTAAGAAATTAAAAATAACATAACTGTGAGTCACATTAATATTGAGATCTTCCCAGATAATTTCACAAATAAACAGACTGATAAATAACATTTCATTTCTCTGCTAAAAACTTAAAAATCATAAAGTTGTCTTCGGGGTATCTGCAAGGCAAGGTTTCATACTAAGTTTGGCCACATGATGCCGTTAAAAAAAGGCAGGCATTCAGGCACCTAAACTGTGCCTCAGGCAGTATTTCAGCAGCCTTTTGATACAGTAATATGTCAATTTTTAAGACAATTCAGGTTGTCTATGACTAGTTTAAAATGTAGTACCACCTGGAATATAACATTTTACTTCCTGTTTAAAAACTTCAACAATTCCTCTTAGAAATGTTTTCAAGGCCATCAGGTTGTTGATGATAAAGTGTATTAAAGTCTCCTGATTTGTGAGAGATCACTTACGTACCTACCTGTTCTATTAACCTTACTTTCCTCCCTGGTCCTTACACTTTTCCAAGAAACCTGGCAGTGTGTATTTAGATCAGTATATAATAGTGGTTTTCCATGTTGGACATAAGAAAACAACACCATTAGCTATAAATGTTGTATCAGATTATTTATATCATTTTTATATTTAATTATTTTTATAGCATATTATTTATACACTACCTTTTAAATGGAAGGAGACAAACAGCAGAGCAGTTTCTTTCACACTTAGGAATGGAAATTTTGGCTTAAGGCTGCCTACTTCATGCAGAGCTTTTATCAGAGAAGTTGCTACTCCCTAAAGAAAGAAAACAGTTTTAGGAGACATTATAGAAATCTTGAACAAAAATATATTCCAAGCCTTATCCTGTTGTCATGCAGACCTAACAATATAGGATGATACCCTAAGTTGGTAAATAGTAGAAGATAACAAATAGTATAAAATAGGCATGAACCATTTTTTTATTTATTCATGTGTGAAAATGTAACAAACTATCCTTAGATGATTCCAGATAAGCTTGTGTCTATTCTGGCGTTAAAAATCAAACAAAAATGTAATCTTACAAGATAGCTTAAAAAACTAAGTAAGAAAATCCATCATATAATACTGCAGTTTATTATCCCCCCTCTGATGGTTTTACTTGTATTTTTTCCCTTAAAGCTACAAATATGTATTATTTTAAAGCTTTTAAAAATTCTTCTCAATTGTAAGTATATGAAATTTTCAATTTAATACAATCCCATTGATAAACATAAGACTCATATTGCATTAAAAATTAAGTAAACTGAGTGGGACATACTACACATCACAAAACCATGTTTTAAAATAGAAAAGCAAAAACTGGCCTGTTCAAGGTATCCAGCCAAAGGAAGTGCAGTTAGTAGCATTGGCTCCTTTTTTGGAGGGAGTTTATGGGGAAGCTTCAGATTCCAGTACTTCTCTGGTAACCTAACCAGATAAGAAGTAAGCACTTCTAACATTTATAAACTGTGACATGACTGAAGATTAAAATGCAATTGGTATATTCACCTCATAAACTTCTGAAGTTTTTCTTCGCTTTCAAAAATATATACTTTATCTTGATATTTTGCTGCATACTCAATATTGCCAGGCACCAAGGCTTCATATCTGAAGAGATGGAACAAGAACGTCTATTCATTCCCAGGAAATGTAAAACATAATTTGTGCAGTGTAAATTCATGAGCTATTGGGAGCCTTCTGGTTATTAACAGGTATAGGAACACCAAAAAAGTAGCAATTGGATCATCCAACTTTCCACTACATGACTGACAGTTACAAGGCTCAAAATCTGAGAAAGCCTCTGCCTCAAAATTTGCTTATTAAGGAGCTTTTATTGTGTTTCTTTAGAGCTCCTTCATTTAAAATGCCAGTCATGGTTGTTCAGGAGATTAAGAAGGGACAGCATAGAATTGGCTATTACAGTTCTATTCTGATGAGAAATTCTTGCACACTGAGGACTTTATAGTGGAGCTTTATGGATCTCTTACAAACATCATAATAGCTAGTTTTGCACCTACTAGGATTTTTTGAGATTTCTTTGAACCATTGAAGGCTTATGATAGAGAGAATTTTGTCCATCTTCATCATGAAAAGACAGCAAGCCAATATAGATCCTTGTAGAACCTGTAGCCATATAAGTTTTAAAAGGTAGTTTTATATTGATTTCCAAAGCCACAGGCACAATATAGAGAATTGTAATTGCTTCCCGTCCAAACCCTGGACACTATTAAAAAGTATTTTGAAAGTGTTTCCTCATTAATGTGTTAATATAGGACACATAGTCTGTAATTCCGATTATGAAAACTCCAATGACCCACCTCTGTTTTCCATCTAGGTAAGTGACTGGACAGTATCCCTGCATTTCAGCCCGTAGAGGGAATGAGGCCTTCACTTCTGCCACAGTCAGTTTCCTTGGTAGCATATGTGGGGGTGGGAGCCGGTGAGGTGCCAGTGATGACACATAAATCTCTGGTGTGATCAAGAATTTCTGTAGAAAAGGAAACATTTTTATAATGTAAGAAGCACTATAAGACTGTTAGTCAAACTACAGAGGCCTGGCTCACACTTAGTTCTTCTACAACACAACAGTGTGTTGGCAGTGCTGCTGCTCTTGGATAAGTAATTTCTTTTCCAACCCACTCTCAGTTGAAGTCATGACTATCTACCCACCATCCATCAATATCCATTGCTATCATTAGCCACTCTCTACACCCAGTCTCCCTAAAACAGGTGGAAAAAGGAGAAAATTAGTGGTTTAAATCTAACGTTTGATCCGTGACAAGTTGTAAGAGGAGCTTCAGTTTAATGGACTCTGTGGTGCATTTTGTCTGCCTAGATGTTTGATAGCAGAAGTATACAGAACAAAAGCTTGAATACTAAGAAGAGTGGTCTAATTCAGCTTGCATATTAATTATTTTTGTACAAAATCAAAGAATCTAAGCAACAATGTTCCCCCTTCCCATAATCCCCTCCTGACCTGCCTTTTGACACTTACGTCCAGTTCTTCCTGTGAAGCCATTTTGTAATAGCGCCCTTCAAATTCTGCAGCAAACTGCAATGAGGAGGTTACAGAGCAGTCGACCAATTCACCTTTCTCTGCAAGGCTGACGGGACAGTACTGTCCAAACTCCCCCAGCCGCTCCTGCAGCTCTTTGGAAGTGATACATAAATCAGCAATGCTGGCAGCTTTTCCTGTTAATAAAAGCCATTAGTGATAATGTTTTATTTATGAAAGACATATAAACATCAAACAATTCTACTCAGAAATGTTACAGTTTAGAAGGTAATTCATAATTTGAAAGTGATATGAAATAATGAGAACTAAAATAGCAAATTTTAATAGATTGATAATAACATGAAATTGCAACTCATTTTACCAATTAATTTTAATAACATTTTTGTAGCAGTTAAGAAATATAATAATTATTAATGATGTGGGTTATTCTGCATGCTCAACTTATTAGTCTACTTTCCCTGGGATGGTTTTATTTATGATTTATTGTTTTACTTCTTTGTGTTACTAAGGAACATTTCAGCTATTATTTTATTTCATTACATTAGTGAAAGAGAGTACAAGGTGTGATGAAAGCCTCAGTTTTATTCATCCACGTCTTGCAAATGCTACAGTCTATCTGCATGAAATATATTCAAAATCTTAAATGTCATCTCAAAACCAAGCTATTTACAAATTGTACTTTTCAAGCTTGATGTGAAAAAAGTTAAATGTATTTTAATATTTTTGATTATGGCTCTGGTTTTTAAGAAGGTTGCAGCCACAGAGCTGTGAAAGTTGAAACCAAAAGGTGGATATAAGATAAGGAAGTCTGTTTGCCCTTCAGAGGAATTCTAGTTAAATAGTACAGACATGTTTAAAAGGCATATTTAATCCCGACCAAAGCTGACACACAACAAGTCAAGCGAGAACTGCGTCATTTTAGACTAAAGTGGTTTTCTTCCCAAAGCACAGAAATTAACTCAGATGGCATATTTAAGCTTAATTCTGAACTTTTAATTAACATCTTCCCTCTCCTTCCCTCTTGCTCTACTAACACTAAAGTGAAGTTGCAAGTCATAGTTCTCCTTGTATACTTTGGGATAGCCTTTGTGATTTATCAGCCAGTGTTGCAGAATCTACCATGGGCTCTGACATCTTCCAGCACATTTTTGTTACCCTGTTGTTTGGGGGATGGCCTCTGACTACTCAGTATTTGGTTTTGTCTTCACTTTCTTCAAGAGATCTCTTCAAGATCTCTGCAGATGAGATTGAATAATTTGAGGGTATCTACATGCCCAAGAACTAACTTAATCCAAAGAAAGCTGAAATGCCCATATTACAATTTTACAATGGGAGTGTAATGGGAATGCCCATATTATTCTGGGAAGGTTTGTTTTTCTTTTACCTTCTCTTATTCTTTCCAGGTATATCTGTATTTGTTTAACAACCACTTGAACTTCCTGCGTAACTTTGTTCCAGATCTTCCACTTGCTCTGAACAGCATCAATCACACACCAGTTCTGACGCTCCTTCATATAGTAAGTCCTAATTGCATCAATGTGCTGTTTATAGCAGGAGTTTTTAATGGCTAGAATCTGTGAGCTGTCATGTTCAGGATAGGGAGGGCTGAAGACAATGAAAAATAACACTCATTTACGTCTGAAGATTAGATAATTTCATTGAATTTCAGGTGTAAATTCTAGAGTTCACTTTAAGTTCTTTTTACAGAATTCTGCTTGCTTGACACTGTAGAAATACAAATTTCTTATTAAGAATATTACCAGGTATATGTGAAAAGGAGCATACCCATGATTAGACAGCCATGTTCAGAAACAAAGAACAAAACCTTTTCTACTTATGTCCCAAATACAAGTCAAAAATTATTTTGTAAATGATTTGGAATGTATCAGCACATATTAACTGACACACACTGTAGATATACCATTAAATGGTACCCTGATATTGCACGTTTGATTTGTATTTAAGCCCATGAAATGTAATTAAAGTTAAAATGAAGTTTAAAGTAAATACTTTCAAAAAGACATCATTAATTTAATTTTTTGCAATGCAAATTCTCTTTAGTCTCTCAGTAAACAATTTAGCATTGTACTGATTACTTGATAAAAAGAAAGAGACAAAATGAAAGAGATATGCAATAATGCCCCAAGCTATCTGGAACTTCTTAGAAACACTTCATCTAATGAGAACCAGGTTCTTATACAATTTAATTTTAAGGTGAATGTTCTGTTCTTTTTCATTCTCTGCTTACTGCTCTTCCTCAAAAACAACCAGCAGCTCTTTAAACAGAGTATTCACCTCCTCAGAAAAACAAAGGGGAGTGAGCTGAATTGAAAGGTTTCGATGAATAACTCATGAATTCTGTATGTTACTAAACTATGCATTATTTCCATATTTTAAAAAGAACTTTAATTAAGACTTAAAAGACACCTTATTAGACGAAGTATCAGTTTCTCTTATGATTAGATAATCATTGAATTAAATTGAAAAATAAACTTCAGCAGCAGAGAGAACTGGTAACATTTCTGACATACAGTTTCATTAAACCAGTTTAACTCAGCGCTGGGTGAACAGCGTTGAACAATCATGACCTCAGTCACAAATCGAGGGATCTGGCCAGAGCGTGCCACAAATATCTGACGACTCCATTTCTGGTCTGTGGAAATCAAAGCATTAGAACATAGAGGGACTGGTTCCCATGCCTTTTCATGTGTGGAGTTCAGAGACAGATGAGTAATGCTCCAGCTTACAGACAGCCTCTCCGGGTAGAGCACTGAGGCACATCACTAGAAAGATTACCATATTGAGTAGAAAAAAGTAGTTTTGAATTTGTATTATCAGAGAGTGTCACTACCTTTTTGTGCTTTCCTTATCCAACAGTGCTCTTCTGAACACTTCCTTTGTATCCATTTCTAATTCAAAGATTTTCACTGGAATTATCTTCACTGATTCTAAGAGGTTTACTTGTTTTCTTGTTAGAGGATATCCATCAATTACAACTCTGCATACAAACAGGAAGAGAAAAAAATTTCCTAAAAAAGGAGTTTCTAGTCAACCATTAAGACTATGTATATTCCTAGTACATTCTCTAAGGAGACAAAGTCTACACCCATGCCATGAAGTTATCACTGCTCTGACTTGATAGACACAATCTTCACTCCTAAGAATTTAAAATCAGATAAAAAAAATCAAGTAGGTAGAATATAAAATAGTAAAGGAAATGCACAAAGGGCAAAAGTTAAGTGGATGGATGTAAAAATGGTGGATTTTAAAATTCTGACACATCAATCATTCAGAAACATCATTTTAACTATGACAAATCTCCATAGGATTGGAAGGAGCAGTTTTCAAAATGGTAAGTAAAATGATTTACTACTGTACTTGAAGAATTTTTAAAATCATACTGAAAAAGAAATGCTTTTTACATATTAGGCAATACTGGAACAAATTATACTAAAACAATATTCCAGTATTTAACATGAAAGAAAAGTTGAAAGAATTC
>JAWWLV010000121.1:69089773-69110236 GCA_035041135.1 Platyrinchus mystaceus | reverse complement strand
GAAGACACTTTATAAACTCCCAATTTTACTATGTTGATGTTGTAAATACTGATCCTTCTCCAAGAAAATAAACGAGGTCAGATTGCTTAATTGTATTTCCATATGGTTATTTAAATTGTCTCTCAGATAAATATAATGACTCTTTCTGCAAAGAAATATAATATAGAATACATTAATTTTAAAATTATGATTTAATGATAACAGCTTTTGACAGGCTATCCATATAGTCATGACTCATGCAAGAATAGAAAAAATAAAGAGCAGGAAAACTAGCATACACTGCAAAGAAGCAACTGTGTGTTCTGACCTGGTTCAGGTTCAGTTACTGAAGCTGTTATGGAGTGTTCAGGTTGTGTGTTAGGTATTTGTTCTTTTTCAAGTTGAGCATGTTCTCTTTACAAGATTAGAAATGTAATACTACTAGGGTGTTATTTCTCTATGGCATAAGATCTCAATATACACATATTAATGAATTAAACCTTCATTTATGCCAACTACAGCACACAGATATATAAAGATCAACATAGCAAAATCACAGAGGAAACAGAAGAGTTAGAGGAAAAAGGAAAAAGAAAGGGCTAAAAGAGAAGGCCAGTGTAAATATCAAAGATATGAAGGATGGTATCGAAGACTGAAATCCTAAATTGATAAAGGCACAGCAGTGAGCTAAAACACTAAACCATGCAGTGTAAGAGTTCTGTTCTGTGGAGGGACAGGATTTGGACTCAATGATCATTGTGGGTCCCTTCCAACTGAAGATATTCTATGATGCCTCTAACCATAACTAACAAATGAGGCAAGACATACCCACAAAAAGCAGCCTAGGGAACCAAGCAACCAGGATCGCTGTAAACAGAGCATGGTGCATCAGCTGGGGCATGGCACAGCAGTTTGTGCAGCAGTTTGTGTGGCAGGGCACGCAGGGGGGGCACAGTCCCCCCAAGAGCTCAAGAGGCGAGTTCAGTTGGTGGTCGTCACCCTCTTGGAGCTTAGCTACAATGTCCACCGGGTAGAAAGTTATGTCCTCTGCACTCAGCAGCATGGATATGGCAACCCAGACAAAGTCCTGGCACTGGTAACATGAGAACAGCTCTATGAGGTGCAAACAGGTCTATAAAATGCTCAGCCTGATGGCAGAGCTATAGGAGGAGGTGGAAAGGTTGCATCAGGGACTCCAAGAAGGAGTGTTACCAGTGACAGGCTCTGGCACATCCCACAGCCAGAGACTTAGTTGTGGAAGGCCAGTCAATAGATAATGTGGATGAAGGTCCATCTACACCAGAAATGCTGGCAGGGTCAAAGGCCTACTCCCTGTATCCTGACCACCTCCACAAAGAAGACCAGTGGAGTGGTCTTCCACTGGATTATAGTGGTAGGCAACAGTGTGGTGATGTTGCTGCTGTTCCCACTTCCTACACTCATATAATTTTCAACTCTGATTTTCTTCTTTTTCTTACCATTTTTTCTTTTGTGTTCTGTTTAACAAGTCTGACATCAATGCATTCAGCTAACAGACAGAAAAACAGTTGAGAACAATGACTTCAATAGTCTGATATGACTATAAGTTTGCTGCGAAATAGTGTGTGTTGTGTTTGTCTCTTGCCAGAAATGAAAATGCAAGAAAAACCTTGAGCAGCGGATGGAGCGATTTTCTATTTTGCTATAATTTTCCCATTCTCTCGGTGTTTCTGTTGTATTTTGAGTTTGAAAGAGCAGGAATAGATTTTGAAACAAATAACAACAAATGCAGTCTATTCCAATGAACTTTTATGATTTTTTACAAATCAAAGGATCATTACTACTATTTTTCCTTATATAACTTCCTACACATACAAAGGAGAGGTATTACTAAAAATGAAAGTCTTACACATTGCCTTGTATGTCAAAAGCTTTGACTACTTTCTTAAAAATACAAACGCCCAAAGTATTAAAAACTCAATGTTTTATGGTTATTCCCTGGCATTAAGCAGACCAACACTCACTATGTCAGATTTTTAAAGCTTGAAGAACACAGCTGTCAGACTGATGCCTCCCTGGCTAACCTTCCTCCTGTTTGAATGATTATTAGTCTAAACAAAAACTAAAAGTGCAAAAGGGCATGTCATTAAGCAGAAACACCTTGCAAATTTCAAATAGTCTGACCTTGAATTAAAAAGCATTTTTTCTTGAAAATGTTTATGAACATTTGCATTTTACTAAGCTACACTTTCATCCTATGTATATCATTACATATATTATCCTCTGCAGTGACTTTTTTCTCTTGCTGTGATTTTAAAGAGTACTTTAAAAAAAAATGTTGTGTAAATGGTACCATTAATTACGTTGCATTCTGCAGTGATGTATTCCAAATGAGACAGAGATGTAGCCAGGTAAAACCTGTTCAAATTTGGGCAGCTCTAATGCAATATGTAACGATGACTCCATTAGGAACACAGATTTTAAGAAAATAAGCAAAGGATACATTACTAACTAGGTTACACTAACAGCTTGTTGCATGTGTTATCCCTGGCACAGTCACACTGTAGAAATCGCATGTGCTGCCTTGTGAACCACAGCCCTATTCACAGCGATAACACACGAAAGACAGGGATGAGGGCTGTCTGGATCTAGCTTTCAACAGATCATCTCTTCTAGTTCAGCCCTTTAAAAACCTCTCAGTTCTGAGTAGGTCATGAAACTTTGGAAATATACAGGCAGAATAATGGATTTAAATGAATATTTGGCATCATCTGAGACAGAATGTTGAGCATGGTAATAAATCCACTCAACAGAATGTTTCCCATTAGAAACTTTATCTCAGAAGCACACCTCTCCTGATACGATATTTAGCAAATGAGGGACCAGCATGTGACCCTGCTTTGTTTTGCTACTGTAGGCACATAATTCTATCAGATTACCTCTATCTGGGAGGTTTTTTTGCTCAAGGGAACATATCCAGCAGCAATGATTGCACACTTACAGAGTTTTTAAATAGATTACCCAGGCCTAAGTGAATTGGAAAAACTTCTCCCTCGAAAGAAGGGAGAAGTAACAAAAGGGAAAAGGTTTACATTCCTAGGGAAAAGGGATAACCCAAAAATCAGACAACTCAAACCTTATTTGGATCAGATAACTCAAACCTTATTTGGTTTTGGTTCAGGTATTTGAACCTTATTATGACAAAAATGTTGCCTCTCTGGCATTTAGTTTGTTTCAAAGTGGGTCTCAGGTACCAAAAAAAAGAAAATATTTTTATGTAAGGCAGCTGTACCTTTGTCATTAAGTGTAAATTATAATCATTCTGCTTGGAGAGATTATTTATGGTGAGAAGATACTTTAAAAGAAATTAAAAACACAGTCAAGAAAAACACTTGACACTAATGGTTTAAAAATAAATGATATAAAAATGTAAACAAGTTTATTTCTGAGAAGTAGGTGGCCTATCTAACAGTGCTGTTCTTAATTTCATTTTCTTATCACAGAGGTGATAGGAAACAATCCTTCCCAGCCTTAAATCTTGGGCTTTCATAAGTAATGCCTATATGGCAATCTCTCATACTCTTTTTCGCTGTGTCTTCTTTGCTATTACTGAGCATAGTTACCATAGAGACAAACAATCCTCAAAGGCTTTCTGCCCCCACATTCTCTAAGTGAATTGCTGGGGAAGGAGAGGCTTCAATGTCTTTTTTTCCCCAGTGTTCTGATAGTATTAGATATAACATTTTCTGCCCTCAGTCCATATTCAGCAACAAAAAAGATGAAAAAAATCCTTCTTTCCTCCCCTCTCAAACCCCACCAAAGCTGAGACACAGATACCAGAAGCTAGCATGTCTTCTTCATTAGAGCTTAACTATCGAAATAAAGTGAAAGGCAAAATGTAGGACAACAGTTACACTTCCATTTCTTGGAACTGATATGTATTTCATTATGAACATATTTTCAGTTGTCTTTTTGAAACAGACTACATAGTTTGTTTATACAGACTTTTCATTACTTACTTATAAATATATACTGCCAAATAATTTTAAGCATATTACAGTGCAATGTACTTAGCAGACAAACTTATATTGTGTGTACCAATTTATGGTATTTGGAATGAAACCTTCGGTTTACAGATTAAGTTGATTTTTTCTAATGCACAGAAATGCGTATATTTAACAGCTTGTTATTAAAATATAATGGTTTATACCGGACTTATTTCTGTTTTGCACTTTAAAATATTCTAAAAATCCTAGTAGATAAAAGCTAAAATGTATATTTTTAAAACCTGAAGCAGACTTAAAGATGAGTTGCTTTCAAAGGGTTTTTTGAGAGAAAGCTGCTATAGGATTTTGGATATATTTTCATTAGCTTATGGTTCTATGCATTTGCAAGACTGGGGTTGGATACAGTCAAGGAGAACAGATGGACAGACATTAAGCAAAGTAAATTACAGTGTCCTTTTTCTTATTATGTTTAGAAAGTAAAAAGAGTTTTCAGAGAGACTGATAGCTCTAATCATAGGCTTTTGTTCTTTTTTTTCCTGCAAAGAATTGCATAGTTGTTCTACATCAATATCCCTTAGCCTTTATTCCTCTGAAAGACAGACTAAAAGAATTTAAGAACTGATGGTATTTGGGATTTAATTGAGAAAGTTGTTCTTAACCTATCTGTTTCAAATTTTGAACTTTTTTCTGCCTAGAATGCTGTGATTACAGGTATTAAAATGTAATTATCACATCTGGCTTATGAAGGAGGGCAGAAATTGGCTTTGAAGGTCATGCAGTTTTCCTCAAAGACTGAACAAACTGTGAAGTTAATATCACTAGAGCTTGCTTTGAAGTTTACAGAACAAGTAACTTGCTATCTCTTGTCTGCAGTTTAATTAACTGTCCTTGTCCAAACTTTCTCATTGAAAAGCTTCCAGTTAGAGGTAGAAAAAAACCCACAAATCAGGTTGAAAGCCATCCAGGAAAAACAAAGGAAATATATTTAGAGGCTGTAGAACTAAGTACACATCATCTACCTGGTAAATGTTGTAATTACAATTGATTCCTAAAAGCATCAATTTCATAATTACAATTGATTACAAAAAGCATTTCTCTTCAAAGACTAAAGAAGAAATGTCCTATCATGAACAGGTTTAATTCTTTTTTTCTCTTGTTGTTTCAAATACCTTACTGATTTTAACACGATGATACCAATAAAAAAGCAAGAACACAAAATAAAATCCTAAGAGATGTGTATTAATTCAACCCTCCACCATCTGTAATATGGAAAGGGGGGATTGGAATAATTATTAAAGAGCTTATAACTAATTGATGTTAACAGCTGTGAAAGACAAGCATAAGAGATGATGGCTGGAATTACCAGCCCGAGCTACCCATTTATTTTTGGCAAGAACTGCCCAAATAACAAGAGCAGCAGAAGAGACATCAAGTGAAGATGGGCTTGTACTAACACACCACCCTGAGCTACTGAGGCATAGGCTTGTGTGCTCCACTGGGGTTTCTTATAGAAAGGGAGTAATCTCTAGCAGAAATGTGGCAGGAAAAGAATATGACAAATTTTATTTCAGGAAGACTGGAATGAACCCACAGATCTACTTGAAGCTAGTAACTCTTTTACAATGCCTGAAATATATTCTTATGAAGTGATATAACTGTCTCCTAGTATAAATAAACACATACTCACGTGAAGCTTCTCCAAAAATGCTTAACCACAGTAACAAGTTCCTGAAAATAATTTAGGCTCAGAAAAATTGTGTCAAGGAACATGAAAAAAAGATGTGAGGCTTTAATTTTCAGCTAGACATTACAAGCAAGAGTTACCACATAAATTGATTTGTGTACCCTCAATAGACACTTCAGCATTGAACTCAGCTTCTCAACTCATTTAAATGCATTTGTTGCATTTACATGAAGTCTCCTTCTCCATATACTTTCACTCTCATTAAGACATTACTGGAAGCACTTTTTCCTTTTAAACACAAACAATATTATAAATTTGAATATGTTCAGTCCTCAGGCAATCCCAGGTCCCACTGAGGTTACAAAAATTGTGATTATTAAAATGAATCTATTTATAGAGAATAGATTATTTCAGTTGGAAGGGATCTACAGTGTTCATCTACTGCTCATCAACTGCCTGAGCAATTCAGGGCTGACCAAAAGTTAAAGCATGTTATTAATGGAATTGCCTAAATGCTTCTTAAATGCTGACAGGTTTGGGGCATCAACCATCTCTGCAAGAAGCCTGTTCTAGTGTTTGACCACCCTCTTGTTACAGAAAGGCTTCCTAAAGTCCAGTCTAAACCTCTCCTGGTGCAGCTTTGAGCCATTCCCAGATAATCTCACATATGAGAGACCAAAAGAGTATGATTTGGACTCTGGAGTATTTTTCTGATTAATCATTTTTATATTATAACTGTTACATAAAAAAAAACCCCAAACCAAATAACCAAAACTGTGAACATGTCATTCATTTATATTGGTGTGAAGACACATCACATGGGAGAAAAGCTGCAGCAATGTGCTGATGGCACTACATGAGAAATAAAACAGATGTCAGCTGAAGAGCAGCATGACTGAAGTGTTTCAGTGAGTCAGTGTTTGATTATTGAAATAAAATGGAGGTGAAGGAAAACATGATTTTCTCTGAACAAAGACTTAGCACGTGTTAAGATCACAAGTGTGTACATGACATTATTACTTCTATCATTAATAAATGTTATTTTGATGTACTCAGATAAAAATTAGTTAGATATTCAAAACTAAGAAGCACTTTGTTGTTTGAGACACTGATGATAGAGTATCTTTCTAAGAGCCTTTATAGTTAATACTGTAGAACTCATTAATTTTGGAGAAGAGCTGTGTGTTTTATTAGAAACTATAAAAACTTACAATGTGAACGTTTTAAAAAGCTCCTATGTAATTTAAAGAACCTTATAAAGCTAGAGTATTTCTTTCAGAGAGTAGGTGAAATGTTACATAATTAAAAATTAAAAGCATGTTATCATATTCAGTCTATCATGTCATAGTCATAAAGGCCTTGTTATATATAGGTAAAATAAAAGCTAAATAATAATAGAATTATTTTCATTCCTATTTGCTAAATATGGTTTGCATAGTATACAGTCTTCTGTAGTACATTACGTAACAGTAATGAGTTTTAGGCATCTGAATAAAACTATATAACATAGACAACTTTCTTACTTTTTAAAGTCAATAAAAGGCATATATACTGCTGAAATGTTATTATACTGTTGATTTCTATGGTTTTAGAGCTTTGTTTTCAATTTCAAGCACCTAGTCAACAGTATGGGATACTGGAAGGTTATGATGAAGGCTGTAAGGGGAGACAACTGAAAGGATTTATTTTATATTTCCATATATCACACGTTACTCCAACATTTATTTTGTTTGCATGTGTACAAAGAGAACTATGAAGAAATAAATGAAAAACATTCAAATAAAATATAAATAATGTACATACCTCTAATATTACAGCTGGGTGACAGAAATGAATAATATGCTGTTCCTACTAGGAACTCTACTGACTTAGTTACCTTGGCAAATAGATTTACGATATGTGGCTGTGTGGCTAAAATCCATTTTCATCAGTGGACTTACGACAGTTTAGACTTGTTCAGGGAATAGCTTATAAAGTAATGACTCAAATACTGTGAAAATGTAAACTCCACAACTACATGGTTATTTTAGTGACAGAAATTAGTGGGAATCAAACAAAGAGCTAACACAATTGCCCAAATAAAAAAAAAAAGAATAAAATGAACAAAATGAAACAAAATAGATAAATTCAAGTAAGTGTATCCATAAGCAAAAAGCTACACTTTTAGCCAAAGGCTGTAGCAAACATTATTATTGTCTCTTTTACCTCACTTTACTCATACTTGTTCCTCCCATATCTCACATGATCACTGTCATCAACTAACATAAAATGTATTTTTATCTAAATTTCAGCTGTGAGAAAGATGTCACTTAACTGTTAGAAACATTGGTGTTGATTTGAAGCGATGACAATTCTGTGTGAAGGGTTTATATTTTAAACCAATACTTTCAATTAAATGTATTTTTGAAAAACAGAGGGTAACTGAAGGGAATTTAGAAGAATGTAGTTCATAAAGCCACCTTTAGATAATTCAGTCTTGGTATTCTTCTGCAGCTTGGAATGTCTGGGAAGCAGAGATAAGGCATCAAAATGTAATTTGCCCTTAAGTTCATTCTGAAAGTGTCTGAGATGAGGTTTTGAATGATAGGTATAGCAAATACAATTTTCTGACAAACACTGTATCTAGAACTTTCTCATCGAAATGTTCACTCTCTATTTGGTCTGTATATGAGCTCCAATAACACTGAAAGACTTGTAGTTCAGATGTTTAAGGTGTTACAAAATTTCACAAAACTGTTACTAAGTAGTTTAGGTAGGGTACCTGAGTTGTGAGGATGATTAGCTGATCAGCTGACATGCTTCTGAAAAGCTTTTTTTTTAATAAGAAATCTGTTCTGAGTAAACTGTATAACCTTCATGTGTTCAGGTTGATTTTTATATTCAGGAACAAGGTTTTGAAAAGCTCTCTGCATGGATTCCAATGTTGGGCAGTTACTGAGCTTTCTTGAACTACATATGAATAGACCCATCATGCCTTTCTTGAATGGAAGTTTCTGCCACCTGAAGACCTTTTGATAATGGACTGGGTTGGACAGGCAATGACCAAACATTCCTAAAGGTCAATTAAACTTGTGGTGTGGTATGAATTAGGCAGACATAATCCATTAAGACATGATTTGGCAGGCAAAACTTCTAACAGTATATGAATCTGTTCAGTTATTCATGCCTGATACCAACCTTCCTTCCTGCTTGAAACAATAAAGTAAAAATCCCTTCCTCTGATTCATGGATACTAAGCTATTGTATCAATTTGGGTAAGAAGTTACTCTTTGAGCCCAGGATGAAGAACAGGATACACCTACATACAAGTGTTTCTCTCCCCCTTTTCTCTCCAGCACAGAAATTTCATTCATGATTTTGCAAATAGGGAAACCAATGCACAGGGAAATTTGACAGAGAGCAACATCACAAGCTGGTGGCCAGCCAGACACAGAATGCAAAAATCTGAAAGTACAAGAGTCCCCTGGTATTTACTAATGATTGTAAATAGGAGAAAATTGAAAATTGATTATAAATAGGAGGAATTTTCTTTACTGCTTTTGCAAAGCGTTCTGTTTTTCAATTCTGTGTAATTCCCTCAGTCCAAATTGTAAGAAATCAGGGGTACTCTTGTTGATTCACTGATTTTTTTTTTCTCTAGACCCCTGAAGCTTTATAAATGGAACATAAATAGTAATTTTTCTCATAAGTGTGCTTTATATGCTGATATCAACACGGAAAAAAAAAAGATTAAATTGCACTAGTATGCACTTACTAACCATCTTTTTCTGTATGCTTCAGACAGATAACAGTGTCAGGTAGGAGTCGTTTTTCTGATAAAGCTGACCAGTGATCTACTGACAGAGGGTAGTTATCCACTACCCATCCTCCTTTTTCTGGAGCACCAGGAAACCTGTCTTTGTTCTTCTTCATGAGCTGTTACAAAATGTCAGGTTCAGTGATATAAAAAGATTAAGTCTGTCAGCTGTACAAAAAACTGCATAACACAAAATGATTTTCTCAATGTTATGATTTTTCCTTTTTGTCATTTCAGGTCAATAAAAAATAAGACATTTTCTGAATGAAAATTAAAAGCATTTTAAACAAAAAAGCTAACTGTGATAATGATTTTTAAGCTTCCTATAAAGAGTTTAGATTCCATTTTCAATAGTTACAAGCAATTGAACAAATTTAAAACAATTCAAGGTTCTTGGATAAACCTTCATAAACAATTATTTTCAAACTCTTGTATCTGGTGTTGAGCTCTTTAATAGTGACTAAGAATGTAAGAATAGGGCATACAGTGATCCCTCTGATAATTCTCCTAGCCTTCAACAATTTGTAGCCCAGATAATTTGCAAGACAGAAATAGTCTCTGTGTGTGTATACATGTATATAAAAGAGTCCTCAATAGATCTGTCTTTCACGATCCTGCTCAGTCTCTCTTCAGTTGTATGTAGGCATCCAGGCATTGTGTTACACACTAAACTGATCTTTCAAACAGAAGAATTAGGAACATATATCGATAATGTATAAACTGTTAAAGGTTGCTCTTAGGAAAAAAAAAGGCTTTTCTATATAGTACTTGCAGTCTTACCTCTGCAATAGCTCCCTCCAGTACTTCAGCATATATTTGAGGTGACAGTGTAGCTTCAGAGACTGATGCACTTTTCATGGCTTCTTCTACCATCGCTTGAACTTCTGGGTGATCAGCAGTTATCTCTGATATTCCTAATAATGCAGATTTTTTTAAAGCACTTCCCAAATTAATGGGAATCAAATAAAAGATTAAATCATAACTACAGCACAGTAGTCATTTTAAGCAATACTACACAATTATGCTGAGAAAGAATCAAACACCAGTTCTTCTGAATGCAGATCTAGGGAATGTTTCATAAAGATAAGTTTTAGGATCTTGGTTTGCTCTCTCATTATAAAATATTCAACCTTTTTAGCTGTTCAGTATTTTCTACCACTAAGTGAAATATTGTTTCAATATGAATAGAATGACACTTATGTACTCGAACAATCACAATCAGGCACTTGCAGCACCTGAGAATTTCCCTTGATTTGATTTCTCTTTGATTTCTAAATTAAAAGGTTGACCAGATTAATTTTAAAATCAATAAAAATCACAGATCAAGGCAGTGTATTTTCAACAATCAAGAAGTCTGCATTCCCAAACGTATAAACATTCATATTGGCCCCATATTTTGTTATTAATTGCTGGCACAACAACTGTAATTATATAAAAAAAAATTTAAGGAATGCTCATTTTACAGTTAACATACTAATTTGATAAAATTTGATTAAGAACTATTTCAGCCAACTGCATTATCTACTAACAGTATAATTTGGAAAAAAAGCCACATTTAGTTTCTGTTATTATGTCAAGATGTTTCCATGACTTTGCTGTTACTTTTTACGTGCACAAATTAACACAAATTTATCAGGTTACTTTTGCCAAGTTGCGAAGTCTCTGGGAAATGGACAATAACTTACTAATTTCCATTCTGCAAAAAACCTCAAGGCAGCCCAAACCCCAAAGGGAGCAGACTTTACAATTATCATAGCTAAACATATTATATCCTACTTCTGCAGTTCTGCATCTTTCTTTAGTGCTCCCTTTGGTATATTTTTCTGATATAGGATGTCATAAATTAAAGGAAGAATGTAATTGAAAGAACAAATGTTTTTCTTTAAAAAGTCAAAGAAACTTGCAAAAACTACCTCACAATCCACATTTATTTAACTTTGATTTTAGCTCCCTCTCTACATATTTCATTAATCTTCATTAATTGGATTTACCTAACAAACTATCTTGTTTGAGATGAAATAAGAGTCTGCTCTGTATGCAAAAATTACTATTATTTGTAAACCATATTAGCTTTACAAACATACTTAATTTGTTTAAGCATTTTAACAGGTTAAGACTTAGCATATTTTTAAGTTTTTCATATTCAGGTGGCAAATACTCCTACTTCTGAATTCAGATCCTCTCTTCCTTTGGTTTTTGGGTGTGAATTAGTACCTATTCTTATCTATTAAAAAATTCTGAAACAATCTTATGCTATAAAAAGATACGTAAGTGAAAATACATCATCTGTTTGTAGTTCTGTTTTGCAATAAAATTGCTTGAGCTCTCCCAGGTTATTAATTAGAATTAAATTCTCTTTAATCCTAATATAATTTCATATAACTGTCCTCAAAAGTATTTACACAGCCAAGAATCTGGAACATGACACTGTTAATGGTTTTAATTTTGGTGACAAAACTTACCATTATTCTTATTGCAATGTCAATTTTTTTATCACTGTCAGCCTCTGTTTTGCAGCAGCAGAGGAATATACTGAATTCTTGTTAGACATGTATCAACCCATAAGAAAGTCAAACACAGTGATTCCTTGTTTATTTGAATAAAGCAAAATTGCCTGGTTGTCCATTTAAATCATAACTGGAAAAGGCAATTCTAATTCAATGGAGAATTTTCATTTCAAAAGAAACTATTTTGAAAAGCCCCCATTAAATTTCCTCGACAAAACCTCACAATTTTTTTAAAAATATATTTAACAATGTATTATTTTCACCTTTCCAAAATATTTTCTGAATTCATGATGCAAAAACCTGGGCAGCTTAAGAAGTCTAAATGTGACTGGAGCTGGAGTGCACTGTGATTGTGCCATCTGAGACAGCATACTTGGAAGATGCTCCAGAGTGGAAAATCTGTAGATTGTGGATTCACATCAGCCTAGCTGACAAGCTTCTTTCTTGAAGAGAATTTCAATTTTGTAGAGATTTAACTTAAGCGAAAGTCATTCAAATGGAAAGTTTTAACCGGTATCAGTCAGAACCAATTTCTACTTTCAGCTCAGAGCTCAGAAAACTCTTTCTTAATACTAATGGTCCTGAAATTCAGAGGATTTATATATTTGTATAAACACTGAATTCTACTAAGCTATCCCCCTCACTGCATGTTCTTTTAGTTCATATTTAATACACAGAAACCACAACAACTGTAACTTTTTATAAGTAAAGTGACAGCAACTGCTTCAGTTAAATAACCTAAAGCAAATAAGATAGCTTCAAAGACCATAGAACACTTTGTTCACCTGTTTCTCCTGACTGTTCTTCTAATTCCAACCTATTTTTCACTGCTATTATAGCCTTTTCTACTGCATCCCTTTGCACTTCCTCAGTGTTTGTTTCTCTTGACTCTTCTATATGGTGTTGAATGAGTTTGGCCATATCAAGAACCTAGGGAAATGATTTGAAAAAATACAAATATCACAGAAAAGAAACATAACATCTGATCCATAAAAATTTACATATAATTCAAGTGCAGGGTTATTTTTAATTTGCATTTATATTTCATTATCTTAGATACAAAAGTTATTAATAATATTCTAATGATAATTAATAATTATGCTAATACTAAAAGCATTTTTGAAATGCAGCTACTTTCATATAAATGAATTTCACTGAAATATGATGTTTCCCCTGTAATCCATACATTTGTGATGTGTATGTTAATAACACAACAGGAAGAGGAATGTGCTTCACTGATTCCCAAGCCTCAGCTGATACCCTTGCTACATAAGACATTTATAAACCTACCTTTCCTTTATATTCGTGGGCAATTAGGTTACAAATAGTTGTTCTTCCAGAGAATGGAGGACCAAATACTAATACTTTGCAAGGAGGAAGTGGCATTGGTGGTAAGAGGTAAGGTCGTGGATTCAACGTAAATGTTTTCAGTGCCTCGGGGGATGACAGTACGTACATTTTACCTAGAAAACTTAAAACAGAAGAGAAGCTAACAGATATGGACAGTTACCTCATTAAATAGAAATGAAAACTGAGTGTCAAATTCTGCTAACCTGACAGCAAAGTCTGGGTTTCCCATTACAATGTCACCCTCCTTTAGAGCCACAGGACATGCTTGTCCCCACCTGCTTCTACGCCATCGGTATCTGGGTGCTATCAGATTGTAAGATGACAGAACACGGAAAAGTTCGTCCTGTGTATTAAAACAGCAATAACAGCATCTGTAAATTTTGTCTGAAGCTACATATGCCTTTTTCTTACACTTTTTTGAAACATTTTGATGGAAAATACGCAAACCTAAAAAGAAAACCACATCATGCTTTTTAGAATATTTTTTTAAAATTATGTATTTCAGAAATGTAGGACAGTTTTAAGGAAAAATTACTTAATTTTTTCAGGTTTATTTAACAAAAATAATACCTACAATAGTTTCTGTAGGCTCTACTTATTATTTACAGTTTAAATTAATAATGAGGCACTTATTGAAGATGACAGAAAATGGCCAAGAATTCTTCTAAAGGTGATGAAAAAAGGGCCAAGGTCTGTGGCAGGGAACAGCAAGGCCAAAATATCTATTTTAGGCATGCGGAATTATGTGATAAAGTAAGTTTAATACATCTTTTACAGAAGGTGAATAGTGAGTGAATCCTAAAGTTATGGTGACTCTAAATTATTCAGAATAGTACAGACAAGTGCTGGCTGTGAAGAACTGCAGAAAAACCTTTGGAATCTAAAAAAGGCATTAAAATAGCAGTTTTACACAGAAAATTATGAATTAGGAATTTTCATTGACTGTCTCTACTCAGGAATAGATCCTGAAATACATACTTCTATGGAATAAGATTATGTAGACTGAAACTTTTCAGTATAGCTACATAAGAGCAGGACAGAAGTCTGAAATCGTGATTATTAGAGGGCAGATGTAGAGAACAAAAGTACTGACTGACTTCTGCATATCAACAGCTGGAGGACATGGAGCTGAAAGGCTGCAACATGAAGGGAAGCAATTCTGTCCAGTTAAGACACAGAACTCCTTGCCCCAAATACTGTGGTTACTAAAAGCTTACAAACAAACTAAACAAATACACAAATGATCTAAGTAATAAATACAGATGACCTGTCTTTCACTTGTGAATTTGTCAGGAACTGAGAAAACGGAAAAGTGAAGGGAGGGATGTTTCTCTGAAAATGCGTGGTGGAACCTCCCAGTTACAGTACGGTTCATATACTCAAAATTTTGTTAAGAAGTAGGAACGATGACCGCAACTAAATACAGGTGAAGATGTTCATACAAAGACTTCTGGCTTTCAGTTTTATTTGGAAGGGACAAAAATTATAATTGTGATGATTCAGAAAAATTCAGAACTAACTTGCCATGTTTCTAATTAATTACAGGAAATAGAATGAGTGTGATTTCAGTTAGGCAGAATGTTGCTGGACTTCTATTAGCACATTGTTTCTCATTCAGGAGAAGAGAAAAGACTGAGCTAAGTGTCAGTTGCTGAGACTGTTATCCTTTGGCTACAGTTTCTTTATCTTCTTGGAAAGAATTAATTCTGTATTGC
Source organism: Platyrinchus mystaceus (assembly GCA_035041135.1). Taxonomy (NCBI): domain Eukaryota; kingdom Metazoa; phylum Chordata; class Aves; order Passeriformes; family Tyrannidae; genus Platyrinchus; species Platyrinchus mystaceus. The sequence goes on along the minus strand of JAWWLV010000121.1, from coordinate 69,095,219 downwards.
TAAAACAAGAATTTTGTTCAAAATTTTATTATAATCATCTAAACTTTTTTTTTTGGTAATGACAGACTTTTTTATTTTCATACTTTTAAAGTGGATTTCATCCCAGAATTATCTTAAATTCTCATTTCTGAAAAATCAAGGTTTAAAAAATGCCCTTATTGCATGGTAAAACAAACTGGCTCTTGTGAAGGAAAGATGTTACTATATAAGCTTACACTGAAAAAAAAATCTAGTTATTACAGTCAATCACGGTTCAGAAAAGCACACCTACATTTTTCTTTTCCCCCAGCGTTTCTTCTTGTTCACTCTGAAGTCGAATTATAGGAGCTGCATTTCGAACATCCATAGACTGAAGTTGAAGTACCACTGACTGAAGAGAAAATACCAACTTAGTACCAATCAAAACTGCTTTTGTCCTCTGAAAGGGCCCCCAAACTATATTGAAAATTGTAACTTATTATTTATATAATGGTTAAATATACACTGAGGCCCAGTTTATAGTTTGGAGTCATGCTAGCTATTGAGTTGAGTTTTAACAAGCTATTTGGTAGATACAGGCAGTGCAAAATGCCAAATCAGAGTCTTTATATCTCCTCATTACGCTGTGAATCCCAAGCCTTCTAAAGGCATAGGCTGTGAAGGATCCAATCACTGGAACTACTCAGATGAGCTCCAATCTGAAAAAGAGGCAAGTCTCTTTAGGAAATCAGATTATGCACATTCAGAAGCAATACAACCTTGGGTAGTTTATTTTAAAAGGTATTTAAACCAGATGTCTACCAATGAGAATCAGATGATATTAAGTTTAAATGAAGTATTTCCTGAATGTAACCTTGCCTGAATACAATGTTCTTGAAATGAAAAAGCCAATTCTGCCATGTTTGGATTGGTTTCATAATAAGTCTTTGTTTTTTTCTGTTTCATAATAGGCCCTTACTTGTAGGTAAAATGGTTGGAATCATTACATAACTCGATTGTGTCTGCTATAAATTTTGTGTTGTAATGTTCACAAACAGATCATAACTGAGGAAATTGTATGTTCCAACCCTGCAAGATTACTGGGGTTTTTTGCCTGTAGGATCAGTCTTGGTAGTGAAGTGTAGCATAAATTGAAATAGTACTTACAGAATTATAACTGATACAATTTGTTTCAAACAACAGAGGAGAAAATGCAGGAGCAGCTCACTTTCTACATGGTCAAAGACGATCTCCTACTTAATTTTCAACCCCATAGTTTAGGTTCTGATTTTAAGCAACTCTTAGTTCTGAGGCAGAGGATAAGATTATTTATGTTCAAAATTTACCACTGCAGGTTTTTGAATAGGGAGAATGAGTTGCTATGTTATAAGCTAAAAATCTAGACACAAGCACTCTGCAGAACTGTTACAAGAATGAAGTGTCTTCTATTACATTGCAAAACAATATCAAAATTCATAAAAATTCTGTTATTATTTTAGACACAAGCACAAAATAGGCCAGTTCTGTAGATATATAATACTGAAAATGTTGTAATTTCTCATTATATTTTACACTAATACACATCAGAAAAAGAGCTAAAACCGGATGGACACAATACAAAAGAGTCTGTAGCCTTCCTGAAAATATTCTCATGTAACATATACATAAACCTGAAGGCAGTGCAGTGAATCTTATAACTAATAGAGCAATGAAAGCAAGTATTTCAAAGGTCATGTTTTTTAATAGTAAATGAATAAGTTTTAAACAACTTAAAATTCTTCTGACAGGAAAACAACGCACAGAATTGAGAAATTATTTTCTAGTGGAGGTTAACTTGGTGCATAGTTTACTTACCTCAAAGAGATCATCTGGTTGCTGATTTCCATCCACTTCAATAAGATATTGACAATCCTGTTCAGCCATCAATTCCTGTTTAAGAAAAAAGACATACTCATCAATTGTGTATAGTTAACCAGATAATGACACTGAAGCTAATTCTGTTCCTACACATATCTAAGGCTGGACTCCTGTGGACCTCAGCAAAATCAAGATTTATTGTACTGATGGCTTATAAAATCTTCTGGAGAGAAACTTCTATTTGGTGACAGATAAATATAGAAAAAGTTCCAAAATGGGTTCAGAAAAAAGCCCAGATGTCTTAGCTTAAATGCAAAAGAGCTAAAAAATATCAAGATACAGTAACATTTTGTATATGAATTCGGTTTCTAATTATCTAACTACTTTAATTCTTTGTTGGAAAATGATAACAATGTGAATTAACACATTTCCTGGAAATTCCAGCCACGAGACCAATGTTTTTATTTTGGTCCTGATTCCCAATTTCTTTAAAATTGAACAATATATTTGATTTTTCTTATTTTCAATTTTCCCATTACCAAGTAAGGCATTAGACTAAAATAAACCTCCCATGTCCATTGTTAATGCCTTTCTCTGAGGATTGAGAACACTCAGTCCGTTCCTGACATATATTGGTCTAACCTCTGAAAAAGTGATGGTGACTTCACAACTTCATAGATAATCTGTTCCAGTTCTTCACTACATTTATGGTCAGTCACAGTTCATTTCCTGGCATCTAGTCTGTCTTGTATACTATAAATTAAATTATCTACCCTATCTTTAGTAAAAATAGATAATAACTTCTTTCTAATGTTCTTCTACAGACAAGACAATAGTTTGCATTTCTCTTATATACAATGCTCTTATGGTCTTATTAGTACATCCATAATATTTGCATTAATACAATAACATCTAATTTATTAACTCAGTTTTGACTAACTAAACCCCCACAGATTGCAGATTGTCTGCAGTACTGAGGTCTAGCCAATTATTTCACATTTTAATTGTTCATTAGGTTTCCTTCCTCACTGTAGTATTTCATATTTATTTCTAGCCAATTTCATCCTAACAACTCATCAAGCAATCAAAGTGTATTCTCCAGAATTCATTCAACCTATCACAGTTCAGTGCCAACTGCACACCCTAAAAGCTTTTATTTCCAGTTCATCATCTCAACCTCTACCTGGACCAATAACAAAACCCTATGTTCTTTTAATGTATTAGTGGTCCACTAAGTATCTTCACTAATATGTTCACCACTAGTGAAGCCTGAGTAAGACCTACCAACTAGTGGAATGTGTTGAACCTGTTGAAGTTTGGTATACATCCTACAGAAATTTGATCTAAACAACTTTCCATTAGTTTGATTATGAGAAATCCATGTGAGATTGTGTAATGATTAAAGACATCACATCTTTTGTTTTCCCCTTCACAGCAGTAACAAGTTTTTTACTCTAGCGAAGAAGGTTATACCAGTTTTACAGAATTTTATCTATAGGATTAACTAATCCATAGGGAAATCAAAGGGCATAATCAGTAATTGTCAAGTGGGCATCAAACATGAGGATTTTGCTGTTGCTTATACCAGGAGATAGGAATAAAGAAAAGAAAGAAAATAACAAATTATTGCTTTGAACCTGTTCTGGTTTTTTTAATGAAAAAAAAAAAAAAGTACCTCCACTTTCCTGAACACAACAGGGAATGGAAAAAAAAAATGTCATAGCTGCAGAAATGAAAGAGGCAACAAAGCAAACTGATGGGCTAATTACTGTGTATATAGATCTGCAGACAATGAAGCAGCTGAGGAAGGGAATCTATTGGAGTGGCAGGCAGTGGATGTAAAGGGCAGATTACTTATGGGGTTGCATTCTGGAATGGACTCTGGTATTTGTGATGAAACACTGGAGTCTTCAAATACTTCACTTATTAGATCTAGAAAGCGTCTGTGGTGGTAGGTATGGCTTCCCTTTTAAAACTCAACTTTTAAAACCCAAACTTGATCTTGACCCCAGAGTGGAAACATCACAGATGACAACTTTGTATCACTGATTTCAGAATGAATTCCAGAATTTGGGGGTATGTTGCAGCACGACCACCTCCGTACAACAATTCTCAAACTAAAAAACCCAATTAAAACAGTGCAAGGTATTTTTGGAAATCTTCTGTTATGCGTGATCATATTACTTTGTTTTTTCTTACTTCTAGAGGGTGAAGTATTATATCCTTATATGTTCCAAGTCTTTTCTCTGCATTTTCAAGAATATCTTCAGGTCTCTGCACTAACTGATGAAAAGATTCTGCTTTCTTATGTGGATCTTCAGCAGTCTGCAGAACAAAATTTCAAGATACAGAAATAACGTATTAGAATAAGTTTTGTCTTCACTCAGAGGTAAATGAAGTAGCTTTGCAGAGTATTGCAATGAGTATCAGTCCAGTGATTGCTGACCATGATCCTTTCCTGATGAAGTGTAGTTTCCACAAATTGAGAGGAATGTGCCTAGAACTTGCATTGATAAGTCTCTGGCCACTGTTATTAAAGTTCAACCTGAATTCAAAATGAATACCTTCATGACAAAAAAAAAAAAAGAAAATTCATTTGTAGTAACATCAAAAGCAGAAAACAAGCTAGTGTCCTGCAAATACCAGTAAAACTTGCTATAATAAACAAAATTTAAGAACTCTTTCATTTGCCTAGATCAAAAACAGGCAATGGAGAGTCACCCTTCTCCTGGTGGACTCTTTTAACTTATGGCAAGAAACAGTTCAGTGACTTCTGTGTTAAAGACTCAGTCCAGGTTAAGCTATACAGTCATCAGCACTTGCTGTCATTTAAACCTACCATTTAAGTATTATCCCACATCTCTTAAAGCAGAACAGAAACAGAATTATAATTAAAGTTGAGCAAAATTAATTAATAATGTAGTGCAGTGATATTTTAGAGTATCAGGATTTGTTCTGTTTTGTCTAAATTATAATGTCTACATTATAATACTTTGCATTGTTTAGAAATCAGCAATATTTACCTCTTCCTCTCCTCCATCTTCTTCTTCTTCTTCCTGCTCCTCTTCTTCATCTTCTTCATGCTGATTTTTCTCTTTCTTATGCTTCTCAGTAACTTTAGGATCCCACTGGCTCCTCTGATACACCTGCCCTGAATCAGGGTGTTGCCTTTGTCCTGATATTCTTTGGCATAAATCATAGTCTGGACACTAGCAAGGAATAAGTAAAAAGAAATCATGTGTCTATCGTCCTGCTATAACATCTTTTTCTCTGAGAGACAAAATTTCTCTGAATTGATCTACTAATAATAGTATTTTATTATTCCCAGAGTTATCTAGAATCTCCCTTCTCCCTTTCCTTTTAATCTAATGAAAATAGTTACATTTCTGACATATCTGTGAAAGCAGCTTGAGTAAACTGAAATTAAAGGCAAAATTATTCATTCAACTTTGGGACAAGGATTTTTAATGCACATTTCGTCTCAGTCTTTTTCCCAGAGGAGAAAATGATGATGTTACTACATGAAGTCAAGAATTACATTTTTCTTTCTAGTGCAGTTAGTATATCCATTTGTACTGTTGCATATGAAACTATACAGCACATATTCTCATGAACTGGGATTTCTCACCAC
>JAWWLV010000121.1:69056797-69069963 GCA_035041135.1 Platyrinchus mystaceus | reverse complement strand
TAGATGGATGGCCTTAGGGGCTGACGAGCTCCATCTGCCCGGGGGAGTGTCCCTGAAGCAGGACCGGGAATTGAACCGGGGTCGCGGCGGTGAGAGCGCCACATCTTAACCACTAGACCGCCAGGGGTCCCCACAGCAGTAACTTAAGTGACTTTTTATTTTAAAGCATGTGTATACACAACAAGAGGTGAGAGAACTTCTTGGACGTTTAGACCTGGGAAACAGAACAAAGATCGGGCAGAAGGGCTCTTCTGGGTTATCTCGAGCTGTCTCTGCTTTTGGAATAGTAGGTAAGTGTTTTGATTGATTTTATAAAATCTTTTGTTTTCTTGGGAGGTGAGTCTTACTGTGTCACACTGTATATCTTTCCATCTCCCCTTGATTTTAGTTATTTTTAAAACTGAAGAGGATTTAGAAATTTTTCATGCTCAGAGATAAGTATGTTTCTGTGCATTTTGTGAAAATGGTGGCGGGGTGAGAGTTGTGCTGTAACCAGTCTCTTCTTTGCCACTAGGGGAGAGATCTAGGAAATAGCCAGACTCTAGAAACTTGGTCGATCTCACCAAACTCAGCTGATCTTACAATACCGGTGGAACCTGGTTCCCGAATTCCAGAGCTTACAGAATGCTTTTAAAAAAGAAAATGGAAGTTGACAGTCTTTATTAGGCTGTATTTCTTTATCAGACCCTATTCACAAAGAAGACTTAATTTTCTTTTTGGTTAACTTTTTGCAGTGACATATTTAAAGAATTCTTTTTTACGTTTGAACAAGTATAGCTGACTGTCATGTCAGCTGAATTTTATAATGCTGCTCAGCTCTCCATAATCCTGAAGCATTGCTTCGAGGATTTAATAGCTTCTAACTTCATCTTGAGGTCACTACTTTCCTGCCTGTTATCTGATACTGAGGTCGATATATTGATGGGTGATGTCTCCAAAGTAAATGTTAATATGTGCTGTGGCAGGCCTCAAGAGTACTTTGTGGTTTATTAGAGTCAATATATACCTGAACATCTAAATCGGAAGCTGCAGAGAAGCTGGAGAATGCAATTACTCTAAAAGATGCTCCTGAATTTTGCTTAGCAATCAAAACATAATAAAATTTTATTCCAATCTAAAGTGGCAAAATAAACAGACTTTCTTCTGTATTCTTTTTGCTCATGAAGCATTTTGGAATTTATCAATGCATCCACTTTTCAGAAATTCCTCAGATGCGGCTTATGTTCCATATTAATTTAAGAGTATTCATAATGTGGGTAAACCTAAAGAAGCTACTAACAGTCTTGCAGCATTGGGGGTTTTTTGGACAAGCCATCGGTGCTCACTGTCTAAATATGTGATAATATATTCAGTTGGAAACTGGTTGTGATCAATTAAAATTTTGCATTCCATTTTTATGATTGTTTATATGTACTCTTCATAACAGGAGAGTTTCTATTCTGTAGCTGGACAAATGTATTGGCCAACAGATTTGGCATATGTAGATGACTTTTTAGAAGTACCACACTCTGTATCAGATTATATACTGCCAAAGTATATGGTTTAGACATCTTCCAATCTAGATTCTATCTAATCATATCTGTATAACATGTAATTTGAGAGAATGCAACTGGTTGTTTATTTCTGCCTCTTGGCGCAGGTCTGGAGAACAGGGCTGTTTTTTGTAAAGTTGTAAAGGACAGTTTTGTTCTGTTCTGTTCTGTAGTTATTTTGTTAACCAGATGCAGTACATGCAGTGCACTCAGAATGGGGGTGCTGATAGGCTGAGTTCTGCTTACTGTGTAGTGTTTACAGTAGAAATTGCTTTTAAAGGGAGAGAACCAGGCCAGGGAGAAAGGCTGGGTTCCTTATCAGACTTCGGTATAATGTTTGGTGAAATTAAAAGGGTAGAGGCTATTCACAGAAGTGATTTTGGTACCTGGAGGATACAGGCAGAACTGTGACTACTATGAAACAACTGAAATTCAATAGTCTGGCTGCTTCAAATGGAAGATTTGTTTCTTACTGTCAGCAGGGCCTCCTGTCCTTGTGCAGGTGAGAGCATTTTTCCAAGGGGGGCTAATAAGGTAGAAGAAAAGATTGCAGTTCACTCAGTCACATTGCAGTCTCCAGCAGTGACAGGGAGGAAAATGTGTGCTCTGCTGATCCTTCTTCTTTACTTTGTAATGCAAAGCTAAAAGAGCTAAAAGAACTGAATATAAATGCAAGTAAAAATGTGAATTGTGAGTGTTGGTGTGTGTCGTGTTGTCATTCCCCATCATGGACTTCAGCAAGGTCAGGTGTGGTATCTGAGAGAGGAAGTAGGAAAAAAGGATTACCCCTGATGCTCTGAGTGGCTCATTCTGGGGAGATGCTGCTTTAATCAGGGAACTAAATTCCCTGTTAAGAAGAGAGAGCACAAAGGTGTTGTAGTACCCACAATTCCCTTTGCTGTTCTCTGTCTCTTCTGAGCAGAGAATACATTAACCTGAAGAGAAAATTGGAGATTGGGATTCCTTCTTGCCCTGGAAAATTAACCTTTTGGTATCTGAAGTAATTAGAGCATGCCTATGAACATGAACAATGAGAGTCCTATAAAAAGCAAATAAAAGCACTCTAAGTAGACAGAAATTTAATTCAGATTTTCAGTGTCTTTACTCTGCTACCTAATATTAAAAATACGCATAGTGGAAGGGAAAATAAGCAAAAACTGTGTATTTTATTGATTAACACTTACTGGGGGTAAATTTTAAGACTCTATGTCTTTTTATACGTATATCATAGTATGTGTGTATATTAAGAACAAACAAAAATGATATAAATTCTTGAAACAATTCTGTTGTTTGAAACAATTCTGATACTGTTTTTCTAAATATGTTTTATCAAATCAACCCAAACGTGCAACTAAAAGCATTTTAATGCTGTTTTGACAGGTTTTGTCCGGTTTTTGGAAGGCTACTACATTGTGTTGATAACAAAAAGAAGAAAAATGGCAGATATTGGAGGTCATGCAATATATAAAATAGAAGATACAAATATGATCTACATTCCAAATGACTCTGTAAGAGTCACTCATCCTGATGAGGCCAGGTAAATAATGCTGGTAATCAGTGTGTACTTCTTGAATATTTTCGAAGTAACATATAACTGCAACTAGAAATTTCACTAATGGATTCCTTTGTATTAGTATGTTATTCAAGCCTTTTTATCTTACTTGGGTGGAAAATAGGCTACAAGTCCTGTGGCCTCTAACCTGGAGAGTAAATACAACTGTTACAGTCTTCTAGAGCTTTTTGTCCACATCTCCATGTTACCTTCATGTCAGAACTACAGCTTAGCAAATCTGCACCAGGAAGCATCAAATACAAGCAATGTTCCTACAAGGGCAAAGTAATACTTATGCTGGTGTGTATTGTTTGGGACACTGTTCTTTTTTTAGTAGCTCTAGTATGATGTTAATCTCACCTGAAGAGATCTTTTGTGCCCTTCCAAAAGTGCTGAATAGATCATTAAACGATTCCGTGCTGTCAGAATCTTGCGAATGTTGCTGTTGTAAAGAGTTGACTTGACTCACTGGTAAATGTAACTGCTTCTTTCTTTTTGGGTGCTTTTCTTCTGAAGACAGAAATTTGAGCCTTTGATAAGCAGGGAACCTTGTCTGAAATGTACAACTATGTCTTAGTAGTGTTTTTATCAGGTTAAGGTAACTTTCCTAGTATGAAATACTAGGTAACTGGTACCAATAAACTGCTTTTCAGTCTGTACCAAGTATGAATAGTCAAAAAGTGACGGCTTATGATAAACTGATGGTAAATATTAAAAAAGCTTCCACTTTAAGGTCAGATTGATCATAGACCTCAGTCTCCCCTCTTATCGTGCAGCAGATCATAACCTGCATATTTATGTCAGCCATTTTATCATTTTGTTCATAGACAGTGTTATAATTTCTTATGGGAATTTGCAAGGCTATGTCAGGTTGAGGTAGATATTTTTTTCTTATTTATTTGAGAATAACTGTAAAATTTTATTTCTTGTATAGTATTGCTAAGAGTTTGTTTGTTTAAGTCCTGAAAAATTGTGGAAAATAGAACTATGACTTTATCTACAACTGCCTAGAGAAAAAGAGTATGTCCATGAGAAGACAGTAGATTAAAAAAAAAACCAAAAAACAAAAGGCTGTTTGATTTGTTTAATCCAGATGCTGACATTCTAGTGCGATTACCTGTCAAAACAATTAGAGTAACACAGGAAGGGAACATAGGGCAAGAGTCAATATTTATATGTAGTTTAATTTCTGAGATCCTCTGAATGACTTCTTGTGGTCTGTCTTGTTATACTAACAATTTTTCCTATAATTTGAATTATTTTGCTAGGTATTTGAGAATCTTTCAAAATGTGGACCTTTCTAGCAACTTCTATTTTAGGTAGGTATTAGTTACTATTCCTTTAAAAAAATGTGTACTTCCTGTAAGATTATAGGTTTTGATTGTGATACCCACGGTCTTTAGGTTGATATTCTGGGGAAATAAGACACATGATCATGCTGCTTGTCCATTTTCATCCGTGTGTTTTGAACCTGCTTTCTCCTTCAACCGATCAGTTAGGATTTTAGTTTCTATTAGGTTAAAAAAAATAGAACTATTAGTGGCTTGCTAAAAAGTAGGCACTGACACTGCTGTTTTTGCTGACTGTTTGGTCTTGCCAGGATATGCAGAAGATCTGTCTTAGAAAATTATTGTATTTCAGGGAGTTTGCTTGTGCTGTCATTTTTATTTTCTTGATCTCATTTTCCAAAAATAAAGCTTTGCCCTGATTCAGAAATGAAGATAAAGGAAATAGATCCTCATTTAAGATATACCCTGTATGGGGTATGTTTTTCATAGGGCCTTCTAGGCATTACCAATTCTCTTGCTTATTTTTTCATAAATGCTGTACCTAAGACAAATTTCTGTGTCCCAGCTACTATTACATGAGATTTTTGGGACAGCAAAAAAATGGGTGAAATGTGGTGATAAACCTGTCAGTAGTAGTTAGAAGACTCAATGACTTTAAAAAAATAAACAAAACAAATCCCTCTTACAAGTATAAAAATGTGTATTAGTCTAGAAATGCTTCCTCTTGGAAAATGAAATTTTTGTCACAGCTGGATCTGTGAAGACAAAAGCTACCGAAGTTTTATATGTCTTTCATGGTTTTGCATGGGAAAGCTCTTTCACAGTATAAAACCTGAATTTTTCTTCCATGCTTTGTCTCCCAGCCCTAGCATTATATAACTTCCCCCCAACCCACTCCCTGTGCTTGGAGGTGAGAAATTTGTGCTGTTTCTGTGGTTGTTCATAGAGGGGGAAGGAGAAGCTTCTTATATGACTCTAAGAAACACATTTATCATAAAATGAATCATAAAATGGTTTGGGTTGGAAGGGACCTTAAAGATCATCTAGTTCCAATCCCCTGCTATCGGCCTGGGCACCTTCAGCTAGACCAGATTGCTCAGAGCCCTGTCCAACTTAGCTTTGCACACTTCCAAGGATGGAGCATCAACAGCTTCTCTGAAAAACCTATTCCAGTGCCTCACTACACTCACTGTACAGAATTTCTTCCTGACATCTAATCTAAATCTCTCGTTTTAGTTTAAAACCGTTCCCCCTTGTCCGATCACTATCTGCCCATGTAAAAAGTTGCTCTTCCTCTTTTTTATAAGCCCCCTTTAAGTGCTGGAAGGCCACAATGAGGTCTTCCTGAAGCCTTCTTTTCTCCAGGCTGAAACTGTAGAATTAAGATAAAGTACATATTTAAAGTTTCTTTTACAGAAAAAAATGAGTAAGTGAATGGCTTGTACAAAAGTATGTTTTTGGCACAAATCAAACATGAGTGGCATAAAATGAAAACTTTCCTACTGGCAGATAATTAACTGTTTATGTTTTATTTTTCATTAAAAGAGTCTTTTTGTAAAAGTTTTTTATGTTCTGTGGTTTATCTACAGATTATTTAGATTGATTTTCACTTTGAAAAGGAGAAGCGTAGGATGATACCAATATTCTTTCTTATTGTTTAGAATCTTTTAAATTTATCAGCTTCATTTAAATTGTTCTTGGCTGAAAGCATAACATATTTTTCTGCATGATTTTCCTATAAATCCTGAAGAACATTAGAAATCAGTTATAAGAAAACATTTGGTCTAAAGGAAAGTGGGAGAACAGCCTGAACATGTCTCATACTAGGATACTATTTAAAGATTTTGTTATACACAAACAGAGCATGTTACAGACTTTTTCTTCCTGATAGATAAGCATGTCAGGTCATTATTATGGAAATGTGGCAGATACTTTGTTATCGTTAGTAATAAATCTAAATGTCCAATGTTTAAATAATTTTGTAGATCTTTCATGAATTTCTAGAACGTACAGGAGGACCAGTAATCACTGATGCTGTCTTAGACTGAAATGGAAATCTATGAGTATTTGTGATTTAAGTGTAATGTACATTTGGTTTTTCCTCGGGAAGAAGCCTAATAGCTTACAAAATTTAGCAATTAGTACAGAGTGTTAGTATAAAAGACATAAGATGCAAAATTTGTAACTGTTACGGAACTAATTAAAAAAACTCCTTTATTCAGCAGCCACTGTCTGCATGCATCTGTGCTGCAATCACAAATTTGAGGACAGATACAGTTTTCGTGGACCAAGTTTTTCAATGTTTTGAGTTTAGGTAGCAGTTAGAAAGTAGAAGTACTTAAATCTCAGAAAAATGACTTTGTCAATGTATATGAATATTTCTGATGGAGTAGCTATATTTGATCTTCTGGACTGTTTCTTGGGACATAGTGAACTAAGTTTCTTGATATGCTTTGTTTAAAAGTCATGTTTAGTTTTCAGTTATAAGAAGAATATGAACACATTTTCAGCCTTTGTAAACTGGAAACAGTTGCTGTGTTTGTAAAGCTTCTTTTGGAAATCGTTTGTATGATTTGCCATTATAGAATCAGAATCTGTGTATCTTGTTTAGAAGTCTTTTCTAATGGATGAAATAGTACGGTGTTAAATGTAAATACAGATGGGGAGTAAGGGCTTTCAGAAAATTCCTCTGTGTCTACAATTACTAATAAATGTTAACTGTCTATCAGTTACAGCTATGATCTATCTCACTCCCTTCAGTATAATCTTACTGTCCTGAGAATGCCACTTGAGACATTAAAAACTGAAACAACCCAGACCCGGCAAGAGAGTTTTGATATATTTGAAGACGAAGGACTTTCAACACAGGGGGGAAGCGGTAAGAAAATGCACCTAATTAAACTGATATTGTCGCTCATGAGTACATTTAAAATATGTTCCACTTAAGTTTACTTTTGAGGAACATTCAGGCCTTCTGTTATTGGTCAGTAGTTTCCTAACAGTGAGATAATAAAATATTTCGTAAAGTGCCAGTTATGGATATTTTAATTTGAGTAATACAATTTCTAGAGTTGTGTAATAATTGTTTTAAGTTACGTTGCAACTCAAGGAGATGATTGAGCATGCTGACATTTTTCAGTAATTGATTACTCAACTGACTTGTAAGTCTCCCAATAGGAATGAGTTACAAAGAGAGGGGGAAGCAATAACTGATTAAGTACTAATAAATCTTTTTTGTTTCATGTTGGAGAATACTGGCAACAGAGAAACTGTGTGAAGTTACTATCATCTTGATGTAGTAACCCCTGTCAGGAAGTCTGAGAAAAATTATTGATTTCAGTTGAAAACCGCAGACTTCAGTTTGGATCTAACATATTCATGAGTGCAAAGATAAGCAGCCAGGCAGAAAAACTGTTTTCTCTTCTTTTTCTTTGTACACAGACACACAGAGTTTCCCCTGAAATTCTTAATATTGGATTTTATTCTGTTGAATGAAACCCCCACATATATATCAAGATATCAGGAGTTGGTTATCAAATACTCCAGTGTCAGAAAGGACCATAAGGAGTGAAAGGAGCAATAATTCCTCCTCTTCAAAGACTCTTATCTGCAAGATTCTGCAGGAATCCCATCAAGTGCATCATCTCTTCTATGTCTTTGTGAAAACCTTAGGAAATTAAGATGATGCCATCAGTAGTGTGTCCTAGTCACATATCTGTTCATAGAATATGTGTAAGAAATAGTGGCCTGTCCTTTAAGAACAAATTCTCCCCAAAGTAGTGCTGATAGCAATAAGAAAGAGGACAAATTGCTGACTAAGCGCTTGTGACCGGGTTCTGCTGAATGCCTAAACTCCTTCATCAAAATATTTTGGTTACATCCATTTTCCCTGAGCTTATGGTAAGTTGTGTGACTAGGCAGCAACAGTTTGTTCAACAGCTGTGTTTTCACCTGCATTCTATCAAGAGAATACCTCTTTTTTCCTGCAGCAGAACATTTGACTGCTGTAATTGTCTGCTATAATTGGCATACATACTGTGGCAATATAATTCCTCCTGCCAGAAATTTCATGTGAAAAAAGTACACAAAAATATAGGAAAAGAGTTCTCGTCCTCTTTCTTATAAGTTTCAGATTTTATTCAATTCCCTCTACCACTGTTCAGTGACAGTTGTATTCTTGGTCCTGATTTTTGAAAAAGACTCAGGTTTCAGATCTATCAGAAACGGAATTTTAATTTGCAGGTCTACAAAGCTGTGTTTCTTGCTGTTAGTGCAAATTAGGAAAACTACACTAAATTATGTGAAAACAGATTGATGTGCTTTTTGTAAAGGGGACAGGGTTATGCGTGATCTTCCAGAACCTAGTGGGTAACTTCAGAGATGACCCAGAATTGAAAAGCTTGTGAAGTCCTCCTGTAAAAGCATTAACTGGAACTCACAACTTTATTTCCCTTGTTATCAAATCCCTTGGTGCTACTGTGCAGAGATTTGTTTTCAGTACTGAAGTATCAGTAACATCTGTATGAAAGCACTTAACCACTACAGTGACTGGTGGCAACTATAGCAAAACTGCAAATCCTCATAAATGCTGGACTTTAGCATGTGCTTTAAATTATCTGTTTTTGGCAAACTTCAAGGACGTGAGTAAATGATACACTGAGTTACAGTCAAGGGAAAATCAAAACAGAGATCCAGTGACCTGGATTTTAAAACAGTCCAATCCAGGTAAACTTGTTTCTTAACTGCTAATGCATTTTCATTGGAACAACCTCCTAGGTGTATTTGGGATTTGCAGTAAGCCTTACGAAAAGTATGTCTGGAATGGCAAGCTTCTGGAAGCAGTAAGAAATACTGTTCATCGGGACTGGCTGCTGTATATTATTCATGGATTCTGTGGGCAATCAAGTATCCTTTTACTGTTGCAATAAAAGTTGGTTTATCGTTTTTTAAAAAAAAGTTTGAACATTGAATTATTTTTTTGTCACACAAATACTGTTCAATTTTAGAATTGTTGTTTGGCTTTAGTTTTCAGTACTTTTCTAGGTATTATGCTAAACAAGAAATGTGATTATGCTCTTATAACAAGGCCCTGACACAGATAGACCACATTTTCAGTGAGGCTCTGTTTATAAGCATGGTGTTTAGCAGTAAAAAGCTTGAGAGGATTTTACGGATCAGCTGTATTTTTTCAGATGTTTGAGGAAAAACTGAATTGCTGACATAAAAATGTTCACTTACTAATCTTCTCTAAAACATTTTTTAGTAACTGAGATTTGCAGAAATTATTTACTCTGTTTCTGTTGAAGATGATGATAGAACTTCAGCTCTGCTGTGTGAAGAGCACTAGGATATCTGAAAGCCTTTTTTCTTGACTATATATTATTTTAAATAATTACATGGGTCTATGTACATTGTAGCAGGAGGAGAAAAACCCAAATGTATGTCACAGTCCAAAGAAATTTCATCTCAACATCTTACGTGATGAGAATTTAGTGTATTACAAAGACATTCTAATTTATTCATCCACAGTATCATGTTAGTTTAAAAGCCTCTCAGTAAAATTTCTGGGGAAGGAAATAAAATTATGAAGTTAAGTTTAGTGGTGTCTGCAACATTTAGTTTTGCTTTTTTAAAATTGTAAGGCTATTGGTCATTGTCTTAGTCCCCAGACAGAAAGTTAGGTCTGTTTTTATATGCTATTTCATTTGTGGTCTTACTTAAACAAAGTAGTAGCTGTGGATCTGACCACAGCAGCATTATGCCTACAGCTGCTTAATGTGTGAGCAAATGTCTTCTTTCCTCTTCCTTGCATCTCTCTTATTCTAAGGAAGCAGTGATAGTCACCCTAGGCATCTGCTTCTTTCAGTTTGGTTTTAGTAAAATATAAAAAGTCTATAAAAATCCACCACTGCATCTGTAGCCTGTTTGCCTTTGGCTTCCAGTTGTTGTTATTTAAGTAGCTGTGGATTTATCTATTTTTCCACACAAGTAGTTAGAGAGTGACTAATATACTTAATCTGAAAATAGAAGCTCCCAAGATTTAATCCCAGTATTCACAAAAGCAGCATTTGCAGTGCTAAGTGTATCTTGTACCTATTTCACCTCCATTGTCACTTCATAAAATAGAAATGCATCTTCTCATCTCTATGTTGTGAAAAGTGGTTGATTTATTGTAATGTAGATTCCCTTTTCAGAGTTCTTAAAAATGATTGTTGAAAAGGGCAATGTTCTCTCCCAGCTGCAAAATAAATTTGGAAGTGATACGCATCGCTGTTAAGGTGATTTTAGTAAATTAGATATTTCAGTTTCATACACTTTTGTTAGAATTTATTTTTGCTTGCATAAAGCAAGTGAACAAAAAATTGCATGTGGCACTTAAACCTTAACTTCTATTTCAAGAACTGTTAATATATGGTCGTCCTATATATGTCACTCTGATAGCCAGAAGATCAAGCAAATTTGCTGGAACACGCTTTCTGAAACGAGGAGCAAACTGTGAGGTAAATCAGATATGATTTTAGGTGTTGCCTACACAATATGAAAATTTGAGCTTGACTGACTGAAGAATGGAAATGGTTTAGAGAGTTGTTAGGGTTTTGGCTGTAAATTATGCTCTTAGATAATGTTATCACAGGTATCATTACATTTTTAATTAAAATAATGAAGTTATAATAATAATAAATTTAATAATTCTGAGTTGGCCGTTGTTTTGGGTTTTTTTACACTTAGAGATGTACGCTTAGAGATTTTTTCCCAAACAGAGGGGAAAAAAAACCCCTGATAATACACATTAAGGGACAAATAGGAATTTAACCTTCAGTATTGTTCTCACTGCTGTGATTAGGTGTCTTACAGTTTAATTGTACTCTGTCATGATCAATTCTGTGTAACTCAGGCAGCTCTGAAGTGTGTCGTGTCTACATCATGAGTGTATTTCTGTTTGGTTTAGGGAGATGTTGCTAATGAAGTGGAGACTGAACAAATACTTTATGACGCTTCAGTTATGTCATTTTCTGCGGGGAGTTATTCTTCTTATGTTCAGGTTCGAGGATCTGTCCCTCTGTACTGGTCTCAAGATATTTCAACTATGATGCCTAAGCCACCCATAACACGTATGTACAAGTTATTCTTTGTGATAGATGAGGCTTAGTGCTGTGACCTAAAGGAACACCTGAGAGAATAAGGGAAAACTGAATTTGCAAAAACAAACTAATTGTCTATGCACTTGTGCTTTGGGAAGCCATAACTTAGGATAAAAAAAAAATCCCCTAAAAAATCTTCATCTTAGACTTCACATTCAGAAATGGAATGCGAAAAGTTTCTACTGGAAGATGAGAGATTTCTTTGTGTTTGTTTTGTGTAAAAAGTTGTCTACGTTTATCTTAGTACTGTGGATAAAATATTAAACCTATTGAAAATGGTGAAAAGTGTCTTGGCTAAGATTAATGGGGCCAGAATAGCTGTTTTTTATAAGTATCGCATGAAAATTTAAAAAGTCACGTCCAGTTTGGAAAAGGGAATATTTTTTTTAAGAGGTTTTGCATGGAAAGAGGGGAAAGTATGTAATTGTATCATTACTACAACATAATTAGTATGTCTTTTGTGAATAGTACTTTTAAGGCAAAATGATTGCTTACTGTCATCCTGAATGTATGTATTTGTTGCAGTGGACCAAGCAGATCCTTTTGCACATGTTGCTGCCCTTCACTTTGACCAAATGCTTCAGAGATTTGGCTCTCCTATTATTATATTGAATCTTGTGAAGGTACAATATTTTGAGTGTGTTCTATGTGGTTTCTAATTTTTAATACTATGCTTATTTCTATGGAGTCTCTCTGTAATTCTGGTTATGTTTGAAACTAATATTAGCTTATAAATGGAATATTTTCTTCATAAATCTCATCCTATATGATTTAGTGAATAATTGCTTCCACTGCAGCCTGCAAAAAAAAAAAATGAAAGGCCTACATTTACAGACTTCTTAATGTAACCTTTCACTGCTGTTTTCAGGTTTTTGCTATTACCCTTTAGATATAAGTCCAAATAAATTTATCACTAAATTTAATTTACCACTAAAAAATACCAAAATATGATTCCATGCAAAGCAAGGTTTGTAGACTTCTTGACAGAGGTGGTTATTTGAAATACTATGGTAAAGACTTATGTTCTGTTGTTTGCTTCCAAGACTCTGCTCCGGTAGAGTCATGGAAGTATGAGTGGGAGAAAAAACTGAAGCATCTGCTGCTTGCTAACAGGAAGTGTCAGCAGCAGCAGCAGGGCTGGATTAGTGGGGGGACCTTCGCATTTGCTGCAGTAATTCAGTTCACTGCTGTGTGAGAGGCTGTGGTAGAAAGCCTGGATTTTGGGTGGTACTGTAATTTTGGTCATTACATCTTGTATTTGTGTTGAAGTTGTTTCTGTTTGGGCGTGTTTTGTTTTGGTTTTTTTTTTGATCCAGCCAATTTCTGTGGTGGTGCATGTTCCAGCATTTGAATTTAATATATTGATTTATTTTGCTTGAATAATAACTTATTTCTTTTAGTCTTTAAAAAAGGTAATTAAATGTATCATATTATACAACTGTATTCAATTGAAAAAAGCATATTTCCTGTGTTTGTAGGATCTGTTCTTAGTATAAAAACATCAGTAAATTACAAAAGGAAGGCTTTTAAAGCTCTAAGTTGTAATAAATGACAACTAAATAAGCTATTTTCTATTTCTAGAAACATTCCTGTGTAGGAGTGCTTTTAAGACTATCCAGAAGTCTGTGGGATCAAGTTAGGATAGTATTTG
>JAWWLV010000121.1:69025618-69052858 GCA_035041135.1 Platyrinchus mystaceus | reverse complement strand
CCTTTATTTTATTTTTCAATGTATTTGAAATGTGACATCTCACTGCTGCATAAAGCTCTCACTGCTTTCTGTTATACCATTTTTCACTGAGTAGATCAATACATTATATGATCTGTTATTTTTTTAAATTACTTGAAAATCATTCTGTTTTGTTACTCTTTCAGGTGGAATGAACTGGGAGGTTGTGTTGTTTCCACTGGTCGCTTGCAGGTACTAAAACACATTTTTTTAATTTGTAGTTATAATGATATAGACCAGCACTCTCAAAGATCCAGTGAACCATTTCACTTAAATACCTGATTGGTGACTCACAGACTGCTCTTAAGTTAGTATTTATAGTACACAGGATTGCTACTGCCCATCCTAGAAGTCCAGCTGGGGATAAGGATGCAAAATTCTTGCATAGTGTTGGAATTTTATTTTTGCTGGAGGTAGTCTGAAAAATGCTTGTATTTTAAACTACTTTCCATTACTATTTAGTCTGTAATGTTTCCAATGCAATGACAGTTAAAACAGCAGCATTTTAGCAAACTGCATCATTTTCTGTTATACAGAAGAAGTAAGGAATAAGCATACTTAACCCTGGTAACATATTCGTACACATGAACACGGGTTACTAGTAGCATTTTCACCAGTGATGAATATTCTGTACATTGTTACAGTTTCTATCACTAAAAGAAAATAGAACTATAAACATGTGTTTCTTTAAGGTCAGAAAAGTACTGACTAAACTGTAAACCATACAGTCCCAAATTTGTGCTTGAATATACTCTGAACACAGAGTATAGTTGCTTTTGACTTGCCATTCATAATTTTGTAGTTCATGTAAGTTCAAGAGCCTGTGACCATTCCTTTACTAGCTGATCACTGGTAAATGCTTGTTGAGGGCAGATAAACAGCAGAGCAGACAGAATTAGATCTGTTTAAAAAAAGAAATCAACCCTAGTTAAATTTTTTTTAATGTTAGTCTTGCAAGTTTACCTGTATTAGGGGAATGATTATTTTATCTTTAGTGATTTGAAATAGTCACCAGTGACATACATGTAAGCATTTGGATCACAACAGTTCATCTCTGAATAGACATCTTGTGATTCACACCCAAAAACTGCTTCTTCAGGGCTGTTTCCAATTCAGAGACATGCAGTTAGTCTGTTGATAAAAGCAAGAATGTTTTGCAAGTAGGAGTTACAGCAGACTGATGTAGCTTGCTAGAAATGAACTGCTTTTTAACGTTTTCTCAAATTTTTGTGAAAACGTAGTTTGGGATTTGCTAAGACTTGGATAGTAGGGAAAAAAGTAATACTTTTGAATGCAGTAATTTGTTAATTAAGGTAAATCTTTTGTTTGGATTGCTTTACCAGACTGGAGTTCTCCGGACCAATTGTGTGGACTGTTTAGATCGCACGAACACAGCCCAGTTTATGGTGGGGAAATGTGCTTTGGCGTACCAACTCTATTCGTTGGGACTGATTGATAAACCAAATTTACAGTTTGACACGGATGCTGTAAGGTAAGATATGTTAATAATGTGTGTCATGGTTCTAACTTCTAATTTTGAGTCAAGAGATTTAGGAGGATTATATCTATGTAGAAGAAAAGTACAGTTATTTCTACTGGAATGAATTAATAATATTTATTCATCAAAGTTTAAAAAATTTTCCGTGCTTGAAAGCTTGAGAAAACCCAGTCATGCTGAAAGTTCACTTTTCTGGAAAGGTATGTTAATTAGTCTTCTTACAAGTCTTCTTACAAGATAACAGATTGACTTTATTCTTTTTACATGCCTAAGCTAAGAGTTTTCCTTTGAAATAAATGTAACAAAACCTCCACCGCAG
Organism: Platyrinchus mystaceus; assembly: GCA_035041135.1. Taxonomy (NCBI): domain Eukaryota; kingdom Metazoa; phylum Chordata; class Aves; order Passeriformes; family Tyrannidae; genus Platyrinchus; species Platyrinchus mystaceus. Next base: position 69,051,023 of record JAWWLV010000121.1, on the reverse strand, counting down.
TCTTTTATACTTGCTTCAATTGCTTGAGGCAAAATGCTGACTAAAAGTGAAAATAAACACACACTTTTATGGAGAATACCAGACTGGTATTTGTATAGAAGTACATCTTACCTTGCTATCTCCTACTTTTTCTTTGCAAAAATTTTGTTGATTTTGATTTATTGAAGAAAAGTTTTTCAGTGAAATTGTTCTTTCAGATCAAGTATCAGTGGTACTTATTCAAGCATCCTCAAACCATTTAAGAAAACCCAGTATTTATATTGAAAGGCTTTGGGGGTCAGAGTGAACTGAGCTACTTACATTAATTTCTGAAGCATATTTACAAGTTAAGAGTCCTTGAGGAGCTCTGTTTTTATTCCTTAAGGCTGTTGTTGTGACTGCAAAACTTATGGCTTCATTGCTGATTTCAACTAGTAGTTTGATAGTAGTCTTTATTTGAGACATACCTTCAGATTCTCTTTTTTTCTGATAGTTTCCAGCCCTTGCCTGATGCCAGGAGCTGGTATGTGCCACAGAAACAACCTCACCTCCAGCATGTTGGTTCACTGTGCAAGTGATGGCCCCTGGCCTCTGCCTATGGTCCAGGAGAGCACCCACTGGCTGACATCCTCTGTGTGCTAGCAATTCCACTCCTTCACCATGTCCCAGCTGCTTGGAGCTGCATGTTTACCTCTGGGAATAAACCACTTTTGCTGCCAATACAAGTTGCTGTGCAGCCTCTTGGGGCCTCAGCAATCAGGACTCTTGGGTTCTAACTAGTGGGGATTAGGAGCTGGACAGGTCTCTTACATCCCACTCTCTGTGGTATCCTCTACAGCTTCCGCTTACTTTGGCACCTCAGGCTGCATTTTACAGTCTTTCCTTAAGCGTCACTACTTACCCCCTTCCTACCCTTATTTTGGGAGCCCAGATTTCTTCTGTTGCTTTCTGCTGCAACAATCTCGTGTTTCCTGTCTGTTTTCCCTCCATCCTGTTTCTTCTCTATGTCCCAACCACCCAAATTTCCATTTCTTATCACTACCTCTTAGATTATAGTAGTTGCTTTGTCTCTGATTTTCCTGATAGCTTATTTCTCATTATCTCTCTGAAATGTAGTTATTAGTCTGGCATTAAAGGCTACCTTTATTTGGCCACATATGACTTTTTTTTTTCCTCCACTGCACTAGATATGTGCTTGTCTGAAACAGATTCTGTCATCTCTTAAAACTTGTTTCTGAATTACGGTATTCAGAATAATTAAGAAGTCCTGCTTCATGGTGCAGCAGATTCCAAAGACGAGCAGGTGTTATACTGTCTCTCTGTTCAGCGCAATACAGTGCAGTCTTTCACTTTTTGACCTGCTGCATTCTTGTTTCTTGCATTGCCTCACATCAGGTATCTGCTTCCTGTAAATGTTGCCTCTTCATTTACAATCTTCTAACTGACCAAAGAGGGTAATCTTTAACAGTCTGTCTTCCTTAATTTAAGCTAACATGTCTGAAAAACTAAATTTTTTTCATCACATTCTTCAGCTGTCCTTCTTAGGATTCTTATTTTTCTCATATGGTCTCACTGGCTGGCTACAGTCTGGAGTTTCCATTGAACTAAGTATTTGAAGTCAGCAATTTATTTTGTTTCACCAGCCTAGTGGATAAAGAAACGGTGTGCCTAGCAAGACTAATTTTCTTAATGACTTTGTTGCACAGGACCATTTCTGCAATCTATATTTCCTAGTGATTCCTTCAGTGTAATTGTCTAGGAAATTTCCTAGGTGAGACAACAAGGTGTACCTTAGCAACTTATTTTATGATGTATAGTTAACTTTTCTCTCTGTGGAAGACTAGTCTTTGTGTGACTGCAGTATTAATGTATTGAGGCTGTGGAAGGGTAATTTAATTCTGTGAGTCCTTTCCAAATCAACTGGATCAGTGTCCTTAATGAATTTAAAGTTGTCTGCTTTCTATGAACCTCTATTGCAAGGTCATTGGAATTCTGTTCACCAATCCCCCATACCTGACTGGGAAATTTTTGAGAGGTATCTTTTTACCTGCCAGTTCTTGCCTTCAGCCAGTTTTTTAGCTTTTAGTTGACCAGCATTGCTGGTCAAACAAGAACAAACCAACCCACCAAACCCAAAGAAACAAATGAGATTCTCATATGTGGTGTCATGAACTCTGAACAATTTGTGTGGAGGCAAGCGGGTTTGGGGTTATTTCTTTGGTGGTTTTTTGTCTGTTGTTTTGTGGGGTTTTTTCCATTTTTTTTTAAAGTTGCTTAGCAGATGTTTCCTCCTAATTGATCTTTTTTTACTTGACCTTGAGCAGAAGATTTGCTGGACAGCTATTTGGTTTTTACAGAAATTGATTTGCTGCTCAGATAAATGTTCTTCATCCAGAACCTTTTGAAGAGAACTTCAGTCAGATGGTTGCTAGGTTACTTATGCAATATACTGTCCCTTTGTTGGAAACTTTCTTAAGGAAATGCTTTTGTTTTTTGTTTTAGTGAGTATTTTATTTTTGTTTGTTTCTATCTTCCTTTTCACTTCTTAAGGACTTCTTTCTTCTACAGGTATTACATGCAGATGCCTGTGTTACTGTATCTTCCTATACTGATGGGAAATACATTTCCCCAGGTTTGATGGTTGCATTTGGTTTTCTGGGTTTTGTTTTCGGTTTTTGGTTTTCCTTTTTGTTTTTTTGTCTCTTAACTGAAATTCCAGCTTCTTTTAGCAAAATGTCATTCCTGTCATTGTGTTGCTCAAGCAAGGCCATAGTCTCTGTTTCTGAGAAGCACTTATCGATCTGTTGTTTTTAGACTGGGTGGCATCTGTGTAGGAGAGTCTTATTTTCTGAGGCTGTTGTCTTGGTTTTGTCATTGATGGGAAGCTTCTTTAATCTGTGCTGTTTGGACTGCTCTCACTTTGGATACTGTCAACTTCCTGATGCAAGAGGACTGTATTGCTTTTTAGCCAGCTCTCCTCGTTCAAGTCGGTTCTTAGCCAGCTCTTTCTGCCTTCTTACATTGTGATCTTCCAGCTCCAGCAAATGTTATCTGTCTGCCATATGCTTTTCTAACAAGTCAAGTTTGTTTGGTTTGGACCTCTGAGCCATCATTGTTGTCTCTAGGAAGATTTTTGGAAGGTTACGCTAACTTCATTCCCAGTGGACTCAACAGAAAATGTACCCTTGAGATACTGACGAGTTCTGTCCCATTTAGTGTATTTAAAATACCTTGGTTTGGGGAGGTATATTATTTTCTCCCCATGGACTAGCGGGACATGTTAATCTTCTCCCTGAATCTACACAAGTGCATACTCTGTAGTGTGAATGTGTTCTTTTATATTAAAAATTAATGAAAATCTCAACTTCTAAACCTTCTTGGTAATTATTATGTCTGAATAAAATTTCCACATATCTATCTGAATAAAGGAGAAGAAAATGTATTGCATTTGCAGAAAGACTTTATTATTACAAAACTTTATTATATTTTCTCTTTAAAAAATTCTATTTAGAAGTTTGATAGATGACACATTTTGCTTTTCCTTCAGATTATTTGAAGAATTATATGAAGATCATGGGGACACACTTTCTCTGCAATATGGAGGCTCTCAGCTTGTCCACAGAGTAAAAACATATAGAAAGATAGCTCCATGGACTCAGCATTCCAAAGATATTATGCAAACGCTCTCAAGATATTACAGTAATGCTTTCTCTGGTAAATTTGATTTTAAGTGCATTCTTTTAAGCCGTTATTTTCAAAGAATCTTACTTGTGATGTTTCAATAATCTATACTATGGTATTATGACAGAGATCCTCTATATTAAAATTTCCAAGTCATTCAGTAACATCTGATGGATATCAAATAGGTATTCTGATTTGATGAAATATTTATTTATCCTGTGTTATAGCATTCAGCTTTATTTGTTAAAAGTTAGTGAACTGATGCAATGATTATTTAGAAAATGTACACATATAGCACTGAATCTGTCAGTGACATTTGTAGATCAGTAGAAAAGCAGGTAGCTGTTACAGAGCTGGTAAAATATTGGACAGAATGTTTTCAGCAAATAGAAGGAAAATTGGTAAATCTAAACACAAGTAGAAGGCTCCATGTGAAGTATTTCTTGTGATGTTTCTGGGGGCTTAAAACAATAAACAAGCTGTAATACACGTATTATTTTGTATGAATAGGAGCTACAAACTTTAAATCTGTGGTAGAAAAGACGAAATTAAATTCAAAAATCAAGATCCACTAAGTAAATAAGCTGTTTTTTTCAGTTAAATGAGTTGTAAAATAATAACTTACTCCTTTACTAGCTTGTATCATGCATCATTGGAACATTGATAGTATTCTATCTTATTTTGAAAAACATTGCTAAGGGGAAAACCTCTTTTAAAAATGCTGAGCCACACCTTATGCAAAGTAACAAAACAAAGCAAAAAAAGTGTTTTTAGAAGCCATGAGAAAGGTCTAAAAGATTGATCAAAGGACAGCCTAACGCATGTCAAAAGGGCAAACATTGAGTGCTGCTGTATTATAAATAGTGTCAGTCCTCTATTACTCTTTTTCACAAAAGCTGCATAGCCAGGGATGGAAGTACTTTTTCTTTCTCTTCCTAGTAGACTGCGATTATTAGACTACGTGAACTTTAAAACAGTGAATTGAACAAAGGCTAGAAATACTTCAGTAGTCTCTGATTTCTTTGGCTGAAATTACTGCTTCTGTGAACATAATGTGAGAGCTCACCATTCAGAGTACTTTTCTGAATGTAAATCATGTAATTCGTGTATCATGTTTGCCTGAAAAATGCAGAGCTTGTTTATTTCAGTCATATGGCCTCTTACTGTTTGCATTGGCAGTAAGGTTTGACTTCATCAATTCTTATGAGCAAAAGATAGCACGCTTGCAGTGTCACCTGTCACATTACATAGGAGATGGAACAAATCTCTGAAGCTGTTAATGACTGAAATGGTTAGGTGTAAGCTGAATTCTAACATTTTTCTTTAATTTGTAATTGTCAGAGAAATTAGGAAATAGTATTCCAAATAATGTTCTTCTAGCTTTTTTGCCTTTTAGAAAGTAATGTGATATCACAGACTTCAGTGTTAGAGTTGCAACATGCATAAGCTTCTGGAATCTGGAATAATCTGTTTATCCACAAACAGGACTCAACATAGAAAACTACCTTGTAGTGCTGTAAGAAAGTAAACTTAATTAACATAACCTTTTAGTCATCGTTACAGTTCCATATGTGCTGAATCTCTCATGATTTAGTAATTTGTCATGTGGTGCAGTTGCAAACTCAGATTGAGAGCAGTAGATTATTTTAAGCTAATTCATTTAACTGGCCCTTTCAATTCCTAATTTCTCAAATGGTCTTAAATGTGTGCTAGTATACACGTACATTACATTGTCTTTTGAAAAATCAGTGCAGTCTTTCTACTTGCTTGCATATAATTATAGCATTCAGTGCTAGCAATGAAGGGAGAAAACCTGTTTGTCCTTTTACATTCCCTAATACACTGACATGTTCTTTTTTTTTATTGTCTAGATAAGAAAATTTATCTCAAAGCTCAGTATTCTCTCTTCTCTGGCTAGTGTTTCACAGAAAGACAAAAGCTTTCACTATTTTTGTTCAAAATTAAGTCATTAAATTGTTCAAATCTTAATGTAATGCAGGGGGAGGATTATGACCTTTCAAGTTAGCTATCACACATATGTTTGTGCCAGCTTGAAGACTTATGCACAAAGAATCTTTAATATTATGGGATTTTACCTACTTAAATTATAAGTTGAAAAGTAAGATAGTAGAAAGACATTGTCCTGTAATTCTGTTAAGTTTAAAACACAACTCCATAATTGAAACAATAAATGCAGAGGAGAGTTTGAGTCCTTCAGCAGTCATTTTTTGCTGTGAAAGAAAGGTAAGATTGCTTTAATGAACTGCTACTGTACACCATTTCAGACAATGAATTGATTAATTCAATTGGTATGAGTTTAAATTCAACCTGGTTTTCACACAACAAATTTCATTTAGTTTTATTTCATTTTAGCATCTCTCATATAACTAGTTTGTTAACTGAATTACCTTGTTTCAGTCTAATTATTTTACAATTATTTAGTTAACAATTTCAGTATACCTTCTGTTCCTGGCAGATGAAACAGTGGAATGAACAAAGGAGGCTCATCTATCCTTTTAGCTTTCAGAAATTACCACGAATGTTGACCTGTTTGCTCCTGTTAATTAATTTTGTCTTTAGGGCTCCTCCAGTTTCCATGCTTAAGGAGCTTCCTTAAGGGTTTGTTCAGCACTTTCTTTAAGCCATGCACTAAATATCTTATCAGGAAGAAAAAATACACGTTACTGCTTGTGACTTTTACTTTCTTTTTAATTCTTAGTATCCTCAACAAGGTTGTTTTGGTTGGCGGGGGGATCAGACCTTTTTACCGACTTTTCTTTCGGCACAGCTTTGTGGCTGTATTCTTGGCCTTCCTCATTCTCTCCTTATGTCTTGGTTAAATTGTGACACTATTTTTTTGCAGAAACAATATGGCCTGCAAACTATAAGGACCTACATATGCTTTTGAGTATTACTGTGTAGAAGATTTTTTGTTTATAAGTTGATCCTCTTAAGAAAAATGGGAAGGTGAGGAGCAATAAGGAAAGAAAAATAGGTGTCTTCTTGGAACAGTGCTCTGAGGAAACAAAAAATGTGTCTGGAGGGAGTATGAGTGGATAGAAAAGGAAAAAAAGGCCCAATTCCAGATGAAGGGTTCTCTAAATAGTGAAGGAAGCTAAGCAACATCAGGAGGTTCCCCTTTCTTTCCCTTTTCCCCATGCTTTGCCCTCTTAGATCATGTGACTGTTTATAATCCTGTTATCAACACATTTCTACACAGCACTTCATTTGTCAGCTGCTTTTGTGTTTGTAGGAAATGCTTTATGTTGCATGGAGGGAAGAGATGTTTGAATTCTGGGGAGAGGCAGGTATTGACTGAAACCTGGGTGGTAGTCAGGAACCAACTTTGTTCTGCCATACCACTGTTTTGTGGACTCTGCTTATTTTTTTGCCTGCTTTCTGGTGTACTGAGACTTTGTCTTTTTGATGGAGTGTATTCGTAAAGGAACACTCAACTCTCATAGTACTCTTTTTGAAATGTGGAGAGAAATGAAGGAGTAACACTGTCTATTGAACTAGTCTGAACTATTCCTTGTCTGATGATTACTGAAGTGCAAATAAGAGGAGAGAAGAGCTTTCCAGGTGTACAAATAGAGCTCTATTCTCCACAAACTCCCCCATACCTGAAGATCCTTAGAGTGCAAGCCTTCTTCTGCCCCTATGACTCTGCTTGCAAAGCTGTCTTTATACGCTTCTGCATCCCTGAGTCCTCATTTGACTCTTGTGTTTCTTCATATTTGTTGTAACTCATCCTGTCTGCAGCTAGGCAGCAAGAGGGATTTTGGAGATATAATAGAATGACATTTCTTACCATGCTTCATCTACAGTGGTATGTGCTACTGGATTTTAGCACTTGCCTTATTTAATTTGGTGGATCTCAAAATATGACAAGAGAAATTAATTATTTAAACTGACAGGAAAAAGGTCCAAATTATTAAAAAGTGTTTGTGACATTTAATAATTTTACTGACTATGTTTTGGCTAGAAAACCCCTAAGAATTAGTAATTTTTATGTTTTGTGGGAAACTTGTATGGATACTGTTTAATTTCATTAAATCATTCTTCGGTTATTTAGCTTGCAGTAAATTCAGCACGATATGTCAGATTTCCTAAAATGTGCATAAATACATGCACATGCTTCATGCATACCCATATATGCAGGGGTGGGAGATGGAGCTGCAGCGTGAGCTCTTACTTTGGTAAAGCCTTAGGTCCTGGGAGAGAAGCCAAGGAAAGAGGCAGTGCTGCTACCAGCCCCACATGCCCTGCAGTGTGGCAGAAGGTCTGGTCTAAACGAGGTTCCATTTATGCTGCTTGAAGCCCAGAGGTCATAGGACATACACACTGAGGACCAGTGCCTGAATGGGCTTGAGCTCTGCAGAGTTCCTGGTGTTAATTGTACCTCTTGTCTAACAGATGCAGACAGGCAAGATTCTATCAATCTCTTTCTGGGAGTATTCAAGCCTTCAGAAGGAAAACCACATCTCTGGGAACTTCCCACTGATTTTTATTTGCATCACAAGAACACCCTCAGTCTGCCACAGACCAGGCAAAGGTATTTTGCTGTTCTGTTGTTTGTTTGCTATTGCTCTAATAAATTTTAAAAGACATCTGCTGTTAATCATATAATTTAGTCAACCTGTCAAAAACTTGCTTACGGTTTTTTAAGTTTTTATAGTTTAAAAAAAAACCTTCAAGAGATTACCAAAAACTGTTGAAGTGTTTCAAAGGATTTGCTTTAATGCTTTAATTTTCCCATTACACTGAAAAAAGAAGTTTAATTTCATATAAATTTCTATCCTGCCGTGCAAAATGCTTCACTAATTTACTGAAGTACAGTTACTTCACTTTCATTAAGCAATATTCAGGTGTTTTCTGATTGTCAGATTTATTAATTGTTGAATTTGAGATTAGGTGATGAGGTAACATTTGTTTATTTTTCTGTGTACTGTACTTAGTCTGCAGCTGTGCATACCAAGAAACCCATGATTTTCTACCTTCCTTTCAGCCATGTCTAGCCTGTTTTTAAGACTATTTTTTTTCATTTGCATTCCACTGTAGTTGCATGGTAACATACAGAAGTAATAAAGTATAAAAATTTTAAAGTAATTTGAGTGCTTCACAATGTGAAATTATTTTATTGAGAATTATAAATACTGTGCATTAAGAAAAATCCATTATAACAAAAAGGACAGCACCAGACTTTCAACTAAATAATCTCTTAGGAATTTTGACGGTTGTATCTTTGTTCGTTCCACGAGTCTTAAAGCTCTTCATTACAAATGGTAGATCTGAATATCTGCATTTAGATTTCTGTCTGGGGAAAATTGCAAGTGTTTAAACAGTGCAATCGATCCCTGTTGGCTGCTTATTCCATTAACCCGTCACGGCAGCTGGCGTATGATGCGGCTGTTTCTAAATTTCAATCCTTTTGTATTGGCTCCTGATGATAGCTCATATGAGCCGTACAGCCAAGTGCTGTTTCAGGCATACATGAAACATGCAATATTAATTTTCTTGCCTACTGGTTCTGAACATTATTGTGTGTCAAAAATTATTTCTGTTGATACATTGCAAATATGAGAATGTTCTAGCCTCGCTTTCATCTGTTACTCTGTTAAACAGCTGTCTCTTATTTGTCACAGATACTGTTCTCAGATGAGGTGGAATATTAAAAAAAAATGTTGATACTGTTAAGTTACTTGTTAATTAGTTTTACCTTTCATTATGGCAGAATTTCTTCTGAGCAGTTACAATATACAACAAAGATGTTTCCTCCTATGAACAAAATGATGCCTCCATGTAATAACTAGGTGAAATAAATAGGCAAAAAAACTCTTCTAAGTAATTTTTGTTTCTACCAAACTATTGGACATGTACTTCATGTAACTTCTTCCTGCCTTTATGTGCAGTCCCTCTTTTGGATTCCTTGGGCACATGAGCAGAAGAAATAATGAAAACTCATTATGATGTAAAGGATATAGGAAGAGAAGGAAGATGATGTTTCCTGTCATTGAAACTTCTTTTGACTATCTGTGCTTTTCCTATATTGTATTTGCCTCTCCATTAGAAAGAAGAGATTTAATAATGAGCTTCATATACTACTTTTATATAATTTGTGAGTCACGTGAGAGCACACTGAATATCGAAGAGGAGACTTTGTGTTGCCACGTTACTTATGGTTTATGCAGGCAGCAGAACTGGGAATGTCTGCATAGCTTCTGAAGGCACCAGAGAAAATAGTTTGCTTAGCATGGCCTGATACAGGACTTGGAGAAGAGGCAGGACCATTTCTTTCTGTCTAGGACACACACAGTTCTTGGAACTGAACTGTGTTTCCCTGCCTGTTCTGTACCGTCTGCTAAATCTCACTAACAAGTCTATCTCTGGGTATGGGAATATATCCATTGTGTTTGCTCCAGATGGCTACACTGACAAGAGTAGGAGATAACCATATTAATACTCTGATTACAGCCTTTACAGTATTGTGAATGCACACATGTTTGAAATAAAAATCAATGATGACAATTGTCTTTTCATTCCATATAATGAAATAGAAGAATCTATCAGAATAATTTGGAGAACAAATTAAAGTATATTTGAGAAGAGATAATAAAAATGTGTAAACATGAATGAAAGATAAAACATGCTTTATTTTATGAATGTTCCTTGACTTCCTTTGTTGTTTTACAGAAATCCTGTGTAAGCTTCCAGCAAGGCTTGAATTTTGCTGTTAGATATGCCAACATACAGTTCTCAGATGCAGGACAGCTGTTATATCAAAATGTATTTCTATGTGTAGAAATCAGCTGCTTTGACAATCATCCAATTTTATTATCGTTGACCTTCATTTCTTCATTTCCTTTTTCTAAATTTTAGGATCCGAATAACAAGTGGGAGGAGATGCCTCTTTTCCCCCTTCCCAAAAGACCAGAACAAAAGAAATACATAAATACCTTCTATATTTACGGATATGTACTTTTTTAATGGAACAAAACTACTCTTCCCTCCATAGCTGTACAGAGCTTCATATGTTTAAACTTCCTGAGAGCAGAGTAATTAAATAGGGGCCTGTTGTAATCATCTATCCAAGGATAATTCTTTGCTTTCTTTCACACTTGAATTTTAAAGCAGTGTTTGCTGAAGTGACATTGTGTGGATAGGTAAATGTTATGTTCAAATGTTTAGACTGGATAGAAGATCAAATCTTCTGTATCAACCGTGTTTCTGTTTTTCCTGTAGCTATACTTATTGGTGGACCACAGGTGTGCTAAAGCATTTACCTCTTCCTTTTGATGAAGGTAGGAACTGTATTTTCTCCTTGCCTTGCAAGAGTATCGCGAAAAAGAAATTTTAGTTACAAATGATTTTTAACTGTATTAGATCCCAAATCTGAAAAAGACCCCAAAACTTTCCAAATAATGATTGTTAAATACTTCTTTATTTTTTTCCTCCCGGTGAGACATGATTTTCCAACTGCAGGTTGCAAGAGCTACCTAATTGGTTAAAACTTTACCTCCATATGTTTATGACGCAGGGCATACTTCATTCTTTTTTTCTTTTTGCTTCCATACTAACATATATTTATAGTCTATGCTGGTGGTTACATTCCTGCTGCAGATGACATGGTAGAGCTAGTGTGTCTTAGTTCTCTGGGCTACTGTGAAGCATCTTTTCTTAAGAACTGTCATCATGAAGGGAAATCAAATTATGATGGTTGATAATGTATATTTATTGAAGATATGCAATGCATCTTCTTCATGTCAGATTTTCTTGTCTCAGGGGGGTAAATGACTGTAGAAAAAAATGCCTGGTAGGGTGGCTAGGTGAGCAGGCTACTGGTTTTTAAGATTTTTGCAAGAGTCAGTAATTGTTAGTAAAAATATTATTTTTCCCCCTCAGTGGCAAGTGCTGAAAACAGACGCAAGTTGACAGTAAAGAAGTTCCACAAATATGAGGAGGAAATTGATATCCACAATGAGTTTTTTAGGCCATATGAGTTGAGCAGTTTTGATGAGACCTTCTGCTTGGCAATGACCAATTCTACACGGTATATTGGGATGTTTTATGGCTCTAAATCCTTGACTAGAAGTTGATTTGGTGTGAATTAAATGTGCATTTGATTTATTTGGTTAAATATGTGTAACTTCAAATTTAACAAAGTTCTCGAAACTAAGTCACAGTACTACATGGAAATGTTACTCTAAAAAAAAGTCTGTTAAAATAGTGCTTAAATTTCCAATTATTTTCCATTATGGAGTGTCTAATGTTTGGGCACTTGAAGGCTGACAAATTAACTTTTCTCTGTGGACTCTGATCACAGAGCCTGCCTTCAACACAGTTGTTTTCTAGTTGTTCTGCTCTCATTTTACAGTTGTTTTCTCCAGTTCATCTGGTTCTCACAGCTGGCCAGATATTTTTGGGATTTTTTTGTTGTCAGCCATCAGCTGAATATTCTGAGTATAATCTGAATCATGCTTTAGCTAAAGACTTCTAGGCAGATTATGTTTCATGTACCTTTTTGACCCAATTTGAGTGCTGGCAGCATTTTTAAAACAATGTATGAAGCCCTGAGTTACAAGGCTTCTTCAGCACAGGAATGAAGCACGTTGTTTTAGCATCTTTGGCAAGTGGTGATATTTGCAGCTGTTTTATAGGACTAAATGATGCAACTGAAAGCTTTTTAAATACCTAGGGAGGTTTTATATACATAACTTGTAAAGATGAAGTTAAAACTTGATATCTCTTTTTATAATTTTTTTTTTAATTCAAAGATAGATGTTAGAGGTTGTTCTTCCAGGAAACTTTAAAATTTTCTATGTTGAACTTTGCTCATAAACAATTTTTCCTTACTGTTTTGGCAGAGATTTTATGCCTAAGAATGTGGGAATTGATCCCAGCCCATTTACTGTTCGTAAACCTGATGAAACTGGAAAATCTGTGTTGGGGTAAGTGTGAAGTGGGAAATTTTGTTCTGATTTAATAGTAATGAAATTGTAATGAAAATACATAAACTCTATGTGTGTGTCTGTGTAGCACTTTCAGTGTTACATGGGAAATAATTCACTGGTGTTATACACCAGTGTATAATTGTACACTTTGGAAATCACATCTAATTTGAGATTTTTATTTGACACTAGGAATTCTTAGTTCAGACTTGTCTAATATTTTCCATTTTCTCATATTCCTGTAAGTGAAATTCATGAGAAGATTTTTATATATAATATACAGAAGTTATTAAAATTTGATCATCGCTTCATACTGGTGGCAACTTCATTCTCTATTGGAGATGACAGGAATGCGTATATTCTTGTTGTCTTGAGGAATGATAATTTTTTCATAAATAGAACATATCCTGAAGCAGCAATAAATGCCAATTTCAGCATAGTTTTTTGATTAAAAGGGTTATTAAAATATTTACAGATAAAGTTATATAAAACAGCAGCAGTTATTGGGACAAATGAATGCTTCATTTAGCTGCTTTTGCATCCTGGACATGCTTTGTTACTCTGTTTATTCCATTGCTGTGTTTGATCTGCTGTATCACACAAGGGCTATGTGGACTCTTCCTGAATTCGTTCTATCTTTGATACCTCATATGAAGGAAACCTTTTGTCTGTAATGACTAACCCTGTGCAGTCACAACATTATAAGTTCTTCTGGAAACTTGCTGTTCGGTTAAACACTAGGACATTTGACTGCCTCATGTTGTGCTCTGATCGAGAGTAGACTACACTTATCATTAGTAGAACCTAATTTCATGCTACTGATGTTCCGTGGGAATAAACAGGAAGACTGTTCAATTGTTGTACAGTTTATCTCTGCTAAGAACTGTGAGTTTATGGGTACTTTGAGGAGAAGCTTTATTCTTCCACTTTGGTATACTGTCAGATTTTGGACTAATTTGTCTTCAGATATTACGTTAAATACTTGACTATTTTACATTTTTATTGGGCACTTTGCTTTAATCTCTCTGCTGTGATTTTTAGGGATTGTTACGATACAGAGAATCATCTGAATCAAAGCCACATTCCAGGACTCCCTGGGTATTATTCATAAAGCCTGCTCTGCATTGGCAGTATAGCAGGGTAAAAGGTGGCTTCACTCTTCCACCTTACCCATATTTAATCTTTGGTAGAGGTGGTACCTTTGCCTTGCACATTTGTCATCATCTTTTGATCTATGACATTTCTGAAGGGTTTATCTCTTTTTGTCTGTGAGTGTTCTGGTCCCTAGGGCAATTAGATCTTGGCCTCTTCTGAGTATGTGCTGGGAGTGGGGTGGGGATAATACTGGATAGCATTAGAACAGGCTTCCCGGGGTAGTGTTGCAGCACCAAGCCCATCTAAATTCAGAAAGTGTTTGGATAACGCTCTCAGGCACATGGTGTGACTGTTGGGGTGCCCTGCACAGGGCCAGGAGTTGGACTTGATGATCCTGATGGGTCCCTTCCAACTCGGCATATTTTGTGATTCTGTGATTCTATGAACACTGTTACCAGTGTTCGGCTACTTGTTCTGTTCTTCAGCTTTCAGAAAGGACTGCTTTTCTTGTGACCTTCACCTCAGTTAGAAAAGTAGGGAAAATAACCTTAATTTTCTCTAAAAAGAATGCTCATGTCTTCATAATTTTCTGTAAACTTCAGTCTAACAAGATGTCAGGTTCTGCTGAGTCAGAAATTGAACTTGCCTGTGGTATTTTTTCCCTCAAGACATTTGATCCTGCTGTAAGAATTCTTGGGGGTGGGGTATGCTCTCAGACCTCCTCTGGGAGGACTTTCCTACTTGCTTATACATGTTTCTTGAGCATATAAAGTTTAGCTAATTCAGTACAGGGGTAAACTGCTCTATGAGTTTGTCATCAAGAGACAGTCATGGTGTGTTCCCCCAGAGCTCAAGTGATGCTTGTGAGAACACTAGACCTGCAACTCAAAATAGCATTTTCACCAAACCACTTGCTGTTTTCAAAGCCTCTTAGCATGCTTCTATCTTCCTTTAGAGTTAAGTCATGCATAGTGTCAATGACAAATGGACAGCCATGGCAGCAAGGAGATGTTTCTTTCCTGTTTCCAGGGATTTGTCTGTAAACTGTCTATTCATTAGTTAATGTCTATTCATTAACTACCTTCCCTGAAAGATTGTGACAGTGTCTGAAAGTGCAACCACATACCCTTCTATGGCCAGGAGGAAAGGATGCAAAGGATGTAGTACAATTTCTGATGGGTAATGTATACCTTTCAGAGTGTATACAGTTAAACCCAGTGTTAGCCTTCTTACATTTAAACATTGCATCTTGAAGTCTTCCTACAAATAAGGCACCTCTTCATATTGACTGGAATTTCTGGAGTGAGAAATACTGCATAAAGAAATATTACTGATTAAAGAACTAAACTGAGGGGAGAGGTATGGAAAAGAAAGGAAAAAAGTGACATTATCATTAGGATTTGGGACCAAGATTAAGAAAGCTACTGGAGTGGATATTGTCGTTAATCAGAGAGTCAAACTTTTTCCTGGATCAAAACCAAAGATATTGTGTCTCAATTAATTTTTTTGCCTTTCTATTTATTCAGCTGTGGGGAGGGATTTTAGTAACAAATCAGAGGATTGGTGGAGAAAAGCTGACATAATCCTTTGGGCTCTCTTTAAATGCCCCAGAATAAGAAGAGATTGAAGAAAAGAAATCAATTGGGGATTTCAACAGATGAGCAACAACTTGTTTCAGAGGATAGAATTTATTTCTGCAGAAAGACTGTAACCAAGATTAGGAATTTTAAATATTCATTACGTCTTGCTGATTTCATAAATACACACTGCCTTTCCTAATAGGAACAAAAATAATAGAGAAGAAACTGTGCTGCAGCGCAAAACAGCTGCTAGTGCTCCTCCACCCCCAAGTGAGGAAGCAGTCTCAAGTAGTTCTGAAGATGATTCCGGGACAGATAAAGAAGATGAGGGTGCTGTTTCTCAACGTTCAACTCCAGTAAAGGTGACTGACACAGGAGACAATACAAAAATCACAGAGGTAAGAAATGACTGTGATAGAGGCAAGAAGGCTTAAAATTCGTATTTCCTTAGAAAAAAACAGTAAACATTATTGAACGGTCAAAAGTAAAGCTCTGATGTATTTAGTGAAAAGGGTCTCCAGTGTAATTTTTGTGTAGATATTACACAACTGCTTATAAACCTTCTCTGTTCTTCTTGTTGTGTATTAGTGAAACACAAAAGAAATTAGCAGTTAAAAAAAAAGAAACCTATGCTATTTGAAAGGTACTCAGGTCATTACATAAAGCATAAAATACGTCTGTGTTAGTGTGTTAGAGCAATAGTGCGCTTCTGATTATTGTCACTTACCATGCTCTGGCACACACCCAGGTGGTCTTGGAGCATGCAAATAGGATTCCTTTTCTTCAAGAGCATACTTGATCTACCTACCCAATCAACATTTAGTCCATGGGAGCTAATCTGGAGCAAATACCCTGAAAGACTTGTAATATGGACCGGAGGTCCTGAGCACCACATCTTTGAATTACAAAGCAATTCCTTTTGGATGATGCCACTTGCTCAGGTCAACGTAACTGTAAATTAATGTTCAATCTGTATAAATTTCAACCAGATTTATGTGAACACTTTTAAATTGCTGTTTTATAATTATATGGTCTGGCATTTAAAAAAAAAATTAAACTGACTCAAAAATGTGCATGATAATGTTATCTCATTGGTCCTATGATATTGCTCCTACTCAGGTTGAAGATATTGGCAGTGAATAAAATAGTGAAATAAATTGCATAAGCACAGTCAGATGGAAAGAATGTGTATTCTTAGTTGTGGGCTATTAGTCTTTTTTTGCTAGCATAACTCCCACATTCTTGGAATCCCTTGGGTGCTATTTTAATAAAAATATTGAGTTGTATGAAGTATTATGGAAATACTTATTTTATTAATACACGTAATTGTTCTTCAAATCCTTTCTTGTACCACTGAAACTGTCTTAGCAAAAGGATATGCTAATGGAGATTCCAGAAATTTGGAAAATGCTTATGTTGTCTGGGGCAGTGTTGGATTTTTTTTTAAATCACAGCTAATTTAAATGGTTAGTGTTCTGCTTATACATGTTACCACTTTTGAAGAAAATTGAATATTTATGACCTTAGTCAGTATAAAATGTAGTGCCTGATAGGCAACACACAATAAAACTGCCTTTTTTTTTTTTGCCACAGTACAGATTTTCATTCTGTTCAGTCCTTAGCCTAGGGTTGTGTGTTCTCACATAATGGATTTTCTGCCTTCTGTACAACAGTACCTTCTTCCTAACCATAATGAAGCACTTTCAATAAAATAACTGTGAATTTATGTGGTATTAACTTTGGACAATTTGGATTAAGCCAATAGAAGTGCATTTATTTCTGTTTATGCAAGATATTTTATCTGAAAGATTTCTGTTATCTCTGAATAATGGAGTACCTGTTGTTCAGCAAATCAGATTGTTTATAGATTTTTTAAACAGAAATCCAACCTTGAATTTTACTCTTGGTTCCTAGTATTGCACATTTTTCCCTCTGTTTTGAACACACTTCAACACTCAGACCTAAGGTAACTTTTTTAGATTTCTAAGATGCTTAAATGAAAAATGTATGTAAACACAAAGTATGATTTAAAATATTATTGAATGTCAATGGCTTTCAATTTAGTGAGTTATTTTGATTTTTTAGTAATGCATATGAAGAAATATATTCCAATTTATTAGCATCTTTTTCATGCATTGAATTTTATTCACAATTTGCATTGTTAATTCATGCTATTCCTTATTATTTGGGGAACCCAAACAGATAGTTCCTATCCACATCTCTGAGAAGTTAATAAAAAAATGCTTTTATACTTCCGGTCAGCCCATATCTTTCAGAAGTTCTTTGACTTTGGATATTTTTGTACTAAAAGAAAACTGTCTTTATAGTTGACTTGCATTCATATGTGTCTTGTCAGTAAACCCCCTCAGTTTAGCACTGAATCATTACACAAAGTGCAGCATTGAAGGTGCTTTGGTTCCTTGTTATAGTTGACTGACATGATTGCGTAATGTATAAAATAAAAATAGTTTTGTTCAACCTGAGGTTTGTAATTATTTCAGAATTGACAGCAGGAACTGTGAAAGCAAATGTGGGAGCATGTTCTGAACGAATATGAATTATTCTATATTAAATTTCAACACAGAACAGAACTTAATAACTACATCATTATGTTCTAGGAATATAATTCATTCTCCCAATATGTTGTTTTATCTGATGTTATCTTTCAAGAATTCTTTATGTGTTGAATAATATTTTTAATATAAAAATACACAGAAGCTAAGATTACTATTTGTATAAGAAACTTATTTGGTTTTGTGTACTTTTGAAATTATTTTTAAGTTTAGAAGGAGTTCTGTGCTTAAAAGCGAACTTTTCTTTGGATGTTATTATGGTATTCTTAGTTTGAATCTTTGTTCTTATGTTCCAGAATGTAGTGCAATCAACAAAAGATGTGTATGGAGTCAATCTTTCAGATATTCCTTCAGAAGATGATCTCGCAATATATGCTAGGTGAGATAAATTTCCAGTGGTAGTCAGTAAAAAATAATTTGAGGTAGTTAAATGCAGTTTTTCAAAGTGCTGCCTTTGATCAAACTTACGTAAATTATAAATTTTAGAGATATTTGGATATATATACTATTCTCTTTTTAAAATGAAACTGTTTTCAGATGTCTGTGTCAACTCTGATTTCAGTGGAAGTTAAGTAAATTCCATAGGAG
The DNA here is from genome assembly GCA_035041135.1 of Platyrinchus mystaceus. NCBI lineage: Eukaryota > Metazoa > Chordata > Aves > Passeriformes > Tyrannidae > Platyrinchus > Platyrinchus mystaceus. Next base: position 69,032,579 of record JAWWLV010000121.1, on the reverse strand, counting down.
TGATACCATTATTGTAAGCTTTGCGGTCTGTGGTTTTTGCATTTTTCAAATGTTGAATTACACTAATTCAAATCAGTCATAAGTGAAATAGCTTATTCTGTGAAAGTGCATACAAAACAATAGAAGTTGTCCTTTTTCTAACATAATGTCTTACTCATAGAGATATGTGTTAACTGTTACCTTTTACTCAAATTTAAATAGGTGTGTGACTTTTGGAAGGAAATAGTTTGTGACTTTTGAAGGAAAATTACTTTTCTGAATAATATTCAGCTTTTTTTCTTGAAACATCTTGGTGGTCTGAGTTTGAAGTAACTTGGCCTCTTCTCCTCTAGAAGACAGTTGTCACCATTCCTGCAGGAGCCATGAACTATCTGCTCCCCAAGAGCAATCAGCAGATTAACGATATGCATCACCAACAAAAGGCATTGTATCAGGAATGCTGTTTCTGAATTGCCATAACCTCATAGAGAGCACTTGGCTACATGTTGCTCTTGTTAAAAACTGTGTAGTTACACTATTGTTCTCAAATACTCTCCTCAATATCACAGAATAACACTAAAGCCAAAAAGAAACTGGTTCAAGTTTTTGTTTTTTCTTAAACCAGAAAATTAATTTGAACATTTTGAATTTTTTTTTAACTTGAACCAAAAGTTAACTAGAATAATATAAGTTACGGATGAACTAGAACCAAGCCAAAATGTCATTTACTCAGTTCCCTGGTGGAGGAGATTCTTTCCTGAACTGCAGTGTTTTTCTTCGAAAACTAGTCAAAATATTGGGAATTAAGTACTGGAGATTTGTTGGAGAAATTTAGATACAAATTGAGGACCCTCTTAGTTCCTAAGGTCTTGTAGCACTGTTGTCAAGTGAGCAGTTGCTTATGCAAGACATCGGGAGTGCAAATCAATGACATTTGCTTAATAAACTAATGTTTCAAACACCTGCTTAAGATGTAAAATTCATGATGTTTGAGAAAAGAGATGTAAGAAATCTACAGAAATCCACGGTCATCTCAGAAAAACACTATGCGTATATTGAAATAAATACTTGTGAAACATGCCTTGAAATGGCCTTGTGTTCACTTCTGTTTATTTTCTAATGTGTAATAGCAGGGACTACGTTGTTATATTTGAAACCTTTTCAATTTTTGAGGGGAATTTTAATTCACTATGCGATCTTCTCATTTGGTGATATGTGATGTTTCATCCTGACTTAGTTCATTAATCCACTGAAATATTTTTTTTCTTTTTATTTAAAAGTATTTTCTGTTAATTTTTCTTTAGGGGTAGCTACTTCTCTTGCAGTCTTTATTTCTTTGAAATTCCCATATCAACCTGTTTTCTAAATGCTGAGTCTTTTGAAAATAGAACACTTGAATAGGGCTGAAGAGGATGTTTGTCATTATCTCTGAAATTTTTAACTTCACCTGTGCCTCTAACTTTAGTTTTTTATTTTAACCAGAAAATGGGTGCCAATTTGCCAATTTTCCCATGATATAGCAGAAAATTACTGTGGTTCTGCAAATGGCCCAGTGCAAGCTGGTGTCTACTCTGATCTCTCTGTGTAGATGAACAACTCTGTGATAACATCCAGAATTGCAGCTACTTCCCATTTTATAATTTTTCAGGCTGAACTAGCATTCAATCTATTGTAGCGGTAACACTATAAACCCCATGGGGGCTTTGAAGCTCCCTATTCATATTTTTTAAGACTAAAATAAAAAAAGAAGCTTGCATTTATTTAATTTCCTTCAAGCAATGCAGGTTTTAAAAATAAAACAATTACAAATTCCTTACCTCTTTTAGCTAACAAGACATTGTGCTATTTCTGGTCTGATGTGCTGATTTATGTAATAAGGGATGTCAGTAAAATCTATACTTTCCAAAGTGTACATCGCTTGAGAATAGCAGCAATTTCTCTCACAGTATGATTACAGTTATCACATCAAGTTTTTTTCTGTTATTGAAATAAGGGAAATGGAGATGTAGAATCCTGACTTTGCGTGATATCCTTGGACATGTTACATGTTTTTTTTCTTTATTAATATTAGGATCTCGCAGATTTAAAGTACTTCAGGTTAAGTTACTTTACATCAGCTGATCTATATTATAAGCCTATTTGCAAATGCAGATTAAAAGTAATTTGAATCTATTCAGCCCCTTTTCACTGGTGGCTGAGATAAATTAATTCTCTTCAAAACAGAAATCACAGAAGCACAGATTGATTGAGGTGGGAAGGGACAAGAGGTCCCTAAAATAATTTGAGCGTGTATGCTGCATATCAACTGTGCAGGGTATCTTACTGATATCTGGTAACTTGCTTGTGTACATTTAGGTCTTGTTTGTTTCAAAATATTGAATAATTTAAAGCAATTAATTAAAATACTTATGCCATTAGTTTGCCTTTGGTTTTTGCTTTTTAAGCTGGTTTCAATAGCAAGCTTCTGCACTAGAAGATCTTAATTGTCTTGATTTCCACTTATAATTCTCTTATTTAGAAATGTAAGTATTTATTCCTTCAACATCCAAAGTGATGTTGCATGTTTCTGAGGCTTTTGTTTCTACAGTATAGAATCTGAATGGAGCAGAAAGAGAAGCTGCAGTAATTTGTTTAGAAATTTATTACTTGACTTCTGTACAGTCTTTCATGCAGTTGGTTTTACAGTGGTAGTTGTTGCTTGTTAAAATGTAGTAAATATTCCTGAAATAGAGCAGTGAGACTTTTTAAGCTAAATGGAAGCCAACTATTAAGAAAAACCCTTTGCCTCATAAAATCAAAGTATTAAATGACAACTAACATTTACTTCTCTTTTCCGTCACACAAATGTGTTGGAGAGTGAACAAATTTAGTGCAAGATAACTTCATATACATATATTTGAAACCCTCTGACTTTTCCTTTTAGGCTGAGTTACTAAGATTAGTGGTGAACTACTTTTTAAAAAACTTTGCTCCACTTCATTGCCAAGAAAAAAAGCCATGACACTATTTGCCTTTGGCAATGTCTTCCGGCAAATATTTGAAGATGGGGAAATTGTCCCAAAAGGTTGTGTTTGTAAATAACTGATCTGGACTAACAGCATTTCAGATGAATAAACTGACTTGAATTTGGCAGAGGACTGACTTAAATATGAAACTTGAGAGACTTTATCTCTTTTCCCAATTTCATCTAAATGATTGTTTTGAAAAAGACATAGGAATTTGATTGTAGAGGGCTGTCTATTTCTTTGGGAAGGCCTGGCTCTATCCCATGACATACTAGATGACGCCATTTGATAAGCAAGTCTGTTTTCATAGGAGGTTCTGTGTTCACACATGCACCCACTGTGAACTTTTGAAAATCCCTCTTGTTCACCAGAGGGGTACGTCATGGTCGGTGCATTTTATAGCACAACTCAAAAACTCATTTTTTAGTGTCAGTTTCTTTCATTTGATTAATTTTTTTGTGATAGTTCTTTTATTTCTTTGATTTATTTTTCTATCTACTGCTTTTCGCAGATTTGTTCAGCTGGGACAGAGTCAGCATAAACAAGACAAGGGCAGCCAGCAATTTTCCTCAAAACACCACTTGGATAGGGTTATAAATTTGTAAGTATTATTCTTCTTTATCCCTTTAGCCTGATATTGCTTTTGTCATTAGATGTGAAAAGTCATCAAGTAAATTTGATGCTAAATTGTTTGAGAGTCACACTTCCATTTTTTTTTATTGCATAAAGGGATTCAATGCATAGCATGAAGAACTGGGTTTTTTGTTTGGTTGGGTTGGAGTTTTGGGGGTTGTTTTTTTGTTTGTGCTCTTTTGGGGGGTGTTGCTTTTTGTTTGTTTTTTTAGTTTTTGTCGTATCAGAGATTTTGTATTCAAAAGTATTAACAATCTTGAGTTAACACAAAGTGCTGAAGCTACTGAGTTTAAAAGGCAATTTCTTCTTGCTGCGATTACTTTTGAAAGAGACCGTTTGAAAGAGTGGTTGCATATTCTTCATTAAAAAACATTAGAGTTGCATTTGAATCTTCTTCGTGTTAATGGAAAAAAAAGGGTCATAATATTATCCAAGTGTTAAACTATTATTGAAGCAGGTCTTAGAGTTCAGATGATCAAGTCCTAACTTCCTAGTTGACAGCTTCCTCTACTATAGGCAGCTTAAAGTTTCACAAGGCAATGCAGATTTTTATTTACTTTTGTCTCTGGGATACGTGATCTTTTATCCAACAGCATGGCCTCTTCATAGAACTACAAGATCTTTACTCCAACCCACTGAAGTGAGGGAAGCTTGGACATCATTTGTCCAAGTAGGAATAGAGACTGTGAGTGTCTCAGTTGGGCTGAGAGAGTAGAATAACATGAAACAGATGTAATGCTGTGTATGGGACAATATTGTCTAATATCAGTGTTTAGTCATTTAGTGTTATCTGCATTTTAAGTGATGATACCACATTTGTAGGTAAACGAGCCTGTAGTTTTATAATAAAATATATCTGATGGGTATTAAAGTATTAAATTAGATGGGCAAAGTGTAAAACTGTTTTTCAGTAAGAGAGAACAAGCCTGAATGTTTTAAAGGGAAATTCTTATTAAGAAAATATTTTATAATAAGAATAATATTTTTTATGAAGGCAGATTCTTTTTTTGTAATTGCAAAATCTCCCGGTAATAATTCCTTTCTTAACCCTTCAAAAGTAGGGTAAATTTTCCCTCCCTGCTTTGCTGCTGCAAAATAAACACGTTAAAGAGAATCTATACACAGAATTTTGAAGGCTTTTGGTAGTCAGGTGTTTTTTCTTTTCCCAAATGTATTTTCCCTGTGTTTCTGAATAGTAGAAGTGTAAAAGTCATAGAGCACACAAATCTGTGCCTCCTGTCACTCCTCCTCTTGTAGTCATGTAGATCATCTTTCTCTGCCAGTTCTACCAAATACGCTCATCTGCGCTGATCTGAGAGGAAATAGGGCATCTTATAGTTGGTTTTTTTTTTTTTTGGAAAGTATATTTTTATACAACTTAAAAATTTCCTTTGAGGTTTGTTCTGTAACTTTTTTAAAATGTTTAAATACTGTTTGGATGGTGACATTTATTCTTCCAATAAAAGTCATAAATGTAGCCGTTCTTTAAAGGCACGTTCTTCAATTCTGAAACAAGGAAGCTTTCTCTTACAGAGGTGGAATTGCTCCTCTGAATCAGGAATTTCCTTGGAGAATACTAACTTTTTAGAGATAAAATAGAATGAACTAAGATTAGGGAAAGAGGGAGGGTTTTCAGTAACAGCAGCTGAGACACATTCTGCACTTGTTTTGCAAGGAGCTCTTGAAGAAATTGAAAAATTATGGTAACTTGTATTAATTTGATGCTAAGTGCATTTTAAATTGAAAAAAATATGGCAAATTTAATTCTACAGTAGTTCCTTATAGATGCAAATGCAATTAAACCCCTGTTCTTTTCATAGTAAAATTAAGTACTCAATCTAAAACTTTTCATCAGCCGTGAGATATAATTTAGGCTTAGGTTAGTTGCTGACATTTCCTCACTTCTCAAGAAAAATCTTTTTGAATAAGCCCACATCTCACAACCTTAAAACACTTGGCCATTTTTATCAAATAGATGAAGCTAATACAAAATGAAATACTTCTTATTTTTATAGTGTCACTTCAGTGATATCTCTGAACTCAGATATGAACTGTAGAAAGGCTGAAGAGAAAGTTCTGGACTAAATTTAGAAACTGTAAGTAGAGATTAGAAATAAAACGTGGATACTTGAAGAGGGACTGCAGTGATGCAGTGAAATAATACTGAAGTTGAGTGGAGAAGGTGGAAGGATATTAAAATTCTTTTTGTTCTTAGAAATTCTATGAAGAAAAAAGGGTAGAATTTTATTTAGAGCTAAATAGAACTAAGCAGAGCTGGACTACTATTAGCACAATCTATTCTACTGTATGTGAAGAGATACTTTGAGTACTGGAGTATAATTACTGTGGGCTGACACAATGCACCTGTTCTTAATTCCCTAGTACTCATTGTGGTGTGATATAAATAATACTGTTGTAAAAATATACTCTCAAAACCTTTTCAAATGTACTTCATGCATTTATCTGAGAGTACAAGAAATTTTATTCCCTGCTGAACAGGGAATTGAGTGTTTTGATTTACTGCAGCACAAAAGAAGTGTGTGGACATGTCTGAATGTCCTTATAATAGAAGAGCACGTGGTGCATATGTCAGGGTCCAGACTGTCTTCAGCGCCTGAACTAAGTGTAGCCTGTGCAAATTAAATGCTCTACTGGGGTATTTTAGTCTATAATACCACTTTAAAATATAAAAGTAAAAATAAAGAGGTATATTTTATCATTCTAATGAAGGTGTTTATCATCCTAACTACTTATGAAAGCTGTTACCTCAATTTAGAGCAATTCTCTTGTTCATTCAGTACTTCATATGACTTTGTTAGTGTAAGGGATATTTCTTGGAGGATTACATAAAAAATAGCTTTATATTTATAAACATGGCATTATTACTTATAACTGTTGTAGAGAAAAGGTTGGTACCGAACTTTTCATCTTTCTATGTGTTCATATCCTAGGATTTCTTTGGGGGGTTCCTTGTGTTGAACAAGAGAAGTAAATGAATAAAAGATGTTAAGAATGTTAAGTATATTTATTTTTTTACATTAAACCCCTGCATAATATCTAAATGGCTTCTTGACACTGCTGTGGAAATAGTGAATCAAAAGGCATCATAATTAATCAACAATTGACTTTGAAAATTAGAAGTTATCTTGGATTCTCAAGCATGTTGATAGTTTCACAATGGTGAAACAGTGGGGGTTTTTTGCATGCTCTCTGCTTCAAGTACACACCCCAATATGTTTATTCACATCAGAAAGTTAGATAAACTTCAACGTGGCCAGTCTTCGCGAACGAAGATTTGGGAAAGGTCTTTTTACCTTTCAAGCCTGCGCAATGGATTTTTTAGG